>OZ017751.1:2400000-3000000 GCA_963969365.1 Asterochloris sp. CNOR1
CAGGACAATGCCATGCATGCAGTCATAGACCAGAGGTCACCTGCTGCTCGCGCTCCAGCATGTCCTCACAGGCCACCTCCTGGACCTCACAGCGCTTGTTGGACTCCAAGGTGTTCAACGTCTTGACTGACCTGCACAGGCAGTCTCATGATGAGCAAAGGCACTATGATGGCACCCTGGGAGCTTGGTCTTTCCCAGCCCCGAAAACCAGAATCTATGCCCTCCTTGTTCAGCCCAGATGTAGAGCATGCTTGCCTTGCAATGCAACTGCTCAGACACCTCTGCCCTGCTGTCTTCCTGAGCAGCTGAGTGCCCAGCCATCCTGGCGAACCTCACAGACAGGATTCCAGCATCATTCCCTGAGGTGCTGTGCTGCTGGGCACAACCCCAGATGGGACTCACATGAACTCCTTGTCAATGGCAGCCTGCAGCATGGCCCTCAGCGAGGCTGTCCCACTGCTCAAGTCGTTCCCAAACTTTTCAGTGTCAAACTGGCGCCACGCGCTGGCTGCAGCCTCATCGTGCTGGCTGCTGAGGGCAGTCTCGTCCACTGGCAGTCGCAGGGCCTCCATGGTGTGCATGTACTTGTCTCGCACCCTGCATGGTGTTTTGCAGGCATGTTACAGTGTGCATGTCCTTGTTGACATCTCGTGATGGCCTGTCAGGACCAGTGTGTTAAGTCAGCCACGGAACCGCTTGTGGCCAGTGCTGCAGCAGCCATGCAAGGCTTGCATCTGGAGAACAGAACAGGGTTGCCTGGGCCGGCTGCTAAGCGCACGTACCCTGCCTTGCCAACTTGGACAACAGGAAGGACCATATGCCCTTGCTGCACCTCCCAGATGTCCAGCACTTATGTGCAGAGACCACAATGGTGCCTGTTGCCGGGCCCAAGACCACAGCAGCTCACGTGTAGACCAGGTCCTTGTTGAAACCCTCCAGAATGGAGCCGGCAGTGGGGATGTCACGCGAATTTAGGGCGCCTACCATACGCTCGATGAGCTTCGCAAGTGCAGCGCCATCCATGACCTGCGGGGAGACGGCTGGCAGTCAGACCCTGCCATCCCTGCAATAATATCTGCGGGCAAGAGGCCCCGTCAACATGCCTCCTGGCCAAGAAGAAGGAGCACTACTGCCAGGTCACAGCAGAGCTGCTGGCATGCAGTTCTGCAGCTAGCAATAAGGTAAAACACCCCTGGAGCTGCTGGGGCTCGGCCTGTTCTGGTGCAGTACAGCAGCACCTTTGTGGACATGCCCCGCTGCCACCCATCAATTGACGTCTATGCTTTGGCTCACAACACTCAGGTCACTGACATTGGTGGCTCAGTATTCTCACCTGCCCATTGATCCGTTTGGGTTTCGCCATGCGCTGCACCAGCAGCTTGAGCTCGTCGCGCTGACGCACATAGGCAGTCTCCAGCTGGGAGTCATTCAGCTCACACAAGCGGGTGCGTTCCAGGTGGGGCTGCCTCAGGCCAAAGGCTGTGCTGTTTCCTGCAATGACCTGCAGCGACTTCCGGATCTTGTTCACCTGCAATAGATCAGTGCAGGTTTAGCACATCAGTCAGTGGCCAGTGCTTGGTGCAGACCTGAAGGTCAGACTGGCTGCACGGTGACCTGCAACAGCAACCGTGCATGCTCATGATGCTTGCACAGCGTGCATCCTGACGCCAAAGCAGACTTCAGCCTGAAGTACCTGACATGATAGAAGCCAGCTATGGATGATCTTCACCCGCAGCATGGTGTGGCTGGAGCTGAGCAGTGTGCTGGACAGGTCGTTGCAGCTGTGCAGTGAGGCTGTATGTGGTTGCTGAGAAGCCGACAGCATGCAGGTAGAGCTTGGTGCTAACACAGCCGGTACACTGATGCTGACAGCGTCACTCCAGTAGCAGCCGACACGCACCACCATCAGGCACCTGTTAGAGGCGTAGAGCCTGGTGAATGCTCTCTGCGACTCCATCTGCAGCTCAAAAGGCTGATGCACAAAACCGCCTGGATGGCAGGCTGGCTTGAGTTGGCTGCCAGCTGAGCATGATGGCAGCCATCCTGCCCCTGCCAGGCAAAGGCACAGGGCACTTTTGCCTTTCTGTGCGCAAGCA
Source organism: Asterochloris sp. CNOR1 (assembly GCA_963969365.1). Classification (NCBI taxonomy): domain Eukaryota; kingdom Viridiplantae; phylum Chlorophyta; class Trebouxiophyceae; order Trebouxiales; family Trebouxiaceae; genus Asterochloris; species Asterochloris sp. CNOR1. The sequence continues at coordinate 2,402,097 of OZ017751.1, forward strand.
CGTCACGGTGACTACAAGCCTCACCTGGGCGATGTCTGGGTCGTTGAGGGCGTTGTCCTGGGGCGCCAGGGCCTCGCGCACCATGGCCTGCACAGTCTTGCCCTCCAGGAAGTCCCGCTGGATCAGCCACAGCATGTTGGCTGGCTCCACAGGGGCAGCCTTGTCGCCCTGCAGCATGCAAAGAGGGTCAGCAGTGCCACATGCACCAAGTCTCAGCTTTTGGGGCAGCAGTTTCCAGCAGGCATCCTGACGGAGTCTGAGTTGACGTAGGAAGTCAACCACTCCGTGAGGTGCCGCATTCCCCTTCACATGCAGGCTTCCCAGTCAGACTGGTGCGTGTTGCAGCAGCAGCAGCAGCAGCACAGCAGGCATGCTGCCAATGCCCCACCCCAACTGCCGACCTGGCTGGATGAGAAGAGCGCATCTGCCAGCTCCACAGAGAAGCTGAGCTTCTCCACATCTGACTCCCGCACAGTTTCTGGGAGATTGTAGACCAGCACCGAGCTGATGAGGGTGCTCAGCGCAAAGATGCGGTCATCATAGGCGTCTGACTTGCCCGTGCTGTAAAACCCCTCTGTGTCAATGAAAACAAGGGATGCCTGCAGCAGCGCAGCAAAGCAGCATGGGTGGGGTGGGTACTCAGGGAGATTGCCCCACACATTGCTGTGCTGCGCCACACATTGCTGTGCAAGGTCAGGCCAGACCTGACCTGCTGTGGCGGGCTGCCTGGCTGCTCTGATGGCAGGGAAACAGCCTGTGGCTGCCCCCAGAGCCAGACCCCCTTGGTCTGCGTGTTGCGGGTGTGGCCCACACCAAAGCCCTCCCCTGCAGGAGCCAGCAGCTGGCTCAGAGCCCAGATGGGACGGGGGCAGCCAGCTCATTCCAGTAATGCTGCCTTCTGAGCCCTTGCTGTTCCACACCCATGCTGCACAAACTGATGACAAGTTTCTGCAGGGTAGCCCCATGTACAATGGGCCAGGCACAGCAGTGAACGCACCCAGCAGGAAGCACAGCAGGCTTGAGACTCACCACATCCCACTCCCAGCAGCTGATTGAGCAAGAAACTCTTGCCGGAGCGGTAGGGGCCTATCACAACAAGAGGCACCACAGGTCCCTTGATGTGCCTTAGTGCTTCCAGGCCCTCCTGCTGTATTGCTAGCTTGGTGTGCCCCTCGACGGGCAGCACCATGGCGAATCTGCAATCACACCGCTGAGGTTTGGACTCCTACAGTGTCAAGGCCTGCTCTGGCCGACAAGACGTCTGAGGCAACTCACGGTCTCCTCTGGCCATCTGCTGCATTGTTAGTTGCACGAAGCTGAAACTCTCTGGCAGCAAGTTCATCCAGAGGCCTGCTATTTACCCAGGCCAACAGCAGCAGTAGCACGAATAGAGGTGCTGGAGTGCTTCTCCTTCGCATTTCATGCCAGCCAGGATGCCGTTTCTGCAGGCAAATGACAAACCACAACGCTTGCTCTAATGCAGGACTCAGGCCCTCAGAAGGTGTCCAAGGTTATTTACAACATGCTTTGAGTGCTTCTGAAGTTGGCGTCGTTTGTAGCGTTGACCTCATAAGTCTACCTGACCATTTCTGTGTTTAGAGCATGGACCCAGTGACCTTCAAAGCTGGACAGTGCCACAAAGATGGCTCAACACTGAAGGCAGACCCCAAGAAGGGGCAGATCCTGTTGGAGGCAAGCTGGTCCTGATCTGCTGGCCACTATACATGGCACCTCGATGAGATGACTATGCAAAGATGCAGACAGTCCCGCCCATCCTGTCCTCAGCAGCATCAGACAGCAGACCAACACTGCAGGTGGAAGATGGCCTTCTGCACTTCACCTGGCGGCAGCGCACTGCAAATGGACCCTTAGGGGAACCAGAGGTCGATTTGATGTTTGTGCCGGGTGCAGAACATGTCACGTTCAGGGCGGTGAGCGGAAGACTGCTGTGCTTGCCGGTGTGAAGTCACCATTTGTGAGATTACTGTGTCCAGGCAGCCTGTGCTCAACAATATCTGCAGCCGTCGTATCACCTGGTCAAGGGTATTGGTGAGGCATGATGTCGCCTGCAGGTCGCAGCAGGTTCGCGCCTTTACACACTTGAAGTGGAGGGGGATCCCTCGCGAAGCCTGTTCTTCTGGTAACCACAGCTTTGTGTGTGGCGAATGGCCATGCCTGCCAAACAAGCACCAGAGCGTGCAGGCCAGCAGGCCATGAAGGAGGCAACTGACACATGCTACCGAGGATTCAAAGCTTTCAGCATGCCTGCCATTGCCAGGGACAGCCTTTGATTCTTGCAAAGCAAGACCACGTGTGTGATGCAGGGCTGGACTGCCATCTGAAATCCAGCTTTGTCATGGGCGAATCGCGTGGATGCGCTTGATCGTTGCCCGTGTGCCTGATCTCTGTTGTGTTGGGGGTGCAGGCTGCAAGAGGTCAAGGCTGACCGGGACCAGGAGCTGTGCAGCAGGATGAATACCCTGCTGACCGGCCTGGTGGAGGGTAAGCTGTACTGGTGCTGCTCTGCTCTGCTGCGGCTTCCCCTGGGCTGGCAGACCACTCTTGCATGGTCTGGCTGGTGTGCAATGAAAGCGAGTTTGCTGCAGATTGCTGTAGGGTTGCTCCTTACGGCACAAACTCACTGCCGTCAACCTTGCCTGTGTGGATTGCCCAGGCGTTTGGGTGCGGTCTGGGTCCAGCCTAGCAGCCGTCAGGGCACTGCATGGGTGCTCAGGCTAATCAGCTGTCTTGGCATGCACTGCCCAGCCAACACCTGAGACAACATTCAGCGCCTGCAGAGGACAGCCACATGGAGGATGCTGGGGAGCATGATGAGGGCGAGCCAGCAGCAGATTCACTGGAGGCTGCGCTGAGGTGTGCTTGGGTTTGAGGGCCTAGGTTGCGAGTTTCAACTCGGCAGCTAGCCATGGACTGCTTCAAGGCAGCGCTGGGGAGCACATGGGCGCCACAGTTGCCTGCATGGCCCTCTCTGCGGGCCAGTAGCAGACAGTTGGAGGCAGCGCTGAGGTCTGCTTGGGTATGGGAGCCTGGGCTGTGTCCCAGTCAGTCGGGCTCTGCCACTGCCTGCATGACTGATATGCAGCCCCGCCCCCTGCAGCCACTTGCTTGACACGTTTTCTGCAATTGTGTCCCGGCAGTCACTACGGGGCGTTGAGCCTTGTTGCAACAGGACGCTGGTGATCATTGGCGTACCTCTTCACTGCTTCAGGTGTGCGCTGCCTGTGTCTTACAAACTGGACCATACATCTGCTAAGCTGTCGCCTGCCCCTGCAGAGCTGGCCTGGGAGCAGGAGGGCAGGAACCCAGGCAGGTGCAGGCGTCAGACCTGGCAGCCATCCTCAGGCAAGAAGTCTCCATCATCAGGGTGCAAAAGATGTGGGCTGCATCTTAGAAGCTTCTTTGGGCTGCTTTGCCCTTCCAGGTGCTGCAAGCGCTGCCGCCCCTGTTGCCCAGACTGCTGACTCGATGGCGGTGTCTGCAGCGGCATGGGCCTCCCTCCGCCGGGTACCAGCTCACAGCCCGCTGCTGCAGCGCCCTCTGGCCAGCTGTCCACAGCAGAGCAGGCGCGCAGGGCGGCAGCCCTGTTGGCACAGATGGCCGGCCACACTGGCAGCAGTGCCCAGGCAGACCAGAGGACCGCTTCAGAGGTGCTCAGGCGCATGGCGCGGGCCCCTGGGCCATCCCTGGGGCAGCTGCTGAACACAGAGACCCTGCAGGAGCTGCTGGCCTTGCCAGGCATGCTGGAAACCTTGGGCGAACACCTCCCTGAACAGCAGCGCACCCCTGAGGGGCTCAGGGGCGTGGCAGGCTCGGCAGCCCTGCGGCATCAGGTGGGGCCTGGGTGCTGTGAGCAATGCTGCAACCTCAGCTGCGCCATGCTTGCGACTGCATTCAGTGCTACTGAGGCATTGCTGCTGCTGTCCCTGCAGCTGGAGCTCTTCTCCAACGCGCTGCAGACGGGGCAGCTAGACCTAAACAGCTTTGGGCTGAGGGCGGCAGGCTTCACAGTAGCTGACTTTCTTCAGGCGATTCAGGACCAGGTTAATCAAGAGAAACAGCAGCATTCAGGCAGCACTTCTTGAACTGCGATTTAGTGCAGGACCCCCTCAGAACAGCACTCTCTTCTGCACTTGTCGAACAGAACCTTTGACCCACTCTGTAAACAGTATGGTGAATGAACTCAGCAAACAATTATATCCTGAGGGTGCCCCACATGAGGTCTGGACGGACAGTAGAAGCATTAGTGCTGCAGAGGGCTGTGCATCTGAGGGAAGACGGGAAGAAGTAGAGGTCAGATGGGCTTCACTGGTTACCTTCTTGTCAGGCAGCTTCCAATACCATCTCCCGACAGCTAAGTCACTGTGGAAGTCATCTCAACCCATGCCATCCACTGGGTTTGCAAGCATCCCTGACTCGTACTCCAGTTTAGACCAGGTGGTTGAAACGTCCCTTCACCGTTTGGTTTCGGGCATCTCTTCGGATCTGCTTGGGTGCACAGCAGTCCACCCTCTGTAGGCATTCATTCAACCTCCTCCGCCCTAAACAATCTTGGCAAATCATTGAGCTGCTAACTGAGTCCTGCAGGTCAGTTATCAGCTGCAAGTAAACGGACTTGAGAGCAGCAACCTCATATTTGGCATTGATTTCACCAAGGCAAGTTTTGGGCTTCTCAATTTTTGCAAGCCTGCTGTCAAGCTGAAGCAATGCATCAAGCACAAAGCCTGCTCTTGTGCCCAAGGCCCAGCTGAGGGGCATCGTTTGCTGACGCAGAGCAACGAGTGGAGCGGGAAGAACAGCTTCTTTGGGCGCAGCCTGCACTACCTGGACCCCACTGGCCAGATCCGCAACCCCTATGAGGATGCTGCCATAGTCCTGGCCAGGACACTAGCAAACTTTGATGACGACAACCTCATTCCTGCGTATGGCTTTGGCGACGGTGAGCGGGCTCTGCATCAACGTCCTGTCCCTGTCACTGTGTTGGCTGCAGCCTGGCCTGCTGGTTGACCTGCCCCGATGCCTGCACTCTCTGCCCGGCCACATACCCTGGTGCCTATAGGCAACTGACAAGCAGAGCGCACACAGCCGAGGCTGCTTGTGGTGTGCTTGCAGCAGGCATGGTGCCTGATGGAGCGTGGGCCTGGTTCATCAAGTAAAGGTGGTGGTTTGATGACACGCTGAGGCTTGACAGAGGGCTGCTCCTGATGTCACTGCCCTGCCTGACTGGTGCAAGATTGCCCTGCCTCCAGCTTGCCACTCTCCCTTTTCTCATGTCACCTGGCATGCTGAAGTCGTCGACACTCATGCTGCACTCTGACGTCAGCCTGGGCGCGGCGCCCTGCTTTGCTCTGGCTTGGTTGCTGCGCGATCCCCATTATGTGGTACCCCTGCTGCAGGTTAAATGCACGACCGTGCAGTCTTTAGCCTCACTCCCAGCAACCAGCTGCCCCCTGCTGTTTGTTCATGTACCCTTCAGGCTCACCGCGCCTCATGCCTGGACTGCAGGCCGCACCCACGACCGCGCAGTCTTCAGCCTGGTGCCCGGCGACCAGCCAGCAGAGGGGCTGGAAGAGGTGCTGGCACGCTACCGTCATCTGGTGCCACATGTCAAGCTGGCGGGGCCCACCTCCTTTGCGCCCTTGATTGACACAGCAATGCGTCTGGTCATCGAGAGCGGCATGCAGTATCACATACTAGTAAGTGCTGTGTCCAGGGCTCTGGTGCAGGGGAGTCCAGTGACTCCACTCAGTCTGGGGTCCTGGTACACACAGGTCTGGTGACACAGCTGTGGTAGCGGTTCCGGTGCTCAGGAGTAAAGTAGCTGAGCTGTGCAGCTGTCTGGTGTGATTGCTGTGCATGCAGTCCACTGCTGTGTGCATGGGCTTTCTAGTCCTAGCTGCTGACAGATCTGCTTGCTCAAGCTCTGTGGTCAACAAGCACAAGGGTTGAGACGCAGGCCTCCCTGTCTGCTGTGCCTGACACGTCTTCGCCTGCAGTCCCAGAGCAGCGGCTGGGCATTGCCCTGCATGTGTGCGCTCCCCTCCTTAGGTAGACTTGTGAGTCTCAGGTTTGGCATGCAGGTGATCATTGCAGATGGCCAGGTGACTCGCAGCGTGGACCAGCCGCTTGGCACCTGGAGTCCACAGGTTTGATAGCTGTTTGTCAAGCTCGTTTTGTTCTCCGTCTGCCAAGCAAGACAAATGGTTGTCATAACATGCAGGAGCAGGCTACCCGCACAGCCATTGAAGCAGCCAGGCAAGACTCTCGGCGAAATGAGTGTGCAGTGTCAGAGACTGTGGGCCGAACCCTCTGGTTGTGGGGGTGCCAGGCTTTGTTTGCTGTAGCTGGGCATGAACACATGCCCTGGATGTTTCCCTGGCAGCAGCGATGAAGTCCTGGCCTTGCCTTGGGGCCACTTATCTGTCTAAGGGCGGCCTGGCTCAAGCAGCAGATAACAAAGGCATGAGGCAGCCATGTGCAGCAAGTTGCCACAGCCTGTTGCATGCCTGCCTGAGCATTGGCCAGTCCCAGCATGCTGGCCTGTGCACTGACTCAAGCTCATGCCTTTCTATGCTGCTGCAGCTACCTTCCCATGTCAATCATCATGGTCGGTGTGGGAGATGGCCCCTGGGACACCATGAGGGACTTTGACGACGGCCTCACCAACAGGTGTGCGCCTGGAACTTCGTGCATCAAGGTACAATCAAACAGCTGGCCCCCGCACAGTCTGGCAGCAGCAGAGTCTCACCATGTTCATGCAGCATGAACCTGTATAGTTGTGCAAACTGCAGAGGATGCTTTCAGAAGTGCAGCCGCCAGCTGGCTTGTGCACTTTGCCTCCAAGCCGGTCAGTGCGTAAGCTAGAACCTTCGTCTTCGTGCTGCAGGCAGTTTGACAACTTCCAGGTGTGAGATCCAGAGAGAGTGCCTGGGACTGCAGTGGTTGTTGGCATCTCCCCCGCCTGCCTGTTCCCATGCGTCCCCTTGCCTGCTAGGCAATTGCACTCCCTGGCAGGGCAATTGCAACTGTGCTGCCTGCCTGCTTGCAGTTTGTGAATTACACCGAGCTGCAGAGCCGGATTGGGCACCTGCCTCAGGATCAGGCTGAAGCCAAGTTTGCGCTGGCCTGCCTGATGGAGCTACCGGAGCAGTACAAGGTGGCCTGTCTACTGTGTTCGCTCATAGGCTGCATTCTGCGCAGTGCAGCCCCATGTAGGCCCTTGCGCCGTCATGCATCTTTAGGGAGCGCCCCAGGCTTGTGACAAAGCTACAAACAGAGAGGAAGCAGGGCAGCTGTATGCATAGCAGCTCCCATGCCCTGCCCGGCTCAACTTATGCCATGCCTTGTCCCATACTATGCCTCAGGGGGCTTCATGCCTCTGCCATGGCTGCTCGACATCCTGCTTGCCTGGCACAATGCTGTGCTATGCCCTGTCTCACTGCACTGCCAAGCGTTTGACTCGATGCTCTGCCTGCCTACTCACTGCTGTGCCACCCCTTGCTCTGCAGGCCATACAACGCCTGGGCCTGCTGGGAGGCCATGTTCCGCAGTTCTTCAACGTGTCCGAAATTCGTCGCCCCCTTGAGCCTCCACCAAAGGCTCCAGCGTTTGTGAGGCAGCCTGCACAGCCTGTGACCCCCCCGCCGCAGCAGGCCTCAGCGCCTGCACAGCAGCCACGGTCACGGGAGCCGCCAGAGCGTTTCATGTGCCCCATCTCTCATGATGTGAGAGGTCTCCTGCACGTGCAATGCACATTTTTGCCGCCACCTGGGGGCCTCCAGCCCGCGCTAGTGTGCTAAGCTTGGTGCAAATTTTGCCTTAACACCAGCTGAGTGGCATCCTGGGCTTTACAGTACACTGAGTTTGCAGTGTGCCTTAATGGGCTGATCGTGTGGCCACCTGAGATACTGTGGATCACCCCTGGCTGAAACTCATGCACAAAGTGACCAATGGCCCGCTTGCTGCAGGTAATGGACGACCCAGTTCTGCTCGCTGGGGATGGGCACACTTATGATAAGGCCATGATACAGCAATGGCTCAGCAGCCATGAGACAAGCCCTGTGACTGGAGCCATCCTGGAGCACAAGATGCTAATTCAGAATCATCTGTTGCGCTCTGAGATCCGTGAGTGGCAGGGGCGCTAGGGCTGGCATGAGCCGCAGATGTGATGTGCAATAAAACCAGTCCCTTGTATACACAAAGTGATCTGACGCACGCTGACACATGCTAACTCCCGCTGTTCCATTTTGTCTTTGCCAAATTTATTGCTCCTGCCTGCCTGCCTGCCTGAGAAGACTTGCAAGATTGCCTGCTGATTATTGCTTTCAACATGTGTTAACAACTTGTTGTCTCAAGACTTGGGCTTCTTGTTTGGTGGTTCCTCGGCACTTTGATCTGACTTCTTGACAATGCCGACTGCTACAGCGGTCCTGGCCATGTCTAACAGTGTCTGCTCCAGGGGTGTGAGAACCAGCCCCAGCTCCTTCTGGGCCTGAAAGGCATGCACAAGCTCAGGATGCAGTTGGATTGCATATCAAGGAGGGTCCAGCCATTGAAGCAATGTCCATGAACACTCACCCACCTTGCTGGTATCTATTTGTCTCTTTGTCTCCACAGATGGGCCCTCAGGGATGTTACACTCCGCAAACTTTGCCTGCAAGGACACAAAGGGGCTCAGAGAAGGTTATCGCCCTCATGAACTACCGAGCATTGTGTCACAGACGCTGTACCCTGAAAGCCCATGGCATACATCAAAGGAACAGGGACACCTGTCAGCCTGGGGAGCAAGCAGCTGTGATTCAGCCAGCTAAACCTTGCACCCCCAGATTACTGAATCAAGCGCATTTGTTTGTGTGATGGGTTGCCTGCTGCTGAAGTGCTGCAGACCAGTACCTTGAGAGTCTCTGACACAAAGCTGGGGCTCATTGAAAACTCCTGGCTGACAATGTAGCGGCCTGAGGCTGTTGGAGTCTCAGCTGCCAGTATGTGAGCCCTCGCAACATCCCTCACATCACAGATGGTGGAGGCATCTGTCCCGCCCTTGCCTGACAGCCACCCCTGCAGAGGGCACAATGGTGTAGAGTCACGGCTGGCCATGCCAGGCCGCAATGGTGCAGAGGCCTGCGGGCAGAAGGAACAGGAGGCATGCAACATGCCTGCCCAGATTGCAGCTGGGGCAGCTCCTTTTGCAGAGACGGGAGTGGCCCCTAGACTGCCACAGGCAAGTCAGCAGAGATGCAGCCGGGACAGCAACATGGCAGGCACAGCCTGGGCCGCAGCGGAGACCCCTCCTGAGCTGCGCCACAGGCAATCGCTTGGCAGGCACAGGGTGCATCCTTGTGAGGTTACCTGCATGAACTGTGCGCTGAGGCCGTCCACCCTGGAAGTGATGACAGGGCCCAGCACAAAGTTTGGCAGAATGGTGATCAGGTCTAGGCTGTGCTCCTTCGCGTACTTCCAGGCGGCCCTCTCTGCCGAGGTCTGCAGGCACAGCAGCACTTCCTGTTTTCAAAATGCCAGCGCCCGGCCCCTGCATGCACTACAGTGCGCAGATGAGCGAACAAGCTGGCGTCCGTCACCATAGGCAGACCTCAGAGGAGGCATCAGTGAGCTGCAAGCTCTGCCTACAGGGCAGTCCTTGAACGCAGCCCTGGAGCGCACGGCATGTGGGCTCTGCTGGGCCGGGCTAAGGCAGTGCCATCACACCAGGCGCGTCCACGGCTGCCTGCATTACTGGCGCTGCGCACATCTTGCTTGCAGCGATGAGTAGCGTCAAGCAGGGCCTGCCCATGCAGGCAGGGGACACAGCCACGCCCACCCGCAACAAGCGTGCGGGGCGGGGTCTGACTGCGAGTGACAGGCAAGCTATTCAGATCATGCAACTGCAGTTCCCTGCTCCTTTCCCAAGGCTCCCCTTGTGGGCTGCAGCTTGACTGCTCAGCTGACACAGCAGGCCCCAAAGTCTGCAGGGCGCACAACATGATGTGCCACTTGCCCTCCACTTGCCTTGCTGACCCAGTAGCCCTCCTTATTCTCCAGCGTGGAGGTGTCATTCCAGTCAGCTTCTGTGTACACATCGCCATTTGCAGGTGGGCTTGCACTGGCGCCTCCATGCACAGCTGCAGCACACCATCATGGGTTTCAGACAGCAGCAGCATAGAGGCAGGCCAGCTATTGGCTGGGCATGCCTTGATGACTTGGACTATCTGTTTGCAGCATGGAAGTGGCAGGAGCTGAGACAAGCAGCTGCTGGAGCTAGCCAGGGGCTGCAGTCTGCAGCAATGCAGCAGCCATTTCCTTTCTAAGGCAGGCAGCTGCTGGAGCAGGCCTCCTTCTACAGCTGCATTGGTGCACGGATGGCTTCAGACCGCACAAACAGCCAATTTCGAGGCGTGTGCGGGCATACTGCTCTGTAGGAGCCTGCTGTCTGCAACATTGCAACAGGACGGCTGAGACAGGCAGCTTCTGTGCTGTATTAGAGCCCACAGCCTGGCTTGATAAGGCAGACCACACCAGAGTCCCATAAGGAAGTGGGTGGCATTACCCTGCACTTGCAGACCCACAGTGCAGGTCAGCGCCCCACACCTGCAACAGATGAGGTGAGGATGACTCGCCGCACAGTTTTGGCGACTTTGATAGCACTGAGCACATTGCGGGTCCCAACCACTGCGGGATCCACCAGGTCACGCTGTGGGTCTGCAGTCTCTATCTGAAAGGGAGACCTGTAGGCAAACGGCAGGGCAGTGATGTGGGACAAGCAGAGTTCTTTGTCAGATCATCTTGAGCAGCAACACCCTGCAACTCACGGGAGACGGCTTTGCTGACAATCCTGTTTTATTCCATGAATAAGGGTCGTGGCGACGCCAGACGGCAGCCAGCAGCAGGCTGTGAGGTATCCAGGACAGGACTCACGCTGTGTGAAACACGACATGACTGCCCTTCACAGCGCTGAGGAAGCTGCCAGGACGTAGCAAGTCAGCTGTGTAGAGCTCCAAATGGCCAGGTAGTGCCTGCAGCAGCAGCATGGCTTGGTGACAATACTCATTATAGTGCTGCACAGGCCCTGTTGATTCAAGCCAGCCAGAGCCAACCCAATTGCTATTTACATTTGAGCAAGGGGTTACCTGAGCAAGCCTTAGAAGATGGCCTGTCTTGGCCTCATCTGCCTTGTTGCGGACTGTTGCTCGCACATGCCAGCCACGTTCCAGCAGCTGCTTGCACAGCTCTGTGGCCACAAAGCCCGAGGCCCCTGCACCAAGCTACATGGTGTCAATTTGCCTGATACAATGCAGATCAGAGGGAACCGGTGCTACCAAGTCCACCTGTTACAACAGCGGTCTCTGCCATCAAGGCTGCCCAAGATGATCTGTTGTTGTCAGTTTAACCCTACTGGGCCTATGTGACTTGGTTAGCATTTTAGCTGCTATGGCCGGCAGCGCGGTCACTCTGCTAAGCCCTGCAGATGTCAGATGCTTGCAGACTTCATCAGCTGTGCTAGCTAATGCACCAGGGACGCAGCCAGCCTCTGCCTTTGTCTGTGTTGGCGATACAGTAGATACGGATCAGCAGGATGGCTACCTCAGGTGCCTGCCAGACTGCGCTGTGCAGCTCCTTGCTGACGCACCTCCTCTTGCATGCTGAAGATCTTGAGCGACCGCAGAGGACATGGCACACAAGTGGTGGACGGCAAGCTGCAAGCCACTGTCTGTGGGGTAGTTCAGCGCGTCAACAAGCTGGTCTCAGTCATTCCCTTGAGGTCCAGGTATGCTGCCACATTTCAGCCATGACGCCAACCTTCAGCTCTTCAGCCCACTCAGCAAATGCCTCTGCCCTGCAGGTATGGACCTGAGCTGGGAGACGTTGTGATTGGCAGGGTTACAGAGGCAAGTACTGTTGCAGCTCCTGTACAGTACAGTGCTGTGGCTTGCCAACAGCAGCGTTGTCCAACACATTTTTGGGGGCTGCAGGTGGCCAACAAGCGTTGGAAGGTCAGCCTGGGAGCAAAGCAGGATGCTGCTCTGCAGCTGTCAGCTGTCAATCTGCCAGGTGGCGTGCAGGTCAGCAGGCCGGCCCATCTGTTGCACCCCTGCAGGATGGCACCCACAGCATGAGATGCACAGCTGGCTATGCCAATGCTGCTGCACTGCTGCCAACGCTGTGTATGACACAGTGCAGGCCGCTCATGCTGCAGCACAGGCAGATCATGGCTGCCAGCCACTCGGTGTCAACAGACCTTTTCTCTGCTGCAGCGGCGACGCAACACAGAGGACGAGCTGAACATGCGTGCAGTTTACCAGGAAGGAGACCTGATAAGTGTGAGCCACTGCTCTGCCTCTGCTGTGCCCCATACACTGCCCTGCCACACAGCTTGAAGCAAGCAGCCATGTCCTTCTTGTAACCAGCATGGTGCAGTCGTAATCCACCAAATATGCCAATCGGGTATTATCTCAAAGCCAGGAAGGCATGACCTGGCAGGAGCCCTGTCGTCTGGCTCAGCTGTGCCTTCAAGACTTGCACTACGCCTCCCTTCATGCATGCAGGCAGAGATCCAGTCCTTCTATGCTGATGGCAGCATTGCCCTGCACACTCGCAGCACCAAGTATGGGAAGGTAGGCATTATGTGGCTGCATCCTCTGTTGTTCTCTGCTGCAGCACCACTTGCTTTGCGTCTGCACTGCAGTGACCCTGCACTGTGTGGGAGTGCTTCCTGCTGGCCCACCTGCGCATGCATTGCTGCAGCTGCACTGAGCCTGCACTGTCTTGACGGGCCCAGGCTGGCTGTCAGCGGCCTGTCCGCATTGCTGAGCTGCACCTGTGTCACATTGCTGCAGCTGGCTGAGGGTATCCTTGTGGAGATTCCCACAAAGCTCATCAAGCGCCAGAAGCAGCACTTTGTCAACCTTGATGGGCTTGGTGAGCTTGGATACAGTCCTTCAGACACAGCAGACTGCCTCAAGAGTCGGCTTCCTGTCAGAGGCCCAGTCGTACAGTCTGCTGCAGAGGGCCTGGAGGAATGAGCTGGCACAGACATCCTGTAGAAGGCAGTGCCCGTGTCCTTGATCCCCAAGATACAGGGGCATGCATATCAACATCACACCACGTCCTTCCTAGAACCTCGTCTACTGCGGTGCCTTGTGCTGCTTTTGGGTGGCTTTGCCTACAATAGTACTAGACTTCACAACAGCACCTCGTCTGCAGACATTGGCCGTTTGCTGGGGCTCAAGTATGCAGCCTGCAGCAATGCTCGATGGTGCTGTCTGCAACAGTGTGCAAGCCCCACACATCACCTTCTCTGCAGGCATCGGCCTCATACTGGGGCTCAACGGATCCATCTGGGTGTCCACCCAGCAGCATCAGACTACAACCATCCCCAGTGGAGCAGCAGCTGCTCATGAGGGGCTGGCCCTGCAGCAACAGAAGCAGGCCACCATGCTGACAAAGGAGGAGCGTTCCCGCGTGGTCAGGGTGGCCGCCTGTATTCGGGCTCTTGCCAAGCTTTACCTGCTAGTGTACCCTGCAACCATCCTGGAGACCTTCCAGGTGGGCTGGGCTCTGAGTAAGTGATGATCTAAAGACCTTCCTGGTGGACTCAGAAGTCTGACCCATAGCCAGGTCTTGTGACTTGATCTGTAGTGATTGCAGCGTGATTACTGTGTCCTGCACTGGAGTGCACATGCTCAAGTATGCCTGTCACCTTGCAGCCATGAGGCCATTCCTTGCATGTGTGGCCATCTCGCGACATATGCTCATTTATCTGCTTGCAGCTGAGTGTGGAGCACACAGTTGACCTGGCTAGCATATTGCAGCCAGTATTCCTCCAACTCATGACAGACAATGAAGCCAAGCGGCGACAGGAAGCTTATGCCATGTCATAAGGGCAGCCGCCAAGTCTCTGTGGCCCCAGAGCGACAGTGGGCAATCCTGAAGGACACCACTCAGTATGGACAGCATTGGCTCTGGAAGCTAGGGCTCTTTGTAGCAGCCTTGAGACGCCACAACAACTACAACTGACTCGCACAAGACTGGGCTACTTTGCTGGCATTACAGCGACAATGATAGCAAGCACCCAAGCATGATCCATGATATAGGCTTTGCCATGTGCTGCAAGGTGCAGTACTGTCTGCCATCAAGGTCAGACTCAAAAGTGGATAGAGCCAGGCCAACACCAGGCCTTCTGGTGGCAAGATTCTGCATAGTGGGGTTCAAGCATATCTCTGACTTCACCCAGGTATCGTTCCTGGCAGACTACTAGGACCCAAATCGGGGGTCAACCACTGACTGGGGCACTGGAATGGTGGACAGACCAGGTCTGGACAGGAGCAAGGGGCTGCGCCTGAGGCTAGTGTCTCTAAAGCAGCAGCTGCTGCCCTGGAATCAGAAATGAAAGTGTGGGACTAGAACCGCTGGCCTAGAAGGCTGCTGTGAGCAGTGCTGCAGCGCGCTTGGAGAGTTCACTGAGAGAGGGGGGGCGATTGCATTGATTGAAGGGAAGGGGTTCTGGTGTAAAGATGGCACGCAAGTGCCGCTCTGGGGGCCATATGTGTGACCAAGTAGCACATGGAATGGGTGCACCACCTGCAGGCGGCCCCTGTCAGAGGAGCCGCTGACCCATCGCCATGCCTTTGGCCTTGTCTGGGGGCTTGCTGCAGCCGCGAGACAGCCCAAAGGTGTCAAGCCCTTGCAGAGACTTGGCCTCCATGCTCTTTGCAGCCGCAGCAGCCACATCAGCGGCCTGCTTGCGGCGGAGCTCCCTCTCGCCAGGACGAACCCCCGACCTGCACAGGAGGGTTTGTTGGCGGGTCACACTGGAGGCTGTGGCAGATTAAGAGCTGCGCAAAAACACCGTACACGTGATGCAGAGTAGAGAAGACCAGCTGTGGCTGCAGACGACACCCCACGTCTCGCCTGGTGACTTCACAGACAGTCACAGTTCGGCGGCTACACAACAAAGCAATGGGCAGCAACACATGCTCACCTGCTGTGAAGCAGGCCCGCAGTGGCCACTCAGTGTGGACTTTGCCTCACGACAGCTCGGAGCCAGACCAGGCAAGCTCTCACCTCCCGCGCACCAGTCCCGCCGTGGCCGCGCTGCAGGGCAGCACCACCCCCGTGAAGCTGTCGCCGCGCTCCACGCCGGTGTCCACGTTGGGCAGCAGCGGCATGTTGCGCAGTGGGGAGGCGTCACGGCTGGGCACCTTGCTGGCAGGCGCAGAGGAGCTCCAGCCTGCCAGGAGCTGGGACTGCTGCCTGGGCGAGGAGGGCTGCCCCTCTTCATCAGGGCCCACGATCTGAAAGTCAAAGGTGCTGTGTCAGGCACCGCACCCGGTAGCAGGGAAGATGCCTGCACCACCCCTGCTTATGACGGCCCACCACCTGGAGCCGCAGCAGCTTGTGCCTGACTCAGCAAAAGGCAGCAGGTGGAAGATGTCCAGTACACGCTGCAGAACAGAGCCCTCCACGGGTTGCAGCCACGGGTGAGTATGCAAGGAGTCACAGGCCTAGACATTAGTGGCAGAGGGGCTTGCTCATCAGGTCCACCACCTGGATTTGCATTGGCTGTGTCAGGATGAGACAGGCACCACATGGCGGCAGGGTTGATGGTGCAAGAAAGCTGCTTGTGGAGCACGCCACATGATGCCAAGGCAGGTGATGGTGGCAGCGCAACGTGTGACAGCAGGGGTATGAGACATGTAATTAGTCATCGGGCATCAAGCACTCGGTGCATGCCTCATGATGGCACAGGCCAAAAATTTGTGGCAGCACAAAGGGGCAGTGGACCTGATCACATGCATCCTCTGATACGACCAGCAGGAGAAGGAGTGCGCAATTGTGCCACCTAGATTGCGCTCCACCATTGGATGCAGGCGGACGACACGTGAGGCAACAGCCAAGCAGGTAAGGTTGGGCAGGTTCAGCAGTGCTGGATTGCCTGGTGGAAATCTGCTGCTGCAGGCCAGGCAGCCGGGGACCCCACCGCTCTGGCTGCCAGCAGCGACGCTCCGGACCCTGGGCGTGCCAAGACATAATCGGCCGTCTGGCGGCGGTTTTCAGCCGCCAGCACAGCAGCGCGGGGGGAGCTGGCGGCCCTGTGCACAGAGGCCGCAGCAGCCGGGGAGTCAAAGGGGTTGGCAGGTGCCAGCAGATGCTGGTGGCTGGTTGGGGAGGGAGGGGCCAGCGGCGAGGTCTGCTCAACGGCGCGCTGGCCAGGGCTCCCGCTGCCGCCGCGGGGCTGCGGGGTGCCCCTGTGCTCCCCTCTGCTGTGCTCGCTGGCGGTCGTGGCGCCGGGGGCAGCAGAGGCCCTCAGGCTATCACCAGGGACATGGCTGAGGGTGGCCCGCAGCAGCACAGCAGGCCCCAGTTCGCTCCCGGGGGGCGGGCTACTGATGCTGCGGGGCGGGGCCAGCGGCAGGCTGCCCTGCCTGCGCAGTCCATCCTGCAGGCAGCGCAGCGATGACAGCGTCAGACATTGTGAGCATGGGACTGCGAAAGACCGCGCAGTCAGTTGACATTGCAGCACTGCGCTGGAGTCATCCAGCAGCAGGCAAGCCCCGGTGCGGAGCACGAGTGCATGGCTTCATGGTCAGGCATCAGCACTGGGGGGCACCTGCAGACAGAGCGTCAGCATGACAGCACAGGACCTGCCGACGGTGACCACACCGGCTGGCTGCAGACTGCTCCCTGCAGATGCATCTCGCCCCCCCTCACACAGGCGTGCGAGGGGCAAGTCGACATGACGGCACACGCACCTGTTGGGCTGTGGACTCCTCCTTCCCCAACTGCATCTCGTGCAGGCCCTCGAACAGGCGCTTGAGAGGAAACTTCCTGTCCTCCTCATACGGGGGCAGCAGCATCCCGCTGGGGCGCTTCTGCCCCAGCAGGCCAGCCCCTGGCGTCCTGTCCCACCCCGCCTCAGCTGCACTGCCTGCCTCGGCAGCGATCATTCCCCCTGCATCGTCGCCAGGCAGACCATCCCGAGCAAGGCTGGGGGGGCAAGTGGCCACAGAGGCCATGCTGGGAGCGGGGGAGCCTGGAGTGCCGTCTGCTGAGTTGCGCCCGCCAGGCTGGGGGCTGTACCAGTGGGGCTGCTGGAGCCCTGGGCGCATCAGGCTGTGCGCTGAGGAGGGCCGCACGGGCACGATGCGCAGGGAGGAGGGCGGCTCAGAGGACAGCATGTCGGCCAGCGACTGGGACCGCCCATGGCTGGTGGAGTCTCTGCTCTGCGGGCTGGCAGCGCGCTGCTGCTCCTCACCAAAACTGTCCCTGCAGGCAAGGGGAACGCGTCAGAGCAGGCTGGAAGGCAGCAAGGCAGGGTCAACCTCCTGACAAAAGTGGTAGCACCACCCAGCGCAGGGGAACACTTCAGAGCTGGCTGGACAGTAGCAAGGCGGGGTCAATCTCCCCCCTAAGGCGACTGGTAGCACCAGCCGGAGCTAGGCAGCGTGGACAGCGTGTAAGGGCAGCTGCAGCTCCCTGCTTTACATGCACAAGAGTGTCATGCACAAGAGTGTCAGGCAAACTGAGGGAAGTGTGACGTGATGAGGGCCGCAGGCCTGCTACAGGTCAACACCTTGTAGCACTCGCCACATCAAGCTGCTAGGGCTTACCTGGATGCAGGGTGCACCACCACAGGGCTGTCAAACTGCCCAGAAGCAGACCCAGACCCTTGCAGCGATGGTAGGGTGCCACTGCCATGGGCGCCACTGCCGTGCTCAGCCAGCGCTGAGCTCCCATCATCTGCTGCCTCCTCCCCATCCTGAGCCCTGCAACCAGACAGGCAAAGTCATGAGAAGCTCCCTTGAAGAGTGAAAGGTTGTGAGCTTCATGTGCTGCTGAAGCTGCAGCAGACAGCAGTGCCGTCCCTCGCCACCCCTTGCTGACTATGCTGAGCATGAGGAGCTAACAGCAAGCTGCCTACAGGGAACCTACCAGGCAGAGTCCCAATAGCAGTAAGCAGAGGCCTCTGTGCAAGCTGTGCAGAGCCTGTTGAAAGCCCAGGAACGGTGCGCATTCTGTGCCATCAGCGTCCAGCCCGCCTAGCACAGCTGCCTGCCCTGCATGGCCGGTGCCTGGGCACTTCCAAGCATCACTGAACAAAGCCACAGGTGCCAGCAGAGGACCTGCCTCATGTCTAGCAGTGGTGCCTGGCCGGTGAGCTGTGTGATCTCAGCCTTGATGGCTGCAGCAATGGCCTTGGCGTCCTCAGCTGACAGGGACAGGTCCTCCACCATCTCAGAGGCCACACTCATGGCCGTGTCCGCACTCATGTCAAACTCAAAGCGCACCGTCTTGGAGGGCCCTGCAAAAGAGGCAAGCTGCGCTCAGCATGTGCCTGAGCCAGCAGCCAAAGCACTGGTACATGCTGCATTGTCATGTGGATTGGACAAGGGGGTGAGGACAGACCCTCAGTTGTGACAGCCAGCTATGCTGCGCACTGGCATGGGACGTCTATCGAACAGGCAAAGGCGTGCAGCTCCCTGGGTTTAACAGCTGCCAGATACCACAGGGATGCACAGCAAAGATGCTCTAGCGCAGGAGAAACCACGAGTGTCCCGTCCTAGGCGATGCTGAATGTTTACTGCCTTCGGTCAGACCAGCAGGCATACAGTCCTACTCACCTGAGGGTGCTGGATCTGCTTGCAAGGACCATACTGCTGCCATTGATCATAGCCAAGAGACGCACAGACACATACACCTTGGCACAAAGCAGTTTCTCAGACCCATGCATCCATCAGCCCCCTGTGGAGTTGCAGCTAGAACTGCACCTGGGCATCAGCATCATGCATTCCACACATAAGGTCCATGCAACGTGGTGCAGACCTGGGTAGCTCACAGCCGCACCCACCTTCGGGCTGCTGGATGCGCAGATGCAGGTTGAGCTTCTCATCGTCCTGCCCCTCACCCCCTGAGGCCAGCTTGCCCAGCACCTTGAATTGGCGGTCGCTGATGACAGTGGAGTCCACAACTGTGCCACCCACCATGCTGCCAGCATCCCCAAAGGCGCTGCCGCCACCGTCGCTGAGCACCTGCAGACGCAGCGCCACAAGGGTTGGGGACAGGTGACGCCTACCTCACGAGCTTGCATTACACCGCCGCTTGCGCGCAGTCCTGGAGCCGCAGCTGCCAGAAGGATCGCTGCCTAGCAGGTCAACCCTGATGCAACAGAGATGGAGTCAACTAATTGCAGCCAGCACAGCACCTCATGCACCAACCCAGCCCTGCAGCCGCACAGGGGTCTGCCAGCAACACAGGACCCCGTCATCACCTCTGCCATGGTGACCAGGGAGTCTGCCACAACAGCAGTGCTCTCTGCCTGCTCCATGGGCACAACGTGAGAGGCGTGGCTGGACAGGCCACCCTCACTGTGCTCTGACACGGCATCATGCATGTCCTCAGAGCTGCGTCTCTGAGAGGACTGCACCGAGGAGTCTGGGGGTGGGTTGGACCGCGGGGACCAAGCACCTGCAGAGGGAGTTATGTGAACCCTCAGGACTCAGCCTGTCATGCAGATCAGCCTGTGCAAAAGTGTGCAGGGAAGCGCCTTGAGGTGATAAGTTGCGGCCCAAGAGCCCCCTTGCGCTTGTGTCTTCAGCCCCGCAATCTGCTTTGTGGTCTCACCTTCGGATGAGCCGGCTACCACTGAGGCTGGCCGTGACGTCCCCAGCTGGGAGGGCGGGCGCTGCCCATGCTGCACCTGCGGCGTTGGAGGCTGCTGCGTGGGAGACAGGGGCTGACTCCGCGTGTCAGCGCTCACGTGCAGCAGCCCCTGGGGGTGCTGCTCGGCCCCCTGCTGCGCAGCATGGGGCTCCTTGTGCAGACGGCCCTCTGGCCCTCCGCGCTCCTGCTCCCCGCTGGCCCTGGCTGAGCCAGGCTGCTGCTTGGGCTTAGCTGCCAGCTGCTCCCGCGCATCTGAGGCATGGTGCACCAGGTCTGCCTCATCTGAGGAGGCAGTACGGCTTGCACCATGCTCGCTGGTGGTGGCGCTGCTGCACTCCCGAAGCTCAGCTGAGAGGTTCTCCAGGTTGGCCCCTGCAGGCAGAGCAACAGGGATCAGTTGCAGACAGGTGCAGTAAAGGCACCTGACAATGTTGCCAGGATCTACAGGCTATAAGTCTTTGAGTTGGTGCTGTCGCTACCAGTGAGACTCCCTGATGCACTCTTCTTCGCAGGTGCAAGCCAGTGTTGGTGGTGGATGGCTCAGGGCCAATTTGTAAAGGACATTGCTGACACGTACATGAGACGGCGCAACAGTGCCCGTCAACATTCAGCATGTCCATGCCAGGCAATGACCTGGGTGGGGCTGCCCCAGGTTGACTTCTCTGTACGACCTGGCGCCGCTCAGAAGCGACTTGAGATTGATGGCTCTGTACAGTCTGGCGCTGCTCTTTGTAAGCAGCAGCCAGTGAGGTGTACCTGCCAGCGCCTCCTCCCTCAGCCTGCATACTCCCTTCTCGCGTCGGATGGTCTCAAAGTAGGGATGCTTCAGCAGCTGACGCGAGCGGGGGCGCTCATTGCGGGGGGAGATGCAGACATTGATGAACTCGGCAAGGTCCCTGTCGGGGACCTTCTGCAGGCCTGATGGGCGCACACCCTGTGCAGAAGCAGTCAGCAAATTAGGCAAAGACTTCCTGCTGTCATGGGCATGCAAGGACCCGTGTTGCAGCCTGTCAGCAAGCCAATAGGGGGCAACAACCAGCAGTGCAACCAGACATATGAGCAAGCACTTGCTCCAATGATGGGACCTTTCTGTAGATATGAGTGGCACACATTCTGCACATCAGCCAGGCCCCCTGGTACTTGTCAATCGCCAAGGACTCAGCCCTAAGCTGAGGCCAGCTGGGACGTGCTCTGCAAGCCCAAGGGTTCTGCCATACAAAGCAGGCTGCAGCAGCGCCTGTCTGACATGATAGACAAGGCTGTCATTGCTCGGCCGACAGGATGAGCGCAGAGCGACTCAAGCAGTCTGCAACAGCTGCCTGGCAGTTGCCATCTGCCAGCACACGTATCTCAGCTGACTGCAACATGCCGCAGCACCCCATCCTCGCAGGGGCTGCCCCAGATCAGATGCAACACCTCCTAGCAGCGGCATTCGACTCACTAGCGTGACCTTGCGGTATATCTGAGCTGCATTCCTGCACTCGCTGTAGGGGTACTCCAGCGTGGCCAGCTCCAGCAGGCACATGCCAAAGGAGTACACGTCCACACGGTCATCGTACTCCTCATCATACAGCTCAGGAGCCATAAACTCAGGCGTGCCTGCGCAGGAGGAGGCATGTTGGTGTCCAGGCATTAGGCAGAGGAGGCCACCAAGCCTGCACATGGGTTGCTCTGGCTTGATGAACTTGGGCCTGACTGCCTTCCCAGCTGAAAGCTGCTGGGGTGCACAGTCTGACCATCCTGAAGCAAGCATGCCCTAGGACTGCATGCCTCTGCTGCGTTGACACTGTGAACAAGTAGCTTGTGACACTGCCTGGGCACATCACCCTGAGGCCACGATTCTGCACACTGCTGATATTAAGAGATGGCAGTGCAGTTTTGAGGGCCCCACTGTGCCTCAAGGCCACAACCAATTCACCTCTCGCAACCTTTGAACTTCTTGTATGAAAACAGGAAGAGGCTGACGAGCACAACCACAACAGCGGCTAGAGCAGCAGTCAGCGGCCAGTGCAGCCCCGTTGGGGGCCTACGCTGACCCATGCCAGCCAGCAGTTGGGAGTGCAAGCCAGCTGCCTGGCAGCTGTCTTCTCTCCCTCAATCCCTCAGCAGGCAGCCTGCGCACCTAACACGCTCTGCGGCGCAGTTCTGCCCCGTAGTAGAGTGGCCAACCCCAGGTCCCCAATCTTTACCACGCCCTCACCGCCATTGATGAAGATGTTGTCAGATTTCAGGTCCCTGCAGGTGCAGCCAGGCAGACTGGTGAGGCCTGCCCCAGGCTGCACAAGCTGACTGTATTGGAATCAAGCCATGCAAGATGGGGGTTTTCTACTGCTGTCAGGCCCTTGAAGGCAGGAGCCTGCACGGCTCACCTGTGGATGATGGAGGGCTCATGGCCATGCAGGTAAACAAGGCCGCACAAGATCTGCCATGCCCAGTGCTTGAGCACCTCTGAGTCGATGTGCTTGTGGCGTTTCCGGTATCTGCAGGGGGGATCACAGGAGTCTCAGGGAGTTGCATGCAGAGGTGCAGCTTGGTGCAATCTGCCATGATCTGCAGGCTTCATGACAACAGCCAGCAACTTCATGTGCCTGTCCTGGACTTCCCCAATGGGGGAATCATCATGAGTGAGCCAGCCAGCAGGTGCGATTTGATACATCTGGTAGCTAGGGGCAGGCTGACAAGGCTGCCCAGCCAAGACACATCTCGTCATGCTCCCCAACCCCCTCCCACGCCTTGGCAGACTCACTGGCGCAGAGTGCCGCTGGTGAACAGCTCAGTGATGAAGTTGACACTGTACGTCTTCTGGTCCAGCCAGGAGTCGTGAAATGTCATAATGTTTTTGTGCTTGAGCTGCTTGAGCACACGGATCTCTGCAAACAAACGATCCCGCTCCTCCTTGCTGGTGACCAGCTCGCTCACGCGGACCTGGTTCCAGGCCACTTCAATGCCCTCCTCTTCATCAAAGCCCTTGTAGACTGTCTTGAAGGCACCTCGCCCCAGAACCTGATCAAACTGCAGGCAGGGCACGGCAGAGGGTTGGTCAGACACGCTGCCGGCACCACATGTGCAGGCTTGGGGGGGTGGGCGGGGAAAGGCGGCTCACTCTGGAATAGCGCCCTGTGGGATCTGTTTCCACTACATCAGGGCTCTGGTCCTCGTCGGGAGGCTCGTGGGCCTCCTGCTCCAGCTCATCATCAGAGTCCATGGCTCCGTCAAGCACCTCCAGGGGAAGCCTGAAAATGCCTGATAGTCTGCCTGGGATCCGGCGCCTGGCTGACTGCAGGTGCCTGCCTGGCACCTGAGGCTGCTGAGCTGCTCAGCCGCCCCCCCTAGGTAAGTGTCATTGATGGCTGCTGTGCCCAACCGCCCTGCTGGGGCCTGGCAGGCACAGCAATTGCTCACTGGAAGCAGGCAGGGCACAAGGCCCACAGCCTGCGTGAGCACCACCTAGCGTGATAGTCAGACCAGCAACGACTGTGCACTTCAAGCAGGTCTTGCACGCCGTGAGGCGGAGGGTGCCCGCGGGGCGGCTTTTGGGCTATGAGCATGCAGATTGCTATGCGACTTTATTGTTTTTTTGTTACGCAGGCAGAGGGAAGCTGGCAGCAACGTCACATAGCAACGCTGCTCGTGTGCAGTTCGGGCTGGGCAGCAGCCGTTTGGTCCGAGAAGAGGTCGAGGCTTGTGGGTCCACGCGTGAAACCTCCTGTGATTAGCCAGGCGGATCATGGTTTAGATGTTGGGATCTCCTTGGGACACTGCTGAGGTGGTGGAAGTCTTCTGCGGCCACTTTGTGATGAGTGCATTTTCTTCATTGCAGAGGTCAGCCAATCATGGCTTGCTCATGTCTGTTCTGGTGCCTGCATGATCCTGGCTGGTGCTGGGGACAGCCTTCAGAGCTGTTGAAGGCGAGAGTCTCAGAGGTTCGATCCCTCCTTGCGGGCGGTCTGTGATGGGCTGGCAGCTTGCCTGTGTGGGATTTGCCAGGATGTGCAACACAGGCACCAGTTGATGATGAAAATAACTTGTTGGGCTGCTCATTGGGATGAGGACTGGGGGCAGCTACTGGGGCTGTGGTGAGGCAAACATGCATTTCACCTTGTGACTTGTTGTGCACATGTGTGAGCAGCTGGGGGGCTGCCAGCTGCTCTGCGTTTAGGCAAGAATGTTGCGGCAATCAAGCAGGATCATTTGGTGTAGTCACGGGGCTGCCTGACGATTTGGGTGGCTGCCATGCTTGCTGATGTGGACACTTGATGCATCACTGACTGCTGACTGAAGAGTGATTGATGGTGGGCTTGAACATCAGACAACT
Source organism: Asterochloris sp. CNOR1 (assembly GCA_963969365.1). Lineage (NCBI taxonomy): Eukaryota > Viridiplantae > Chlorophyta > Trebouxiophyceae > Trebouxiales > Trebouxiaceae > Asterochloris > Asterochloris sp. CNOR1. The sequence goes on from OZ017751.1 coordinate 2,426,083, forward strand.
GCATTCACAATGAGCAGTGAAGTTCCACACAGTAGAGCCTTTCTGCGATCCTCAGCGGCATGCACTGGGCTCACCTGGTGACTCAGTTGTTGCTGCAGCTTGATCTTCTCCTTGGCAGCACGCCTGGGGTCCTCAACATGCAGCATCTGCATTGCACAAGCTCACAGCATCTGGGCAGTTAGGAGCAGGCATGCAGCGTGGAGCCTTGACAAACCTCAGACGCTGCCACACATTGAACGCATGTGGTTACAGGCATCTTCTGAGACCAGACCAGTCAGCTTCTGCACCACTACTCCTTATCATTTGTATTGCACACAATCATCAAATCAAGTGAAGGGTGGAGCCCACCTGCACATCTAGCTCCTGCTGCTTGTGAGTGGCTTGCAGGGCCTCCTCAGTCTGCAGCATAGCGACAATGGCCCGCCGCCGGCTGGCCTGCCACTGCATGTTGAGAAGCCGAGCGGGCGCCCCCGACGTGACTTGTAGCATGCCGCCTGGATCCTTGTAGGGTGCAGCGCTGCTAACTGGTGTGGGGGGGTACATCTGCTGCAGGGCATCACAGCTGCTGGCAGGGGCGGCAGGCCCTGGGTCAGCAGTTCTGTGGGCGACCTCACGAAGGTGGCTGGGTCCTGCCAAGAATGCCAGGGTTCTAGCAGCTGTGACTCTCTCGCTGGCTGGATGGTGCATGGGCAGAAGGCTGGGCTGTGGCACCTGGAGGACGCTGCCGGCGCTGCTGCGCCGCCGCCGTCTGTGCCGCCTGCCTGGCTCAGGCGATGGCGCCATCACAGCCATGTTGGCAGCTGCCTCGCTGGCGAACCTGGGCAGCCTCACGCGATTTGCACGAAATGCTGTAGTGTGATTTGCCTGTGGCAGCACATGACCCATCCTGGCCAGCCCTGCGCTCAGCGCCTCAGGTGCAGCCCCTGTGATGGCCTCAGGCTCCACAGGCATGTCCACTGGCCATGCCATTGGGCTGGCAACGTCACCAGACCCTCCCACCCCCTGAGGCGGTTCAGATGTCATGCCCGCTGAGCGCGTGAAGAATCCTCGGTGCTGCTGCTTCTGCTGTGGCGCAGCTCCTGCCAGCTCTGCAGCTGCAAGCCTGTGCTGCAGGCTGGTGAACGGGGCCTGCACCCTGGGCTGCGCGGCTGCCCTGAGTGTGGCAGCGTCTGCATTCCACATGCCATCAAGCGTGCGGGGAGTGTAAGGCACCCTGGCGCCACCCTGCGGCCTCAGAGTGCTGGCAGCAGAGCCTGTGGCGTCTCTTAGACTATCTGTTGCGCTCTGAGGCCTTGTGGAGAGTGGCGAGCCTTCCAAAATGCTGTCGCGCGCTCCCTGCTGCCTGGCAGACCCTCCTTGCCAACTGTTTGCGGTGGAAATCTTCACTGGGATGGAGTGGCCCAGACCTGCCTCTTTGTCTGCCAAGCCCGACTCCTGCTCCATGCTGCTGGTGCTTTCAGATTCTGAGCGGCTGCTGAAGCCTGACGCTGCTGAAGGGGCTCCTCCTGCATCCTGCTCTGTCTCATCCCAGGTCTGCTGGTGCCGAGGCCGGGCAGCCGCCAGCAGCACTGCCTCAAGCAGCTGGTCGGGTGTTGGAGGCTCGCCTGCTTGCACTCGCGGCCACTCTGCAGGCTGAGTGCTGCCACCTGAGCCATGGCCCCGGCTGGCGAGCTGCATGCTTCCCAGCAACACCTGCTGCTCTGCTGTGGCAGCCGCTGTCTCGCATGCCCCCAGCCCTTGCGCTACATGCACATTGCTGTCAGCCTGCCAGCCCCAGGCGGAGCGGAGCTTATCTCGTCCTGCAGGGCTGGCATGGCCCTCTGACCCCCGCTGCGCGACCCCTGACATCTGCCCCTCTGCAGGGCTGCCCTGTACCGCAGCATGCCGTGCCGCCAGCGCTGCCTGGTCGCTGCAACGTGTGGGGATGTGGCCGGCACGGATGCGCGGCCCCACACATGCAGCGTTGCTGAAGGCCAGGGTTGCTGCGGATCGGGTGGGGCCGGTCTCCAAGGCAGGCACTGGCCTGCAGGGGCAAGAACCTTACGTAAGACAGCCTGAGGGACCCGGGCGATGTCACAGACATGCCGAAGTAGAGCAAGCCTGGGCCTCTGCCACGCTGGATAAGGCACAGAGCAGGATGGGAATGCAGACCTCAAGAGCAGGGCTGTCTCAGCAACACGTCTGGCATGGGAATGCTGCCCTGAATCTTTGCAAAATACGTTCTCACTTTTGGCTGGCAGGCCTGCTTCCCAACTTGCCATGCAGGGCCGTAGCCCTCTTCTCAGCCTGCCGCCTCAGTGTCAGCTTCTGCTGAAGAGCCTCTCCCTTCATCTGCTCACGCTTCTCCCGGATGGCCCATGCTTCAGCAGGATGCACAAACATGTGGTTCAGCCACTGAATGGTGCTGGGCTCAGCAGGTGCAGGCCACTTGCTCTTGGTGGCTGGCAAGAAAAGGGCCACAGTGTGGTCTGGACCACCTTACAGACTAATGGGTTGGCCGATGCTATTGCACAGGCTTGAGAACTCCAGAGATGTCATGGGCACCCTCTTTGCAGCTTGCACGGGTTGTGGCCTTAGCTGGCCAGATGCACACACCTTAGAGGATGCACATGCCCACTGCTGTCACCTGCTGCTGCATCACAGCCGCATGTTAGGGCCCACGCCTAAAGCCAGCAGACAGGTCACATGGCCCATGCCCAGCAACAGCAGACTCATCCTGCAGGTTCCTTGACCAGCGCCAGCAGCGTGGCCTGCGCCACACCCTGAGCAAAGCACTAAGAAGCAGTCAGACCCATCCCAGGTTGCCTGCTGCCCCCTCACATGCTGCCAGCGCCTGCCGAGTGGCCTGCCTTATTTGCCAAGTGAGGCAGAAGTGACCTTGCTGCCTCCCCACATGCTGCCTGTGCAAGCAGGGTGGGTCGCTCTGTGCTGACAAGAGACGATCCAACAGCTGGTATGGAGGCAGCTCATGCTCAAGGGAGCCACCCCTGATCTCTAGTCTGCTGCCAGCCCTTGCAGTGTGGCTTGCTTCGTGTTCTCATGAAGTGAACCGAATGGCTGGTATGGAAGCTGCTCATGCTGAACAAAGCCTCTCCTGGCTGCTGCCAGCACTGGCAGTAAGAAGTGCTTGATGCTGACCTGCAGTGACCCCAGAGGCTGGTAGAAGCACTGCGATGCGCTCAAACAATGCACACCCCCTCAGGTCATGCTGAACGCCTGCTGACAGGGTGCCCCTCCTACCTGCTCCCAATGCCTGCAGCGTGGCCTGCTCTATGCGACCGCTGACCCTGGGCACACCGTCCGGCAGAGGCCCCTGCAGCCGCGCAGCCTTCAGTGCGGCCAGGTGGGCCAGCAGCGCCAGCAGTCGTGCGGACGGCCCCGCCCCATGGTACGCTGTGTCCAGCATCCAGGCCATGCAGCCGGCTGCCCCTGCAGGCGGCCTTGGTGCCCCCACGGTCCCTGCACCAGCACAAAGAAGCAGTCCAGCATGGCACAGCAGTCCTGGTCAGTATTGCATCTTTTTGTGATGGAATTCAGGGAGACCCATGTGGCAGCTGCCACCAGAAGTTGTGCGCAAGGTACCCTACTCATGCGATGGTTGGCCGTGAGCATGCTTGAGCACCCTGCCAGACCAAGCTCCCTCCCATGTCAGGAACAGTCTGCCACATCGAAAGCAGCTGTCAGGTGCGCACCTTGAATGGCCTCAGACTTGTCTGGCTCAGCATTGCCGCTGATGTAGCCAAGTGAGGTACCAAGGTGTACAGACGACCAACACTCCATGAGGCCAGCTGCCTCTGGCTCAGCGGCACGGGGGCAAGGCAGGTCTGCCACAATGGTGGTGCTGCCTTTCCTGGTTGCCCCCAAGTCTGCTGCAGAGCTGCGCTGGGGTTCTGGAGGCCACAGGCGCAGCTGTGGCGGCATGAGGTGCTTGACGCTGGCATAGACGTGGCGCAGCACCTCATGCTGGGTGATGCCTGCACAGCAATGGCATGTGCGCTCAGCAGGAGGATGCTAAGAGGCAACCATGCCTGACTGCACTTTGGGCGCATCAAGCCAACAAGAAGCCTCAGCAGCATGTGTATGCTGAAGCATTGCATGTGACTGCAAGAGCACATCCATGAAATGGTCAGGAGCAGCGGGAGGGGTGGGGCGTTCACAGCCAAGGTTTCACTCTACAGAGGCCGCAGTCCGCATGCTGCAAGGGAGGACAAGCTCACCCTTCAAGGGCCCCTTGCGCCGGAACCTGCACTCCTGCAGGGCAGCCTGTGGCGGCTGCCCACACAGCGCATTCAGTGCCTCGCGCAGGCCCACAGGCTCGGTCTCCATTTTCCTCAACTTTGTCTTCAGGAAGGCCTGCACAATGAGTTGGCTTGCCGCCTGCATGTGGCACGCCATGCTCCCATCCATGCTAGTGCAGGCAGCGGGGTTCACAGAGGGAGATCATCTGCCTGTGTGATACATGCCATGCGTTCACTCCAACACCGTGCTAAATCCTGAGACACACATTTGTGCTGTTTGTCACAGGCGCTTTCAGCTGCCAGGCAGAGCTGCTGCAGCCAACAGGAAGCCTCAACACCACCTTGTGGTGAGTCTGAGTAGCCCCAGACATCGAGGAGGCAGTGGCACTGATCGCTGCAGTGGTGGCGGTCTCGGTGGGCTGCATGGCTGCTGGCTGCACTGCCCGCTGCACTTCGTCTCTGTCATCTGGCGCCGCCATTGGCACACCCAACACAGCCTCCATGCTGCCCTCTGAAGCTGACTCCTGGCTTGCACCCTGTAGCAAAGCAGACCCCTCCGCAGGCACAGCTGCTTGCTGTACTGAGCACAGAGCCAGCTGCTTCTCTGGGCTGCCCTGCACAGGGTCATCTGCAAAGTGGGCCTTGAGGGCCACACGCACGCGGGCGCGGGCAAAGGACTTGAGCAGCATGGGAGCAATGCTGGCCTCTGCGCGAGATGCAGGCTGGTGGCCATGCGTGGCGGCAGCCTGCAAATCAGCTGCTGCATGGCGCTTGAAACTCTGGCGCAGTATGCTCCAACCGCGGCCGCAAGGAGCAGCCTCCTGGACTTGCAGCTGTGGGTAGATCCTTGTGACTGCGGGGCAGGACAGACACCAGTCGGCCGCCTGCACGCTGCCCCTTGGAAGTGTAGTTAGGGCAGAAGAAGTTCGCTGCATGTAGGGGATTGTCAGCTGACAGCAGTCACAGGCAACACTATGCTCTGTTGCACTGCTTGCAAGCTGAGCAACAACAGTCCTTTGTAGATAGCTTCGCAGGCCTGACTCTTGGGACCCCCCCATTTGTGTCTGAAAGCTGTCGAAGGCAGACATAACACCACTTCACCACTGCATCTCACACACCAGCGATGGCTGTGGGTGCGCTCTTTGGCCTGGGCTGCTGCATGGCCGCAGGGCGAGCCCCTGCACTGCTGGCACCCAGAGACGCATTGCTGTCACGCCTGAACACCTTGCGGGGGACTCTGCATGGGGAGCTGCTCCTGGGGGAGGGCTGACTGCTGCTGCTGCTGCGCCTGCCCGCGGTGTAGCCGCGCAGTGTGTTGAGAGGCAGGGCAGCCGCCCAGAAGGCATCGGACCCACCCACCTGCACAACAGGAGGCCAGCAACTTGCACTGAGCCCATGACACGACACCACCTTTGTGTGCAGGAATTGCGCACGCACAGCCCCCAGCCTGACGGCAGGAAACTGCAGCTGCATGCAAGGACAAGACGTGGCATGCAAATTCAAAGAGCAAGACTGGCTCAGGCCACACCTGGGAATCCTGAGAGGCCTGGCGCTCCAGCAGGTGCGTCGGCAGCAGCAGGGTGTGCAGCTTCCTACCCTGCCTCTCCATGTCGCCCAGCTGCTGCACAATCCTGCGCGTGGTCCCTAGCTGCTGCAAGTCGTCGCTTGACTCCAGGGCTTGCCCTGCTTGTCCCTGCCGCCAGGCCTCTGCTGACTCAGGCAGCCCAATCACATCTGGTCGGCCTCTGTGCATATGTTGCTGTGTCTCTGCACCGCTTGGAAACGATGTTGCGCAGAAGGCCGGCAAGCTTCTGATGGGCAAATCATCCTCAGAATAGTCTGAATCGCTGCTCGAGCGACAGGGCCCGCTGTACCGCGACGTGACGAGAGGAACTTGCTGGCTGGCTGCCTGCACATGCTCGGAAGCCTGTCAGCGCCTGTGTCAGCCACATTCCCTTACCTGCGACACTCTGCACGCCACCACATGGCATGTAGCAGTGCCTGCAGATGCTCAGTTGGCCAGGCTGCCTGATCGTGAGAACCTTCCTGACTGCGGCATATACTGATGCTTCTTGAGTACCAGCAGGGCTCCTCCACATGGCAAAGGTTGCTGCAGCTCATCAGGGTGTGCTACTAGCAGTGCCCATGTCCTCAGCAAGGGTGCTGCATCTGACTAGGCCCAGCAGGCAGCACTGCCGACCTCTCTGGCCAAATTGTGACGCAGCTCATCCGCACGCAGCGTCCTTGCCCATCCACGCCCCTCATCAAGTCCAGAATCTGAGCTGCTGTCCTCTATCTGATCCCTGCAGGCACGCTCAACAAGCTGCAGCACTGACGCTCCAGCTGGCTGGTAACTTGACGCAAATGAAAACACAGATCTTGTTGTGAGTCAGATGCAAACACAGAGCATTCCTGCCTGCTGCTTGGTCAAGGACGCTGCCTTCATGGGAGACTCACAGTGCTTCATGGGAGACTCACAGTGCGTCAGGGGATCCTGCACCTCGTGAGTCCGTCTTTGCTGCCCTTTGCTTGCCCAGGGGGCCAGAGGGCAGCCCTGAGCTGTACAACTGACGCTGCTGCCGCCTGCCGTGGGCTATCATTGCCTCAGCTCTCCTGTGCACTGCTACTGCATGCTGGCTGAGGCCCTCTTGCAAAAAGGCCAGCAGGAAATCGCCTACACAGATTGGCATAGAGCTTTGCTGTGGGCAGGTCCATTGCTGCAGCAGTGAGGCTGTGAGTGGTTTGGTGCGGCCAGGCAGCTGCTAGTATGAGGAAAGCCAATCAGGCTGTGCATGACACTGCAGGAGGCACTGGAAGAAGGCAGCCAGACACTAGTGAAGAGAGATTCAGTGCATGTGTAATGCTGTGCCAGATGAAGTGAGGTGACTCCAGAAACAGGGTACAGGTAGCCCACCTTGCAGGCTGCCAGCCGACTGGACAAACTGCTGTAGTACATGCTGCAGCAGCTCAACATACAGAGGTGTCGCAGGTATTTGCAGCAGCAGCATGGTCTGGCGCTCCAGGAACTCCTCAGCGGCAATGATCTTGGCTGCCCAAGGGGAGCGGACCTGCCGCAGGACTGCCTGCAGGTACACATTGCGCTTGTCTGAGTGGCACTGCAGCTCCAACTTGGTCAAGGGCGGTGTGTGGCACAGCTGCGGCTAACCTTAAAGGGCAGGCAGGGCCAAGCGGACTGTGTCCTCCAGGCCAGTGGCCAGTGGCCAGTGGCCAGCAGCAACTCACCTGTTGTTTTTGCTGGTGGGCTCGCCATGTCAGAGACACAATAACATGCCACAACTCCCAGGAGTCTGACTCCTGGGAATCAAGCCACTTCTGTGGAGCTGGGGTCTGCCTCGCGTGTCGTGCCAGGAGCTGAACATGTTTCAGACGCTCGCTGGGAGCTGGCAGCAACTGCTGCTGCCCTGCAGGTGCAATGTGCTTTCAGCAACATAGAACATGGCTAGACAACAGTCTCAAGCAATGGGAATCTCAGGCTGTGCATGCATCAGCCAATGCTGGTGCAGCTGATTCCGTGCACCTGCCTGGTTGGAGGCATGCTGGCATGGATGTGTGCATTCACAATGCCTTGCAGCGCTACAGCTGCTGCATGGGCATATATGCAGTTGAAAAATTGCAGAATGCAGGACTGGGGTTGACATGTTGGCAATCGCACAGCCCGAACCTGCTGGCTGCAAGCCTAGATCTGTTGCCTGACTGCCCACCTGTTGTTTGAGCATGCAGCCACATCCCCTGCACCTCCCGCAGGCGATCGGTCACCCGCTGCTGTGTGACATGTGTCCAAGGCACCATCCGGGGCACATCTGCCTGCAGGCTGTCCTCAGCAGCCCCATTTTCATTGGCCTCAATGTCCAGCCAGGGCGTGTAAGCATCTGGGCGGCCTTGTATGCATGAAGATATGTCGTACGACTGCAACCCAGCAAACAGCGCAGGTGCCCGCAGGTCCATGCGCCTGGAGTGGCGTGCCAGGGCTCGCCAACACCCAAAAGTGGCCCTCAGATTGGGCAAGTCCCTGCACAGCAGTAGAGCAGGCACATGCTCAGGGAGTTCTATGCCTTGCCCACGCAGAAGAACCCCACATATTCAGGGGCAAAGGTGCAATGATCTCAGGCATGCACACATTCCAAGTGCTGGACAGCCTGGCATTGCTGCCGTCACCCTACTTCGAGGTTGTGCTTCACATGCATTGTGAGTACCCAGCCAATACTGCTCGCAGGCAGAGGCAAGTGCAGTGCCCATTGGGTACCCTTTTCCATGTTCTGCAAATCAACAGCACAGGTGCTCTGCGATGACCGGCTGCCCCTGCTGACCTGCTGTTCACCTGGTCATTCACCAGCAGCCGCCAGCTCATCCTGCGGCGAGCCAAACCCCTCCAGGCGCGCCAGTGGCGCATGGGCACCATCCCCCTGGGCAGCCCATACAGCTCACAGGCTACATGGGCTGTGTTGCTGACGTGCTGCCAGATGCGCTGGCTTTGGGCTGCATGCACCAGATTCCCTGCCAGAACCCCCCACCGCCAGCGTCGCAGGCACAGACGCAGCATCTGGCGACGCCCCAGCCTCTGCAGCATGTGAGCAGGACTTCAGCAGACAGGACTGAACGCCAGCAGCTTCCTGGGCAGCAGCATCACGGCGCCCCAGCCTCTGCAGCATGGTGGGCAGCACTTGTGCAGGTGGCATTGCATGCCAGCAGGCATATTGCAGCAGCAGACGTAAGCACTCCAGCCTCTGCAGCAATGCTGGCCAGTGCCCACATCTGAAGACCAGACAGCAAGCTGCCGCACTAGCACAGATGCTGCAGCTTCATGTCAGCATTGAGACCCTCGATGTGACGTCCAGCAACCATGCAGATACTGCAAGGCATACTGTTCTTGGCAGGCAAGGGCCTCCAAAAACTCTCGATGTTGCCAACGATGCTGCTGTCCACCAAGCAGGCTGTAAAGGGACAGGCAGCATGTGTTGCATCGCTCACCCCAAGGACCGACAGGAATTGCCTGGCTCTTTGGCACTGCTGCACCACACCAGCCCAGTGCAGCAGCACATCGTGCTGCACCCAGCGCCGCAGCTTGCAGGCATAGCAGGCCGCCGTCCAGCGGCGCATGGCCACAATTGGGGCCCGCATCTGCCAGTGGGCCACTGCTGCCTGGCGTGCATGACGCTTGCTGGCGTTGTCATCAGACCGTTGCGCCCAGGCAGCCAGGCATGCCCTCTTCATCCCTGCCTGCGCTTACAGTCAGCACCTGCTTCACAGCGTGTCCGGCAACTGCCAGCATTGACGTTAAAATGCTTTAGAGGCAGCAGGGCACCCCGTCTTGTGTTTGAGCACTGACTTTCTCATGCATGTACTGTGAGAGTGGACAGGAAGCGCTTCCCGCAAGCACAGGTACAACATGTGGTAGAAGCAGTGTATCGGCGCGAGTGGAGCGTAGCTCACTCTGTGATGGGCAGATGCTCTGTGCCGCAGTGCAGCCTTGCGCTGCTGCAGCCTGAGCCAGGTCACAAACTCCGGCAGCACCTCTGGAGGTTCAAGAACAGCCTCACCCATGCACATCGCTCTCTGAGCATGGGTGTACAGCCTCCAGAACCTGCAGCAGGCACTCTCCCCAGTCCAACCACTGAGCACATGCTCCTGAGCAAAGCTGCCTGCTAAGTTCAGTGTGATGCAGCAATCAAATGCACAAGTGCCGCTGGGCAACTCTGTGGCTGGTAGGGGTTGACCTCGGGACAAGGCTGTGAGCGCTGCTCACCGCAGCAGTCGCGCCAATGTTGGCACCATGTACAGCTTGTCGAACAACGCAAGCTTCTGCTCCCCCTGGGCACGGGCATGGCGCCGGATGCTGCTGATGGCGCGCCAGGCCGGCAGCAAGCGTGCTTTGAGCCTGAAGGGGACCTGCCGCCTCAGGACTTGGACCAGGGCAGGGGTGATTCTGCAGCAACCACAGGATGGTCTCGCAGGCCTGAGCAACCAGCAGCAGACAGCAAAGAGGAGTGGAGAGCTTGCACTAGGCAGGGGTCATCTTGCAGGCGGCACATGAGAGCAAACCCCAACCTGTAGGAACTCAGCCTTGACATCACACTAGCTGCACCCTCCACCTCAGGCTGGCGTGAAAGAACAGACAGGGAAGGCAGCGTGCTGTGCCTTGTGTCAGGTTGCGAGCTAAAATCACAGGCCGCTGGGCCCCAAGCCTTTGCTACAGTGTGCCTGGCAAAGCCCCGTAGCGCCTTCCAGGAGGTGAGTGAAACCCAAGTGCAGCAGAAGTGGCTGTCTGCACACCCGACATTCTCCTTGCCAGCCTCCTGCCCCTGGGTGCACATGCGCCACAGCTTGCCGGCAGGCAGATCTGCCTCCAGGAGGGACTTCTCGATTCCCCTGGCTGCCTGCAGCAGGCACAGTGATGGCTTGAAGCATGCTGAACACCAACACACTTGCCCTGTGAAAGTGTGGGTCGTGTTTGACTGGTGTGTTGTATGCACAGCGATCAACAGAGGCAGCATTGGCCATGCACTGCCACTGCTAGCAGCTATGGGAGCACTGCCTGGCTGGGAACGAACTGTGCACTGTAATTTCGCTGGGTGTGCAGTCCGCAATGATTGCTCTCTGCCTTGCCAGACTGCCATTGGATCAGCCTGGTGCTGGAGCATGGCAGCGCGCCACCAGAACACACCTTGATAAACAGCAGCCTGTGCAGTCCAGCAAACTCGCGCCAAGCAACAAAGTATGGCTGCAGCCTGAGCCGCAGCTGGCGTTGGGCCTCTGCGTGCCAGTTTGCAAAGAAAGGCGCAGCTTGTCTAAGCAAAGCCTGCCTGCGCATTCTCTGGTACCTGCATCAGGGAGAATACTGCCATACATGCTTGGGTCCGTATTGCAGAGGGCCTCAAGCAAAGTCCAGCATACTGCTGCTCCCACCTCAAGAAGAACACTCTGGCCTGGTGACTGCGCCACCATGTCTGTATGACAAGAGCTGCACCTGGTCTGCTCAGCTGTTCCAGATAACAGATGAGCCATGCTGAGGTCTGCCGTGCAGAGAGAGGAGCCTCAGCAGGTTCTGAAGCATTTTGTGACAGCTTCAGCCTGTGCATGCTTGCCCGTCCGTGGAATTACTGATGTCACACTCAGTGTGGCTAGTTCTGATGCGGCATGGCCGACTAGTCAAACTTTTATGATCAGCTGCCATGGCCTTGACAGGACTTATCACATCAACCATCTGTAGCTATACAAAGGGCCGACTGCTACTGAAGCCTGGCATGTAAAGTTGACCGCCAGTAGGAGTGGCTGGTCCATCAGCCTGCAGACTCATGTCTAGACAGGCACGCCAGACTTCTCCAAACAGTCTGGACTGCCAGGGGCACAGCTGCTGATTTGAGTCCCATGCCATGCAGCAATTGAGGCAGTCAGCAGATTTGGATGCCATGGCTGTGCACTCAGGTGCTGCTCAGCTGGAAGCTGCTGGGCAGCAACCATGGGCCCCAGGAGGTGCAAGGACATTGGAGGTGCGCTGCAGAGCAGCTGACACAGCCTGCACCATTGCATCACAGATGCTGCAGCCCGACGTATGCCCCCCTTGCTGCAGGCTGACTACTCTGCAGACGTCCTCATGGTGAAAGGCACCTCTTAAGGCTGCTGTCTGACGTTGTTGGTCATCTATTTCCCCCTCTGCCAAGCTGAGCTGGGTCATGCAGGACTTTGTGCTCGACAAGCTCAAGCTGCTCAAGTACGAGCAGGAGTTTTGCAGACAGAAGTAAGTGATTGCTGTCAAGGCTGCCCGACGCTTGAGCTTGACATTGACGAGCTGCCGTACTGCCCTGCAGGCACCGCTTGAAGCCCGTCCACCGGGCATACTTTGCGCTGCCTGCCCCTCTCAACCAGCAGAATGAGCAGTTCTACTACTTCACGAGCCTGGTGGGTCTAGCAGGCTGGTCAGCCCGCTGGCAAATCATCAAGGTGGCACATGGGCATAGACAATGGGTATGGCCCCGGACGGCCGGCTGAGTTGCTGCTGCACTGCACTGTGGCCACCTTACGGCAGGGAAGGCTGCAGTGTACAGCACTGAGCACATGCACTGTTCTTCTGCCTTGTTGACCTCCACGGCCATGCCTGCAGCCCACAACAGGTTCAACCACCTTTTTAGGTCCCGAATAGACTTCCAGCCTCTCCTGCTACAAGCGCAGGTGTCCTGGCTCCTCAACCTGTCTGGGCATGCCTTCCAGCCCCCGCAGCAGTATGATGACCCCAACATCACCTGCACCAACATCATGTCTGCACTGCGGGAGGCTGGCTTTGCGCCTGCCAGCTTCCCGCCTGCCAAGCTGCGGCAGGGGCACGGGGATCCTGTCTGCGGGGTGCTCAGCGCGCTGTGTGACCTGGCTCTGGAGCGGCAGCAGTTCAAGTTCCAGGCCCCCCAGTTTCAGGAGGAGCAGTGAGCACTACCGCATATGCAGGGTCATGTTCAGCTTTGTGCAAGGTCATGTCCAGCTGCCTCAGCTTCAGGAGCACAGGCTAGACAATTCAGGGTGCAGCTTGTCTGTGGCTGGGGCATGGCCTCGCCTGCTGGTGCCCTTTCTGTCAGGCCACAAGCCGCTTGCCACAGCAACAGACGAAGGCTGCATTGTGGGCCTGTCACAGCTCCTACTGCAAGGCTGCTGTGTGTGTGCCGTTATCACCCTGTGCAGCCTGCAGGTATGTTGAGGAGGCAGAGGTAGATGATGAGGCAGAGGTCACAGCTGACATTGATGAGGAGGTGAGGCAGCAGGACATTGCTGGCTTCTCGGAAGCATGTCAGCAGGATGGGGCTGAGCAGCTGGCCATGTCGGGGTTCACATGCATTTAGAGGGGTCAAATTGGCTGTGCTGTCTGGAGCGCATGTGAGACAAGACCATGCTGTCCTTTTCCCTGCATTTCATTGTTGTTGGCGGTGCTGCTTGTGTGCAGGCTGCTGCAACGTATTCTTCTGACGAGGAGACCTATGCTTCAACGATGGCGAGGACTGATCAGACGGGCGAAGCTTTGCAGAGGATGGCAGAGGCAGGCGCTGCACCTCAGACCAAGGTCAGGCCTGTGCAGTGTGCAGGACAGGCTGAGAGCCTCAGCTCCGCTCCACGACTCCGCTCTCTGCATGTTGGGGCCATCACAGGCCTGCTCACTTTGCCTCCACAGGGAAGGTGCATATCTGCTGTGTCAGGCCGCCTGATTCATGCTGTTTCTACTGCCCTCAGAGAAGAGTTGCATTGGATAGTGTTGAGTCAGGTTGCCTGGCTGACGCTGTTCCTACAGGTGGACCCAGCTGAGTGGAGGCTGGAGCTGGAAAGGGTGGCGCCGCGCCTCAGAATAACAATGCCGCTGGATGCAAAGGACTGGCGCTTGCACCTGGAACAGGCGCACCAGCACAGCGAGCAGATATGCAAGCTCTGGCCGGACGGCCAGACAGCTCTACAGAAGGTCCTCACAGAGGTGTGTGGGGAGAGGTCAGGAATGCAGCCATGCTGGGCAGGCTGACTGCCACTCCGAAAGGCGGTGTGCAGGGCAGCCATTTGCAGCAGATCAAAGCCCTGATGAGAACCCAATAGGGCTCATGGCAGACAGCTGGAGGTCAAAGCACGCAGCGTGCTTTCCCACAGATTGCAGCATTCTGACGCGCAGCATCATCTTGTTGCAGGCATCTTTGGCAGCTCAGGAGATGATGCTCTCTTGTTCTTAGCACGCAGCAGCCATAGGCTGGCAACAGCATGGCCTGATGTCACAAGACCTACACAGCACAGTGGCATACCCAGAGGTGCATCCCCTGGCTGCCCCTGCAGAGCTTCTCATATGCTGGGCAACCTGATCCTGCATGGTGACCTTACCAACACTGCCTAGTCGCTGCCTGTCCCTGCAGGTTACAACCACGCTGGACAAGCTGGCCATGCGCGAGCGCTTTGTCAATGCGCAGTGCGAGCACCTGATAGGGGTGTACCAGGTGGCGCGCGAGCACTTAGCTCAGCTGCAGCAGCAGTATGCTGCCAAGCAGGACGCAGCAGCTGAGACAGAGAACAAGCTGGCACAGGTCACCCGGGTGAGGAGTCAGGGATACTGTTGTGGGTGTGTATGCTGTCTGTGATTGCTGCGCAACTGAAGCTCGGCCTGTGCCAGCTCAGAGTGGCTTCTTACATGAGGCACACATGCATACACCTTGTTTCTGCCTCAGGACACGTCACCAGCGTCACCGAGACACAGGCACAAAGAGACCCATGTCATGTTGTGCCTTTGTTTTGAGGCATGCTATGTGGTCGTTCTACCTCACACCCAGTCCACATTGCTGTGGAGCGGCCCAGGCAACAGTCCATGACCACAAGCAGTTGGTGATTGGACGGCTCATGGGGCGCAATACTCGCTGTAAGGCCAAAGGCGATGGGCGCCAAGGCCGACTGTGGCAACTCATTAGGAAAGAACTGTAACGGGCTGCTGATCTCACAAGTTGCTGCTCATGATTGCGCAGGAGCTGGAGGACAGAAAGCAGGAGTTGGAGGATCGGGGCAGCAGCATCAGCAACACTTCACCCATTGTGCGCATCAAGGCAGCCATCAAGCAGCTGAAGGACGAGCTGTGCCAGATGCGTGTGCGGACTGGCGTGCTCGAGCACCAGCTGCTGCAGATCAGCTTGAAACAACGCGGCCATTTGAGCAGCACTCTTTTATGACACCATGATTTATGCCATTGGGCAAGAGCAAGTGCCAGTGTGCAGCAGCAGTTTAGCAGACATGTTCAGCCTGGAAGGACAGTCTCCTCTGGATGGGCTCATGTTCAACTCCCTGCCTGCGTCTTCGTGGGTTTGACAGGCGCCCAAGCGATGTAAGGCCGCAGCTGCAAGATCACAAGGGCCAATGAAGTCAATGGGCAAGCACTGCACTGGCAGTCAAGATGCTAAGCTTCAGCTCAACTCCGCACCTTGAAATCTTTCAGATCTGGGACGACAAAGTCTGGCTGCTTCTCTGGCAACAACTTGTAGCCTGCATCAAACAGAGCACAACAGAGATGAAGTGTGAACAGGACAACTGGAGGTCTCACAAGCGCTTTGTCTCTCGCCTTTCTTAGTGTGGTGGCCAACTGAAGCTGCTCCCTTGCCCTTGTAGTAATTTCTGGGACCTCGCTTGGGGCTCAGCTGCTTCACCTTGGTGGCTCCTCTAACTGTTGCCGCCAGCAGCTCCCTCAGCATGGGGCCAAAGTCCTCCTGCCCTACTCCAGTGCCCGCCCTTGACCTGAACTTTGATCATGCATGATGTAATTAGAAATCAGGAGTTATTCCACAGCTTTGATCTTGGGAGGCAGCTTCACCTGCCAGCAGCAGCCACAACAAATTGTCACCTGAGTGGTGTTTGGGTAATGGGCTCAGCGTGCTGAATAAGCTTTTTCATTTGCTCATGGCCAGCTTCATCAGACCTCTCTGCTCTGCAGGAGGCCCTACTCAGCCAGCATGGTGCCTCCTATCAAGGCCAAGCAGGTGCCATGCGCAAGCTCAACAATAGCTGTGCTTGGCCTGCTCCTCAGATGCGCATGTGCCATTGGAGGCTCAGCTGGCCTTCAGTGGTGCAGGTTTTGCTGAAGTCCCGGCCCAAAGGATGGCCCTCCGAGGAGAATTTTGAGTTTGTGGAGGTGGATCTGTATCACCCAGAGAAGGGCAGTGGAGATGTGCTGGTGCAGATACTGTGGCTCAGTGTGGACCCCTACCTTCGCGGCAGGTGTGAATGCCTGCTTCTGGGCAGTTGTCAGGCAGGGCAGCCTGTGTATGTCATGTGCGGCTACCTGGCCTGCACCATCGGTGCCAGCATAGGGCCTGACATCTGCCAGGCTGATGTGCTACCTCAGTGGCAGGTGGGCAGGCATACCTCTTCACAGAAGCCCTCTCTCAAAATTTTACTGACAGCTTATTGCCATGCCCAGGATGGGCGCGGGAATGGGCTACATAAATCCCTTTGAGATTGGCAAGGTGGGTGAGAGCTGGATTGGCAGGCCTGGTTCCCACTTTGTCCCCGCATTGCTCATGCTGATGCAGAGCTGCCTACCTGCCTCCCTCCATTCTGTAACTGTGTCTGTGCAGCCCATTGAGAGTGGCGCCGTGTCCAAGGTCCTGGCCTCTGACAGCGCGGACTTTCAGGCAGGGGACATTGTGACTGGTGGCCTGGCACACTGGGCCACCCACCAGCTCGTCAAGAGTGGACAGGACGGTGTGGACGACCTTGTCAAGATTGACCCCAAAGCAGGCTTGCCCCTGTCCTACTACACGGGCATCCTTGGTGGGTTCTGCCGGAGCCAAACAGATGTTATACATGCCGATGCCCGTATGGCTGCCACAACGGCTTGCCAGAGGGGCCTTAGGTGACTGTCCACTCTCCATTGTAAACAGCTCCCTCATGCACAGAAGTAGGGACCCTGGCAGCCTTTGTTGCCGGCTGCAAATGAAGTGATGACGTAATGCCTAGATCTTGTACTTGGAGTGTATGCTGCAGGCACAGCGCAGTGCATGGCACATCTAAACATGCATGGAGCTTGCTGGCTGGCTCAGGCCGTGTCCCTTCCCAGCTGCCTTGCTCTCTGGAGGCCATGCAATGGAGGATATGTGCTGTGCAGGCATGCCTGGCTTCACAGCCTGGGTGGGGTTGGTGGAGCTGGCCCAGGTCAAGAAGGGTGACACAGTCTTTGTCAGTGCAGCTGCTGGAGCGGTGGGGTCAGCTGTGGGCCAGATTGCCCAGTTGAAGGGGGCACGGGCCGTGGGCAGCGCCGGCAGCGATGAGAAGGTGGGCCTGCTTGGTTGCCGCACAACAACGTACAAGGCAAGCTGCAGCTGATGGGATGATTGTGTGAGACTTGCGGCGGTGCATGTGTCTGCTGACTGGGGTAGGTGTTGCCACGTTGTTGGGAGGTTTGCACGCTGTGACCCGCATGCACACATAGGCTTAATGGTTGCAGTGGACTGGCTCACTGCAAGCCCTTGATGTTGCAGTTTCTTGTGGTCTCAGGGGGCTGCGGAAGGCACCTGTTGCTGTGCAGCCCCTGCTGTCCAATGAGCCCAGGGGCTCATGTCCATCTGCACTTGACCTCATAGCAGTTTGCAGGTTCAAGTGCTGAAGTCAAAGCTGAAGTTTGATGATGCCTTCAACTACAAGACCACAGACAACTGGTCCAAGAAGCTGAAGGAGCTGGCACCAGGTGCGCCCAACCCCTGCCATTGTTGCAGCCAGACCTGCCCTGTGAAGATTCATGTGCCAAGGATGGGTGCCCTCACTGCTGCAGATGGGGTGAACATCTATTTTGAGAACGTGGGCGGCAAGGTGAGTGGCACCCTTCCCCTCAGTGTCAGTTCAGGTGCCTTCTCACCCTCTACTGCAGCTGCAATAAAGATGCTGGTGGGTGCGTCCGCCCACAGATGATCCTGAGCAAGTCCTGAAGTGCAGATGATGGAGGCTGCCCTCGACAACATGGTGACGGGAGGCTATATCACTGTGTGTGGCATGATATCAGGCTATAACTCACCGGGAGACCCTGTGAACAACCTTGTCACGGTGAGCGAAACTAAGGCCATGGTGGTGTTAGCCTGGTTCTGCCATTCTGCATGTCGAGAAGTTTTTGGGCAGCCTTTTGCTACCTCCTCTCCCTACGTCCCCTGCCTGCTCACAGCCCCAGGCATGACAGCTGTTGCTTGCACGAAGTGCTGATGCTTGGACTGTTCCATACTGACGCCTGCTGAACTATCTAAGCAAGAGCCACGAGTACATGAAAGCTGTCTGTGCCTGTGCAGGTGCTGGTCAAGCAGCTCACAATGCGCGGCTTTCTAGTGGGGTTCCACAGCAGCAAGCGCCCTGACTTCTTGAAGGACATGACAGGCTGGATCAAGGAGGGCAAGATTGAGGTCCTGGAGCACCACACAGACGGGCTGAACAACATTATCCAGGTGCAGTCACGCTGTGTCTCTTGCAGCTGTGAGCAGCTCCCCTTGGTGATGTCATGCACCTTTGCAGCAAGCAGCTCCTGCCGATGATGGACTTCGGGGGTGAGGAAGGTCACTTGTATGATGCTGTGGGCATGTCTGATGTCAATGTGTGGTGTTGCAGCTAGGCAGTAGCTGCTGGGTACCTCGTCTTGTTGCCCAGCTTGCTCACAGATTCATTGTTTGTCTGCAGGCTTTCATTGGCATGATGAAGTAAGTGACTTGTCTCTGGCACTGTGAACGCTTCCAAACAAGCTGCTGCTGTAATCAATCTGCTCATCCCATCCACCATGACCACCATTATTGAGGACGCCACCCTGCTGACACGATCCTCTGCTGCAGGGGTGAGAACATAGGCAAGGCTAGCGTCAAGGTGTCAGAGGCATAATGGTGTCCAGAGATAGTGACCACAGTTCAGAGACCATGCAAACTCCTGATACATGCAAGTGATTGGCTGCTCAATGAGTCTCCACTGTGTGCTTGACGCTAGGCCATGCCCTAGACATGTCTGCATCATGTATTGTGAAGCACATAGTGCTGCATTCCAGGCAAGTATGAAAGTTGCAAGTGTGACAGCTGTGCTGTACAGTCAGGCTGCATGCAGTGTCATCAGTCTGCACTCTGCTGGCTTGCTTTAGTAAGGGCTGCAAGACATGCTATGTGCATTTGCAAGATGGGTTCTGGCTGCTTGTCTCTTTGACCTTGCTTGCACTGAAGATTATGAGTTGCTGAGACAGCTTGTCGTTGTGGACCACAGCCAAGCTGTGCACCAAGCCTCATGTGACATCTGCTGATGCTCCTGCTGGCTGGCATGGCTATCGATCCTATGCATGCAACATAAGCTCAGAGGGTGGACTGCCCCTGGTAGGCTGTGCTGGTTTGCCATGTTCCCCGCCCAAGCGTTGCTCCCAATCCAGCCTCAGCGCAGCCCAGTGCGTCCCTGAGACTAGCAGGCCATCGGTCAGGGTGCCTCAGGGTTGCAGGCGGCTCAGTGACCACCACTCCACCGCGCAGCTCGCCAGGCATTTGTAGGAAGGCCTCCAGCCTTGAAGGCTGTAGACATCAGCTGTGGTGGCATGGCAAGGGAGGGTCACGGGGACAATGATTCCTCAAGGGCAATCATGACTGGCATGTTAGGAAGGCACATGTACATCTCCAACTTGTCTGTCCAAGACCAGATCATGCCCTGAGTTTTCCGGAAGGAGCACGCCCCACACAGGGTCCATCTGGAATAGCTCAGGGGGCCAACTGTGTGTGTACGGCCGGATGCTACAGTGTCACATATTTATCACTGGACTCCAGGATACTGTCAGGTCCTTACAGGATGGATACAAGCCCAAAACAGTGTCAAAAATGCAGCCTTAACGCAAGCGTGCCAATGGGCTGGCCACACCTTGAAATGTCAGGTAGGTTTCACAGATTAGGTCTAGTGTTCACAGCAGTCAGAACAACTGCCCAAGCCTGTCTGTCAGCATGACGGGAGCATTGGGCTTCAAAACTCCAAGTGGGATTCGCCCTCATGCGCACTTGCGCAGGCATGCTGCGATCTGCTGCTCATGTTGTGCATTTGGACGTGCAGGCATAGACCGCACCCCCCTTGGGCATTGCTCGTTGCAAGACAGAGTGCAAAGACCAACCAGGTCACCCCTCAATATGGTGACTTCAACACGGCAGGCAATCGAGGTGTGGATGGCACCGGCAGCGACTTCATAAGACCTGCGCTGCCACTGTGCAAGCCCCCGCTGAGAGCTCGGCCGGCTCTCTTGATGTCAGCTGATGTGTTCCCTGCAGGCAGCAGCTCAGGCCAGCCAGTCCCTGGTTCCAATGACCAGCCCCCAGCATGTGAGCCTGCATGCCACCTTCTAGCAGTGCAATGCTGCAAGCCTCCCTCCTGCAGCACACCACCTCCTTGCTGGTACCTGTCCCCATCTTGAATGTTGCTGCAGGAGGAGTACGATGTGTATGTGAACCAGCCAGAGCTGCTGAAGGAGGGGGAGCGCAAACACACGCTGTCAGTCTTTGTGGCTGACGAGGCTGGAATGATCAACAGGGTGGCCGGTGTCTTTGCCCGGCGAGGTGAATGCTGCATCCTTGCGTGCATCCAAAGGCTGCAGGCATGCTGACCTGCCGGCACTGTGGTGATCTTGCTCGGCATCAAGCTGTCAGCTGACTGCCATTGGAGCCTTGGACCTTGCAATCACAGCTATGACCAACATCTGCCTTGTTAAACAGGCCTGAGAGCAGCATCAGCTGCCGGTTTATGCAGCACACGCGTACTCACTGCCCTCTACAGCACACCAATGCAGAAGTCGGTGACTGTGACAGATTGCGCAGCGGCATCTGGGGCTGAGCCGTGCATGTGCTGCAGGTGTGAACATTGACACTCTGGCTGTGGGTCTCAACATTGACAAGGCGCTGTTCACAATAGCAGTGAACGGCAGCAGCCACACAGTGGTAAGTCCTGTGATCCCGGCCGACAAACTGCCTGCCTTCTGCGGAGCTGGCGAGCAAGTCCTCTCATATGCTGATTCTAATCTGAAGCACGAGCTGCAGTTTGCGCTGTAGCAGCAGTTTGGCGGGGCGTGATAGCTGTGCTCTGCAGGAAATAGGAAAACGTTAAATTGTTGTTGCTTCCTGCCTATTGAGGCTTGCTGTGCTCTTCAGCCAGCAATTGCTTCTGTCCTGCTGTGTGGAGGCATCATGGGTGTTGGCTGTGCTCTGCAGGCACTTCCAAGCACAATGTATCTCTGGCTGATCAGCAGACTGCTTGTCTGCAGCAGCACAGCAAGTTTGACAGCTGTGCCCTGCAGGCAAACCTGACAAAGCAGCTGGCCAAACTGGTCAAGGTCAAATATGTTGAGGACATCACAGACTCCACACGAGTTGGTGAGTGCAGCTGGCAGCACCTCGCTGCCCCTGCTGCATTGCCCCAGCTACAAAGGCAGCAGGGCACCAGGCCAGGAGGCGTGCTCAAAGTTGCAGCAGAGCACGACCCTCCAGCAGACGCGCCTAGCACCCTCAAAGCAGAGTGCCCGGCGCTGAGGACAGTCATGCCTCATGCCCAGCCTTGACGCATGCTGCCTGTGGTGCCTGCATACTCCAGGACTGTATGACAGTGATCCTGATGGCAGCTCAACACCCCTGCCTACATGCACCTGCCTGCACAGCATCATTGTTGACCCCTCTCCCCGTCCCCCTCGTTCCCCGCCCAGATGATCTGTTGCCCGGCTCAAACTCTGGCTTCACTGCCTGCAGAGCGCGAAATGGTGTTCATCAAGCTGGAGGTGCGTCCCGGTGCGGAGCGCACAGAGGTCCTACAGCTGGTCGACATCTTCAGGGCGCGCGTGATTGACAACTCGGACCGCACCCTCACCCTCTCGGTGACAGGCGACGCTGGCAAGGTGAACACAGATCACTTGCCTGCTTAGCACATGTTTGTCAATGCTGCAGCGTCTGATGCAAAGCAAGACTGCACCTTTGCCACTTTAGTAAGCGGCATCGCCGGCAAGGTTGGGTCTGGAGCCATACTGGTCAAGCATGTCAGCTCTTGTGTGGAGCTGGGTGCTACACACAGGAGCTGACCATGGAGCTTGGAATTCTAGGTTGCCACTCACAACCAGGGATTGCAGCCCCTTCCCTGGACTGTGGTTCCAGGCGGGAGCATAGGGGGAGCTTGCAGCCACTGTGCAGCCTTCTCAAACGGCGCCCAGCTGCTCATGCTCAGCATCTCCCTTTGCGCAAAGACAAGCTGACCTGTGCTTGAGCCCATCTGCAGAACCCAGACTTGTACAGAAGCGCTGCTGTTCATGCTCACCGCCCAACCCCTTGCCCCTGCCGCAGAGGGCGTCCATGGCGAAGGTGTCGCTATAAGGACTGCATTGTGTCTGCTGCCCCTACGGCAACAGTGGCAAAGGCAGGTCCTGCCCCTACGGCAACAGTGGCAAAGGCTGCATTGCACTGCCTTCTTGCTCCCTGCTGGTGCCTTTTGGCCAGAGACGGCGCCCACTGGGAAGCCTGCATGGCCAGAGGCTGTGCAGCCCGCATCCCAGACCCTGAGCGCAAGGCTGTAGTTCAGCTGCCTGACACGCAGTGTCTGCCCTGCAGACAGCGGCCATGGAGAAGGCTCTGGCCAAGTTCCCTGTCCTGGAGGTGGCCCGCACCGGCAAGATCTGCCTCAAGCGCGGGGAGCAGCTGCTGGAGGTCGGGGGCTGGGGGGATGGGCTCCTCCGCCAGCGCAAGCAGCGGGAGTCTCTGGCAGCACAGCAGCAGCGCCAGGAACAGGTAGGCGTTTGTGTGTGATGGCAGACATGCATGGCTTGCATGGTAGTCAACCAAGCATGGTGAGGGCAGCTGAGTCAGGTTACAGTACAGAGGTGACCAAGCAGCATGTGCAGGCGTCACACTGGAATGCAGCCAGGAGCCTTGGCGGGGTGACCTGTAGGAGTCCCAGCTGCGCAGCCGCAGCGCCAGCAGCAGACCATGTTGAGGCACAGAGCAGGCCTGGGGGCACAGTTGCCAACCAGAGGGGTTTCTTTTTCTGCAACAGGGCTATGCAGGAGCAGCCCCCGTGTCCTCCACCCTGCACCGCCATTGCTTCAGACTTCTCTGATGCCTGCAGGAGTTGGCTGATGAGGCGCGGGAACAGAGTCCTGAGCCAGACAGCGGCAATGGGGCTGTAGAGAAGCAGCTGCCTGGGCCCCTGGGCCATGGAGCAGATGTCTATGTTGTCAGCAATGAGGATCAGCCAGGTTTGCACACTGCCCCTGAGCCTGGCTCTTCAGCACTAATCATGCTGCAGGCTTTGTCCAGAAGCATGGCCTGTGCTTGACAGCCTCAAGCGTCGTGAGCCACCCCTGGTCCAGCCTTGAGAGCTCCAGGGTGCTGGAGAGGGGTGCAGGAGCAAGCTGTTGTCTGGTTCACACCTTGAGTGCATCCTACCCAGTCATGCAAACGTCCAGGGGGTGTGTTGTGGAGCCTCCTTTCCTCAGATTCTCTTGTCCATTTGATACTGTCAGGACATCCTCTGGCTTCTGTTGCAGGCATCTTGAAGGCTGTGAGTGTGCTGCATGCCTCCTATGGGAAGGCTCCCCAGTGCAAGGCACAGCTTGTGTCTGGCTAGTCCATGAGCGCTCAGCCAACATCTTGCCCGCTGCAGGCGTATGGGAGGCTGTGAACGTGCTAGACGCCTCCTATGGGGAGGCTCCCCACTACGAGGCCCAGACGCTGTCCATAGAGGTCACAGATGTGCCAGGCGTGCTCAACCACGTGACTGCCGTCATGGCCAGGCGTGGCTACAACGTGCAGAGCCTGGCTGTGGGCAACTCAGAGGTCGAGGGGCGCTCCCGCATCACCACCGTCATCCCCATCGGGCCCAAGGGGAATGAGAACCTGGTCAAGCAGGTGAGGCATGGGCGGGGGGTGGCCCTCAGAGTGAGTGTGCAGCGCTGTGCGGGAGCTGCCCAGTTGCCCAGTTGATGCAGCATTGCTGCGTCCTGTCACAGCACCAGGGACTTCCCTGTGAAGCGCCTGTGCACAAGTCCAAGGCCTGCCTGGGTGGTGTGCAGCTCTTGCTATGATTGCTGTCTTACTTGCCTGTTTTTTGTCTAACACCGGTGCCTGCCTGTGGGGCATCTGTCCCATCATGTTGACCGGCTGAGCCAGCCCAGCCTTTGCTGTGGTACTGTACAGCTAAGCTTGCTTGCCTTCCTGCTGTGCAGCTGCTGAAGCTGGTTAATGTCCACACGGTGACGGACCTGTCCAGCATTCCCTTTGCCTCCCGGGAGCTGATGCTCATCAAGGTTGGTTCCAAAGTCTTGCACAACCTCTTACACTGCGCTATGGCCGTGCTCAACCCTTGCTTGCTGATGCAGCCAGTGCACTACACCTGGACTGACTACAAAGTTGTTTGCTTCTCAGGACCTTAATCTCCAGCATGCCTGCTGCAGGTGCGGTGCAGTCCCAGAGAGCGGGGGGAGCTCACGGACCTGGCAGACATCTTCCACGGCAACATCTGCGATGTGTCCCTCAGCACAATCACGCTGGAGGTGCAGGGCAAGGAGGATAAGATGAGGGCATTGCAGGAGGTCCTGAGACCGTATGGTAAGCCAGTGTTGCCAGTATGTGCCCAAGCACCCCATGCTGAAGGGCTTGTGATTCGTGGCCTGCTGTCTCACCAAACGCAGTGCAGCAAGATGGATGCCAGCAGTGAGCTTTGCCGCAGCTTGTTTGGTGCGCATCTGGTGCTATCTTATTGCCTCTCCAAATTGGGATGGGGGCTCTCTGTTGTTGAAGCTTTGAGCTGGATCTCTTGCTTGCCCACTGTAGGCATTCTGGAGATCGCTCGTACAGGGCGTGTTGCGCTTGCACGGGAGTCTGGTGTTGACACCAAGTATCTCAGGCGCCTCAAGAGCAAGCCTGCCTGGCGAACGTGATTGGCAGAGCAAGGCGCCAGCCAGCAAACTTTGTATCAGGAGTCTAGCAGTCATCTGTTCATGCAGAAACATACTCTTCAGCATGGCCCATGCCCAATAAGTCATCATGCCTGGGCCATGCTGAAGTGCAGAGAATCAGTCACATGGTACAAGTGAAGTAAGTGCTAAAAGTCAAACGTCTCTTCAGTCAGTGGTTTCTCTGTTTTTGTGGCGCCCAATTTCATCCCTCGGCCTGCTACCCCAGTGCGTGTGACCCCTCGCCGGCCGCCTCGTCTGGCAGTTGAGGCACCCCTGGGGCCACGCCCACCAGCCCCTCGCCTGCCCGATGCGGAGCCTGCAGTTAATAAAGGCCTAGATTCCACAGCTGGCAAAGCCAGATTTGCCAGAACAGCTATGTAAAGACACAGCACCAACATGTGCAGACATGTGAAAACACTGCCTGGCACAAAGAAACGCTGCAGCTGGTACAAACAGGTCAGCACAAGTGTGGCTCGATGCTGTTGAAGGTGCATCCATACGTGCAAACAAGTGCCTCGACAGCCATCAAGACTGGGGCAGCCAAGCCCACTTCAGGTGGCTGCTGACTGTGCGCCGCCTGAAGGCTGTGTTTGGGTGCAAGACACAAGCCTCATAGCCAGCCTGAGACACAGGTTGCCATGCTAACTTGCAGGGTGCGCTCTCCTCTGTGCGAAGTTCCGCAGCACAGCCAACCTGACGAGTTGGCATCTGACTGGACGCTGCCGGGGGACTGAGCATTTAAGTCCTGCCACTTGTCCCCACCATCGTCCAGCTCTGCTGCCCACCCATCATTTGCGCTGAGTGCAGGCGGCTTCAGGTGCCCACCTGTAGTGGGCAACTCATGAAGCTGTCTGACAGCTTAGGCTCGGGGTGCCACACAGTCAGGTGTTCTGGCGGTCTTCTCTTGCATCAAGCACTTCCCCTTGACAGCAGCCCATGTTGCCACTGACAGCTTGCACGCTGCTCCGCAATGAAAGCTCAGCGGAGGACCTCCAATCTAGTACGTGTAGTTACTAGCCCTGCCACATCAAGGATTGGTATCAACTGGTGGCAATGGACATGTGAGCCCTGCAAGAAAAGCCCCACCTTGCCGCTGAGACGCTGCTGGAGCTCTGCTGGCACCGGCAGACCCTGGCTCCTGACGCGTGGTGAGCCTGGACAGCCTCTGCCGGGCAGCAGCCTCCTCTGCATCCTCCTGCAGTGCCAGGGGGCAGGTCAGAGCCAGGCAGGGCAAATGAGAGCATGCAGCAGACCACGCTGCCCTCTGCCAGAGAGGAAGCAGCATGCTGCAGGTGGCACACTGTGCCCCTAACGCCCACTCCTTGGCAACCTCCTGCAGATCAGGACAGCAGCACCCACTGCAGAGCAAAGCAGTGTCAGTGGTACAAGTGGCTCTTTGCCAACCACAGGGTCAACATGCAGGAGTGGGCAGCCTCTGCCAACTCTTGCAAAATTGCCCAGCAAGCACACCATGCTCAAAGCTAATCAAAGGTTTGACGCCCCACATTCTTGCAATCAGATGTGGGCAGCCTGCATCACTCACTAGTAAGTCCAGATATGGACTGAAGCAATGCTTCAACAATACACATAAAGGGATGCCGCACCTGCATGAGGTCGTCATCATCTTCATTCCAACCATCTGTGGCTGCCTCCCCCCCGGTCCAGGCCTCAGTGGACGCTGCAGGGGCTGTAGCAACCGCTAAGCTGGCTGGAGGGGAGGTGAAGGCCGGAGCGGACGTGCTGCTGGGCGGTATGGGGGCTGGCGCCCCCGATGAGGCTGCCATCTCACCTGTTGCTGACTCTGCATGGCACCAGTCAGACAGGTCTGTCAGGCGCAACGACTCGTGAGACTGTTCCCATGCCTGCCCTGACTCTGCACTGGGCACTATCAACAGTCAGGCGGGTCTGTCAGATCGCTGAGAGGCTGCTGCCCTCCACGAAGCTGCCATGTTCCCTGCTGCTGACCCTGCACAGGGCAATGAGACCAGCCAGGCAGTGGCTTCCAGACCAGGGTGCCCTGCCAGAAACAGCAGCTTGACACAGGCTGGCTTGCCCACAGCAGGCTGGCCCTACATGCTCCTGAATGCCTTATTGGAGGAGACCGTAACAAGCAAGCAGCATACAGTCGAACATGCTGTGCGCTGCAACACAGCAAGCAAGCAGCCCTCATGGCAGGCCATGCAGGGACTGTAAGCAGGCATTTTACACAATCTGCTGACGCATGGGTCCACCTTTGGCCTTGCCGCCGAAGCCAGATAGCGCCCACCCAAGGTTGCTGGTCAGCCCAACACTCCAGCCTCCTGCTGCAGAGCCCTGCAGCCTCAGATTAAGTTCTCCAGACTATTCTCAGTGCTGTGATGTTGAGCATGGCCTCAGCAGCGCAGATAACTGTATGGCAGCTGCCCGTGCATGCTGTAGTCTGGGCAACGTCACCTGCGCAATGTCTCCTGCAGCAGGCCCCATTGCAGTGGCAGCAGCCTCCAGCTGCGTGCTGTGCTCCGTGAGCAAGCGCATGAAGGCGGCCAGTGCTGCCAGTGCAGACTGTCGCACTTCTGGCACAGGGTCCACCCCCAGAGGGGCCACCGCAGGGATGATACGTTGGGCGGCCTCATCCGCGGCATAGGCCTCCACGGTGGCCACCATAGCCTGCAGGTAGTTGAGGGGTCCGGGTTGACTTGTGTGCACAGCATGGTGTGCAGGCCTCTGCACTGGCCGCCACAGGCTGCAGGCAGGGGCTGTGCAGGTGGCTGTGTGACCAGTCTGCAAGGTTTTCTATATCTGCAGTGGCCTTCACGGCCTGCATCGGGAGTGCAGGGGGTTGAGCCAAGCTTCGTGCTTGCATACCAATCTGCACACACTGGCCAGGCCGGGTGGACACCCAGGCTTGCAGATAGGACTGCAATGTGACCTTTTCCAGGGTGCACAGAAATGCATGCGCATGTGCAACGGCAGGCCCTGCAGGCAGGGCACGACATAATGACACTGCCAGCAAGCTTGCTCTTCCAACTCAACTGGCAAGTGTGTTGCAACGTGCAGGCAACGTGAACCAATCAGCCTACTTGAAAAGGCTCAATTGTGGGCCAGTACGTACAAGCCTGACTGCCGGTGGCCCACCTCTGGGCCAGCCACCCGTGCCAGCCGTAAAGCTAAAGTCTCGATAGGCAGGCAGCCTTCGCTATGCAGGGTTGCCCTGCCTACAAGGGAGATGCCGCGTCAGCGCATACGACCCCAGCTGCCAGTTGCTGCTGGCTCACCTTCAGGCCAGCCACGCGCGCAGGTGGAAAGGAGTCCTTGAGGGCGCGCGTGAAGGCGTTGAGAAGCACACGTTTGCAGGCCGCTTCAGACAGGTGGGGTGCCAGGTTGCCCAGCAGGATTGTTGTGTTGGCCCTGATGGGGGGCTCTTCATCAACCTGCAGGCAGTTGGGGTCGCACCACCCTGTTCCTTTCTCACAAGGCAAGTGCTGCTGGTGCTGGGGTCAAACCACTCTGTTCCTTTCCACAAAGCAAGTGCTGCTGGTCCTGGGGCTTCTCCTTCAATGTAGACAGTGCAACAGAGAGCTGAGCTCGGCATGCAACAGGACATAGACTCCAGCCGACAGCATCCAGACAGCAGTCAGCTGTCGGCTCTGCCATGACGCCATTGCACCGCAGTCCCATGTGCTCAACATGTCGCTGCCACCGCCAGGCAGTGGTTGCTCCTGCTTTGCACCTTCATGGCAACCCTGGCAACACCGGCTGTTGATGCCATGCTGGCACACCTAGTGCCTGCAGCGGCTGGTAAGTGCCTTTTGGCACAAGCGACAAGGCGGCGCCGCATGAAGCCAGCAGCCCTACCTGGAGCTTGGCCAGGAACTTGAGCAGCGACTGGTTGAGGGTTCGCTGCGTGAGCTTGGGCGCCAGGACCAGCATAGATTTGAGGGTCAACTCGCGCAGGTAGGCATTGCTGTCGCTGAAACCCGTCGTCACATGGGGGTAGACCTGATCCTCTACCACACCCTGCAGCCCAGCAACACGCCTGGTGACGACGGCCACAGTTGGGCTGTCAGTGCAGCACAGCAACGGGGGTGGTGGCGGTAGCCTTGACTGCCAGACCTACATATGTTTTGGCTATCGAGGCAGTCAGCTTGTCACAAGGGCATGACATTGCTTCTCCACCACCTCACAACACTGTCTTGCATGCAGAAAGCACCATAACTTCCTCGCCAGTGTTTAGTCACTGCAGCTGAAGCTGACCTCCAACACAGGCTGCAACACAGCACCGCAGATGTTTGGCCACTGCAGACCACTGCACAGTGACCCTAGACTAGAGCCCACTGCATGCAACAAATGAGAAGGGCGCAGTCCTGCAGCCTCAGCGGTGCCAAAAACTTTGCGCGGCTGTCAATGTAGGTGCATCAGGATGCTACAGCGCTGAGCAAGCACAGACCCTGCCCTGTCAAAACTTCTTCCCTGCTCTCTCAAGGAAGTTGGGCTCGTCATCACAGAAAACAACTATGCCTCACCTGTGTCAGGAACTTCCCATAGGTGTCAATGCTCTCCAGGAGGCTGCGGCGGATGGTGCGGTCATTGGAGGCAAAAAGCTTGGAGATGCAGGGCACCACTCGCTTGGTGAACTCAGCCTCATCCAGCTTGGCTCCAATCTGCACAGGCAGCGGGATGAGGTCAAACAGGTGCCTTCCTCTGCAAAGGTTGCTGTTGTCTGCGCCAGAACCTTGCGTCAGTTTGCACATCTCTGCAGGCTTGCCCCAGTCTGTCCAGCTTAGCCCCATCTGCGAGGACCCTCGGTTAGCACGCCCTTCAGTGCAGAAGTATATCGGGCAAACAGCAGTGCAGGCAACCAGCCAACCTTGTTCTGCAGGAGTCTGCCTGTCAGAAGAGGCAGATACAGGCCACCTACATGCTACCTACATGCTACCTTCTGCAGAGGCCAAGGCTCAGCGGCAGAGTGAGGGCAGCCTAGCTGTGCATCATCAGCCACTTTGAAGGGAAGCATGCATTGCAGCACGCAGCTCATGCAGGATGGCAGTCTGGAGATGGCACAACAGGCAGAAGGGGTCACACAACATGTCCTACAACAGGGCAGCCTTTGTCAAGCAGCTGATCATGATGGCGCATGCGTGCAGCACCATCCACATGGCCTGTAGTGCTACCGCAGGCACTGGGAGAAGAACAGCATGCACACAACTTGATGTAGCTATGTGCCCAGGCATGCAGCGAGCAGCCAGGCTGCTGTATCCACAACATGTTGTTCAACACCAGAAGAGCAGGTGTTGGTCCAAAAGGCTGTTGCAGAGGAGGGGCGGTGCCACTATGCAGATGCGCTGATAAGCAGCAGCCCTGACAAATCAGCTGAGAAGCAGCATGCAGCAGGGCAGCGGTCCCTGCAGGATAGCCAGAAGTGCCAGGGCGAGCTTCTCGTCAAGCAGTACGCACGCAGTCAACATGCAGCCACGGGATTCTCATCCATCATCAGCCAGGCAGTAGCGCTAATTTGCAGCACCATGGCAGGTAGTCTGGCGCCAGGTGTTGCTGCAGAGGCGGTGGCACAGCGGCCTGGCAGTCACACCATGGAGGTTACCACCCAAAACAGGCAGCGGATTGGACGCAGCAAGCTGCACCTGCAGAATGGAGCCCAGTGCCACTGCAGGCGCGCCCCCAAACTCCAGCGCTTGGGACAGCAGCGGCAGCAGCTTGTATTGGGCCACCGGCAGCGGCAGGCCAGGCAGGCTCTGGGGCAGGCGCTTGAAGAACAGATCCTTCTCAGAGCTGTCCTTGACCGCCAGGTTTTCCATGAACACCAGCAGCTCCACTAACTTGTTCTGCAGGGACGTAATGCCTGTGTCAGCAGGTGGGCATCAAGCACCAGGGCGTGGTGTGGGTGCTGGTGAGGATGTCGTGAACCTCAGACAGCAGCAGCTTCACCGTCCTTCAGACAAGATGCAGGGGGAAGCAAGTGGAGCACTGCAGCCAGAGACTGCAGGTGTAGCAGCAGGCAAGATGCTGGCTGGCTCTGCATTCTCACATGCAACTCCACTAGCTTGTGCTGCAGTGAACACATGAAAGCGCTCTGGCTCAGCAGAGGGCCTATGCTCGCATGTGACATTTGGCTCTGTGCACGGCGCAGTCCACCTGCATGCTGCATATGGGGCAGTGGTGGACATCCAGTATGGGGAGTCCCAGCACCAACCTTCAAGGCACTGCTCTCAGCCAGCTTGGCCGTGTTGAGGCGTCTCGGAGGCTGGGTGCTGAGAAGGCGCTGGTAATCCTGCAGCACGTAAAGGGCATCTAAGCAGCCCACAATGCTCCTTACTGCTCCTCAGGAGGACCCTGGAGGCGAGGCATGAAGCACATGGCAGCTGCCTCTAGCACCCCTCAGCTGCCTGAATGAGACGGAAGTGGCTGATGCTACAAGCCCACGTTTGACCCTTTGCCAGCCTTGGGCCCTATGGCAACAAGCTTTGAAGCAATGCAGGACACAGTCCAGGCTGCTTGCCTGGACAACAGCCTTAGGGATGGGCTCCAGGTTGCGCAGCTGCTCCATCTTAGTCATCTCCTGCCCACTGAAGGCTTCCTGCACCAAAGACAGCCAGCCCAATCAGAGATGACCGCTCTGCCAATCCAATGCCCTTGATCTGCAGCCCAGCCTGCCACGTGGTGGTGCCTGGGTATGCAGCTGATGGGCCTTGCTGCTTCTGAACTCCCAGGCTTCCTGCGCCAGGCGTTGCATGAACCAGTGATGACAAGCTGCCAAGGACCTGCAGCATCAGAGGAGTCCTGGTGACCACTAGTACTGCTGTGATCACTGACAAGGCATGTGTGCAGCCCACCAAGGAACCTGCACCAGACAGCTAAGCAACCCATGCCCCAGGCAGACATGTGGCAGCCCCACAAGTTGGGGAGCCTCAAGTGATGAGCTGTGCATGCCCACCTGTATGAGGCAGCCCATGCCCCAGGCGTCCACAGCCCAGGGGGGGCCCTGCTGCACTGCCGCCCACTCGCTCTTGGCCACCTCTGCAGCAGGTGCAGTGCAGCACATGCAGGGCAAGGCCGACGCAGCATGCTGTGGAGCAGCACACACTCCAAGAAGACGCATGGAAGCGGAGGCAGAGAGGGTAGAGAGAGGTGCAGAGCATGCCGCTCGTTTGCACAGCGACAGGAGGAGGGCTCCCGACTGCTCACAACCAAAGGTGAGGAGCACGTTACACAGTGGCATGGCAGAGGCTCACCTGAAGGCTTGTACTGTGGCTGCACCATCCAGGAAGCAGCCATGAGGGGCAACTCTGCGGCGCTGCCAGAGTGCTCTGACACCAGGTCAAAGCCGTGCAGCCGCCAGTCTAGCGTCTCCGTGACCACCACAGCCGCCATGCACACATTCCCGTGGATCTGCAAGTCAGGGAAGCATGTGTGAACAGCATGTGGTGTCCACCCAGATGCTTGCCTGGATCCTCAGCTTTCAGGAAGCACCTGTGAAAGAGGTAAAAGCATGACGGCAGCAACCTCAGGCAGTCCCAACGAGGTCCAGAGCAGGCCATTCAGCATGCACTGCAGCCTTGCTCTGCACATGGTGGCCAGCAGGAGCAGGATGACTGATATGCCAAAGACTAAGTGCAACTTGGCCATGCAGGGCAGTGCCAGTGTACGCACCAGCTTGCAGTCGTTGTTCAGGAAGCTGACTGCCTTTGCAACATGGTACAGCCCCATGGCAATGTACTCATCCCTGCAGCCAGGCAGGAGCAGTGTCACTGCACTGCACTCACAGGATGAGGGCCTGCCTGCAAACGCATTGACCAGTCAGACGCAACCGAGAGACCAGCAGCACATAGCCCAGCATGCAAATGCAGCGGGCGCTGCTGGCTCAGGTCACAGCTCTGACTGTGCAGAGGGCTGCCTCACAAGCAAGTCATCCTGCTTTCAAGAGAAGGTGCATCTGCAGCAGTCCACTGCAGCCACAGCCTGAACCTGGCAGTCTGCTCTTGCAGCAGTTCGCAACGACTGCAGGATGTATGAGGCAGGCAGCGTGCTTGTGCAGCAGCAGGCTGTGACACTCGCCCCTTGAGCAGGTGGGCCTTCACACTCACCTGGCTGGGCCTGACATATCCAGCTGATGCAGCCTGTCTGCCAAGGGAGTGACCGCCTCTGTGACCACGTAGATCACAGTCATGCCCTTCTCCTCAAGCTCCAAGGTCTCCTTGAAAGACAGTATGTTCGGATGCCGCAGCTGTAGGCGGACATGCATTGTCACCCAGCCATGCTTTCTGGGTGCCGTGAAGCATATGCTGCCGGGGACCTCCTGCTGCATATGGTATGCAGAGCAGCACAGGAGGCAAGAGGTGCCATCGGGCAGGACCAAATGCAGCGCTTATTTATGCAGGGCAGCATGGAAGATAGGGGGGTCATCAGGCACAGCGTGTGGAGGCAGAATGCTGCACAGCAGGATGGAGGAATGGGCCTGGCGTGCAGGAGACAGCAGCTGGCAGCAGCAGAAGGAAGTCAAGGTCCGCACACACCCTGCCATATCTGGCATGAGGCCCCAGGCGCTCGCCTCACCGTGCGTAGGCGCCTCACTCCATTGCGCGCAGCTACCAGCTGGGGATCGTTTTTGTCCCTTGCGGAGACCTTGAACACGCTGACAGCTGCACCACTGTCCTTTGCTGTGGCAGCAAAGTGCGTCCATGAGCCCCAAGCTGCATTGTGCTGCAGCCCCAAGTGGTAGTTGAACGCTGGGCCACTTGCCACCAGAGCCTGGAGCTTGGCAAACATGCCAGCTCAGATTGCTGGGCACCTTGTGTGGCTTGAAGAAGGCTCACTGCCAAGACAAAAGCAGGTGCAGGCTGATTGTCCAACTATGCCAACACTCTAGAAGCAACTCTAGGAGTTAGGCAGCTGCCTGCGATGGCAGCTCGATGCGCCAGCACAGCAAAAGGGTTGTGGTAGGCAGTCAATCATGGCAAGTCAATGTATTGGTCTCTTCCTGTCGCACAGACCTTTGCACGCTGTATCAACTTATGCTTGAATGGGCCTGACTGGATCCATGGTCTTGCTAGGTTCGCAGCCGCTGTTGCTCCTCGCATGACTGAGAAGTTGGCCCCCAGCGAGAGGCACCAATACATTCACAGCAACCGAATCATCTATGAGTGGGACCAGACTCTCCAAGAACTGAACATATACGTTCAGGTGCCTCAAGGCTGCAGAGGAAGGGACCTGGCAGTCAACATCCAGGCCAAGCACCTCAGCATTGCCTTGAAAGGCAACCCACCTTACCTGGATGTAGGTACACTGGAAGTGTCCCATCTGAGGGTCTGTCTGTCTGCCAGCCTTGCAAAGCACATCTGCACCTCCTGACATTGTCCATGCGGCATGCAGAAGGACCTGCAGAAGCGAGTGAATGCTTCAGAGTGTTACTGGACTCTAGGTGTGCCAACAAACCTCATTCCTGCAGCTGGTTTGTGCGAGCCCAGTGCTGACCTACTCTGCTGCTGCTGTTGCAGAGGACGGCACCTTGAGCATCCAGCTCTGCAAGGCTGAACAGGTAATGGAGCTGAGAGGCTGTCTCCCCTGGCACCTGTGCAGCATCCCCCTGGATGTTGCCTGCATGGAGTCTGTGTGTTGCTGGCTTGCTGGCAAACGAGCTGCCCCGAGCTACACGATGTCTGCAGTGGGTGTCCTTGCCAGGAGCCGTTGCCTGCAGCAGGCTCCCCTGTAGCCCTTGCATGAAGCAGGAAGCAGCCCTGCGAGGGCAGGCTGGCCTGCAGCACTATCCTCTGTTGTCCAGGCGTCCAGCAAATGGCTGCCTGCAGACCTGCTGCCTTGCTGAATCACAAGCCGTCCCAGCTGGCTTCCATCTCCAGCTGTCCTCCATGGTCAGTGCAGAGCTATGTTTGTTCTTCTGCCTGCAGGGAGAGCCCTGGCCTGCTGCCTTTGTGGGGCATGAGGTGGACCCACTGACACAGCAGGAGGAGCAGCGCCGGCTCATGCTGGAGCGATTCCAACAGGAGGTGCTCAGCTTGATCGCACAGCTTGAGATACTGCATGCATGGCAAAGCACACATGAGGAGGGTCCATGGAGCCTCCAGGCATGGCGATCCTTCCATGCATCTCTGCCTGAGAGGAGCCAGGCAAATGTGCTCGCCCCCAGTCATTGCATGTCACCGGCAGACGTGGTGCATGGGCTCAGACCACGAGGAGCTCAGTCTGATCCCCTGCTGAGCCACCCCTCCCCCTGTTGCAGCACCCAGGATTTGACTTCTCAGGAGCTGAGTTTTCAGGGGAGGCGCCCAACCCCCGCACCTTCATGGGTGGCATCTCTTGAAAGTGAGGTAAGCGCCCAGGTGGGAGCAGCGCAGCAATAGCAGCAGTAACTGAGCTTGGTTCAGCAGCCCAGCGCAGACGCTGTGAGCGTGGCCCTGACACCACACAAACAGCAGCAGGGCGTCCTCTGACTGGTCCCACAGCATCTGGGCACCCTTGAGCCTGGCGTAATATAAAGACCCCTGTGGCTTGCGAACGTCAAGGCGACCCCTCAGCCCAATAGACCGTCATCAACACGCTGGTCAGCACTCTGGCCAACATGCTGGCACCCACAGCTCTGCTGGCCCCCTACAGCCGGGGCTGCTGGCCATACAGCAGCAAGGCATGTTCAGGCCTTGCGCAGGGTTGCCCTGGTTGCATGCCAGCTGCCTCTGTGAGGCAGGCTACACTTGGACTCCGCCAAGCCAAAAGGCTGAGGCCTGAAGCAGCCAGAGGGCCCCACGCCCGGCAGAGGCTGGTGCCCGGGGCAGCAGCACAGCAAACAGCTGCCAAGCCAACCCCATTGGGCTCCATGACTGCGCCAATGAGGCCGAGCGGGTCGTCAGGAAATGAGCACTTGGAGGGCAAGCTCAAGGTCATTGGTGAGTGACCAACATTGCACACCATGAATGCTTTTCTAGTTGCACTGCCACATAGATTTGCACAGTGCCTTTCTGGACAGTGCACTTGGACAGCAAGTTCAAGGTCATTACTTGTGAGCTTTTGATCTTGCATGGCTTGAGGTGATGCTGCATGCTGCATTTGTAGACCGCACTGATTTGAGGGCCACACACCAGTTTTGTTGGGCTGATTGCCGCTGCAAGGTGCTGATATTTTTGCTCTGTTTTGCCTCTTTTGGCTGCAGGCTGACTGGCATGCAAAGGGACAGCTTGTTGCCAATCTCACTCCAGCTTGCGCTTGCATGGTTGGGCAGGCCTCCCAGAAGAACCTGCGCCCACTGCAGGGCTGGGCAACAGGGGCAGCAGCGCAGTGGGGCGCCTGATTGAGCATGGCAAGGTTTCGGGCGCTGAGCTGTGGTGCCTGGACCATGACCCCAAGGGTCTGGAAGCTGTCAGCAGTGCGCATGGCGGGTCCAGCAATGTCATTGTCATCCCCAAGGCTGAGCCGGTGAGCCCTCAGTGCTGAGCAGTTTGGGAGCGCCTCAGAGGGCTTAGAGGGCTTGGGCTCCTGTCACCAGAGTGTGTGCTTGCCCTGAAATAGTCACCCTTTGCATCGCCATTGAATGGCTGGGTCGGTGGCTGCAACTTATGGCCCCTGCCGGTAAACCACATGTGCCCGCTGCCAACAGCTGCAGCCTCCATTCTCCAGGGTGCCCATGCCTGGGCTCCCTCCCCTGCTTGCTGCAACTTGAGCTGCTAAAGCTGCCGAATGGGTTTGACGGGACCTGTAAGCTGCCCTGCACAGGCCGCACCCAGGCTTGCCAGCTGGTCAGGTCTAAACCTCGCACAGAATCTTGCTTGTTGTTCCACGCAAGCCAGTCATGCTTGCAGAGGTCTTCCTTAGTACATAGGTCTTCCCTGGTCTGGAACATTCAGACATCACAGCTTTGTCTGCTGCATTGAAGCATGCCTTCAGTCATCCCACTGAAGAGCCTCGAGGGCCTGCTCTGACATCTCCAGCAGCCTCAGGCTTCTGCCTGGTGCCTTCATTGATCTTGACTCATGCGTTCAACGCGTTCACCATACAGGCTGCCGCCTGCTGCACTGCAGATGCCAGGCACATCCTCAGTGGTCTCGTTGAAGGACCTGGCTTGTGTCATGGTTTGAGGGCTGACGTGCTTGGCAGAGGTGTGGGGTAGAGAGTTCTCTGCAGCGCCAACTGCACTGCAAAGCGCGTCTAAATTGTGTTGCTTTGCTGCAGAAGCCAGGCACGTCCTCTGTGGTATCCCCCGAGGACCTGGCTCGCATTGTGGGGCCAGGCGCCTATGACAAGGATGGGCAGGGCAACGTGAATGTGGGCGATGGCGGTGTGGCTTTCCTGCTGGCGGCCACCAGCTCACTCCCTGGGGGAGCCTCCACTGTGAGCTGGCAGGGCTGCCACAATTTATTACCGAGTAATGCTGCTTGCTACCTGCCACAGCTGCTTGCTAGGTGCCATTAGCGCTCTGATACGGGGATGCCCGCTGAGAGCTGCCCTGCCCTCCACAGCCTGCACGTTCAGCATCAGAGGCAGAAATTTTCCAGCTGAACGCTGTTCTCTGTGACCTGCCTGCAGTTGGTGCACCTAGTGCGCTCCCTGCGGGCCGCGGGGCACTTCACCGCAGTGGCCGTCACCAAGCCCTTTGAGTTTGAGGGGCAGCGCAAGCTGGAGGCTGCTGAGCGCCTGGTGGCCGCCCTGGAGGAGGCTGCTCACTTGGTAGTTGTTGTGGAGCAGGTGGGTTGCAGCAGTCCTGCCTGCAGC
The DNA here is from genome assembly GCA_963969365.1 of Asterochloris sp. CNOR1. Lineage (NCBI taxonomy): Eukaryota > Viridiplantae > Chlorophyta > Trebouxiophyceae > Trebouxiales > Trebouxiaceae > Asterochloris > Asterochloris sp. CNOR1. Next base: position 2,463,454 of record OZ017751.1, read on the forward strand.
TTGCACTTGTGCAGCCTAGGGCACCTTGCTCTGTGTATTTTGCTTGCCTCCCGAGAGCTTGTCACTTGGGTGCTGCAAAGCATGACACACCCAGAGCACTTCAGAGGCTGGCATGATGCCCTGTTCCTTGGGGCATGGCATATGTCCATTTGCAGCAATTGACATGTGACCCCGCAGAAGCATGCTCCCGGCCTAGGCAAATTTTTGACTGCCCCTCACTGGTACAGTTCTTGGCTGCTGCAGGATGTGCTGTGCAAGGTTGCGGGGGCCAGCGCCATGACAGTGGCCGAGGCCACCACTATAGCAGACAATGCTCTGGAGCACAGCGTGCGGACGGTGCTTGCTTCGCTGCAGGCCGCTGAGATACTGAAGTCCACAGACGGTAGGCCTGTGCACGTCTTTCACAAAAGACACTGCGCTGCCTTTGGGCTTTGCAGGTGCACAATCTGGTCTTTTCACAACAAAAATTCTACTCCTGCTGCCGGTGCAGGTGCCCTCATCTGGCACGGTCGTGACCTGCGCAGATATCGCCGCCTGCTGTCCCCGCCGCTGCAGCGCCTGCTGACGTGCCCAGGGGTGGCAGCTCTGGGCCGTGGGGTAGCCTCTATGCCAGCTTCCTACGCGCACCAGGTGAGGCCCCTTGCTGTAGCTGAATGCTGGGTGGTTTGAGTGAAGACTCTGCTTGGGCCCAACCTGGGTTCCCCCAGCCCCTGTATTGGGGCTGCTGATCACATTGTGGGTCTCTGCTGGCCTTGACTTTGGCATGCCCAGGGTCAGGACATGTCCTCGTGCATAGCTGGCAACAACCAAACCACACCTGGCTTGTCTGGCACTGGCAAACGGTCTGTAAGAAGCCCAGAGCCCAACATGCACAGCAGCTGACGTGATCCCTTGGCTGTTCCAATGCAGATGGGCCCAGGCCACTCCCTGATGCGCCTGGCCTCTGACGCCGTGAGGGCGGCTGCCGAGTCCCCATTCCTGGCCGATGCGGTGGGGCGTCCCAGCGCCATCCTGTGCAGCATCAGTCTGCCATCCCCCAAGCAGCGCTTTGCAGGTGACCACCTGCAGCAGGCACTCCTGCAGGCTGTTTCCCCATTCATCACGACAGAGCACCCTGTCCATCAAGCATGCTGCTTGCCACATGAGGCACTACCAGCAGCTTGCTGCTGAGCGGCCTTGAGAGCTGCTTGCTGCCGGCAGCCCACAGCATGCCCTTGGAGGCGACATGGGGTACGAGTACGGTGCGGGTGCACACCGCTTGATGGCTTACCGCAGGCAGCACCATAGCTGCTGCCGGCTCTGAGAGCTTTGCTCTTCAGCCTCTGCGCTGCAACATGACTCTATGCTCAGGGAGCCGTCAGAGCACCCATCAGAGAGCTTGCACACCCACAGCTTGGCTTCTTCGGCTGCTACAGGCCCTGAGGGCGACATGATAGTCATGCACAGCATGCGTGACTATGACGCAGAGCGGGCTGCCGGGCGCATGGCGGTCCAAGCGGCCGCAGGGGCCCTGATCAGCATCACGGGGCAGGCCTGCAACGACATCGTGATGTGCGCGGCCCCGCGGGAGTGGGATGATACACTGCAGGTGGGCCCGTCAGGGCAGGGGCCATTTTTGAAACACGCAGTACATACGTGGCATGTTGGTGGCTCCCCTGACACAGACAAAGGCAGCGTCCGCCCTGCACCGGGCTGATGAGTTGAAAGGCACGCTGGGCCCCTCTGCAGAAGCCACTTCTGGAGTCCACAGCCAGTCATGCGCACCCCTGGCCCAGCAATTTGCTGATAGCCAGGGGTGCCGCCAGCACCAGCACCAGAGTGCAACCCGCAGGCCCTGTTCTGCTGGCTGAGGTTACCCTGAAGCCTGTCAAGCTGACGACATGTGTGCTTGGCGGCTTGCTTTGCAACTTAGCACGACAGCAGCACCTTGGGGAAGACAGCTGTGTGCGTGCTAATCACAATCCTCCACCTCATAATCAAACGTGTATGTGCTCAGGGCGTGCTTGAGAGGGAGCTGTGGCATTGGGGGTTGCTCCATCCACACTGAAATCTGTGCACTGCAGGGCAAGACACAATGGCTGCCCCATGCAGGTGGAGACTACTTGGCGCCCATGATTGCAGATCTGCAGCTCGGATTACCAGGCAGAGGCCCATGAGCATGGGGCATCAAGGAATTGCCCAACCCAAGGAGCAGTGGTGTCTGTGCCCTGCAGGCTCAGGACATGGGCATACAGTGCAGGTGGAGCACTTCCACCACATGTGATCTCAGATATCAAGCCCTGATCGCCACTGCTGATGTGCCCTCTGAGCATGGGGGGAGAATGGATGGGTGCACGGCGCACTTTTGAGTGTGGCTTCCAGATGCACAGCTCCAGCACAAAGCAGCTGTTGTCGTGGTGCAGGTGGAGGATGATGGACGAACAGTGCAGGTGGAGGCATCTCTGCTGGTCTTGAAGCTGCCCCCAGGGGTGCAGATTGCTGGCCAGCCCAGAGCCTCGGGGGCTGGGCTGACAGGTGCCGTGCAGTCCACAGAGGCCCTGGAGACAGCGCAGCCGCAGTCTGAGGTGCAGTCCCACATGCCGGGGGCAGTGGGACAGGTGGCAGGTGAAGCAGCCGCCACTGCTGGGGTGCATCAGAGGAATGCTGGGATGTCGCTGCAGCATGCAAGCTTGCTGATAATAGTGGCCGGCTGAGCGGCCAGTGCCTACACTCTGTGCAGACAAGGGGCAGTCATACCCAGGCAGAGAGGAGCCCATCTGCTCTGCCTGACACAGTCTCCTTGACGTGCCCTGCCCTCACCAGGGCTACTGCTCAAGGTCTGTTGTGTGCAGGCACTGCACAGGCGCAGCGCCCCCGGCAGCCACAGAGGCTTTCCAGCAGCAACTGGGCAGCTATGTCGGCCATGGCAGGCGGTGCAAAGAAGCCCTTACGGCCGCCTACAGAGGAGGGGCCACCTCGCACTGGATCCCCCGGTGAACGGCAAAAGGTGTGTCAGTATCCGCCAGTGCAGCTTCACGAATGCTGCAGGCCTGAGCTGCCAGCATGTGACAGGCCAGCTGCTTGGGAGGTCACTGCTGAACCAGACTGCCTTTGATCCTGGATGCAGGCTGAGCTGCCGGCGTCCGCCAGCATGTGGCACGCCTCCCTCCCGGAGGTCGTCACCCAACGCAGCGTCAATGCGGCAGCCCAGGCAGCTGCCACAGCTCCAGTGGCCCACCAGCTGGTGGACTCCCTACAGGCGCAGTCGCTGGACCTGCCGCCGCAGGCAGCTAAGGTAGGCCATGTCTGACAGCTTGCTTGGCTGGGCTCTTGTTGCAAAAGCATGGCTGCGGTGTCAGTGGACTGGCTGCAGGCGCAGGCGCTGGACCTGCTATCCCAGACAGTCAAGGTGCATGCATCTTTGTTGGCTGGGGGCGGCACCGCCACGTATGCCGGCTGGAGGCATCTGTTCACCGGGTGTCTGCCATGCTGGCCACTTTTGCGCTGCAATGAGCAATGTAGATGGTGCTGTCCATGCTGCAGCAGCACCAGCAGGCACGCGGCTCCACCAGCTCATTGTCTCTGGGATCTCCAAGGGGATTGCAAGCTCGGCTCAAGTTGCTGATTGCCTGTAGTGATGTCAGCAGGTGCATGCCCCTCGACCCAGCAGCCAAGACAGAGGCCAACTTCTTGCCCTCAGAAGCAAGTGCCAACATCTGCGTTTGTGCCTGTGCAGTGGCGCCAGCAGGTACGGGGCCCCCCGAGCCAGCAGCTGATTGTGACAGAAGCCTCGGAGGAAGATGCAGAGCCGGAGGAGCGTGAAGGCTTGCCTGCCGGGCTGCGCAGCCTCCTCAAGGGGCGCAAGCCCGACCGTGTGGATGTGCGGGAGCGCACGACTGGCATTCTGCTGAGCGACCGTTCAGACTCCTGGGACCAGCAGGACCTCTGAGGAACATGTTGTGCCGTGCTGCGCTTGGTGGAACCAGCATGACAGCCTTTTATGGGTTGTTCTCGGACCAACTGGATGTTGTTGTCCACCCTGCCACTGCTCCCGCAGGCAGACCCTGACAGATTTTGACAGCCTGTATGCATTCTGACAGCCCATTGTGTGGCCCCTTGCTGAGGGGCGTCATAACATGTTGAACTTGTGTATCTTCTTGCGGTGCGTCACCTGCATACCATACCTCATTTGACAACAGTCAGCAGTACCTTCCCATTGCATCACCTGCGTACATTTTCAGCACGCAAAACTCCCCGTGGGCAGCGTCTAGAGGTACCATGCTATTGGCGCCAGTCCAGATGACCACAGGGGATCTTGCTGGCCGTCTGCTGCTGCCATGGCCTGTGCTTGCAGCCTGCAGGTCACTCTGATGCACAGGAAAGGGCAAGTGGGAGCTCATAGCCTGCTCCCAAGAAAGATATAGCAGCTTAAGAGCCCAGCTAGTGTAGTGCAGCCCTCCTCCACCCGTTACAAGCTAAGCAGCAGGTCTCCCAGCGGTCATTGCTATGGACTTAGCCTCAGAGGCATTCGTTGTCATCACTGCCCTGGGTGACAACATTACCAGCTCAGGAGCTCTTACAGCTGGCTCAATGATATGGGCCCACAAGCAGGGAGTGCTCGCAATCCTGAAGCAGGCAAGCGGGTCAGGATAGACTGCAAAGGAGAAGGGGTTGCGGGTAGTCTAGCCAAAACCAAGAGCAGTGGCGGCAGCGAATACGAGAAAGAGGGAGCCACCAATGTAGCCCACGGTCTTCTCTGATATATATTTGGAAGCAAAAGCGCCTGCCATCACAGCGATGGCTGTGGCCACGGCATGCCCTAGAATGGCACCTCCAGCAACGCCTGCACAGCAGGTCTCAGGCTGGTCAGGGCCAGTACTCACTGCACCAAACAGGCACCAACGATTGCTTACCAACAGCACTTTGGGATGCTCCAAGGGCAATGGTCGCAAGCATCGACCTGTCACCCCATTCTGCAACAAAAATGAGGCTTGCCACCTGCAAGCAGCAGTGCTCATACTCAGAGCTGCCAAAGGAACCTCTGCAGCATCATGACACAGGTCTTGCACATGGACCAATGCATTTGTGTGGTTTCTGCCACCAGGCATTGCCCTTCCACTTGAGACAAGCTTGTGAGATACATGCTGCAGGTGTCTACACCCACCTCTGCAAACTTATGCCACCAGGCAGTGCCCGTCCACTTCATAGAGGCATCCTTCACATCCTTGTCGGCAGCACTGAGCTCATCGTCCCCTCCTGCGTCGTCAGAGTCATAGGCATCCTGGAAAGGCAGGGAACTCATGTGTGAGACCTCTACAATATTGTCACATCACATGACACAACAGCTGAGCATGCGTACGATCAGAGGGGCTATGCACAAGACCAGGTCTTCAGCATCAATGGTGCCGGAGCAGCAGCCTGGGTGGACCCTCTGCAGCGGCCCAGTGCTGTGCTTGGGGGCTGTAAGAAGTGCTAGCAGGATGGCAGAATGTGCAGGGCAGCTGATCAGCGTCGTGCCGTGCAGCGCACCTTGAGGGTTCTGAGGCCAAAATAAATGAGGAGGGCAATGCCCAGGTACTCCCCAATGGGCACGCTGCCCTTGATAGCGTCAGGCACCTGCTTGAACATGAAGCCGATGGCGACAGAGATGATGGTCATCAGGCCCAGCGCGGACACTGACCCGGCAAAGCTCAGCCACCGCCCGACCTGGAGGGCACAACGAGGTGCCGACGCGTGAACATGACAATGACATGTGAGGACTTGCTGAGCTGGCAACGTTCATTGGCGGACCTGCGAGGCAGTGCTGGCTGTAACATGTGAGCAGTACAGCAGCACCTGAACACCTGCTGGGCTCAGCTACTGCATGGCATGGTGCTGGTGTTTGTGTCCAAGCCCTGATGGTGAGGCAGAAAGCAAGGCGCCCCGAGCTGGCAAAGTTCAACCACTGCTCAACGCTGCCAGCAATAAGAAACTAGTCTGCCTGTCCGTCATGTCTCCTGGACAGGCAGAGCTTAGCCAGCCTGGCTTGCAGGGACAGAATGCTGAGCAGGATGGGGTCATTGCTGCACAGTGGCACTCAACAGCAGCCCATGAGGTGCAGGTCATGCGAACCAGATGGCCCTGTCCCTGAAGACGTCACAGCATGCAGAGGTCGAGTCTGCAGCTGGAGCTGCTGAAGCAGTCACCTTCATGGCCAGCAGGCCAGCAATGAAGAAGGTCTTATCACCCAGCTCTGACAGGAAGATCAGGGCGAAAGCAGCTGTGAATCCTGACTTGCCCAGCTGAGAATGCTGCAGCCAGTCCTGCATGGCACACAGCAGATGTGAGCAGACCTGCAAGAATGGCACATGAGGGGCATGTCATGCTCAGGGGGAGTGCTACATGTATTGATAACGAACATCATGGAGCTGTGAGGCCTGCTAGGCTGAGAGCAGATTTGGCATGGTGCCCAAGGTCAAGATGCCTAGCACAGCGGTTCCCAGGCCATAGGCTCTCGACCTGCTGGGCCAAGGGCGGGGCAGCAGCTTGCCAAGCAGCCTCACCTTAATTGCTGGCCAGCTGCCACTCTGCCAGATGTACAGTGCAGCAGCAACAGTTACTCCAACAAGACCGTAGCCCACCAGGGCAGCAGTCCTGCACCAGCAAGTCAACATGTTCCTACACTTTGGAGCATGGCGGAGCTAACCACAAGCCAAGTGGCCACCCTGAGATGACTCAGAGCTATAAGCCATCGACCGCAGCAATGCAGGGGCCACCAGCAAGCAAACAAGCATGCCTCAATTAGCAGCAGCAATGTAGGGCTGACCCTGATGGTTTTTTGCTTGTTGTGGCAAGGGTTGCTGGTTGGGCACTGTTCAGGTTGCTGCCATCTGCAGATGCAGCTCCCCCAGTTGCAGTTGCCCTGGTAAGAGGAGGCATTTTGGTGCCTCTGTGATGCCTCAAGCTTGGAGCACGCGTCTGAGAAAGTGTGAAGGCGCCTGCATGTGGGGCAAGATTTGAGACCAAGAGAGGCGGCATCACATGAAGGTAGATCTGGATGCCAGCAGCCACCTCTGAGCTTGTGAAGCCTTGGTAGACGAAAACACAAGCTATGATTTCCCGTGAAAGAAGTCAAGGTGGTTTGGGCTGCAATGCTGTGCATTACTTTTCCGCCCCTTCCAGCCAATGCAGATAAGCACCCTTTAAAGAGACATATGTTCTGTTAGGGTGTCACGAGTGTACACCCTATCTGACCCTTGATGTTGACCTGCTAGACAGTCTTGCCCCCAGCTAATCAATGCAACTGCATCTGTCAGGTGTGCACTTGACATGCTGGGATCCTCGTTGGTGCAAGCAGCAGTAGGTCTGCCATTGACTGCCTGCCAGCCTAATGCCATCAGATGCTGCCAAGAGGAAGGCCGCTGCCAAGAAGGTGATCCAGTGCAAATTTTGGTGTGATCTGATGGTGCTGCGGGCAATGCTTGACAGCCTGACTGCTGTGACACACAGGAGCGGGGAAGCAGGAGCACAAAGCCTGTACCCAAACCAGCGTCCAGCAGCTCAGAGGCGCCTGCATTGCCAGATGATGCAGTGCAGCCTGCTGCCAACTGCCAGCAACATGGCCTGCAGTGCCAGGCATGTCCATGCTGCCCTGCCTGGTTGCCTGTGCTGCACCGTGTCTGCTGCCTATTTTTGCACACAACTTCTGCATGTCACTGACTTCTGGCTATCTAGGCAGTCTGAGGTTGCTGCCCAGTGCCTGAACCTATATTTCCTGTCATGCAGTTCCTGTTTCCAGCCTGCCTGAGTCCCAAGCAGAGGGCCATCCTACATGAGCTGGCCAACAGCCACGGCGAGCCCCATGCCAGCACAGAGGAGGGCACAAACCGGCGCCTGAGCATCGGAAAGCCGGAGCTGCCCATCAAGGTGTGGGCTTTGCAGCAGTGTCTTTTCAATATTCCTGCTATGCTTGCTGGCAGATTAGCATGCCTGACAGTGCAGCTGGCAGCAAAAGGCACACGGGATGGTGTGTATAGTCCAGAAGTGCGCAAGCTCGCACACTCAGCATGCCCTGCGCTCACCGCCAGATGCTGCCATGTTGCTATCTGCCTGTAAGGGACTGAGGTGACAGCAGTCTCTGCTGCCACCCCGCAGCAACACTGCTCAAGCATTGGCTGAAACCGTGCTGCCGCCTCTCTGCAGGAGGTGGAGCCAGCAATTGTTTCCCTGTCCAATGCTGAGCTAGCAGAGCTTCTGCGCCAGCACCTGGGCTGGGACTGCCCTGAGCTTCTAGTTGAGGACAGACACCCTCCAGGCGGCAGGCAGGTCAGATTTGACAGGCAGCCTGATGCACCACAAGCAGCACATTTGACACCAGATGGCAGGGCACCGCCTCAGCCAGGTGCAGCACAGTAGCAGGCTCGATCACACATGAGGCGCGGTCTGAAGGGAAATCCCCAGTGCGGTGTTCAAGCCGCCTGGCATCATCTAGTCAGCTATTGACTGCATGGCAAGTGACTTGATAGCTTTGGCGGTCACAGCTCTGCGCACTGCAGGGGGACAAGGCAGCAGCCGCCTCAAATGATGCTCAGGGGCCGCCCTTGAGCCTGGAGGGCTTTGTGGCCCAGATGCTGCCCCTCATTGAGATGGAGAAGGCTGCAGAGGTGGCACAGGTAAGTTTGAGCTCTAACCCTGGCAGAGGTCTGCCGGTGACTGGGCGGCACCATGCCCTGCATCCTCTTGTGGTGCAGTCCCCGTCAAGGAGAGACCTATAGTGCGAACTTGCTGCTGCTGTTCTCCACCTCATGCTGCCACCTTGCTTGTGCCTAGGGCTGCATGTATCAATCATGTGTTGGCACGCTGATGCCAATCTGCACTTCGGAGTGCCTATATTTGTGCGAATTATTGTAGGCATGGCTGCTTTCTGCACCTTGCACTCCCAGCGCCTGTGGCACTGGTGGCAGCCCCCCATGATGCAGCCTTGCTGCTGCTGGTGCAGGCCACCCAGGGTCCCCTATGGCAGTGCAGGCCCAGTCAAGCCTGGCAGCGGCACAGCCCAACGCAGCAGAGGCGAGGGGCAGGGTCCTGCCAAACCTGAGGCTGCGGGATGCAGAGGGCGGCTTGCTAGGGCGCACTCTGTTGACCCTCATTGCAAATAAGGTGGGAAATGCTGGCTGGGCGCTGCCGCCGATCCGCAAAGCAAAATTGTGCATTGCAGCCCATGTCTCAGTCTGACAGGCATTGCCATGATGTGTGGGTCTGATGCAAGATGCCCATAACAGCAAGCCACCTCCGCAGTGTGACCCCTGCTTTCTCGTGTACTCCTTGCTGGTGGCGGTTGCCAGTCCGCATCACTTAACGGCCCATGACGCCATGCCTCTGCCCTCACAATCGTCTGCCCCGTGACATGGTGGACTGGCGCCTTGACAAGGAGGACAGCAGCCAAATTTCCTAGCTGTGCACAGTTGTCTAGCATGTGCAAGGAGCTGATGGCGCCGCATGGCTGCACACGCCCTGTGCCCCCAGGAGTTGCCATTCCCGCTGATGGCCATCTTCTGCCACAGCAATGCAGGAAAGGAAGGCCAAGACTGAGGGCTAAACCAAACCCCAAGCTGAGAACTGCAGGGCTCTGGAGGACCATCAACGCTGCCGCTACCCCCACACAAGATGTCGCCCCACGATGTGGTAGACCTGCGCGCCAACAAAGGGGACAGCAATGGCCCTGCGCTGGCCAGCGGTCTGGTTTACCGGGTGAAGGACGATGCAATCACTGTGGCAGCAGAGGAAGCGCCCGACGAGGGGCTTGACCAGCCCTTGCGTCTGGAAAAGCTGGCAAATGAGGTGAATGGCTGGGTGGGAATGCCTGCGTTCTGAAGGCGCACACTGCATGAGAGACGGTGCCGTCACTGCGAAGCTCATGATGATGGGCTTCAACATCCACGTGCCTGGCCGAATCTGCTGCCTTCAGGTGCCTGGCCAAAACTGCTGCAGGATCTGGAGCCCCATGAGAGCTGCTTGTTGTATCCTGACTGCTGCGAACATGCTGAGTAACAACCTCCTGGCGGGAGGCTTGCCACATGCTGTTTGATGCCGGCAGTGCAGCCTGCAGTGGACACCAGCATGTCAGCTGCTTCCAGCATGCTGCAGGCCACCTGCCACAGCAATTTCAATTGCACCCAGAACAGGGGCTAGTTGAAGGTGCTGGGTGTTCTGGTTATTGGAACTGCCCAAAATGGCTCATCAGGTCTGGCAACTGAGCAATGGTCCCAAGTGCCTGGCAAGCCCGGGAAGGCACCCCAAGGACTTGCATAGTCACCTGCTGCACTGGTGCAGCAACGCCGATGGCAATGGCGTGGCATGGCACCAGCACCTGCAACATTGGCGCACATGCCGGCAACCTGCCAAAGCATGCCGGTCGCAACTCTGCTGGCAAGAGCCTGGACCACTGGCGGTGCCCTGAGGAGAACCGTAGAGGAATGTGGCCAGCAGTGCTGTGCTGCAGGTCACCTACAAGAGGCTTGAGGAGGGCTTTGACTACACTGGGCGCAGGTGTTGCATCAGGGCCCGCATTGGGCTCCACAAGTTGCGACTTGACAGACCGAAGCATGCTCAAGCTTTGACATCAGAACTCACTGGATGGCTGTGCAGGTGACATACAAGAGGCTGAAGGAGACACTGACCACCCTGGGGGCAGGTGCAGCCTCAGGCCCGGCAGCTGGGCTGGTGGATGTGCTATTTGGCAGGCGGAGGCCCAGATTTGCGTCCCAGGCGCCTGCCTGGAGGCCCTACAATTCAGGTGTGGCATGCAGCTGGAGTGCATTGTGAAGCTGGATGTGTGCTTGCAGAGTTACAGACAAGTGCTGCCTTCAGTCTCCAGCACATGCGCTGGCTGCAAGAATCAACTGCAAAGGGCCGTTTCACTGACGCTGCTATTTGAGGCCTGCAGGTCTTGATGCATCTCAACGGGCAGCTGTCAGCAAGGCGCTATCAGCTCAGGACATCGCTCTGGTCCATGGGCCACCCGGCACAGGTGAGGGTGTATGCACTGCTGCCCAAAAGATCATGGTGTTGGAAAGACGCTCAGCTCCAGCTAAGTGCAAGCAGTGCCTGTAAGCCCTTGCCTTGTCGGTGTGGTTGTTGTTGATGCCACGCATGGCTGCAGATGGCAGCAGTTACCTTCCATTTCACAGCATCTGCGTGGCTGCTGCAGTATTGATTTCAAAGCATCTGCCTCTGATGCCTCCAGGCAAAACCACAGCTGTGGTGGAGATCATTCTGCAGGAGGTGCAGCGCGGCAGCAAGGTGCTGGCCTGTGCAGCCTCCAATGTGGCTGTGGACAATTTGGTGGAGCGCCTGGCCAGAGCTAACCCCAAGATGTCAGTCGTGCGAGTGGGACACCCTGCCAGGCTCCTCCCCCAGGTGTGGCATGGCTGGCCAGGTCTCCTCATGACTGTCCGCGCGCATGTCTGGTTGGATGCCCGGCTCCTGCTTCAGGGACACTGGGCCTGGTTGAGGAGGTTGAGGGCGCATGGTTAGCCTTCTGACGCCTGCTTGATGAGGCCCGGCACATTGCAAGACCAATGTCACAGAAGCATTGCAGTTTTGAGTGGTCAATTGCAGCCAGACAAAGCTGACCGCACCAGTGGCCAGGCGTCCTGCGCAGGCAGCCCCAGGCTGCGCAATTCGCATGTTTGTGCGGCTGCTCCCAAGGTGTCGTCAGCAGGCATCCCGCTGCTGTGTACATGCTGGAGGGCACGCGACAGGAGTGCACTGTGCTCTGCCTCTATCGTGCATCACATTGCATGCTCAAGCCCCTTGCACCCCTGGCGCCCGTAATGGGTTGAAGCTGTTGGTGTCAATATTGATGCATGCCCAGGGGCCTAGGCACTGACGAACAAGAACTTTGCATCTGAGCAGGCTCAAGGGCCTTGGCAGTACAGGCTGTGCTGTGGGGGTGGGCTCAGCACCCTAATGATGCCTTCAGCCCTGCCTCACAGCAGCAGCTAGCCTGGACTGCCTAATGCTGTAGGTTCTGGACAACAGTTTAGAGGCCCATGTGCTGCGCAGCGACAACAGCAGCCTGGCCCGTGACTGCCGAAAGGACATTAAGGCAGCCAATTCGCGCCTCCTCAAGCTGGGCCGCAAGGTGTGCCAAGCACCGCTCCATCTTTTCTGAGTTGTGCAGCCTGCCAAAAGAGGAACCTGTGATATTGTCCCCATCTTTACAAACAACAAACTATGAAATACCTAAGTACTATGCAGAGCACTGCTCCCTCCGCTCCGAGCTGACATTCCCTGCTCTGAGCTGTGCACTGGACACATATCAGGGGTGAGGGCGCCACAACTCCAGTGCCGACTGTGCAGGACCTTGCAGAGTACTGCTCGGTCCGCCCTGAGCTGCAGCCTTGCAAGCCGGCATGTGGCTGTGTTGTTGCCATGTGCAGCAGCAACTTTGCCCTTGCCTGTCCAGATGTAGTCAGGGCTTCCCTCCGTCTGCTTCATGCTGCGCAACCTCCCTCCGCTCTGCACTGCGCATCTCACAACAGATCCAGAGGTTCTGGCACCATGAATGCAGGACTTTGCCGAGCGCCACTCCATCCTGCGAATCTGCAGACCACCCCATGCTTGTGCAAGATTATGCAGGACGCCTCCCCATTTGCTACGCAGCCTGCTGAATCTACAATCTTCTTTCCGTGCAGGTCCTACACGCCGTACCATCCGCTCTGAGCTGTGCTGCCCAAACAGTGCCTTTACAAGGCTACACATAGCGCTGCTCGATGCACTATAAGCTGCGCAGCCTGCTGACGCAACAGGGCCCCTGACTTTGCAGGACTATGCGGAACGCCGTTCGATCTGCTCTGAGCTGCGCAGCCTGTTGAAGGAGGAGAAGCAGCGCCAGCAGAAGGCCGTCGAGGAGGTTCTCAAGCACGCCAGCGTGGTGTGCGCAACACTGACAGGGGTGGCTGGCTACAGCCTGCGGGACACACCCTTTCATGTGACTGTGGTGGATGAGGCTGCACAGGTGGGCAGTGCAGGTGATGGCATAGGTCCTAGCTACAGCCTGTGGGATCCAGGCTTTGCTGGGACTATGGTGGATGACGCTGCACACGAGCAGATCTGATGGCTCTCCCATGCTTTGGCACGCCCTGCATTGTGACAGCTGTGCCCTTTGAGGTACTGCATTGCAAAGGCGCACTGTGTGGCGCTGCTGAGTGCTGTGAAAGCAGCCACATGGAGGCCCAGCCTGCCGCCCCTTGTGCTGCTGGCCAGGTGGGTGCTCACCAAACACATCAAATGGGTGCCGCAGAACCTGAAAGCAGTCACATGCAACGCAGCTTTGCATGAAAGTGCTGCAGCACATCCACTGCGCTGTATGCCGGCCACCCTTGCAAAGCACAGCACAGCATGTGACGCTCGGGCTGCTCATCAGCGTGCTGCCTGGGTGCACAGTGTCTGCTGTCGGGCCATCGTGCCCTGCTGGCAGATTTTGCTGGGCTGGCTGATTGACCAGTTACAATGTTGACAATGTTGCAGGCCCTGGAAGCAGCAACATGGATCGCCCTCCTCAGGGCGCCACGCGCCATTCTGGCTGGAGACCACCTGCAGCTGCCGCCAACCGTGATCTCAGATGAAGCCTTGCGCAAGGTGTGTCGATAATCCTTTGCATGCAGCTTTCTTGGAGGTGCTCTCGCATGACAGCCTGCCCTGGACACATGGGGTTGCCACAGAGCCTTGCATTCTGGAAATCAGGCTGTTCCTTCATTCAATGTGGGCTGCACCTGCCCTTCTGTTCATGAGCATATGCCTGGCTGTGCCAGAAAAAGCCGCTGGTTGGCTTTGCAGGTGCCCGCTGCATGGAATGCGCTGGTGGCTCCTTGCTCTCAGGTCTGCAATGACCTCCGTGTAAGCAACTTGAGTGCGTGCAATCAGGGCGCACTTGCATCGCTGCTGCAAGGCACCATGGTGGAGCCTAAGTGACTGCACCTCACACAGGTTTCTGCTGCTCGTACCCTTGGGCAGCACATGAAGCATCTGCATGCTGCACCTCAGGCTGGGCTTTGCTGCTGATGCAGGTCCTGGGCGGTGACCTGCTCTGACTCTCATACAGTACCAATCACATGGGCTGCGTCTGTTGATCAGCTATGCTGCTGTTGCAGGGCCTGGGCAGGACCCTCTTTGAGCGCCTGCAGCGTCTGTATGGCCCCACTATAAGCCAGATGCTGACGGTGCAGTACCGCATGCACGCAGACGTGATGCAGTGGGCTTCGGATGAGCTGTATGGCGGGCACCTAAGTGCACACAGTTCCGTGGCTGGGCACACTCTGCAGGACCTGGCGGTGAGTCCTTGTGCTGCTCCCTGGCTTTCGCTGGTCAGGTGCCTTGTGGGGCTTGGCCACAAGCTCAACAGCCTGGCAATTACGCAGCAGCCGATCTGCATGGTAGCCACCTCAACAAGCACAGCCCTGCGGCCAGCCACACTGCGCTCAGTGGCCATGCAGTACATTGTGCATGATCTTTAGGCCCTGTAGAGTGTGATCTGCCACCACAAAGGCACCTGGCAGGGACCAGACCCAGACAGCTGGCTGCATACTTGCTGTTAGGTAACATGCATGCTATGCAGGACCTCGTAGTGAGCATGCATCACGAGCCCTTGGTGCTGGTCCTTTCCCACATCAGCCACATGTTGCAGCCCAGTCCATACAGCTGTTTGCCAACATGCACTCTATGGGGCCTGGCAGCAAACTGACAGCCCCCTGGCTGAACATCAAAGGCACAGTGCAGTGGCCATCGCCTCTGTGGTGCCCGGCTGTGCGCCCTGGGGAAAGCCGAAGTCGTCAGCCTGATATGCAGGATGTGGAGTGTGCAGCCATAGATGGAGAGCCGATGCCAGTGCTGCTGCTCATCGACACAGCTGGCTGTGGCATGGAGGAGCGGGTGGAAGAGGAGGGTGACAGCAAGAGCAATGACGGGGAGGCGCAGGTCTGGCCCTTCATTGGGCCAGTTGCTGTTTGCGTGGCCACCAAGCACCCTGCTTGCACATCATTGCAGGGGCAGAAGCTCATCAGATCCAGGTTGTGATACTGCTGCGGTGCCTGCGAGCAACCAAGAGCATTGTCAGTCCCTTACTGCAACCTGTAAGGCCTGAATGATGGACGTCCATTGCAGGCCACAGGTCCAGGCTGCTGCCCGCCCACCCCTCCCCCCCAAACCAAACAGGAATTACATGGGGTCAATGGGCCCTGTGTAGTGACTGGCTCCACCTAAATGCAATAACTGGCTCCACCTCAATACAGACAGGCTTGCTAACCCCCGTCCAAGAGCCAGATCACTTGCCTGCAGCGGGGTTGCAGGCGTCTGGGCCGCAGGCAGGCCGCCCCTGGCTGATTCAACCTAGCCCTGCTGGTGTTTAGGTTGTGATGGCCCACGTGGAGCGGCTGACCCAGGTGGGGGTCTCCCTCCAGGACATTGGCATCATCACGCCATACAATGGGCAGGCAGCAGCGCTGCGGGCGCTGCGTGGGGAGGGCAGAGCAGGCCTGGAGATCAGCTCTGTGGACGGCTTTCAAGGTGGCCTGTTCTCTAGAGGACATGCCGAGGATTTTCTCCAATGCAGACACAGCTGCCTCCTGCGCATCCTGACATTTCATTGCACACTCGTGACCCAGTCTGCCCATGCAGGCCGTGAGAAGGAGGCCATTGTCATCTCCATGGTGCGTTCCAACAGCAAGGGCGAGGTGGGGTTCCTCTCAGACCACCGCCGCATGAATGTGGCTGTGACCCGGGCTCGGCGGCACTGCGCACTTATCTGCGACTCAGAGACAGTCCAGCATGACCCCTTTCTGGGGCGCCTGATTGCCTACTTTGAGGCCCATGGCGACTTGATGAGCGCTGAAGAGCTGAGACCTTCATGAATGATTAAATTGTTTTACATCTGCTGTTGCCAGCACCTGAGGGTCTTTCAGCGCAACTCAATGACAGCGATCTTGCTTTGGCTTACCAGAGCATTCAGAACTGCTCTGTGAGAGCTCTGTCTGGGTGGTGGCAGCCTTCCCCTGATGGGAGCCTTTTTCATGGCAAGACGTACTCATAGGTTTCGTGATAGAACCTGGACTCCCCCCATTATTGACTCCGAAAGCCAGATCAGCTTTGATTGACCAGGCGCGGCTGCCCGACTCAGACTGAGGGGTTTTACCAGCAGCCAAGTTTGCCCTGTGAGGTGGCGCTGCTGGCATGACCTTCAGTTGGGGGTTGGTGCAATCCTCACAATGGCCAGCATTGGGAGGCTCACCTGGTCACAGAAGAAGTCCTCAGGCAGCAGAGTGCTGCACACAGTTTCTGCTGCACCCCTGCACCCAGCTGGCCGGGCAACAGCCTGCCCCAGCCCCTGACCATGCTCTCCAAGCCTCTCCCTTTGGGACCAGGCAGAGAGCAGACAGGCTGGGAGGCAGACATGTGCTCCATGCGCAGTTCAGGACAAGCCGGCCTCAGGGGCAATGCCTGCTGGAAAGCACTAGCGACTGGTGCTGCTCAGCTGAGCAGCAGCAGCGCAGGGACAGGCAGAGCTCAGTCAGGCGCCACAAGCGGTCACGGCTGCTGGTGGTGTCTCAGAGCCTGCAACTGGCTGGCCAGCAGCGCGAGCGGGAGTGTCAGGATGGGCATCCAGCCCAGCCAGCCAGCGCCCAGCTGCAGCACCACAAGCAGGCAAATGCTGAGGCCCACCATGCTACAGCTGCCACGACTCTGGAGGACAGGAGCTCTGATGCTGTGCACAGTGCCCCAGACCAGGCAGGGCAGCCTGAGGGAGGCACCCCAGGGAGCAGACTGCGGAAACGCAGCAAGCGGTCCCATCTGGGAGGCGGGCCACCACGGTGAGTGCCTCAAAAGGCGTGCAGCCAGGCTGTCAGGTGTTTGCCAACACCTGTGTGGGTGAGAGCGGAGCCTCATAGCAGCGTATCACTCTGCCTTGCAACCGTAAGCACATGAGCATCGTGCCTTGCCTGAAGGGGCATGCTGTTGCCAGCATTTGCCAGATGGCATCCTGAGCTAAGCGTTGGCCCTCAGAAGCCACGAAGGTGTGTCTAGGCCTGCCTTTTCTGCCCTGCAGGGCCCAGGCAAGCATCAGTGTGGATGGGCCCATCGACCAGCTGAACCCTGGCTCCCATGTAGATCACGATGCAAAGTCGCCAGCCGTGAACGAGGTTGAAGCTGCCACAGCCCCAGCAGGTCGGTGCTGGCTCGCAGCCAAGCGGTCTCTGTCAAGCACTGATCGACATGCTGCTTCTGGCAGACGCGCATGCCAAGCCCTTGCCATGTCAAGCCACCCGCTGCCTGCAGCCTTCCTGGCCCTCCACCTGTTCTGCCAGATTCAGATCTCTATCACAAGAAATTCATGAGCACCCTTTTGGCCCCTGCAGCCTTCGTTTCTCCCCAGGCTCTGGTCTTCCCGCCACGGCAGCGCAGCCATATCCGTGACTCCTGGACCACATTGATGCGCTGGTCCAGGGGGTTCCGCCGCAGTATGGATGACTCTGGAGGGTGAGGCTGCACTGCGTTCATGCGCAGGCAGGCCTTGTCGCATCTTGATGCTGTCCTTGTGACCTTGTCGAGGGACACATGCTGTCTACAGCGTCTCTGAAGTATTGCTTCAGTGCCTGTAGACGAGTGCTGAGATCGCTTTCCATGTTGGGCTGCTCTTGCCTCCTACAACAATTTCTGACCACCACTGCAGCACCAATGGGGCCTTGGCCAGCAGCCCCAGTCACTGCAGGATGCCGCACCGCTGCTCTCTGAATGAGTATTCCGTGTCCTGCTGCAGCACGGTGCTGGAGCGCACAGACAAGGTGGTCGTCTTTGGGGGCGGGTCTTTCGGGACAGCCATGGCTGCTGCCCTGGCCCGCCAGAGGCGGGAGCTGTCTGTGACGATGGTGCTGCGGGATGCCGCCATCTGCCACGACATCAACCAGCAGCACAAAAACACTCGGTACCTCACGGTGAGGGGTGTTACAGCTTTGCTGAGCATTGCCCTGGTGGAAGGCCACAGCAGGCCTGAGCACTTGGGGCGTTCAAGATGGGCTTCTCTGGGACAGATACTCAGGTCACAGGTGCTGCAGTATGCTGGCATAGCCCTGCTGCTGCTCTGAAGCAGGGCATTCTGGAGATGATTGCAGCGTCAGGGGATGGCTGCCTGGCAAGCCAAGGCAGCCTCTCTGCTGCCACCACAAGCCAGTGCCACAGTACTGGGTCACGCTATAAACAGTCTTCAAGACTGCTCATGGTGCCTGACCCAGGTGCTGGGCTGCTGTGCAGGACTTCAAGCTGCCCACCAACATCACTGCCACCACCAGCCTGGCAGATGCCATCCGGGGAGCCAGTTACGCCGTGCACGCGGTGCCAGTGCAGCACAGCCGCGAGTTCTTGACGCATGTGAAGGCGAGTGCAGCATTCTGACACGGTCTGTCAGATCTTCAGTGAATGGCTGCCTGGGGCGGACCTGAATCGCTGCCTGTGTGGCCGATGTACGTACAGTGCAGCCGCAGAAGTAGCCTGCGTGAAAGGATGCCGCCTGTCTGTCAGCCCCGGGGCGCAGGCGGCAATTGAGGCCTGCCCACGCTACCCATGGAGGAGGTTGTGACCCACAACCTGCACATCACCCTGTCTCAGGCCTCACAGGTGGCCACTGGGGGATGCCCACACTGCCCCTGCAGGAGCTGCTGCCCCATGATGTGCCCATCCTGTCGGTTAGCAAGGGCCTCGAGGTGGGCACCGGCAAGATGATGTCAGAGATCATCCCAGATGTGCTGGGGCGCAAGCACCCCTGCGCCTTCCTGTCGGGGCCCTCATTTGCCAAAGAGGTCATGAGCCTGCGCCCCACTGGCATCGTGGCAGCCTCCAAGGTGTGTGCAGGCAGCAGCAACATGTCTTGCCGCATGCTGCTTGCCTGCAGCGAGGCTGATATAGACCCCTCTGCACACGCCTGTCATGCTTGCCTGGCTCTTGTGCGCGAGCGTGGACAGAGCTTGCAGGACTGCCTGCCCCCCCCCCCCCCCCCCCCAAAGTTGTACCTAGTCTGAGTGGCTCCTCTGCAGAACAGGTCTTGTCCAAGAGTCACCACCCTGATTCTGTGTGCAACCCTCGTCTTTCTGACTCCGCCCCTGTACCAGTGGTGCAGCACCTGTTCCCCATCATCTTTGGCGTTTGCCATGCATGCTGGGCCGCTACCCTGGCCCCAAATGTTCTCAGGCGCACCAATGTGCTGCCCCCTGCAGCCGGCCTTGCCCCTGACCCTGTCATGGTCCCCCTTCAGCTGCTTCCTGCGGTGCATATAGCTGGCGCGGGAGGTGGCAGCAGCTATGTGCTAGCCCCCTATGCAGACTCTGGCAGGCATGGCTGCACAGACCTTATCAACAGTGGAAGTTTCCCTTTAGAAAATGCTTTCGCCAGCTCTGCTGCTGGCTGCCTACGCAGGCTGTGGCATGCATGGCAGTACAGCCCCGAGTCTGCCAGGGTCCATGTTGGCCCCCTGCAACACATGCAGCTGGCAGCAGCTGTTCTGCTAGCCACCTGTGCAGTCTCTGACAGGCTCGCCCTGCACAGTCCTTGTCGTCCCAGTGCCTTCGCCGGAGTCGCGCTGCGAAGTCCCCATGCAGGGCATGCAGCCGGCATGCAAGGTGCAGCAGCTGTCTAACAGCACATGTGCCTCGCCCACATCTGACCTGGTTTCCCTGCAGGACATACAGCTGGCACGGGAGGTGCAGCAGCTGTTTGCTAGCCGCTTCATGCGCGTCAACACCACCACAGATGTGACCGGGGTGGAGATCTGTGGCGCACTGAAAAACGTGCTGGCCATTGCTGCGGGCATTGTTGAGGGGCTCGACCTGGGTCACAACGCCATGGCAGCTCTAGTCGCCCAGGTGAGCCACAGTGCAGCGGGCCTCTGGTGTGCAGCTTGCACCCGCCAGCCATAGGAGTGGCCCCTCTGCAGGCGTGCAGCCAGGCTCTGCCTCGTCTCCAGAGATGCAGGGTCTGAGTATGCTGCATCAGAGTGCTCAATGGCAGGCCTGCTTTCAGCTGCATCTCAGGGCCCCACATTCTGGGTGCAGGGCTGTGCAGAGATTCGCTGGCTGGCTGACAAGATGGGCGCCAAACCATCCACTGTCGCAGGCCTCTCTGGCTTAGGAGACATCATGCTTACCTGCTATGGCAGCTTGTCGCGCAACAGGTGAGATGGGGGCCACTGGCTGAGAGCATGCAGCAGCAGTCTTGCCCAAGTCCGAGTGTCCCAGCACACCTCTTGAGCCTGATGTCTTCTGGTGCATGTCAACAGCCGCCGTAAGGCAGCTCAGTGCAGCTCAGTTGGTCTGCGCGTGGTCACAGGCAACTAGCATGCTCGCTCCGTCATTCGCCTGACAGTTCTCACAGGTGGCTCCGCGCTTGGGTGGCAACTCAGTGTTGGATGCCTGTTCTGTTCTGCAGATCTGTGGGGGTGCGGCTGGGTGAGGGTGAGGCACTGAAGGACATCCTGGCCAGCAGCCAGCAGGTCGCAGAGGGTGTGCCCACTGCTGGCGTGGTGGTCAGCCTTGCCAGAAAATTCAAAGTGAACCTGCCCGTCCTGACAGCCACGGCACAAGTGCTGGATGGGCACTTGACAGCCAAGGAAGCTGTCTTTGAGATAATGAATCTGCCACAGATCAATGAGTCGTGATGGTGTTGGTCCAGTTCCAACAATTTTGAAGTATCAGCCGATGTCCCACTTCCTGCTCAGCGTGGCCAAGCAATAGCGGCTGTGGTCCCATGTCACTCCAGTTTTGGCACTCATGCGGTGCCGCAACAATTTTGAAAGCTAGCAAAGGTGTTGTGGTAGTGATCTCTGCGTGTGTAGCTGTGTGTCCGCACTGAAAGTTTTAACTTAAGCATCATGAGTTCATACTGTTGATACAACAGCTGGGCGTGAGCAACAACGGTGGCAGGGCGTCTCTTATTGCCTGATGCCATGCTGAGAGGCGGCTGGGGGACCATCGTTCGAAGCAACTCCAACAACAAAATCAGGCACCTGCAGCCATACACATCCCACTCAGATCTTGCTGCCCAGGCACCATTGTGTGCCTTTCTCAGCAAGCACTCCTGAGGAGACGATGCCAGTGAAGACGAGCTGGCAATGAAGCAGGCAGTTCTGCCGCGGCTCAGCAAGGCCACAAAATTGTAACTTGCCCAGAGAGAGAGGGCACCACAGAGCAACAAGCACCTGGCAAGAGCACCTGGCAGTCAGCCGTGGGCACTGCGCAACGACTGCGATAGACCAGACTGACGCAGCATGCACACCCGTGATGCAGTATCTGCTGTGTTTGCAGCCTTGCCGCACATGCAGCGGGCCAGCAGCAGGGCTGCAATGAGCTTCCAAGGTGCGCAGCCATGCAGCTCAGGCATGCGGCTGACCTCGTTGCCATCCTCATCCACAGCACTGGGGTTCACAATGACCACTGTCTTATTGGGCTTGTGCCCTGTGGTCTGCGGGCCGCCCTGTTGTCGGGACCCCTGCCCTCCGCCCTCCGCGCTGACGGGGGTGACGGTGTTGCAGACCGCACACTTGACGGAGGCCGCCCCGTGCGCGTACATCAGCGTGATGCGGCAGCAGCTGCAGACAAGGTGACCTACCTGGTTGGCCTGCATGCAGCGGGCAGGGGCGACGCTCAGTGGTGGCTAACAGCTGAGCAGACTAGTGCTTGGCGTGCAGTAGGCATAGTGAGCCAGCAGACACTTGCAGGCAGCAGGCCATTGCGCTCAGGCCAGAGTGCAGTGCAGAGCATCAAGTCTTAAGCCATCTGCAGCTGGCAAGCCATGCCGATGTCTAGTGAGTGGGGCTCACCGCCATGGCACAGTTGATGGTGCCGCACAGCGAGCACTGAACCTGGCTGGCACCACGAGGATACATGAGGACCACCCGACAGGTGCTGTTGTTACAGACCAGTTGTGCAGCCTCATTGCCTGCAGCAGCACGACACCAGGCCTCGCGCCTCACAAGCTGCTGCCAACATGCCAGCAGATGCCATACAATGGAAGGCTTGCTGCTCACCTCCATGCAATGGCACTGCTGTGATGTCCCCGCAGCGGGCACATCTTACGTTGGAGGCTCCCTGCATTACAGCCTGCTTCATCTAGCTGTCTCGTGAGTCAAGTGCAGCATTCCAAAGCTTATAGGCCAGCTGACCTGGGGATAGAGGAGCAAGGTGGAGCAGTGCGCACAAACAATATTGCTCTGAGGACCTGCAGGCACTTTCAAATAAGCGAGCTGCAAATCAAGGAGGGGGTTCTGCTTCTGCATGCTACCTTGTTGAGGACCAAGAGGGCCAACAGGCCTGTGCTGATAGGGCCCCGCCATGTGGCCGTTCATCAGGGCGCAGCTGAAGCAAGCAAGGCTTCAGGGCTCCCCAAAACTGTCAGAACAGCCTTGATCACGTCTTTGCTGAGGCAGCTTCCGTACTTGGAGGGCAACCGCACAAATGCCTCAATCCTGGTTCCTTTGTTGACGCTTTGCTGAGAAGCAAACTGCCTTGACACTTAGCAAAGCTGAGAAAGAAAGAACGATAACCTGAGCTAGGGCTTAGGGGCTTTCCAGCCAGATAACAGCAACAGTGCTGCCAGCTGAGCTGTTGCAACTTGAGCCCAAAAGTCTCCAAGGGTGCTGTATTGGGAGGTTGGGCCAGGTCTGTAACCACCATTGTGACGACATCCCAGATGGCCTCCACTGCAGCATTTTGGCACAAAAGAAAGATGGTAATGAAAGCAGCAGTGCAGGCACACCTGATCAGTATCGCATGCCATCATGTGCATGTTGTGCCAACCATGCATGGAGCCAGATTGGCATGAATGTGGGATGGCAAATTTCACCATTGCAACAAGGTCAGCCAGGCATGGCCACACCACAGGCCTGGCAACTCCACAGCCAGATGGCGCATGACCCTTGAGCCTGGCTGGGGCTCATTGGCATGAATTAGGTGATTGGTCAAAAGGTTGTCCTGCTGCACCCTCAAGCAGTCAAGCTCAAACCAGCACTTCAAACCAGCTGTGCAATACTGCAGCCAGCTGTTGGGTGCAGACACCTCCCGTTTCATGACCTCAGCTGATTGGCAAAGGGTACTTTCTGCCCCATGAAAGGTATGAAAGGCGTTGCCAGCTTGTTTCCCACTGGGACGCTCAGCTTGACGCCAACTGTGCCCCTTTCATCACTGCAGGCTGTATCCTGCTCTGGCTGGTGGCACACTGCTGCGTCACATATGCCCAGGTGGTTCCAGTCTTCTTGCCTGCCGGCCTCAGCGCAGACAGCTCCCTGGCAGACCTGACAGCTACTGAGGCTGTGAAGCAGCTTTGCAGCAAGAATTGCACTGCTGTTCAGTATGCCACAGCGCTGCTCCAGAGGACATCGGAGTGGCAGTGCCTCAATGCAGTCTCTGCCGCCAATGTGACCCAGGCAAGTCCAGGAGCCGCTCTTCTGCATCAAGCATCACGCCACCTCACGATATGATCTAGCTTGTCATGCGAGAGGAGGTACTGCAATCCTGTACAATCTAGACACCATCCGACACCAGCCTGTTGTGCGCGGGACATGCAGCTGCCCAGCAGTGGGGAGTGCTGATCATTGCGTGACAGAAAGTCGTCATGATGCTTGGATAGCTAAGTCCTGGCTCACCTCGTCTGAACAGCCGAGACGCTTCCAGCCATGGCCAAGCTGCTGTCTTTGATTAGAATTGTCTAAGCCCACACCCTGCGTGTATGTGCTGGCCTGGGCAGAGGCGCACACTGCACGAAATGCTGCATCCATGCCAGATTGCATGGCCCATGAGCTGCAGCATGATTGCCAGCCCCCCACAGCTTGCACGCATGTAGGTCCTGGAAGAGGCACAGGCCGTGGACGACAGGATGGCAGCTGGGGAGGACGTGGGCCCCCTCTGTGGGCTGGGCGTTGTGGTGAAGGACCTCTTTGATGTTGCAGGCTACTCCACAGTAGCCGGCACCCCTGCTCTCATAGGTGCGAGAGGGGGGCTAGGACGCAATGTCTTTTCGTGCTAGGGGGCCATTCTGCTCTCAAAGGTTCTCATGCAGCAGGCAGGACATCTCCTGAACAGTAGATTTATGTGAAGCATGGGCTGCTTGTAGACAGCGGCTGGGAGTCATTCCTTTACAAGTCAGCAGCACAGCATGCTGGGGCAGCGCTTGCGCCAGATTGCCAGGATGTGGCAATGTAGTTGCACGTAGACTACAGAGGCACAAAAGGCGACGGCTGACTTGGCCTCTGCTTGTTCTTCCCGTCCTCTTCCTTGGCCTCCTGTTTTTTTTTCCTTGCCTTTCATGTCCTGGGGCTCAGCTTACGCTCCATTGTGAATCCAGCAAAACAACAAATCGAGCTGACAAATGCCACACTGATTGCGTTTGTGAATTCCCTGCAGACAACCGGCCTCAAAACAGCTCCATCATCATTGACCGCTTCAGGGCTGCTGGTGGCGTGATCCTTGTCAAGACCAGGATGCATGAGCTGGCTTATGGTGGGCCTGGTTGACTGGATGCCAATGCTCCTGGTCACCCTCATCGGCTGCTACTGCTGCCAAATGTCTGCATAAGGTGTTACTGTTGGCCTCCCCGCCCCACGCCTGCACAAGACTGTCTGGGCGCAAAGGTGTTCAGTATCACAGTATGGCAACAGCTCTGCACCCCCAGTTTAGTGCTGCACCTTTGCACTTTGTATCCAGGCAACATTATATGTGCACCTTCACAGCTCCCCCTCAGCATCCCCCCTTCTGTACGGCAATACCTCAACACCAGCAGAGCACCTGCTCGTGTCAAAGGGTGCATGACTTTGGTACAAGTGTGCCCGCAACACAACAGCATGTTGCGGCTTTCATCACCCAGCAATGTCAGCCTGCAGGTATCACGTCCATCAACCCCTTCTTTGGTCCTGTCAGCAACCCTTACAACACCACCATGCACACTGGAGGTGGGGTGGTCTCTACTCTACTTCATTGCTGTCCAAACGCAGCTCTAGGCATGCCATTCTGCGTCCATCCATACCTTATATGGCTGTGAGCAGTTTCAACTCCTGCAGGCAGTAGTGGCGGCACTGCGGCCCTTGTGGCTGCGCGTGCTGCCCCAGCAGGCTTCTGCTCTGACACAGGCGGGAGCTGCCGCATCCCTGGCTCCATGACGGGCACCGTTGGTGAGCGATTTGGCAGTGGCGGGCTGCTTGCAAAAGAGACTGCTACAGCACCAGTGGGCAGCACTGATGCAGCTGCCAGGTTCTGTTGACTTGGCAGCCCCAGGCTGAAAGGTGCTGCCCCTGGATGTGCAGGGTTTCGCCCAAGCAAGCCCAACACAGGAGCCTGCTGGGACGCAGGAGCAGGCATCCTTCCTCTTTCGAGCACACGGGACACACCTGGTGAGCCTGCGTCAGGGCTTGTGAGAGCTTCCTGCTTCTTTTACAGACCCTGCTGCTGCCCAATCCCTCAGCCTCCCCAGGTCTTGCCCACCCCAAACTGTCAGGGAGCTCGTGTTTTCACGCCGTGTGGTGGCATCATTGCTTGCGAAGGGGGCAGGCATTGCTGTGCCAGTCTCATGGAGGCAGCCCAGAGCCCCAAGAGCTGTGCGTCTGTGCAGCAGATGTTCAACACTGGTTGCAAGCTCTGTGTCAGCTTCAAGTCTACAGGCTGAAGGAGGAAGACGGCAGGCTAGCTGTGCACCACTATGGCTGCAGTCTGGGGTTTCCAGCTCTGAGTTCACTGCAGGCATCATCACCCGCAGCGTGGCCGACGTGATACTGTTCAATGAGATTCTGAGCGCCTGCAACACCAGGGCAGCCCCGGTGGAGGTGGAGGGCCTCAGGCTGGGATACCCAACCAACTTCTGGAATGACACAGCGAGTGAGGTCAGCACACCTGAGCTGCTGGCTGCAATACGCCTGCTGCTGAACGGACAGACCCAGCCTCTCGGGCTCTCACCGGTTAGCAGACGATACTGCCCTTGAGGTCCCACCCTATGGCATGGGGAGCAATGAGCTTGCTGCCGCTGCTGCTGCTGCTCTGTGTTGATGTCTTGCACCAGGTGACTGCTCTCAATGCTCAGCATGCAGAACATGGTGGCCAGTGAGCCTGCTGCTGAGCATGCTGCATAATGCTAAAAAAAGCGGATCCTCCCGTCAACTGATGCTTGGGCCATGCCACTTGATCCCCAGCGCTGTCTCCTGCAGCAAGTTGAGAGGGGCTCATCCCCTCAAGAGATGCACAGCAGCTCGCCAGCACCCAGAAGTGCTGGCCGTGTGGTGTACTGCAGACCATTGAAACGTTTGCAATGGCAATGGCAGCATTGGAGGAGGCTGGCGCTGAGCTTGTCCCCTTTGATGCCACCATGCTGGTGACCGCAGTCAACACCTTGGCTCCAGACATTGCTCTGTACAGCATGGAGATGGGCAGGGAACTCAGCAGGTGAGCTTGCAGGAGCTTGCTGTACAGGGCAGTGCAGGGAGGCATCATTCTGCACCCACCACCATTTTGTGGCTGGTGGCCAGTAAGGTGCCTAGCATCCTTTGAAATTGCCTTGAGGGTGCCATCGTGAGCAGTCTGCTCTGGAAAACATTTGAAACATGGTTGCAGGTACTTTTGGAGCCACCAGCAAAATATAAGCTTCTACGAGGTGGCGCGCCAGATCGTCTCCCCAATCTTGCACAGCACGGTGCAGACAAACATCATTCAAAAGGACCTTGACGCCTACCCATCCCATCAGGACTACATCAATCTGTTTCAAACATGTGAGGCAGAGCACCCACAGGCCGGCGATGCACTGAGGTCTCGGCAGAGCATTTGCCAGCCGAAGGGCCCTCAACATGTGCAAAAAGGCTTCAGGGGGTAGACGTTGGTGTTTATTTCGTGTCTAACAGCCTCGGGACTGAGGTCTTCATTTTGCATCATTGTCACACAGTGCTGCTGCCTCAGAACACTCCACAGCCAGCAAAGTGCAGGTGCAGGCAGCTTAGCCAAAACACCAGAGCTCTGTTCAAAGGCATTTGTGGGGTGTCATCTGTTTGCGCACAAGGCAGCCATCTGTAAGTGTACCTGCGTGCCACACCAATGCGCACAGCGCAGCTGACAGCCCTGCGCTGAATATGCAGATCGCCCTATGCTCCAGGAGTTGTACGATGCCATGTATGACCAGAACGATGTGGACGTCATTGTGATTCCATCGACTGTGCTGCCCAGCCGCCCCATTGGCAGCACAGAGCCCTACACCCTGTACAACGGCAGGTTTCTCAATGCCAGGGACTTGTACCGCAAAGCGGGCTATGTCGAGGCTATCGTAGGCAAGTCACCTGCCTAGCCTTCGGCCTTTGGCCCTCTAGTGTACGTGGCAGCTGGTCCTGCTCATGAAGGCATGTGCAGCCGCAAGAGATAGCTGTGAGAGCCTGTCAACCTCAGCTGTATGCCATGCTCCCAGGGCGGCCTGCTCGAGAACAGCGGACCAGTTGCAACAGCCTCTTTGAGCGCCTGCATGAAGCCTCGCCATGCAAGCTGAAGCTCTAGCAGACTGGACTGGACAGGCACAGTAACCAGGCCTGCTGCTCAACCCTGGTGACAGCATGCAACAGAAGCAGCATGCACCAGGACCATGTCTGGCCATTGTGCACTGGTGCATCGCAGGTGGAAATGGATTGTCTGTGCCTGCTGGGATGACGTCAGGTCCCTCACCAATGCCCATTGGCATCCAGTTCCAGTCTCGCATAGGTAGGTGTATGTGCACTGCATGCAGTCAACCAGTCGAGACGTACTGGCACTCCTCTGCAAGCAGCCAGTCGGCCATAGTTGTTGCTCCGCCGCACTTACAAGTCTTTTGTGGGAATGAATTGCCGTTGCTGTGCAGCAGATGCCCTTGCCACACTATGCTGCCATCACCTTTTTCCTTATCCTGCAGGTGATGATGCACGCCTTCTTGCTGTGGCAGCCGCGCTGGAGCAATATCTGCCAGAGACCCCTCCACCTCCACCTCCATCATGCACCGGCTGCAGCCCAGTTGCAACAGTCCAGCCTGTGACCTTCAATGGCACAGGCATGCCCAGCCCTGGGCAGACCACTAGCGTCTACACTTTCTCATTTGATGGCGAGTGTCCCATGAAGCAGCAGATGGCAAGCAACGCTGTTGCAGCCTCAGAGTTGCTGCTGAACACATGCTCAAGCCTCCCTAGCACGCTGCAGTCCTAATGGCTGGTCAGTCGATCTCAATTCAGCATGTCAGTCTTGCAAACTTTGACTTCCTGGGCATGGGAAGAAGTAAAGTGAAACCACCCATGGACCCATAATCCAGCCTCCCCGGTGCTTGTGCAGGTTGGTGACGCCGCCCAGTGCATCAAGGTGCTGCGAGCTGCCAGTCAGCTGCGACACAGCACACGCTACAAAGGAGTGGGCCTCACGCCAGACCTCACAAAGCAGCAACGCGAGCACAAGCAGAAGCAGTGGGGGACGTACCTGTCTCTCAAAAAGCAGGGCTACACAGTGTGCTTCCACGGGGACGCCCTGGTGATGTGGAACAACAAGCAGTGGATGCCTATCCAGCCCCCCACTGGCCCGCCGCCACCGCCGGCGGGGCCACCGGCGCAGCCTCCAACCCAGACATCACCTGTGCCACAAGCACAACTGCCTGGGCCACCCTCTGAGAGGGCGGCCTAGGAAGAGGGGGGTCACTGCGTTGAGCTCTCATGTGTTCTCTGGAACATGCATGGCGGGCTCAACCATGCTTATAACAAGGCTGATGCTTTGAATGACCTGCATACTTTGGACTGCACATTTATTTGTTTGACTGAGACCTGGACTGCACTTGGGGATGCTGTGTATGACTTGCCAGGCTATGTCTGTCATGAAGTGCACCGCCCCCAGCACCTGCAGAACCGCAATGGCCCCAGGGGTGGCATTGCTGTGTACATGAAGCAATGCGTTGCTGACCATGTTAAATTTTGGAAAGCTGCAGACGACGGGACATACATTTGGCTGCACATTGAGCCGCATGGCGGTTGTACAGAGCATATTGCCTTTGCCACTTGCTACATGCCTCCTTACTACGCTAACAAAACACTGGACACTTTCCGCAGATTGACTGCAGACATGGACAACTTTGCCAGCAGGGTGCCTGCCGGCAAGCAGCCGCACTACTGGGTGTGTGGGGACACCAATGCACACACTGGCACAGCACCAGACTTTATCAGACTCATTGGACATGGTATCTCTTCTGAAGTGCAGGCCCTTGACCAGCTTCCAGCTGACCTGAAGACGCGCGCAAACCTCTGCACCCACAAGGTTGATGTCCGTGGCAAGCAACAGCTGGACTTCTGCAAAGACAACGAGCTGCTCATTCTCAATGGCAGGGCACCTGGCGACCCATCTGGTAAGGTCTCGTTTGTGGGGAGGGGCGCAGGCACCCTCATTGACTACCACATGGCCTCTGCGTGGCTGGCCAGCTGCTGCATGCAGCTGGCGGTGCTGGACATGGCCAGCGGGGCGTGCCGGGTGTGCTCAGATCACCTGCCGGTTCAGGTCTGCTTCCAGCTGCCCACCACAGATGGGGAACCACCAGCAGCATCAGCACAGCAGCAGCCAGCTGCAGTCCCGCGCGTACCAGACATCAGACTTGACCCAAGTCAAACAGAGGTCTGGCACCAGAACTTTGCAGCGGTTGCAGAGCGGTTGCGGTTACAAGTTGCGGTGACAGATCCAGAAGCAGGGGTCAGAGCCTTCACAGAGTGCATTTCAGAAGCGGCCGCAGACACCTTCCAGCTCAGACGACGGCAGCCTTTGAAAATTATGCAACGCCCACCCTGGTTTGATGAGGAGTGCCGGTATGCTTGGAGGGAATGGAAGGATGCTGAGCGCTCCCCCATTATTGTTCCTTTTGCTGCTTTGAAGCTTCGCAACATGTACAGGGCAGTGCGCCGCAGGAAGCAGCGACGGTTCATGCACCAAAGGATGGCTGACATCGATAAGCTTGCATCGAAAAACATGGCACATTTATACCGCGTGTTTGGCTGGCGCAGGCACTCAGCTTGCCCCAGGGCGCTGCACAGTCAGCATGCACACTGGCAAAGCAAGCTGGGTGGCCGCCCAGAGCCACGAGGAATCCCTGAGCTGTTGACAGAGGACTGTCCCGGTGGGCCTGTTCCATCTGCTGCTGCCTTGAATGCACCTATCACCACCCGTGAGGTTTATGACAGCTTGCAGAAACTGAAGGGGGGCAAAGCAGCAGGGCTTGATGGCATGCCTGCAGAACTGCTCAAGAGTGGCCCCTTCAGCATGATGGAGTGCCTCGCGAGTCTCTTCACTGCAATCCTGCATGGAAGATATCCAGAGCAGCTGAGCACTGGCCTGATTACTGCAGTTCACAAAAAGGGAGACAAGGCAGACCTCAACAACTACCGCCCCATCACAGTCATCCCGGTTCTGGCCAAGCTATTCGCCTCTGTGCTCACGCGCAGACTGGCAGACTGGACTGAGAGGAACAATCTCAGGGCGCCCACGCAAGCGGGCTTCCGGGCCAATCGCGGCACATCAGATCAACTGAGTATCTTGAATTACATAGTCAAGAAATGCCTGTCACAGGGGAAGAAATTGTACTGCTGCTTTGTGGATTTTGAGAAAGCGTTTGACACAGTGGACAGGGAAGTGCTTTGGGCTGTCCTGGCCAACATTGGAGTGCGGGGGCAGTTCCTGAAGTGTCTGCAGAGCCTCTATGGTGTTGACTCTGCTGCAGTGAGAACTGCACAGGGCACCTCTGGGGCTTTCAGGTGCTTTCAGGGGGTACAGCAGGGGAGTCCCCTCAGCCCCCTGCTGTTCGGGCTGCTGCTTGACTGCTTGCACAAGGTCCTGAAAGCTGTGCCAGGCAATGGCGCTCCAAGCCTTGCCGATTACTGGTTCACAGCTGCGGGCCGCGAGTGGAAGATGCAAAAGCCTGTGCCGCTGCTGCTCTACGCAGACGACCTTGCCATACTAAGCACCAGAGCAGAGGGGCTACAGAACATGCTTGATGCATTGCAGGTCTTTAGCAAGAAGAGGCGCCTCACAGTGAACCTGGAAAAGACTGAGGTGCTGGTCTTTGAGCTGCGGCACACCCCCTGCCGGGATTTCACATACGGCGGGAGAGTGCTCACCCGCAAGGACAGCTTCAAATATCTGGGCCTGTGGTTCCATGCCACGCAACGGGACTTCCGCCTTGCTCTGGGGAGTCTTGCAGCTTCTGCATGCAAAGCCATGCATGCCATGCGCCGCAGATGCTTCCAGCTTGGCTATGTGCACCCCCAGCGCATGTGCAACTTGTTCAATGCATTGGTGCTGCCCATCCTCAGCTATGGCTGTGAGGTGTGGTTCTGGCACCATGATGCCAGCAGCACAGTCACCAAAGTGCTGGAAGGCGTCCACCTCCAGTTCTTACGTGGCCTGCTGGGAGTGAAACGCACCACGCACCACTTGATTGCCCTGGCTGAGTTTGGCAGATACCCGCTTGCTGTGCATTGGCAAAAACAAGTTGACAAGTTCAGGCTGCGCATCTGCAATGTCACTCGCACTGCATCTGACAACCCACTGTTCTGGGCGATGTTTGACGGCACACCCAATGTGGAAAACCTTAGGCTCCTGCGTACCCCTGCTGGATTTGCTGCCTTGCAGGCCCGCGGGAGGCCTGCCAGCGCCCCCAGCACAGAGCGCCATGAGCGGCTCTTTGCGGAGAACTCAGACAGCACCGTGGCAACGTACAAGCAGATGCGCGGCTTCAGCGCAGCGTACACCACGCAACCTTACATCCAGCAGATCAGAGGCTACAGACTGCGCAAATCAATGGCCCATATCCGCTGCAGCAGCCACAGGCTGAGAGTTGAGACAGGCCGCTACACATCAGAAGCCAGACACGAGAGGACCTGCCGCCTCTGCATATCAGCAACCGCCATAGAAGACGAGCAACACATCTTGCTGCACTGTCCCCAGCTCGATGACCTGCGCAACGCCCACAGCCACCTATTCAAGACGCCAGGACAGACTCTGACAGACCTCTTTGATGACCATCCCCCAATTTTGCTTGCTAAGTATGTGCGTGCAGCGCTGCTTATGCATCAATCAGTGCTGCTTTTGCCATGATTACATGAATTGTCAGTCCCATGCCCGTTCATTGTGGCCCCCGGACTTTAAATCCATCTCTCTCATGGACTGTCATTATAAGATCTCGTTGGCAGAAGACTGATGCGCTTGGCCCTTGGGAGCCTTGTTGAACTACTTATAAGTATTGAATGGCAGAGTCAGTCCAGGTTCAGCTACAACTCAGGCATCATGTCCCCATTGCTGGCATGTTCGGGGTGAATTTTGAGTGCCTTCGAACTGTGCAGTAGTTGCCAGCACCTGAGCCCTACTCTTTGTTGTTGCAGGTGGAAACAGCTAGGCTGGTGGGGGGGCTGTATGCTCGCTGCATGTGTCTGCACCCCAGGCAACCCATCATAGCAGTGGTGCGTTCTGAATGTGGCTCGCCCATCATTGAGCAGCTTTTTTCACCCAGCCAATCAGGTGCTGACACCGATCTTATGCCTGCAGTGCGTCACAGGCACAGTCGCAGAGTTTGATCTGGTGTCCGGCTGTAAGTTGAGCAGCGCAGAGAGTGGGGGCTCACCAGTATGCCTGCAGTACACCGCGGACGGCTCGCAGCTCATCGCAGTCCTTAAGGTAGTCCAGGAGCTTTCGTGGGCTGCAAGCAATCCGCCTTGCGGCAACCGTGATGATCATGCCAGCCTAGCAGGGCAAAGGACAGTGGCAGTGAATCACTCTTGTGTGCTCATGCTCAGACTTGCACATCTACAAGAAGGACCTCCAAACATCCTGCTGCTTGTTGTCCAGCTCATATCATGCACATTTAAAAGAGTGGCTCTTTTGCTGTCACTCTTGCCATATTGCATGAGACCACTGCAGTCACCCCCTGTCATGGGCGTCAATTGGATGCTACAGGAGCGCGCTGTCCTGTCCTGGAGCCAGCAGCTCTGGAAGCGGCGGGTGCTGCTGGAGCCTGGGAAGTCTTCAGAGAAGCCCATGTTCAATGCTCACCTGGCCATCTCTGGGGCGAGTGCTCACCTGGCCCCGCTGCACAGGACCAGTTTTGAGCAGGGTCCATGGCCTTGCCAGTAGTCGTGTGCCTGCACAGCTGACCTGCTCTACATGCAAGGATGAGTGTCGTCGTGTGGCTGGCTGTGACGCCTGGGAGCGATGGCCTTTGGGCTGAGTTGCGTCAAATCTCCTGAGGCTGCCTGATGCCCACAGCCTTATGCATTGCTGGCATGGGCAAACAGCATGCTGCATGCTGCATGGCAACAGGCCCGATGTCTGCTGCTGCCATGCCAGCAGCATGTCAGCCAGGTGTCTGTCATGCTGGCAGCATCAGTATCCACAATGCATGGGTGACATACCATATACATGGTGTCGAGACCATCCTCTGCTGCTGCCATGCTGGCAGCATCCCAAATGCCGGCTGATGTGCCACTCAGCACATGCTGCAGGGCGCCAAGCCCAACATTTACTACTGCCAGCACGGCAGCAGCAGTGTGAAAATTGTGTGGAGCGGGCCGCCGCCCATGGCAGCAAAAGGCGGCAAGCCTGAGAAGCAGGGGACTGCTCTGCGCAGCGACAACAAGAGGCCCATCGTGTCGCTGGCACACCACCCTTCAGGTGACTCAAGGCGCAAGCAGAAGCCTCTCAGCATTAAGAGTTGAACAGCAGCTCCCCAAGGGGCCCCTGACACGCCTATTGGCAGCCAGCACTTTGCCTGCCATCCCATGTCGGCATGTCGCCTGGGTGTCAGTCTAGGTCTGCTTTAACAGCTAATCTTTTCACCTTGCTGCCCAAGCCTGCTCCACCAGGGCTGCGACACTGCCTCCTGCTGCCCCGCAGAGCAGCTGCTGCTCATCATGTACGCTGACGGCACCATGGCGGGCTGTGGGACCTCTCAACGTCAGCTGTCCACTTTCTGGTCTGTCCCAGGTGGGCTGGCAGCCTGGTGGTGACCGCATTGCTGTGGCTTCCATGCACTGCACCTCCACTTGGATCCCCTGGCAGCAGTACAGAAGTGCCCTGACAGGTGACAGCTGCAGGCATCTCCAGTTTGGCCAGATGTCTTGCAAACCCAACGCTGCTGAGCTAGTACCTTTGTATTGAGCCCAGCAGCAAAGCAATGCCTTGACAGACCTCATTCAGCAAAGCCCTGAAGGAGTAGGTTACGCTGCACGTCTGCACTCCTCAGTGTGCGGCATGTAAGATAGCAAGCTCATTGGGCACGGGCACTGTTGGTGCCCCCTGGCGTCAGCAGGGACCTGCTCAGCTTGCTCTTGCAGGCAGGCAGCACACCGCCTCTCTGTGTAGATGTTGCCAGCAGTGGCTGCAGAAGCGCTCAGGCCTCAGCACCTGTTTGTCCATGCAGTGGGTGTGGGCAAGTCAGGCATCACCCGGGGCATCATCAGTGTGGAACCCCACCCCCTCAACCCTTCACCAGGCAGCGTAGTCATTGCAGCCGGCTGCTCAACGGGCAGTCTGGCTGTTTTTGAGGCTGTCGGCAGGTGAGGCGCCGCCCTGTGCAGGTCCTGTTGGAGCTTCTGCAGGTGCACTGCTCTGGCTCAAATGCCCCACCTCATGCTGCCAGCGAGCAGTGTGCGCGGGCCACTCATCTGCAGTGCATCATGTCCTAGGTGCTGAGCTGTGCCACCAGCAAGCTATGGAGAGGGCTGGTGGCCACATGGGAAGTTGCTTGTCTTCTCTACTCTTCCTTTAATCTTTGTTCAACGCCACTATATTTGCTTACTCACATGGTAATTGCATTCTGCAGGCAGGAACTCAGAAAGGTTGACCAGCAGGTGCTGGGGGCAAATGAGCCTGTGGTCGGCTTGGGCATTCTGCAGGTAGGTGTTTCCAAAATTATCAGAGGCATCGCTGTTGCTCTCAGCCCGTGCTGGGGTCTAGCGTGGGTGACTGCTGCACACCTTTTGACGAGGCATCCCCCCTGCAGGCCACCAATCAGGTGCTGGCTTTTGTGAAGGACAGCGGGGGCCATGTGCACGCACATGGCTGGCAGCTGGTGGGCTCGGCCAGTGGCTGCACTCTGGTGGACCAGCAAGTCCAGGTGGATAGTGCTCAAATGATGATGTCCAGGCAGATGCCTGCAGCTTGCCATCCACCTCGCCTGCTAATACCCAATGTAGCACATGCCAGCTATCTGCTTCAAACCAAGCCCCTCCAGTGCCTGTCGCCCGTGCGTGTGTCTGCGCAGTGCAGCACTTGCCTGTATACTTGTTACCAGGAGCTGCTGCACATGCTGGCTGTCTGCATCTGAAAGCCCTCACTACGTTTGAGGGAGGCAGTGCAGATCTCACTGTCATTGACGCATGCGCCAGCTGTCTGACTGAGGCAGGCTGACTTATGTGCTTGCTCTGCAGCCACGCAGTGTGGACGATGCTGTCCAGAACTTGCTGGGGAGGGGGGATGCCCTGCAGGCTGGCAGCACGCCTGCCAATCCCACTGCAGTCAACACCTCCTGGGAGAGCTTGTGGGGGTCCACCCCCTCATGGGTGACCAGTGGAGGTGAGCTGGCACTGCAGCCTGCACATTTGAGGCGTTTGTTCCCAGCACTCATGTTGCCAGAGGTTCGACAACTCCTGGCGCTTCTTTGAGAGCTATCTGCCGAGCCGTGCTGAGCTCTCGGCTTGTCTTGTGCCGAGCTGCTGCCTCTGCGCTGCCTGCTGCTGCTTGCACTTCTCAGTCACCGGTGTCCTGCCCCAGCTGCCCCTGTTCCCCCTCCACTCCGTCAAAGGTGCACTGCAGGAGGCCCGATGCACACTGTGGGCAGGGTGCATGTGCACAGCATGACGGGCGATCTGGTCCTGCACTGGCTGCCAACGCCCAAGTGGGACGCAGTCACCGGCGTCCCCTTCAGCAAGCTGGCCCCACAGGACTCTGCGTCTGCTGAGCAGCTGCTCAGCGTGTCGGTTCTGAAGGCGGTGGAGACGGGCAGGCCAGCTCAGGGCTTGGGGACCACAGCCTGCTCGCAACTTCACACCCCGCTGGAGTTCTGGTCAGGAGAGGGCACCAGGTGTGCACGGTGCTGCCTGCATGGGGCCTTGACACCGCACTTGCGCTGAGGCCTAGGCGACAAGATATCCACAGTGCTGCCTGCACAGGATGTTGTCCGCTTCATGCTGCACACCTTGCTGGAGTTGCTGGGCTGCAGACAACACTGCTTGTGCCCAAAGCTGCCTGGAAAGGGGTAGGGCCTCACCCTGCTCACACATGTACACTTGCCGGAGTCCTGGTCAGCCATGGGCACCAGGTGTGCTGCCAGAGAGCCCAGTACAGGAGCGCACTTCCAGGAGGCTCCAGCAGGCTGCAGAGCAGCTTGCCCTACACAATGTGCCCAGTCACAACAATACCTAGTCATGTTCACGCAGCCTGCTCCACAGGAGGGGCTGCCTGGCCCGGCTGCAGCTTGACTCGTCCTTGCAGATTCCAGACTGCCCCTCACATGGACACAAACCCCTGGCCTGCCTGCAGCTACAGCAGGCGCCTGACGTTTCCCAGGCAGGTCCACCTGCTGGACAATGGCAGCTTGTCAGCCTACAGCCTGCTGTCAGGCAGGACGGCACAGGTGGCGCCGCTGCCCGCCAGCAACGTAGCTGGGCAGGAGCAGATCCCTGTCGGCCTGGTACACAGCCCAAAACAGTCTGCGTGGCTGGTGTTCTACCAGGTGCAGGCCTCTGCTGCCGACAGGAAGGGGCAGCCTGCAGGGGCGGGGGGCTGGACCCTCGTCACGCAGGCCTCCCTGGCCAGTGCAGCTGCGCTCGCTTGGACGCTGCCAGGTCAGCAGTGCCTTGCACTGCAGCCCGGCCTGGGCCAGCACACTTGATCAGCCGTGGCTGCTGGGTTTGCGCACTGCATTCTGCTAGCCGCTTGCTTGACCGTGGCATGCGATGCAGCATTCCAGCTGGCAGGCAGGCCACATGCGGTCTGCCTCACGGCGCGCTCACCAGTGTCAGCTGGCTGTTACAGCATTTGCTTACCCCTTGTGGAGGGTAAGGCTCTGGCTCTGAATGTGCACAGCAGCTCAAGGTATGAGAACTCTGACTTCCACTGCGTCAGTCCCGTCTGCTATCATGTCACACTGCACCAGATGTCCGTCGTTGCTCATGGGGGTTAAGCATACCCTTGCCCATGGTTGTGCTCATCGCCTCAATGACCAGTGGAACTTCTGGTGCACCAGGCCTTCTGCAATATCAGGGGCGCGCAGGACAGCAGCTGCTGGGCAAGTGCTGCAGCAGGGATGGCACATCTTTTTTCAGGAGTCTGCTGCAGCAAACACTGCAGCGCACCCAGCACGCTCTGCATGCTGCCAGAATCTGAGTCTCAAGGCATGTGTCTGGGCATGCAGGGCAGGCAGGGACGTTTGTGGGGCCACAAGAGCAGTACCTGTGTATCCTGAACAACGACAGCACCTCCCTGAGCCTCTACAACGCCTCTAAGACGGGTGCCAAGTCTTTGCCGATGTACAGCATTGACCTGCCGGGGACTGGGGCAGCCACAGTGCACCCGGGACCCTTCTTCCAGCTCCCGCCCAGGTCAGCGCAGGACATGCGCATCTGCAGAGGGGACTCTGGCAGGGCTGAAGCTGCTTAATGCACCCACTGCAGCAAGACAGAAGGTCATCTGCACAGTGGCCAGCGCTCTGGAGGCCTCCAAGGATCGTGCTGGGACCTCTGCCCTACCGCTACTCCATCTATGCAACTACTGCCTGCAGCGGGAACTCTCTGGCAGATGGCAGCACCACCCCCTTGGAGGCCTACAATGCAGCCGTTGTC
The DNA here is from genome assembly GCA_963969365.1 of Asterochloris sp. CNOR1. Taxonomy (NCBI): domain Eukaryota; kingdom Viridiplantae; phylum Chlorophyta; class Trebouxiophyceae; order Trebouxiales; family Trebouxiaceae; genus Asterochloris; species Asterochloris sp. CNOR1. The sequence goes on from OZ017751.1 coordinate 2,501,294, forward strand.
TGGGCCACTCCTGGTGGCAGCCTGGCTCTGGCCGACATGCCTGGCACGGGAGGAGGCTACTATGGCGGCGGGGGCGGGGGCAAGCGCAAGGGATGGCTGGCCCCTAAGTACGTGCTGCAGCTCCTGCCAGGGGAGGCCGTGCTGCAGGTGCGAGTTGCTTTGGCACACAGAAGCATGTGCAGCAGCTTCCTGCCGGGGGAGGCCGGGCTGCACTCAGCTTTACTTTTGCAGGCTTAGTGGGGGAGGGGGGTTGGGTGTGCACACCAGAAATGAGCATATTGCACAAACAGGTGGCAGCAGCTGCAGGCACCTCACTGCTGTGCAACAGGCTCACACAGAGAATGCCATCCTGCCAATTTGCTGGTGTGATGCCAAGCGTCCACAACCGACATGCTCTGCACCTCCAATCCAAGCTGCGCTTTTGTGCATAACATGCTAGGCCAAGCCGCAGCTGCCATCCCAACTGAGACTGGCGCGCAACTGCTATGCTCCCTGCCAATCAAAAAGGCGGTCGGCATGTGCCAGGCGGCCTCCACTGTTAGCATTTTGAAAGCCTCTGCAGGCTGACTGGCTGCAGTCGTGTCCCCTGCCAAATCTCCTCCGCAGATGTGCTGGTGGAGCCCTGTGCAGGTGGTCTGGCAGAGCCTGCAGCAGCAGAGCAGCCTGGCTCCCCCCGAAAGCGGCACCCTGCCCTGTGCGGGGGCTGTGGTGACCTCTCAGCGGGTCCTGCTGGTGTCCCCAGAGCTGCGCCAGGTGGCAGCCACGCCGCTGGAGGACATGCGCAGCCCACCTACCTCAGCTGTCTGGGTCGGGCCGGCCCTCCTGTTTGCCAACGCTGCGCACCAGGTGGGCTGGCTCACCATGCACACCATGATCGAGCGTTTGTCAGACCAGCTGCGCCGTTGGAGGGGCCGGGGTCTGTGCGGCTTGCCAGGTACACTTGCTGGGTTGACTTGCTTGTTATTGCTGTCACCCTAGCACAGATGTCTTGCAAAGCCAGCAGGCTGGGATCAGGCACGCAGCGCACCAAGTGGGACTGATCCGCTGGGCGCTAGGTCTTTCTGATGCCCACCTCAGCTATCTGCGTCAGACCAGTCCCTTTATTTTGCTGGTGGGCGCACTTGGGGCCGGCAAGTCAGGCAGGGTGCTGACGCGATGAGTCAACAGACTGGCAGGCAGGAGAGCTGTTGCGCCCATGTCTCAGCTGCATCTTTGAGTGGCACCACTCAGACACAGATTGTGTGAGCAGGCAGGTGCTGCAGCAGTGCTGGGAAAGCACAGTGGCTGCAGTGCGTAGAAGGGACAGCAGAGTGTGACGTGCCTGCACAAATGACCAAGACACTGCTGCTGCCCCTGCTGCAGGTGCTGCAGCTGTGCTGGGACGGCACGGTCGCTGTGGTGTGCACGCTAGGGGGCGGGCCACCAGCGTTGCTGGTAGGGGTGCTGGCAGACAGGCTGCTGGTGGCTCGAGGCAGTGCCACAGGCGGCAGCAGGCCAGACATGGCACAGCGCTTTGTTGGGCTGCTGCAGCCGCTGCTGATGGGGTGGGCCACGCTCGTGGCACAGGGCCTGCTGCCAGGTGAGGCGTCTGTGCTTGTTCTGCACTGAGCATGACAATGCGGGAGCAGGAGATTGTTGGTAGCATGTGCACCTTAACGGCAGCCTACTCTCAGGTGATGCACCCCGTGTTCGAAGGTGCTGCTGGACAGGTTTGTGGCTTACGTGGCCCTGGCCTCAGTGGGGGGCTGATGTGTCCATCTGGTGCTGTGAGACTACTGTACTGTGTGGAAGGATCATGATGAATTGTTTCCGCAGGACAGGTCCCTGCTCTGCTGGCATGATGACCTCGGCTTAGCAGCCACACCTTTGTCTGGTCAGCGGCCGGTTTGCTCTGCCTGTGCACCATGAGCCCTTCATCTGCCTGCCTTGCTGAGCGCCAATGAAAGGCTGTGCTGATGTTTAATAGGTCAGGACCCGAAGGAGTGATGCCCTGCAGGCATCACAGCATTTTTGGCATGTCTGGCCTGGCACCTGGGCTGTCGCGCTGGCTGATGAAGGCTGCAGACAGCTTCAGCTGCCTCATTGTGCTGACTTGAGAAAGTGAACACCAGCAGTCGCAGCAGTCTTGGTCTCTTGAAACAGGCAGATGTGTGCAGAGGCTGCTGCCCAGCCAATAGGACTGCCACCTTGAGGGCAGGCCTTGAAGCTTTTTGTGATGGCGGTGCAGGTGGCTACTGGCGGGCTCGAAAGGATATGACATGCTTGATTCGGACCTATGACAGCTCTGGCATCGATGGCAGCCTGCTCAAGGCCCTACTGCGTGCGGGTTTTGCAGACCTGACCCTGCTACTGGCAGAGAATGACGCTGCCTCCCACTTGTCGCCCTCCGTGGCTGCCGCCGCCAAGGCTGCTGCAGGCAACTGGCGCCAGGCAGTGTCATTGGTAGTGGCAGAGCACAAGCGCTCCATGTACTATCCTGGGTGAGTGGCAATTCCGGCAGCTCAGGGGCAGGCGGGAATCTATCAGCTGCTGGCTGACTATGCATGCCACACAAGTGTGCATCAGCTGCTGCGTATTGGTGACACCAAATTGGCCTGTGCTCTTTCTGGAACAGGCTGCCTGAATCTCTGCTAGTCAGCAAACATGTGTGACAGCTGCTTGCCCTCAGCCTTTCTTGCAGGGTCACCCAGGTTCCCTGATGACAACAGAGGGGACGCATGGTATGGGGTGTTGCTCTTTTGCTGTGCAGGCTGCCTCTGGAGGACTCATCACATGCCAGACAGCCAGTCCTGGTGTGCATATCGCAGACGGCAACCCAAGGTCTTCCAATGCGCAAAGCGCACAGTGTGAGTGTGCCCTGTGCTGTGCAGGCCGCCGCCCAAGGGCTCCCCGCTGCACCAGCGGCTGGTCAGCATGGGGCGGGCAGCTGCTGCCTATGGCAAGTTCAGCACAGCCAGGGAGTGCTGGGAGGCTGCAGGGGAGTGGGGCGAGCTCCTGCCCTTGTGCGCGCTGCAAGGGGACTTCGTTGCCCTGCGAGGCTACAGCAGCCAGCAGCCAGACACCAAGGTGGGCTGTGGATGTGTGGCCAGGCAGCAGCCAGTGCTGGCACTCTTGCACCGAGTCAGGTTTTCACTGCCCTGCAGGGCTAATGCAGGCCACTAGCCAGAACACATAGTGGGTTGCAGACCTGTGGCCATGCGCAGGCCTGCTGACGGGCCTGCACTGTGCCGGCGGTGATCTTTGATATTGGCAACATGGTGCTGCTTGTGCAACAACCCCCCAGGCTGCAAACGGCATGGCCCAAGGGAGGTGTCCAAGGGACCACTGTCCTACACGTCTGGCATGTAGTGTTCATGCTGGCTGAGCTTTGCCTCATGTGACCCATCACTGTGGCATGTGCACGTCAGCAGCTTGAGACTCCATCAGGGCAGCCGGTGTCTGCACCTGCTGTGCCACAAGCGAAGTACGCGCCATGTGTTGAGGGTAAGAAACTCAAGGTGCTGGGCTCGCCCTAGACAATGCAAAGGTTCACACTCTGACACTCAACTCACAATGCCGGTGCTCAGCATTGTGTGCAACATGTGCAGGAGGGCAGGGAGATCAAGGTGCTGGCTGAGGAGCTGACAGCTCTGGAGAGCAAATTCCGCAGCGTCAACCCCATGGGAGGCACGCGCCTGCTGGGGGACTGGACTGTGCGCATAGATGGAGGCCCGGGCAGGTGGGCGCCTGCTCCTGCGTGCTGTCAGCAGCTGATCGCATGTCTGGCTCTGCTGAGCTGGCCCAGGGAGGGGCACAGCTGCTTTTGCGCAGTGTTGGCAACGGAGCGCTTTCATAGCTCAGCTGAGACGGCCCAGGCAGGGCAGCGGCATTTGCGTGCTGTCGGCAGCTGAGCGGGTGCCTAGCCCAGCTGAGTTGGCCCAGGCAGGTGGTCAGGCAGACAAGCCTGTCATTGGCTGCGTACCGTGGCTGAGCAGGCCTGAATGCCTCGGGCGCTGTGGGCAGCAGGAGTGAAGCAGTGTTCACCCTTGACGTTCTCATGTCACAGCTCTGCTGGTAGCGCACAAATGGATGGGTGCCATCGTGACAGTCCTTATGCAGTGGCATATATGCTCCCAAACAGACAGGGTTTTGACTCTTCCTGGACACCATGCAGGGCAGACTACCCCGACGACGAGCCTCTGGAGCTGGCCCCGCCGGGGGCAGTCCCCCTGATGGAGACAGGTGCCCCCGCAGGGGCAGCGCCAGGCACCAGGGATGAGCTCACAGGCACCATCACACAGCTGGACGCTGCAGTGGTAGAGGTAAGAGTGATACTATCACCTGCTCTCGGCTGCCATGCTTGGTGACTGCCATAGCAGGCGAGGTGAGCATGACGAATGCCCTCTTATGGCAGCAACACGCTGCAGTATTTGATGCCTCCCAGCCGGCAGCTGGGTGCATTAAGGCTCATCCCTTTCGTCCAAAATGTGAGATTGCCCCTCATTTGAAACCCCCTGGCGCCTCACTCAAACCTGCCAGCAAGACATGCTACACAACCTCAAGCAGCTCTGCTGCTTGCTCATGAACTGCTGAGACTACCGTATCTGGGGTCCAGCGCAGCCTGCTACCCTGCTGCAGTCCTACATGGGACTGGGCACCGGCGGCCGCGGGGCAGTCATGCGTCGCACTGCAGATGAGGGGCAGGGAGATGATGATGAGGGCAGCTTCCATCTGGGGGGACCTGGGGCTCCAGGCAGGCTTTGCTCATGCGTCAATGCATCCTGTGGCCGTGGCCAGCTGGCATTGTGGCACTTTGCTGCAGTAGGCCTTTGCTCATGCGTCAATGCATCCTGTGGCCGTGGCCAGCTGGCATTGTGGCACTTTGCTGCAGTAGGCCTGGAGACCATGTGCAGCTGTGAGTGGTCAGCCCCTTTCGCAGGGTCCCCACTTTTCTAGCTTGATGCCACACCTTTCAAGGGCCAGGTGTGTGCCTGGTGGAGGAACACGCACATGTGTGCCACGACATGCGGGCCAAGCTAATCCCCTCACACTGTGCAAAACAGCTGAATGGGTGCCTGCCGTCGAGCAAGCAGATACATGGAGCGACAGCAGGGTGCCCACAGTCAGGACAGCTGCACAAGCTGCTGCGCGGGCAGCCTCTTTCAAGCAGACACATGGTGCTGGCGGGCTCTGCATGCAGCGTGAGAAGGTGAAGGTGTGACCTGTCTCTGCAGGCGAGCAAGCAGATGCTTGGAGTGACGACGGGGGTGACGGTGGGGCGCCCACAACTGAGACAGCTGCACAGGCTGCTGCGCGGGCGGCCTTTGCAGAGGAGAAGGGTGGAGACGCCTTCTACAGCAGCGACGACGAGAGCGAGGGGCACAGCAGTGCCACCGGCAGCCTTGTAAGCGGCAGCGCTGCCTCCCTCACAGAGCCCAACAAACGCTTCAAGGTCATCATCAAGGTGAGCTCGGAGAGGCAGCTGAACTGAAGCTGCAGTGACGCCTGCAGTGTGTGCTGCGAAAGACTGACAGCTTGCCTGAAAGCTCGCCCCATGCGGAGCATGAATGGGGGCAGGACAGCCCCCACTCCTGGCCCCCATCTGCTTCAGCTGCTTTTAGCCTGCTTGAGGCCAGTGTATCATGATCACCAATCTCCATGCTGCAGCTGCTGCTTTGTGGGACTGTTGATGATTGTGCTGCCCAGCAGAGCAAGGAGGAGATGGCAGCGCCAGGTCCAGCATTGCAGTGGGCCCCCTGCACGCTGCAGCCACTGCCTGTTTCCAACCCTCCTGCCCTGCAGAGTCAGGAGGAGATGGTAGCATCAGGGTCCAACCCTGACTGCGCTGCAGCTATGCTCTGCATGCCTCCCCTCTCTCCTGCTATGCAGAGCAAGGCCAAAATGGCAGCAATCTAGGCTCTGTCAACCTCGGTCTAATGTCCAGGCCCAGTCCCATCCTGCTGTCCTGCAGAACATATAAGAAGATGGCCCCATCTGTCTTACACTGACCAGGGCACCCTTCTTGCCCTGCAGAGCAAGGAGGAGATGGCAGCATCAGGGGCCAACCCTGACCTGCGATCGGCCACCCGCGGGCTGCAGCTGCTGTCCCCGGGGGCACTCAGCCCGGCAGGCGGCTCCCTTCGCGGCTTCCAGCTCCCAGGGGCAGACGCCCGCCAGGCCAAGTTCCGCAGCAGTGACAGCTTCTCGGAGCGGGGGCCTACGCCGGTGAGAGCTCCTGTCCTGCCATCCTGCATGTCTGGGTGCCAGTGAGGGCACCTGCTGGATCTGTTGGTCATACGCAAGGCAGACCAAGCTGTCATAGCACCAGGCGTAGCTCGTCTGAGCTTAGTGTGGGGAGCAAGTACTGGCGCTTCTGCAGAAAGGGCCCTGCATCTGTGAGTCCTGCCAGCTGCCACAGCCCAGCAGTTTGCTCACTGCACCTGGCCCTCCCCTGCTCTGGGCCAGTGCAGGAAAACTTGCTTTGGGTTCTGGCCTGCGCCGTCTGGCTGAGCATGCCGGCAATCACGGTAGACACAAGCACACATTGGCAAGTTGAAGCCCATTTGATGCAAGCAGGCCACTAAGGTGGCAATACCGCTGCAGGACCGGTCTCCCTTGGCGTCCCCGCTGCAGTCCCCTTCCCCGAGCATGAAGGGGCTGCCCATGCGCGCATCAGGCTCTGTGCCCTCAGGGCTTGGCCCCAACAGCTCGGGCAGCTTGGGAGGCCCGCCACCCGCTGCGCCCACAGGTATGCTGCTGGCGCCTTTACTGCCTGAGTGCTTCAACCCTGCAAGTACGCAGCGTGTTGCGCTAGTGGCGCTACTGTACACAGAAGACGTAGGCGTGGCTGCACCACTTCTAGGAGCCTTGTCAGCCCTGTGAGGGTGCAGCATGTGGTACAAGGGCGCTGCTGGCCTCTTGCCATCTCTGTAGACCTCTGCAGACCTTCTTGCCTCAAACGCCTAATGCCTGACAGTCTGCCTGGGATCCGGCGCCTGGCTGACTGCAGGTGCCTGCCTGGCACCTGAGGCTGCTGAGCAGCGTGCCACTTTACACCACCACTCAAGTCATGCATGCTGCGCTGCAGGCGGAGCTGGCAGCTGGGCAGCCTTTCCACCACCGGCAGGGCCCTCCGCTCCAAGCTCCTCCCCAGGTGTGTGCCCTCACAGGCTGTGTTTGCGCTCTTGCAGGCACTGCCACCTGTAAACAAGCACTCCTGACATGCACCTTGCGCTGGGCTAAGCCGTTTGACTGCTCCACCCTTGGGGCGGCAGGGGTGGTTGAGGGGCAAGGCTGGTGCCCTTGCAGCTCATGTCTGCACTGTCAGGCACAAAGACTATGCACAGAGTGCGCAGAGGGCAACACCAGTGCAGGAGCTCTGCAGGGTCTCCTGGCGGCCTGCAAATTGTGGTGGGGCAGCACTGACCCTGTCCGGGCAGCACTGACCACGCCTGATGCCAGCACCAGCCTCAGGGGCCCAAGGCTGTCTGCCTCAAGTTGCCAACCCTGGCCTCCTGCTCTTTAGGTCAGCCTATGAGGCCGCCAACAGCCCCAGTTCTACAGCTTGGGGGCCAGCTGAGCCCGCCCATGGGGGCATCACACACCCGGGGGGTGGGCTTAATGGAGGCAGGCAACTGGGACGGCGCAGTCAAGGAGTTCAGCAAAGCCCTGGACAATGCACAGGGAGCCGCCTGCAAAAAGGAGGCGCAGTACCTGGCGGCTGTTAAGCTACTGAAGGTGGATGACCTGTCTTGCTTGCTGGTGCTGAGGCATGCTTTGCAGTGAGTGAAAGGGGGGCTAAAAAATGCAGTGGGCTGCACAAGGGGGCCTCAGTACGTGAGTGCTGGTCTCCTGGCGGCCCCTGCTGTGTGAGCACGTTGGCTGCAACAGCGGCGCTGTTGTTGGAAATCCTGCACCAAGGGTTACTGGCCACAGACCCAAGCGCTCAGACATTGGCTTCGGATCAGTGGGTTCAAAGGGGGTTTCGAAGTTCCAAGTTCATGTCACAGCCCCAATTTGTGGGCAGGCCTGCACGTCAATGCTGCATTGTCCCACCTGCTGGTTGCCAACACCCAGCCAGCATCTAAGCAGCTTGGCTGACTGTGGAGCTCCACTGCAGCTACCAAGCAAGCAGTTCCCTGCCCTGCAGGCTGCTGCCAGCACAGCTGCATGAAGCAGCCTGTGTGTGCTGATATGCACCTCTCTGCCTTGCAGGCTGCTGCCACCCAGTCAGCGCCCAGGGCAGCACGGCTGAAGCGCTACGCGGCAGCACTGAAGCTCGATCAGAAGCACCACACTGCACTGGTGCAGAGCGCGGTCGCTCACAATATGGAGGTCGGCAACTTTGGGTGAGTTCCCCACTGCTGGATCCGGTCTCCACAGCAAGGCAGGCAAGACCATGCAGCCTGCGCAATGGCTTCAGTGTGGGTCTTGCCACAATTGCTGCAAAGGTCTGGCAGAGGAGGTCCTGGGATACCTTCTACTCCCTGCCTTACGGTGCTAGGCCTAAGCATAGAGCCCCAGTCTGGCAGCCCTCAGGGGCAGCATCTCTAGCTCCGCTGATTTCGGCAGTTGCAACCCATCCCGTGTCCACTGCTGGGCAGGGTGCTGAGCAGAGGCTGCATAGTATGTCCAAGTGTGTGCCCCGCCTGTAGCAGGCTGCATACTGATTCCTGCTTTGGGCCACGCTGCAGGGAGGCTGCTTGTGATCTCCCAATGTGTGCCCCTGGTGGAGCAGCTGACTCAGCTGGTGACTGCCCTCACACACAGCGTTGGCAAGCAGTGGCTCCATGGCATGTCAATGTGCGTGCCCGGCTGCAGGTATGCTGTGGAGCAGCTGACGTGGCTGGTGACCCAGCTGGCCAGCTCAGGCAACCCTGCCTTCCTGGCACAGCTGCAGAAGAACATCGAACTGTGCGACCAGAAGAGCGGCAGCAACAGCAGCGTGCCGCGCGACGAGGACGTCAAGGCCTTTGCAGACATCATCGACATTGCGCAGGTGCAGCTTGCTGCATGCTGTGCTGCACCTGCAACGAGAGGAATGCAGGGCAGGGTGCAAAGGCACATGGGGCGCAGGCAGGCCACCAGCACCTTCTCTGATAATGCCCTGTGTGCTGCCCTGGTGTGCATGTGCCGCCACTAGTGCCCTGGACTGCAGCAGCTCTGCTGCTGTCACAAACTCATATCTTTGGGACCAATGCAACCCCTGGATGCAGGATGCCGATGATGTCGAGGGCAGTGTTGGGCCTGTTTTGCAAGGCTGACTGCGCCGCAGCCCGCATGACATCATGAGCATGCCAACTTCAGAGTGTGCCAACAATTTGAGCACTAGGTCCCCCTGTTCTCTTCCTGATCAGACGGCAGCCATGGCTTCTGCAGTTGACCTCAGAATCCTTGCAACCTTTCTGCCACCAGTGCTCTTGACACGGATAGCTGTCGCGAGCCTGATCGCCGGCACCCATTCCTCATTCCAGGATTTCAAAGGTTACCTATGATGAACAGGCTGCCGGCCGGGGACCGTCTGATGTTGTCGGGTAACGCATGCAACTCTGCAGCTCCTGCAGCTATACGCCCCTGTCCCGTGCAGCGGCGACAGTAAAGCCCGCCTTCGTCGTCTCGATGGTCGTCATTGCAGGGCATTTCGCGGGTCAAGATGGAGCCAGCAGCTGCACATGGCCAACACGTCAGCTCCTGACACAACCGCAAAACAGCTGAGCAGGTGCCTCCAAAGGCATGGACACAGAAGTCCCCTCAACATCGGAAGTGATGGCACTGAGCCAGAGCATGTCTAGGCACTGGGAAACTCAGAAGGTGGCCAGCGCATTTGTCCTGAGAGGTGGGCTTTGTCAGTCACAACATCCAGCGCTTGCTAATCATGCAGTTGCAAATGGTTCGTCATGGGCAGCCCCCCTTTCTGCAATCCCCTAGGTTGATCGCTCACTGCTTGGTCATGATCAGCCAGACGCTGCTGAGCGTTCGCACTCTGCCTCACCATGTCGCTCTCAGACTGCCAGCCCCTCTCAGCTAAGACGACTTACACCATGAGCCTGCCAGCATCAACACATGACCACCAGCACCTCTTGCGCCAAGGTCAGGAACCATTGGAGTTGAGGCAGCCAGCGATCAGCTCACAGAGACAAAGCTGCCTGCAACATGCCATTTGCGTGCCTCCCTTTGCCTGCAGCACTGTTGTTGTGATGTGTCAACTGCCACAAGCTGCGCATGGCCCCTGGCTGACTGCAGCGCTGCCAAATCGCCTCCTGCGGCATGGGGCCAGGTCTGTAGACTTCGCACTCAAGCAGCAGACTGGCCTCACAGAGACATGTGCTCATCCCTGGCCCTGAAGGTGCACGAAAGTCAGAGGAGCTGTACTGTGAGGAGAGTCCAACACAGAAAGACAGCAGCGTGCTCAGTGTGTTCAAGTCTCTTTTCTGGCAAGTCCCTCGCCATGAGGCGGGGCCCGCATCTTGAGTCCCTGTTGCTGGCGACCTCGCAGCATCACATCTTGAGGCAGCACTCAGCACTCAGCAGTGCTTTGACCTGCGCCTGAGGCTGATGCCTGGAGCAAAGTTCCCAGCGCAGTACAATGCACTTGGCAGCACAAGCTAGAGCCCTGGTCAACTGACTCTGCATTTTCTCTCTCACTCAAGTCTGCTGCAGCAATCACACGTTCAGCAGGTGAGGCACCCCCTGTGGCGCCTGCAGGGAAGGAGGCAGCGGCGTGGATGCGTTTCTCACAGCTGCAGCTGCCCAGGCACGTCTGTGGGGCAGCAAGCACCTGCCTTGGTGCACACACGCTGCAGGGCTAGCCAGCAGGTTGCTGCAATCCTGGGTCCCCAAACAAGCACTAGCCGACCCCTTACTGCCTGCAAGCACCTGCATCATGTAGTCAAAGAGTTCCTGCCCTGCTTCATGCATGCTGCACAGCCAGCCACACGCTGCAAGAGGGCACAGCTGCCTGCACTGGTGAAGGCTTCTGCAGAAGCAGCCAGCCAGGTGTGAACAGCTGTTGCTGTTCAAGCCGAGGTGGGCACCTTCCAGCAGAGGCAGCCTGCTTCCAGAGGGTGAAGTGCAGCCATGTAGCTTTGAGCCTCAGCAGTGTCAGCAGGAAAGGGTTTTGCTGCCTTTGCTGCTCCTTTGATGTGCCAGCTAGAGTCAGATGTTCAAAATTCAAAGTGTACGGTTGCACTGCCACTCTGCAAGCAGGCACAGCTTTGTTGGCAGGCAGCGCTGGCCAGCCAGGTGGTCACAACCAGGTGGCTGAGCCTCCACAGCTGCACATCTGCACTCCTATCTCTTCCAGCAGGCAGCTTCTGCCTCAGCTGCAGGGCCTGGCCAATGGGGCTTGAGTCAGGTGGCTGAGCCCTCATCGATGTCATGCAGGTGGGCCAGATCATCCTGCTGCTGCCCAACACAATGGCACAGACAGGGCTGCTGGCGGGGGTGGTGCTACAGGTAGAGTCATACCTTCCTGCAGCTGATGAGAATGAAGTCATCCAGCCTCTCCTCTAAGCAGGAAGGCAGGCCTTTCCAGAATGCGCATCTTGCGTCAGTCAGCGCCAGACAGTGAAGACAGTGCTCACACTGGGCCCTTTTGCCTGCACCCCCTCAGAGCGTGCTGCACGCTGCACATGAGGGGGTGTGTGCGTGTGCCGCAGGTGGTGTGCGCCTCCCTGGCCCTGCACACGCTGTACCTGCTGACGGTGCTGTACCTGGAGTTCCATCAGCGCAAGAAGCGCTGGCGCCAGAGCCTGCACCACGGCATGCTGATGGTGAGGCCAGGTCATTTTCTTTACGCGTGGGGCGCCTGGAGGCTCTCAGGGTCACCAGGCTGCACAACAGAGCTGTAGGCAGGCCGGTGGACAGGGGAGCGTCCAGCGTCGGGGCCTGCAGCATGGCATGCTCAGATGGGATGCATGCTGAATGCAGACCCAGTGATGCTTGAGCCCAGGCCTCGCACAGAGGGCTGCTCTGGGGGGCAGCAGGGCCTGCATGAGCCAGCCACCTGCTCCAGGAGGCACTGTGGGCTGCGGGCTCTAGAGCCTCTACCTCAGCGCATGCTCATGTTCAGGGCCGCACTGGTCGTTTCCAAGGCAGCCATCTGCGTAGGCAGGCACTGCAGAGGCAGCTGTCGCCTGTGCACAAACCGCAATGGCGTCAGCAGCGGTGGGGCAAGAGCCTAAATCTTGGCATGCTCAAGGTGAGCGCCGGCAGTACAAGCACACCAACTGCCTGAATGGCAGTGTGAGTTCTGGTACCATTGGACAGAGAGGCTGGCGCTGGAGCCTGCAGTACTGTATGCTTCTGGAGAGGCTGCATCACCCATGCATCATATAGCAATCTGGCTGCCAGGGAACTGTTGCCGTCAGTAGGCTGGGCACGTTATAGCACGGTAGGAATGGGAGTTGCCAAATAGAGAGAGGGCATCTCAAACCACAGCTGCCCCCAATCTTGAAAAGCACTACACGTCACAACATCGTGCCTACCAGCAGCTGAGCCCTACCATACCCAGCTGTTTGTTATTGCTAGGCGTAAACAAGACAACAAAGGCAGGGCTAGCAGCTGCTCCTGATTGCCCCGCCACGTCAGCAGTGCAGCATGCTGCCAGCTGCAGATATCGTCCGGCTCAGCTGCACAGTGTCGCTCAGCTGCTTGTGCTGGGTGGCAGGGTTCGTCGGGTTCTTTCTGCTCTTCTGCAAGCTGTTTGCTTCCCTGAAGAGTCCGCCGGCTTGGTGATCTGAGCCTGGTGGCTGTATGTGTGCAAGAAATGAGCAGATCAGCCCCCGAGGGGCAGCCCCCATTCCCACCAAGCAAGCTGACAGTGCGGCAGCAGCTGCGCTCAGGCTGCTATTTGCCTGCTGCAGGTGGCCCTAGGGTCACACATGGGCATTGAGAGGACACGCCAAGCTTCAGCCAGCTGAGGCAGGTCAGGACAGAAAGGCTCAGGAATTGATCTCCCCTGCATTGCACCCCACTTGCAGGCGACTGTATGGCATGCACAGCACCAGTGGACCAAAATAGATCTGAAGCCTGCAGGCTCCCGCTGGCTCCCTCTTCCTGCAGGTGACCCTGGCTGACATGTACAGCACGAAGGTTCACGGCATGCTTGCTCACCTGCTCAAGGCGCCGCCTCATCTTCCTGCAGGTGACCCTGGATGACATGAACAGCACCGGGTGGACCGACAAAGTGTACTGCATCCAGTACCACGAGCTCATCATGGAGCTGTGTGGGTGCTGGGCTGGCAACATCTCGCGCATCGTCAACGTGATGGCGCTGGTGGGCCTGGGTGTGGCCCAGGTCATTGCCTCCTCCAGCAACCTGCATGCGCTCAACGCGCGATTCTCAAAACGGTGATCACTGCAATGGAACTTCAAATCAAAAAGTTCGGTGCAGCCTGGGGCCCCTTGAGCTTGACAAGGTGCACCTGAGCATGGCTCATGCAGAAGTGCCCCTGACCGACGCCTGGCATGCGCTCACCGCCCGCTGGTGCACGTGAGGCTTTGATGCTTGGGCCGTCAAGGTGCATTGAATGGTGTGCTTGGCTGCTGAGCTGTAGAACACTGCCTACATCAACTAGCCTGATTCACCCGTTCCTCTTGGCACACCGAGATGAATGGCTCAGCGGTTCTGGAAAGAGCCCCTCAGTCAAGCCAGGTCCAATCTCATGTGCCCTGCAGGGACTACTCCCTCATGTTTGGTGGTGGCGCCCTGCTGGTTTCCTTTGTGCCCTCCTTCCGCAACATGCGCATCCTGTCCATGGTTGCCATTCTGGGCACAACCTACACCAGCTGGTGAGCAGCCGCGCTGTGCAGGGCACTGCTGGCAGCAGTGCTCTGCACAGGAGCTGCAAGCACATTCACACCTGTCCTCGAAGTGCCCCAGAGCAGCTGAGCAGTAGGGGCATGCCTGACACTTTCCAAGGGCTCCACCTGCGACTGCATGGCATAGGTCACACACAGCAAGCATGTGCTTGATGCCAGGCCCTAACTAGCAGCACCATGCTGCAGAGGGTGGGCACCTTCTGGCATGATGCACCTGCAGTGCCACTGCTGCTCGCTCCCAGGAAGCCTGCAGCCCTGACAGGCTCTGCACGCGTCTGAGCGCAGCTTTTGGGTAGACAGAGCAGCCGCAGGGTTTGCATCTCGGCACCAGCCAGCCAAGTAGTCTTGCCAGGCAGCATGTCCTGAGAGCTCTTGCTGTGTCTGAATGGGTGGTGAATGTGCCACCTGCTGCCTACCAGGTACATGCTGGCCTTTGCCAAGGCCAACAAGGGCACTGGACAGGCCACCCTGGTGGCTGAGTTGTCCACAGTGCCCCAGCTGCGCCAGGCAGCTGCTGCCACAGCCACCATTCTCTTCACCTATGGTGGCCACGCCATGCTAGTGTGAGTGCTGCACTTTTCCCGCCAGAACAATGCACCTCTGCGCATGTAAATGCTGTAGCGCTCCGCCCACAGCCTCCCTGGCAGCTGCTGGAAATGCAAGTGCTGCAGTGGCATGGTGATCCTCAACTAGAAGACGACCAACAACAAGCTGCAGCTCAATGATCAGCTGCAATGCCAGTGCTGTACACCTCTGCCAGGTAGTTTGCAGGAGCTCCATGTGCAGATCATGGTTGAGATAGCACTGGATGTACATCCGCTGCGTCAAGGGGAACATTGACATGCTAAGGGACACCTTCCACTGGCTGCAGCGAAGTGATGGACACAACAACTCGGCCAGACAAGTTCCACTGGTTCTTTCTGTGCAGGTGCGTTGCCGTGCATGGAATGTTGTAACACGCCTTCTGCCCAAGCTGGGCTGCTTTCTGCTTCAAGGTTCAGACTGACATGTTCTCATGCTCCTTGGCCCCCTTCTGCAGCTACCTTTATACATTCACACTGACCCTCCCAGACTCTGTCAGCATTTACGCTTCGTTCCCAGATGCAGCAGCAGCAACTGGTGAGGGTCTTTGCAGCCAGCATGCCTTGCAGCTCAACGCCTTGTCCGCTCAGCTGAACACATGTAGCCAGTGTGCCTTGCGCACAGTAGCTCAGTGCAGCGTTCTCACAGCCAATTGCCATCAGCCTGTGATTGCGGCGGCCCTGCATGCCTATCAGGTGACTTCAAGAGCATGCTTACAATACGTGCACCCTCTTTGTGCCAGGGAACGTATATGGCATCCTACCGCCGTCACACGCGAGGTCTGCCTCCATCATTCTCATGCTACTGCACCAGTGTGTGGCGTACGGCATGTTCATCATGCCTGGTGAGATCTGTGTGGCTCAGAGCTGCAGCTCATGACGCTGTACCTGTCCTTTGTTGCAAAGTACCCCTTGTACAGGTAATAAAGGAGAGGGAGTCTTGCCTCAGTGCATTGTGTACAGCCTGCCCATCATGCCTGGGGAGTTTCGGTGGGCTGGCTCCAGGGCATGGCTCATTGGCAGCAGCGTGGGCTGCCAGGGCTGCCAGGTGCTTCTCCTAGGAGGTGCATGGGCGCAGCTGTCAGCATGGCCACATCAGTTGATGGCCAGGGCACAGCTCATGCTCGTGCAGCTGAGGCCCACGTCTCTGGCTGCAGTGCACCACATGTTTGAGAAATTGATCCGAACGCATGACAAGCCGGTGAGTGCATGCTATGCAGCCATGCTTGCTATGCAGCCATGCTTGCTGTCATCTCCCTGCCAGCCTCAGCCCCGCCATGCTGCCCCTGCAGATGTGGATCCGTTTATTTTCCCGACTGCCAGTGGGGTTTGCAGTTGTGTTGTTAGCAGTTGCGTTCCCATTCTTCGGGACCATCAATGCTGTCTTGGTGAGCTGCAGCCTTGCTGTGGGCGGTCAAGCTTGAAGGCTCTCAAGTACGCAGGCCCAGCTGTCTGTAAGGCATGTCCATGCCTGACCCATACATGGTCTGCAGGGAGCCATCACAACAACGTTGGAAACTTTCATCATTCCTGCATTGGCCTACAATTGGGTCTATGCCTCAGAAGCAGCCCGCGGGGGCTGTCCAAAGCCCCCTATCCTGGGTATGTGGACCCCAACCTTTATTTTCAACTATGTCATTGTGAGCCACCTGTTGCGCATTCCTGACGGTGGTGCTCCCAGGCTGCCTGGCAACGTTCCCGTTTTGCACCTCTGCTGAATGCAGCATGCTTCAGCAAGCTTCTAAAATGTGCAATAGAGGCCAGGCTACGGCTGCACTGCCTGACAGCGCTCAGGACAGAACCTGCCAAGAGCTGCTTGCCTTTGCATCTCCACCCTTGCCATCTTTGCTTGAGCACATACGTTGCACCTACTGCCCTGCATGGGCCGACTGCCACTACTGTTTCCGCAGGTGTTCGTGGTTGCATTTGTAGGCATGGGCCTGGGCAGCTGGGCAGCCATTTGGGAGTTCATTCAGAATACCTCTGACTTTGGAGTCTTTGCAGAGTGCGCTCATAGGCAGCCTGCGCTTGCTGCTGCGCTGCAGTGCACGGGGCAGGTCGCAGGCAGCCTCTCTTGCGCTCTGCAGGTGTTATGACTGTTGATGCAGATCAAAGGCCCTCCCCTGAATCCCTGCATAACAGCTTGATGGCCTCCTACTGATGTCAAGGCCTTCAGCAGAGCATCAGGCAGCTGGTAGACATGGAGGCAGCCACGGCCGCACACATCTTGTGCGAATTAGAAGCTTCCCTGCAGATGGACTCTTGCTTGGGTTCCGGAACTTTGAGTTGCTGCCTGGGCAGCCATGAATATGAGAATCCACAGAGCATGCATTGAAATGAAATTTGACTAAACACGGTGCAAACAGCTACCACTCGTCCTCATCTGAATCTACTTGCTTCTGCTGTGAATATTTGGCTGTCTGGCCAAAGGTGGCCCGCCCTCTTCTGGAACGCCTGCCCCCAGCAATTATCAGACCAGGGTCCACTTCGTCGCCAGACAGCCCTGCCACAGTGTGGGGATCCTCATCCTGCAGGCGGCCACATGAGCAGGTGAGCCCACTGGCGGCAAACGTGTCCCCTGAAGGGGTTTGTCTAAGCAGACACAGCAGAGCATGCACCTCAGCCCACAGACAAGGTGAGCCCTGATGACAGCAATCTTGCGCTACTCCACATGGACAAGCCACTGGAACCCCCCAATCCACAGCGCTGCACAGTCCTCACCTCGTCGTCTGCATGTTTATGTTGCTTCTTCTTTGTGCCTTCCTTCACCTCCTTACCAGACGATGGGCCTGCCCCACTGTCCACCTGCAACCGTGCCAATCCACACGTTGCATTCTGAGACTGCGAAAAGACGGCACATTGCAGCATAGCTTGCATGGAAGCCTGGACCACGCAGGGCATGGCGCTTGCAGGCAAATGCATGTGGGGCTGTATGGAAGCCCCAGGTTGAGCAATGCAGTAGGCACCAGCATATGCTGCATATCATGTCTTGAGGTCACAGCAAATTGAAAGCGAGAATACATGAGTAAGAGGCACTGGCAGTGCAGAAGCCTGCTCGACTAAGGGAGCAGTGAGCAGTGCACAGGCACAGCATGGTTGGCCCCAGCCACCTTACCGACAATGACATTAGAGGGAGCCCACGGAAGTCTCTGGCCCTCACAAGCTGGTGCAGAGCAGCTTTGAGTTGATGGCCACTTCCCCTGCCATGGGCCCCTGCTTATGCAGCATGTGAGACAGGGGAGGTTGAAAATGATGCTCACCTTGGCCTTCTTGGCTGGCCGAGCATCCTCTGCCTCCTCCTCCTCGTCGGAGCTGCCCTGCACAACATGCAGGACCACATGAGGCTGGGCAGGAACAACTCTGCTCCCTATGGAGCCAACAAAAACGAGGCTTGCAGAGATGCAGTACCACCCAGAGGGGCCATCGGAACACACAAGCTGATGCTGGCACCTGGGAGCTGCCAATGCAGAAGGCGCACCCCTGCATGGGACTGGATACTGTGTGGCAGGGCCACTCCTGGCATTGCTGGTAGGGAGGCCGAGCAAGGTACAGACCTCAGCATGACATGGGGTGCAAGTGTCTGCTGACCTGGGTTTGTGCAAAGGGCAAGATGCATGATGCACAATGGCCGACTTAGTGTGGTGCCAAGACGACCAGCTGGTTACCTGAGAGTTGCCGCTAGAACCCTCTGCGGACTCATCATCTGATCCAGCCTGCAGGGTCCATGCAAGTCCTCAGCTGCATGCGGCACAAGACGTGAGGCGCACAAAAGGGTTGGGAGGGAAGCTACACATGCGCTGCTGCTACAGACAATCAGCCATAGCGCCAGGACGAGCCAAAACAGCACTGAAACTCGGTCACCAAGCTGAAGGGATGTCCAGCATTTTGGGTGCCATGCCTGACTGCACCCTGTGCTGTCACAAATTGGTGCAGGGCTGACTGATGCGCCAATGTACAGACAGAGCCTGGCACAACACCCCAGCAGACTAGGAAGACACGAGCAGGGAGGGCCATCGGCCCCATCTGGGCTGCAGTACGGAATGGCTCAAAGGCCTCCCGATTATGCATGCAATGCGAGGTGCAGACAACTGACTGATGTGCCAGCTTGCTGGCAAGACCTGACAGCATACCCAAGCAGACCAGCATACAGAAGCAGGGGAAGCCCAAGTCCCATCTAGGCTGCAGAGGGCACATCTGCATGTGCTTCCCAGCAGATGATGAGGTGCTGATGCCCCTGGGACATGTGGACCCCCAACAGAGCGCTGGGCACGGGCGGCTTGCGGGCAGCCAGACCTCATTCCGCCCCAGCAACAGGTGTGAAGGCTGCAGCACAGTCAATCTGTGCCTTACACCCCACTCTGCTCCTCTTCCTGGCAGGAGATGGCGCATGTGAGGAGTGCACCAGCAGCTGTCCTCAGGCCAGCCTGGAAGCCTGAGCTCTGCCAGCAAGAGGTGCAGATGATGCAATGCAGCCAGCCCCTGCCTTGCGGCCAAGTTTGTCTGTTGTTGTCTGGGGGCGGATAAGGCGTGTGTGGCCTACCACAGAGGCTGCTCATAGGCCCTTCAGGCCCAGGCTGACTTGCAGGCTGTCCCCACCACAGTTTGGTGCTGCCTTTTTTATGGCTGTGTCCGTGTTCACTCACCTCTCCGTCGAAGTCTACCTCCTCATCATCCTCGTCAGCATCCTGAGGCTTGGCAGGCTCCACGAACTTGCCCTTGCCCTTGCGATCCACTGGCTGCTCCTGCTGCTGCTTGGTCAGGCCAGCTCCGTTCGGGGCTGCAGCCAGGTTGAGGCAGCCTCAGCCGCCAGCCCAACAGGCACAAAAAGTGGCAGCCAGACAGGCTGCCAAGGGGCTGCAAAGAGTGATCCGTCACCACCCATTGCCTCAGGGTGCATGCACTTGTGCAGATCATGCATCAGGCCAAAGAGCTGCAGCTGGACATGGAAAAAGTGCGCACAGGAGGGCTGCTGAAGCTGCTTATAAAGGGCATAAGACAGCTGTGTTTCCAGGCAAATCTGCCTCTCTGCAAGCCCTCAGCCGCCCTGCATGCACCCTGAGCCAGGCACTGGCCGTCCCAGACAGCAGCATCGAGCCCCTACCTGCCTTTGAGAGGGAGTCTTTCTTCTGGCTTGCTGAATCTGCCATGTCAGGTGCGAAGCCCTGATGAGGAGGCTCACGTGCTCCCGGGACACCGGAGGACTTGTGCTGGGCGTTCAGGCAAAGACTTTGCAATATTTGACCAATGGTGTTTGCTTTCTATCGGCGTGCTTCATCACAGAGGAGTGTTTCACCCTTCTGTGAGCTGGCAGTGAAACCCTGAGACGCATTCATATAAGCCACGCAAATCTTGAGGACATCAAGTTTGAACCCAAGTCAGCACGAGGTTGCCCTGGCCCAGCCAGGAGATCAGCGTTGACA
Organism: Asterochloris sp. CNOR1; assembly: GCA_963969365.1. Lineage (NCBI taxonomy): Eukaryota > Viridiplantae > Chlorophyta > Trebouxiophyceae > Trebouxiales > Trebouxiaceae > Asterochloris > Asterochloris sp. CNOR1. The sequence continues at coordinate 2,521,095 of OZ017751.1, forward strand.
GGGCATGCAGCACTCAGCCCTGCTGCACTACGGATTCAATCAGGACCATGGCTGCTTTGCCATAGGCACGTCCTCAGGTAAGCTCCCAGCCTGATACAGATGCATGCACGCTGTGCTTGCTGCACCTGACTCATGCTGCGCTCTGCAGGCTTTAGAGTGTACAATTGCGAGCCATTCAAAGAGACAGTGAGCTGCCCTCGCATGCAGTAATGGTGCTCAGCTTCCATTTGCCGGCAGGGATAGACTGCCCAGAACATGCTGCTGTGGCAGCGAGCTACCCTGGCACTTGCTGAGGCTGGCTCGCATCCTGAGCCTGGCCCGTGCTGCAGTTTCGGCGGGAGTTCGAGAATGGAGGCATCGGCATTGTGGAGATGTTGTTTCGCTGCAATATCCTAGCCATTGTGGGGGGCGGCACGTCCCCCCAGTTCCCCATCAATAAGGCAAGGCACTAGATGCTTTGCTCCTCCACAAGGTGCTCTGCTCATTGTTCCCTGCACCTTCAGGGGAATCCCTGCTGCAAAAGCAGCGAGCTTGATGTTAGGGGCAGCAGCCAGTGACTGCATCAGGGTTGGGCAACATTGTCAGGGTTGGGCAACATTGTTAGGGTTGCAGCCGTGCCAATCGACTGCTCATTTGCAGCAGCAGTGTTGAGCAGGCTCTGCTGCCTGCAGGTCATGATTTGGGACGATCATCAGAAACGCTGCATCGGGGAGCTTAGCTTCAGAAGTCAGGTGTGGCTGCCTGCTGCTGTGGTTCTGCTAGAGCAGCCCTGGACTCTAGCTGAACTCAGGCTCTGTGAAGACCAGCCCAAGGCCTGTGCACATGGTTGAAAACATCCAGCAGGCAGGCTGCAAGTGTACAGCACAGTGCAGTGGTGCTTGAGCCATCTGCTGAGCCAGCCCTTCGAGCAGGTACTGGCTGAGGCATCAGCTCGCCCTGCTGACCAGTTCTTGGCTGAGACTCCTTGCAGATCTCGGCTGCAGCTCCCTGCAGGGCGCTGGCTGCACATCGTTGGGCGCATGCTGAGTGTTCATGGTGCAGCAGCTGCTGGCTGACCCAAGCTGGCATCACTGGCTTCCACTGCATTGCGATCTGCAGGATGCTGCGGCAGGTCAGGGACAAGCTGAAAGGCCAAATAGAGCCTGTCTGCCCACCAACTCTGGCTGCTGCCCATTGCAGTCAAGGTGCAGTGCAGGTCCACATCAACCCTGTCAGTGTCAAGGCAAACTGCCCCCTGCAGCGCAGAGTATGTGATGGAGTTCCACAGCTGAGTCAGAGCACAAGGACGCTGTCACGATCAATACCATACTCCTGCCTGGCTTCAGGTCAGAGCGGTGAAGCTGCGGCGTGACCGGATAGTGGTGGCGCTGGAGCACAAAGTGCTGATCTACAACTTTGCAGACCTGCGCCTGCTGCACTCCATTGAGACGCAGAGCAACCCTGCGGGGCTGCTCGCGCTGTCAGCAGCCGCAGAGCAGACGGTACTGGCCTGCCCAGGACTGCACAACGGCCAGGTGGGTGTCACACAAGTGCAGGGCCCTCCCATCCAGCTCCTACGCAGCCCAAGCTATTAGAAGAGACTGGTGTTGGCCCGCCTGGGTTTCCACAACTGCCAGGTGGGCTGCTAACGCAGGGCAACACAGCCCAGGGCACAGAGCAGGGGATGGGCACGCCAGGCTTCCTATAGAAGGGCGGCTTGTCACAAGCCACCTCCCAATATCTATCAATGAGCTCCTGTCCTTACTGCGCGAAGCATGTCCTGCTTCAAGAGCGCTGAGATGCAGCAGGCACTAAGAGGTGCCAGGCCAAGCATTCTGCCTGGACACTGCGGGCCTGGGCTCCCCAACCCCTGCCTGACCCAGCCTTGCCCTGCAGGGATTAAGCCACAACAGAGCATCAACATGACTGCTGCAGGTGCAGGCTGCGGTTCCAACTTGAGTGCTGCATGCATCCTGCCCGCCAAGCCTCACCAAGCTAGCCCCCGTCCCGGCGGGAGACACCTGCAACAACACACAGCCAGGAATGGTACAGGCACCGTGTACTATATGCAGCGCACTGACTTCGTCAGCTCACAGTTCTGCTCACTGCAAAATGTGCTGCAGGTGACTGGCCCATGAAGGCACTGCGCACTCCCTGCCAGCCTCCTGCAAGCAGTACACAGACCGAAAGCTGCTGCAGGTGCGCGTTGAGCTGTATGATGTGCGGCGCACCAAGTTCATCCAGGCACACAGCTCCCCGCTGGTGTGCATGGCGCTATCATTGGATGGCAAGCTGCTTGCCACAGCCTCAGAGCGGGGCACGCTTGTGCGTATACACTCCACAGCAGACGCCTCCAAGCTGCAGGTGTGTGGCAATGCAAGCACAGGAACCCATGGCACTCTTCAGGTGCTCGTGCTGGGCTGACGTTGGGCAAATACATTACACGGCAGGGGCAGGTCTCGTGCCACCACTGGGCTCGCGCCTGGGTGGGCAACGGTCTGCTCTGCTGGGTGCTGCCTGGAGGGTTGCTGCCCGTTATATCACTGGCACAGCAGACGCCTCCCAGCAACAGCTGTGTGTCATCAGCTGTGCATATACTGCCCTGTGGGTGCTGGCTGTGCACAGATGCTTTCGCTGAGCCACAGGCCCTGGGGTGGGGCATTCATGGCAGACGTCTTCAGGCACTGTTGCCAGGCTGCCAGCTTGCAATCCCCTCCTCCTGTTCTTCAGAACAGCACGGGCAGCATGACTGTCTTCCTGACAGCAGCAGGCCAGCACAGGCACCCGTTGCCTCTGTGCAGCACTCACTACCATCTACTGCGCTACAGGAGCTGCGGAGAGGGGCAGACCCTGCTCGGATCTTCAGCATCGCATTCTCACGTGGGGAGAGCCCCGACTTTGTGGCGGTCACCAGCGACAAGCACACAGTGCATGTCTTTAATCTGGACCGCAAACAGACCCAGGCCATCCCTGCTCTGGACCAGGGCGATGGGCAGGCCAATGGCGAGCAGTCCCCGAAGAACCCGATCTCTGCATTGTCTTTTGTCAGCGTGAGTTCACTTGGGGTTTGCATGGCGTGTGGGAAGGGGCAGAGAAGAAATGCCCTGGCTTGAGTCTCGAAAAACCTGCCCACACCAGGAGCGAAGTTCCCATCTGTGTGTCGATCTTTGCCAGCATAACTTCTTGAGCTGCATGGGGGTTTACAAAGGGAGGGGGATAGCAGCCACCTGCAGGCCTCCTAGACCCCGTAGCAGATTGTGAGCAGTCCCCCACATCCACGTATGCTGCCCCTTACTGCATGACTGTAGTCATATATGCACTGCATGGAATGGTGGGCAGGGGGACTCGATCTCCTCAGTGCAAGCCTCAGGAACCCTGCAGCAGCTTGGAAGCATGACCCCAACATTCGTATCTCAGCGCTGTCCATGGTCAGCATTGTAGTTGCATGCTGGCATACCTGGCTACCAGCCCAGCGCTCTTGTCCTGCGCTTGATTGCTCAGGCCTGCCTCGTATTGCCCCATGCTTGCCTTTAATGCACGGTGGCTTGTTTCATGGATCTGTAGTTGTTGCTACCTGTATCATGCTCGTGACTACACCTGCCACCCTGGACTCATATGCAAAAATGGCTGCTGACACCACAGCCATTCCTGCTGCTGCAGTCCTTTCTGCCGGTGCCCTACTTTGCCTCGGAGCGCTCCTTTGCTCAATACAAGCCTCCTGAAGAGTGCAAGACCATTGTTGGCTTTGGCCAGGAACCCAACAGCTTAGTCGTTGTGGGGTCCAGTGGCAACTTTTGGACTGCCACCTTTGACCCAGATAAGGGTGGCCTCTGCCAGCAGAAAGTCATTGCCAAGTTTCTAGAGCAGGGATCCCTGGCCTGAAGGGCTGGTTTTGCAAACAAGTTAGGTTCCTGTTTGTGTTCCTTCACTGAAATGATGCCTTTTCAAAAGATATGTCAGGACAGACTGGACCAAGTTCATGGAGGTCTTGAACAACATGCATGGCAGTCGTGGAAACAGGCAAGGCCAGGGGTTTGGAAAAGAGAAAGAAGCGTCAAAGGGCTAGGGAGCGCAGCATGCTGTGTGCTGGCAGGAAGCAAGGCAGCTGTGTATGGGGCTGGCAATGACATGCGCTACACACCAGTTGCATGCTGTACATTGCCATTGGTCATGGTAGAGTCAGGCGCTCAGCAATGGGGTGGCCTCTAGACAACTCATCACAGGACGGCCCCTGTAGTCTTGTAAGTGTAGAGTTATCTGACAAATGCGATGACGTCCATGTCCAGGGAGCAGTGCGTGAAGCCGACTGCAAAGGCATGCAGTTGAAAGTGTGTAATTCTTGATGCCTGTTTCTTTCAAAATCTTGTTTGTGTCCTTGAATGACAAGCTGCACACAGCTGTTGGGCGACCGCAGGAACTCTGTGTCTTCACCATCAAACAAAGGGTTGCAGGCACCACACCCAGCTGCACGTCCTGCAGAACATTTGCAGGCCCACCTAGTGCAGCGTCCCTCATGAAGTCACTGGGCAATGTTGCCTTCAGTGTTGTTGGTTGCTGCGTATTGTTGTCCAGATGTCGTCCCAGGAATGAGGAGCCCTGCGCGTGTCTGGTTGATGTAGCTTGAGAGTGGGCAAGCGCGCTGGAAACCCCTGCAGCACAGATGCGTGTGCTGCTCAGCGCCGTCGCCTGAGCAAGGACATCAGCTGGTACAGCAGCAGGGAAGCATGAGACTTTTCAAGTCAGCAATCATGCATCCTGGCTGTGGCGGTGTGTGGCAGGGAAGGCCAGCCCTAACAGGATCCAGCACAAGCCCAGCTGGGGTGCATCTGTGGCTCTTGTTTGCGCTGCTGGACATTGACCTGCACAACAACTACATAGATGCAGCTGGCCTGCGGCAGAAGCTGTGGCTGTCCCAACTTGCACTGATCTCCCATGAGAGCAGTCAGCTGCTCGCAGTCCGTCCCTGCCGGGGTAGCAAAATGTGACAGTGCTGCAGCGGCAGCTTGCCTGTAATTTTCCCAGCCTGACACCCAGAAGTCCTCTGGCAGCCAGGCCACATTGTTTTCCTCGCAGGTGGCGGTAGCATTGGCAGGGACCGATGCAAAGTAAGAGTCTGGCTGCCAGGCGAGATTGTCAATGGGAGTCTGCACCGCACAGGTTTTAGTTGGCTGTATCTTGGGACTGTAACCACACCAGTCTGCGTGCAGGCACCTAACACAGCAGGCAGCCTTGGCGTATATGAGACAACACAAACAGCAAGCCCTGCTTGGCAGTTAGACCTGTTAGGCTAGGATGCTGGTGATCAGCATCCCACTTAGAACAGAGAAATGCCTTGCCAATGGAACTCGATAGGCTATGAGGCCAGCGGAGCGTCACATCAGCCAAAAGAGGAACCAGCATCACGAAGACGGTGTGGCAAACGTGGTGGCTCACATCGTTGCTGGGATTAAAGCTGCAGTTGCCCTGCAGGCCACTGCTGGACTGGATGGAGGTGAAGTTGAGGCGGGGCACGGGGCTGACACGTGTGAGCAGTGCATCGTTGAAGGTGCAGGGGCGCCCCAGGTACAGCCCGCAGTTGCCGGGGTCAGTGGTCCTGCAGGCAGGGCATGCTGCGTCAACTCCCAATTGGTGATTGTTGGAGTCATTACTGCAACATGCAATTGAGGGGGCTGTCATGCTGCGAGCAGACGTGAATGGCTAGCAGGCCTCACCGGGCATTCTCCAGGTCCAGTACCACCTGTCCGATGTTAGGGAAGGTATTATTGCTCCAATTGACAATGAAGGAGAACGTGTTGCCAAAGTTGGCGCCGCTGATGCGCCGCCTGGTGGGGTAGGTTGTGAAGTTTGCTGAGCCTGACACGTTGAGGCAAGAGGGGTTCAGCGTAATTTCCTGGTTGCAGAAGACACTCACAGTGGCCCAGGGCTTGTCCGTCTGCAGGCCTGCAGGAGCACAGCCAGTCGGTCAGCGCGTCTCAGGGGCCCCTACAGCCTCACAGCCAGCTCAAAGACTGATGCAGGAGCACAACCACATAGCCGGCGTGTCTCAATGGGGCTCAAGCCTCGCAGCCAGCGCATTGCCTGGTGCCAACTGATGCAGGCAGCAGCACAACCGCGCCCCCAGGTGCTCCGAGCGCAGGAACAACAGAGCAGAGGGCCTTCTACAGAGGAGTGCAGGAGATGCCTGAACTGGACTCAGCTGCACACGCTGCTGCGGGGTCTCGAAGTGATGCACAGAGGCCATCATGAAAGCTGGGGCTTATTATGCTGCTTGCCTTGCACAACTTCCGTTGCTGGCGTGCCAAGACTTGTTGCCAGTAGAGTAGCGGTGGCAAGATAGAATCATCCCCGCTACGAGAGGATGAGCTGGCAGCTCACCTGAGGAAGAGCAGCAGGGCATGTCCTCGACGTACATGCGGCAGAAGGGCAGGCTCCCACACTGCGGCGGCGGCGCCGGCGTGGTTGGGGGAGGGGTGGGAGGGGGGGTCGTCTGACCGGGAGCAGCAGTTGCAGATGCGCTGGCTGAGGCTGAGGCGTTGGCAGACACAAAATTGACAATCGTGGGCCCACTGTTGGCCGTGGAGTTGGCCGAGGCTGCAGTGAAATGCAGAAGTGAGACTTAGCTTGACTGGCTGCAGTCAGTTGCAGGACCTCCCCTGCTGCGCTGGCACGCAGCTGCAGGCCACCACTGCCATGACCACATGTCAAAGGGTCTTGGCTTCGTGACTGCAAGCTGGCTGCAGCCTGCAGCTCTGCCTCAGGCTGCTTCAGCAAGGGTACACGTGCGGCTGCTGATTGTGCTCAGGAATAGACAGGCTGCAAGCAGGCCCACCTGCGACAATGGCCTGGTTGGCAAGGGATGTCAACTGTGCATTAGCCGTTGCACTTGCGGTCGCTGTGGCTGTGCCTGGGGTTCCAGGCGTGCCCGGCGTGCCAGGTGTGCCTGCAAAGCGGCTGGCGTGTCAGCTTGCTCTGCCTCAGTAAAGCCTTGCATTGCACGTGGGCGGCTTGAAACTCGTAAGGGACCATGCTGCACAGTCACAATCACTTTGCAGCAGGCTCAGTTGAAAGTGCTGTGTGAGCAGCAGCTGCGAGCATGTTGCTGGCAGTCAGCAGTCTTTGCTGCCAGGCACATATTTGGCTTAATTGCTGACCTGGGGTGCCAGGAGCTCCTGGCTGGCCCACCGCTGTGGCAGTGGCTGTGGCATTGGCCTGAGCACGAGCAAGAGCCAGCAGCTCAGGAGGGACCTCGAGGTTGACAATGACGGGGGCTGCAGGTATAACAGCAATAGTTGAAGAGCTGCCAAGCTGCAGCAGCATGGGCACCAAAAGTGTTGGCCACCAGTAGGGCTGCGCAGCTGGGCACTGCCTGCCTAAGTGGCTTGAAGCTACATGCAACTGCACAGGCAGAGCCTCAATGAGCCTGTGACTTTGCCAATTCATCAACAGAGGAGATGCATGCCATCATCAAGGCACAGCCCCACAACTCCCAACATCAAGGCACAGCCCCGCAACTCCCAGCTGAAGTGCATCTTGCCTGGGTTCACGACGTTGACTGTGGTGGTCGCGTTTGCTGAAGCACTGGCAGCCGCTGTCGCACCTGCAGAAGCCCATAACACTCTCAAGATGCATCGCAGCCAGCGTGCCTGCTTTACATGCTGCAGTGCATGCAGCGGTGCCTGTTGTCATGTCCCTTACCCCTGCCTTTGCTGTCTCAGTTAATGTGACGCCTTGCCTCAGTACACCAGTACCAACACAATGCATCCAGTAGCGGGACGTGTTGAGACGTGCTGAGATGGTGCTCTGCTACAGGTTGTGAGGTGCCAGCAGGTGCAAATGAGATGGTGGGAAGGAGACATGGTGCTCTGCTAGGGTGGGAGAGATGGTCAAACTGGAGATGATGCAAAGCTGCAATTCCATCTGGATGCTATGGCCAAAGTCTGTTTTCAGAACAGGCGCAGGCTGTAGGCAACACGCTGCTCACCAGGAATGATGGCTGTGAGGCCTCCTGCAGGAGACAAGGCCACGACTGCTCCTCCCTGTGCCCCAGGCGTGGCTGCAGCAGATGCAGCAGGCCAGTCGGGAGCAGTTTGAGGATGACATGGCTGGGTGCAGCACAGCATTGAAACGCTGCTGAGATGCAATATTGTGCAGTGTGGTCTGTCGGTGGGCTGCTGCAGCTTTTGGGTGGTTGCGAAGCAATGGAGGCAGGGGAGGGCGGCTTTGCAGAGCCGCTTGCGTGGAGATGAGACCACCACAGGTGCAGCAGGGACTTACAGGCAAGCTGTGCCAGGGAAGCCGCGCTGGCAGAGGCTGTGGCGTTGGCCACAATGACTGTGGCGGCGCCCGGCACAGCTGCAGGTAGGAACACAACATGGTCAGCCAGCAGGCACGGTAGGGGCAGCAGCCCATCGAAACACTTGCATAGGAGCCACAGCTTCAGCGGTGAAATCAGGCTCACAGGACCATCATCATTTGCAAAGCATGCTGCAGTGCAGCAAGGACAGCGTGCCGTGGCTGGACATGTGCAGGGAGAGCTGCTCAGCAGCAGGTGTTGAGGTGGCTCACCCGAATTTGCCAGCAGTGCAGGGGCCGGGCCAGGAGCACTGGCAGCACCTGCAGAGCAGTTGATTTGGGGTTCAGTGATGGTCTCAGATTGTGCAAGGCAAGCTTGAGGCATGTATGAAACCCATTCAAGGCCCCTCTCACGAAAGAGAACAGCAGGTGTCTGGGCTTGTTCAGCCAGATCTTTCCCGGGGGATAAAGCATTCCAGGCAGCCACGGGATCTTGACAGGCAGATGGCATGCAGCAGGGGGGCAGCACAAGGTGTGGTGCACTGGGGGCTTGAAAGGTGGTGGGCTGCTAGCGCAGTGCTGCCAGTAAAGCGGGTACAGAGGTGGCACGCGGCAGGGCGGTGGCTCAACGCTTGAAGCCAATGGCAACAGCTTTTGGGGACAGAAAAAAAGTGGGCGCCAATTCAGCCCAAAAAGGCATGGGCGAGGACTGAGCGGCTTGGCAGCAAGGAGGTGGCTGGCTCCGCGGCATGCTGCGCAAAGAGACGGCCATTGGCGTTAGCATACCTGCCAGCGGCGGAGCTCCACCTGAGAAGCTGACGCTTGGTGCCTGAGCAGCGACGACGCTGGGTGCCTGGGCAGCACCGCCGGCGCTTGGTCCCAGGGCAGCCAGAGCAGGGGCCTGTGCAGCAACTGTTGCAGGGTGCACAGCTGCAGGCAGCAGCGGCAAGACTCAATGGAGAGGCCTTGCATGGCAGCTTCGGCAGTTTGTGACAGACTGCCCACTGCAGGCCTCTACATGTAGGTGCTCCTCATCATGCAAACCAGCGACTCGGAGGCAGCAGCTGGCTTGCAGCTGACTGCTGCCTCAATGACAGGCACGTCATGCAGGTTGTCCAGAGGAATGGTTAGATGTGCTGTCAAATGGTGCCAAAGACCCTACCTGTGGGGGCAGGGGCCGCAGCAGCTGGCGTCACAGGTGGCGCAGGGGTTCTAGGTGTCACTCCATTCGCTGTGCTGGCAGACGCCGACGCAGCAGCTTCTGCAGATGCTGAGGTGTTCTGCAGAAGAGTCCTGTGAGCAGCAGTGGGCCCTGCATGACACAGAGCTAGTCAGATTTTGTCAAGGGGATGAAGCTGTTGGAGGGAAGCACTGGCAAGGGAAGTTTCTGAGTACCAGGGTCGAGGGCTGACCTGCGCTCAGGGTTAGCAGCACCACACAGGCTGCAGCCATCCATTCTGAACCTGTCATCTTCATGTGGATAGAGCAGATCTGGCAGGATCAGCTTTGAATTAATAGCAGTTACGACTGCTTGGCTGCTACACAGTGGTGTGACGAGAGCTTCCTGACCACGAGCAGATGCTACACGTCAAAGCAGTGGGTGGCCTGTGTAGAAATGGCGTGGAGGGAGAATGGAGGTTCTCAAAAAGCCTGGTGGCCTGCCCTAAAGCTCCCAAAGAAGACAGCTGGCAGACCGCTCGAGTCCAGATGGCACTTTGGTGGCCATTCCACTTTGCCTTCCTGGCTGCCAGGTGGTGAGCTTCAGAGAGCTGTTTTGAATTTGGAGTCAAGCTTTAGCGATCTTTGTTCAGGGCATGAATCTAGGCAAGGTTACGAGACCAGGACTTCGCTCATGGGTTTTTGCCGAAGCATGCAGCTCAGGAGCAGCTTAGGCGGAGCAAGGCCCATTTACTGCTTGAAGGGATATTTGCTCCTTGAGTAAAGACTTGAACACCAGCATTTTGCTATGATGCAACACAGGGGTCCCTGGCAGGTAAGGATCAGCACAGCTGCTTCAGGCATTGATGCTTACCTCGTCCCAGTTGCTGAGGCAGCCTTGCGCTACAGAGGTTTGACAGTTAACATGAGGACTGCAGCATCTCAGACATCACCTGCCCTGTGTCAGAGGCTGTCAACTTGAGGCTACATGAGCCTGCCCGCAGAATAGTCATGCACTCCTCTGAGTGCTTGGCCAAGGGCATTGGCCATTAAAAGAGGCAGCATTCAAATGGTCAGGATGTTGATTATAGTGCTGTGAGACTAAGTCACCAAGTTCCAATGTAGGTGGTTGCCAGGAACAAATGGTATGCAGAGCACCACTCAAGATCGTATACTAACATATATAACGGCTGCACAAGCTCCACAGGCCATGTCCATGGCCGTCCTGTTCACCAGTTTGGGTTTGCACAGCATGGCAGCTGACATGGCAGCAGGGGTTGCAGGCACTCAAGGTAGCCATGCTTGTGTCCACTGGATGCCTGCCGTCAGACCCAGCCTTGGCTGCAGGTCTCATCCATGCTGCCTCTCTCCAGCCTATCCAATCACCTCACGCTGCAGTGGGTGGAGGACCCTGCATTCCCCTCGTCGTGTCCACCTGCCAGTGGCCTGCCTGGGACCGAAAACGGCTCTGAGTACATGCCAGCTGAAGCAGACTCTGTGCCCATTGTCGCCAGGCTCAGCCTGTCCCTGGGATGTCAAGAGACTACTGGACATCTGCATCAACATCACCCTACACGAGTTGGCATGCAGGTGGGGGTGAGCAGGGCGTCGAGGCATATGTCTGCCCTGCTGCTGCAGAAGACCTTGGCTCTCATGCTACTGCCATGCAGATGAACATGTAGACCATAAGCAGACCTTGACATAACTTTAAATGCCACCTCTCAATGGCCTTTAGGATGGCGCAAAAAGCTTTTCTGAATGTGTACCACTGGCAAGCCAAGGCTGCTGTCAGGCCTGTGAAATCTGGGTAAAAGATTGCAAGGAGCTTCTTCACATGCAATTTAGCAGGCGCCGTTGCCTTCTCTGCCCCAGCATTTGACGCCATAGAACCCAGCGAGATACTGCATTGACCTGGCCCAGCAGAGCTTAAAGTGTGCCCAGAAGGGAGAAGTCTGAGAAAACCACTCCTGTCTGGAGTTCCACCTCCTTACCCTTGAGACATCAGTCATGTGGACGCATTTTCTGTCTTGCCCCGCTAGCTGTCTGCCACGCCCACAGGACTGCCTACACAAGCACTTCAACTATTACTGCAGCCAGCCACTGAGAACATACCCCCCTCTCTATCAACGAATACTCCAAAGATGGTCCTCAGATGCATTGCTAGCAGACCCTGCAGGGCCATGCCACTCTTGACAGCCCAGGCAGAGCTCAGAAGGCCACGTAGACTTGCAAGAGTGGCAGGCCACAGACCTTGGCCAGTCATAGGCTTTCTTTTAGCCCTCAAGGCAGACCCTGTGGCTTTCTTCTTAAGCGCTCAGGATGAGGGGATGGCTGCACAGGAAGAAGTGAGCTTTCTAGAGCAGTGCAGGAACAGGTCGCATGTCTCCTGTGGCATAAAAATAGCTTGACAATGCTGCTGCCCTTGAATGCAGACCTTCACTCTAGACTTTGGCGTCCTGCCGCTCACTCTTATTTTTCTGCACTCCCAGAGACATGTGCAACATGTCAGTTTGAGCATAGTCGATATAACAACGTTGCTTTCAGCATGGAAGCATGCAATCATCATGGGACCTCACTCCCACTACAGGTGCTAGTGGATGGTGCACAGGCCTACCATAAGTCAGACGTGGACAAAAGTGGCCTGGGTATGCTCATAGGTATGAGCTGCCCAGTCTCTACCTTGCTGGCCCTGCATGCTGCACAGCTGACCAGCATGAGCAACTAATTGCATGGCATCCTGTGCAGGAAATGGGCTGCTGCTGGCTGACAGCAGTGCACATCAGATGAGGCGCAGGCTGCTCATGCCCTGCTTCACACAGGAGAGGATGGTACGAGACGTGCACCCTCACGCGCGCTGCCATCCTTACTGATTCCCGGCGCTCCCCTGCAGAATGCCTTTGTGCCTCAGATGTCCAGCATTGCAGAGGAACTTGGCAGGCAGCTGGTGTCTCATGCCAGCAGCAGTCAGGAGCCAGTCAACATCCTGGAGTGGACCACCACTGCAACACTCAGCATCATCAGCACCTGCGGATTTGGCATTGACATGGGCTCCAAGGCCTCAGCAATTGTGAGGGCTCCTCATTTCAGCGGGGTTCCTGGCAGGCATTGCCATCCTGCTCTGTACAGTGATGCCCAGCTTGCTGTGACAGCCTCTGTCGTGATGCAGGGCATGGCAACTCATGCAGCCTTGGCACATACGGTCATGGTCATGAGAACACCCTGGCACCCCCCCTCGTCAGTCCCTGTTCCCTCAAATCTGGAGTTCAAGCGCAATCGAACCCTTCTGGATGAAGCCATATATGGCCTCATTGCTGAGCGCAGGCATGCGAGGTCACAGGAACCAGGTGGACCGCAATGACACAGCTCAAACACCCGTTCAGTATCGCTGCAGCAGCTGCAGAATGCCTGGTGTCACTGCAGCAGCTGAGACTGTGCTGCCAGCCTGCTGAGCGCTCCTCCCCTGACCTGCAGGCATCAGCATGCCTGACAGCTCAGGCGAGGCACCTACTAGTTTGGTAGCTCAGTGTCCGCACAGCAATCTCATTGGGGTCCAAGAAGGCAGCGATGAAGTGGCACATCAGCAAAATCAGGCCCAACATCTCAAGAAGAAGATGGACTTACTGGATCTGCTGCTGTCAGCCAGATACGATGACGGCAGTCAGCTCACAGACTTGGAGCTCAGGGATGAGTGCATGACCCTGATCTTGGCAGGTGAGATTGAAGTGGGCTCTTCGTTCCGCATGTCTCGTCATCTGCAAGCATGCTGCACCCTCGTCTCTGCCTATGGGATGGCTGTGGACTTGGGCTTTGTGTTTGCATGCAGGGCATGAGACGAGTGCCAACTTGTTGGCGTGGCTGTTCTACTACCTGGCTCAACACGCAGAGGTGGTGCAAAAGCTCAGGCAGGAGGTGGCTGCTGTGGTTGGCCTGGGTCCCGTGGAGCCACGGCATATTCAGCAGATGCCCTGGTGCCAAGCTGCAGTGAAGGAGACGCTGCGTCTGCGCCCACCTGCCTGGGCCTTCGACCGCCAGGCTGTAGAGGATGATGTGCTGCCGGGTGAGCTGCCTCCAGCTTGAGCTGATGGTGACTGGTGTTGCCAAGCATGGCTACGACATTTCAAAGAGATGTGAGGTTTGCTGGATGATGTCATTGTCTCAACATGATTGTAGACATCTTACCCTGCCATGTCACAGTGCTGTCCACGCTTCGTGGAACCAGCATCTGTGGGGATTTTCTGGCTCATTGCATAGCATGTGCAGCCCCTCCAATGAGCAGAGGAGCGCTGGCTGAGGCCTGCGATCTCTGCTGCCAGCGAGCCCCTATGCCATGGCATATTATGCCGCTGCCCAGCTTCTGTGCCATCCTGCCTGTCATGGCTTGGTGCCAAGCCATCTGTGATGCCTCCTTGTGCTGCTGCAGGCGGCTTTGAGGTGCAGAAGGGAGACTTGCTGCTTCTCAGCCCGCTAACAATACAGCAAAAGCATGAGAACTTCAGCAACCCAGAGGCTTTCCAGCTGCACAGGTGAACACATGTTCGCTGCAGCGTAAAGACAGGACTCCTTCACTGCCATTGTCATCCTGCAGGTGGCTTGATGGCAGCTGCGAACAGCTGGGAAAGATGTGTTACATTCCATTTGGGGCAGGGCCCAGGTGAGGACAGAGCTGCAAGTGTTGCCTTCCGTCCTCCTTGATTGCTGACAGTGGTGCTTGTGATGTTCAGGAAGTGCATTGGCGAAGCTTTTGGCCGGCTAGAGACAATGGTGGGATCCTACAGCTGTGAAAATTGGTGCCTGACTGCAAAGTGCCTTCCAGCTGTGCCTTCCCATGTGCAGGTGATCCTTGCATCTTGGATACGCCATCTAGACTTTGAGCTGCTGGACAGCAGCATCAATGTGCCCCTTGAAGGTGGTATCACCCTTCGACCAGGAAAGTCCATTCTCATGAAGTTGAAAGCTATTTGACCTTCATGCCCTTGGCCCTGCCACCTCAGGGTTTTTGTCGGGAATGAATTGTTTGCTTGTGGCCCAATTTTGTTTGCTGGCTGAATGTAGTAGATACATGCTGCTGAAGAGACTAGACTTGTTTGGATTATGTCATTGCCCAGCTGTGCTGCAACGCTGGCACCATGTCAGGCTGGCCTACGCAGGCCAGCTTGGTACTGCTTGTCATCACCCAAACTGCAATGATGCCCAGTCTGAAAGTGAAGCAGCATTGGCAAGGGGGCCACAAGCTACAGCTGGCCCCACCAGCATAACATCTGCAGCATCATGAAAATCATGAATTGGTATGGTCAGATGTGGTGCCCCAGTGCTCAAGCATGGGTCAAATGGCAGTATGCAGCTGTTCCTGTCGCTGGAGGCGACGGAAAGCGGCAGCAGCTGTGTTGCGAAGGCTAGCGTTCTGAAGACTATTGGCTGTCATTGCAAGGAGGTGCTGTGCCTCAGCGGCCTTGCTCCAGTTCTCCACAGCCTCAAAGGCGCGAGCAGCTCCCTGCAGGGGCCCTGTGTACCTGCATAGCAAGGCATCATGCCTGTCAATGCAGCTGCTGAGCCAATGCTGCTCAACTGACAGTCTGGGCATGCAGCTTTCGTCACGTGGTGGCGTCACCTCTCAGGAGCCATGGGGTTGCTTGCAGTGCCCCAGCTGCAGCTGTGCCAAGAAATGAAACCCATGCGCACAGCCCATGCAGCTCGTACCATCACCTGCAGGGGTCAGCCCTCAGCTGTGCTACGTGAGCGCCCGCCAGCAGGCACTTCCCCAGCAGCAGCTGTGCAGCGCCCTGCGCAGCCATGCTGGCCTGTCCCAGCACCTGTGGCAGGACCCCCTGGAGCTCCGCTGCTGCCCGCGCTGCATGGCAGCCACCTAGAGCCAGCCATGTCTCAGCCAGTGCCACAGTCGCGTCGCACCTCTGCACCAACAGCCAGAGTTAAGAGCATGCAGCACCCACCTCACAGCCATGCACAAGCAGGCAATGGAACTTGCAGTCACAGCCAGCTGAAAGCAGCATGTACAACCAGCACTGAAACATGCAGCAACAGCGGCGTGAACCATATCTGACACTGAAGGCATATTTGCCAGCACCCATAGGCGACAAGGAGCTGCAGCTTGCCGGGCAGGCAGGCAGCACATCACAGCTACATATGAGACTGAGCCACCAGCCCACACCCACTGGGCAGAGGTGACAGGGCGGCCCATCAGACCCAGTGACAGACTGCATCAGTCAGCCAGCTGCCACAAGGAGCGCGGCAACACTGCGATGAAGAGGTAGGCAAGGCAGCCTACCAGGGCATCCAAGTGGAAGTCTCTGCAGTGCAGGAGGCAGCTGAGGATGTGAGGCAGGCCCGTGAGGGGGCTGCCAGCCTCCAGGTGGCTGCGCCCCAGCAGCAGTAGCATCTGTGCAGCCTCTATCTGCATGGGGGCAGCCGTAGCACTGAGGTGCCTACTGGATGCCTGCGATGCTGCTGAGTCCTTACAAACACAGGGTGTTAAGCTCTTGCAGCCGCTGTGGTGCAGCGGCTTCACTGCGGGGGTGCACAGCGCTGCCGGTGGTGGACTCGAAGCAGGTTTGGCAGTCCTGCCCGCAGCACACCTGCAGTCCTGCCTGCCTGCACTCATTGAAGAGGCCGGCAGCTGCCTCCTGCGCATCTGCTTGCCTGCCAGCAGCCAGGAGGGTGCGCACTGAGGCCTGCTCCAACTGCATCCTACATGTCAGGGGCATTGTCAATGTCACACATGGCAGAGCATAGTGCTTGACAGCAGCAGGTCGGTGGGGAAGGGTATGCGCGGCAACCTCCCACACTCTGCCAGTGCTGGGAGTTAGCACCCACGGGACGATCAGATAGTGCTTGGGTCCACCCTGAGGGCTGCAGCAGCATTGTTCTTAATTAGTGGACAGTGTGAGCACAGAGCCTGCCAATGCAGTCTGGTGGCGAGAAGCTGCAGGTCAGTGCTCAAGGAAAATGGAGGACTGGCTGGTCTAGCAAAGATTATCAATACCAGCGCAGATATACACAGCTGAGCCACAGATCAGTGCACAAAGGAGTGCCACAGCAGACCACAAGACTTGAGATGCAGCTAAATGTGCCAATGCAGCGCAGGGATGACCGGGACAGGCCGCCAGACCTCAGCTGCAGCTCGGTGGCGCCTGTGGGGTCTGGCAGCCCGCACATCTCAGCCGCCAGGTGCATGGCGGCGGCGATGTCGCTGTGGTGCAGGGCGCGCTCATGGGCTAGGGCCAGGCGCGCAGCCTGCAGTGCCTTGCTGTTGCTGGCGGGGCAGGCCGCCTCCGCCATCTGCAGGACCTGCTCCGCGGCGCTGCAAGGGAGAACCCAGGTGTCAGCCTGTCAGTGATAGCCTGTCAGCAGCCCCCGCCACCAACCTGTGTGCATGCTTTGCAAGGTGGCGAGATAGAGGGTACCAGCAGTGAGCAGCCTGCACAGGCACACCTGCCAGGTGTTCCATTTTGGGTGGTGCGATATGCGCCGCAGGGCTTACCCCATGCTCATCTGGACCCTCTTTTAGAGGCTGCAACCAGTGAAGTATGGCTATCAAGGCTGCGACCCACTCTCACCTGTACCCCTTCTTAAAGGCTGCAATCTGCGCCAGCTGGGCATAGGCCAGGCACTGATCTGCAGTGCTGGCCGTCCCCTCGAAGTTGGCCAGCACCTGCAGGGCACTCACCTCCGCCAGCTGGCGACTGCCGGCCAGCTGCCAGGCAGCCCCCTGCAGGAGGTGGGCGCTGGCATGTAGCTGGGCTACTGCTGCTGCTGAGGAGGCGTGACTGCCTGCAGGAAACAGAAACGCATCGCTTCTTGGGTGAGGTCTGCGGCAGTCAACGGCTGCTGCTGAGGAGGCATAGCTGCCTGTAGGAAGCTGTTGGCAGCTGCCGTGCGGGAGAGGGCCACACAGCTGTACTATTTTCTGCCTGCCAGCTGCCAGGTGGCATCTTGCAGCAGGTGAGCGCTGGCCTGCTGCCAGTGGCTTAAGCATGGCTGCCTGCAGGGAAGGCAGTGCTTGATGGACTTGGGGCTACAGCTGCTACACAGCACCTTGCAGTCAGCTCATGCACCCCCCTTGACAGGCAGGCTGCTCACCAACACTGCATAGCCCAAAGACTGTGGGTGTCAGCAGGAACAGGTCAGCCAGAGTCCCCCGCCCCGTGGCCCCCACCAGGTTCTGAGGGGGCGTTGCCTGCCGTGGCGGGGGGCACGGGGACAGCTGCCAGCAGGCCCGAGGCCTGGTGCAGATGGGTCATGTGGCGGACTGCCACCGCGACGCCCAGCGTAGCCATGCTGCGCTCACCTGCAGACAGGGCAGCAGCCTCAGCTTGGCCCTTGGCACGCGAGCAGCCTCAGCTCAGCCTTGGCACTCAGCTTGGCCTTGGCATGCCATCAGCCCTGAATGAATGACCGCACCAGGACAGCGCAGCCGGGGTGACGCCATTGTCACAGGCCGTGCTGGAGCAGGAGATCGATGCCAGGTGCAGCAACTGAGGCTCAGCAGCAACGCGAGGGAGGGTGCTTGTCAGGTCGTGTCTGCAGCTCAGGAGGGGTCCTAGGCTCCCTGCAGTCCTAAGTCCAAGCAGTCAGGGCAGTCATGAACACCCACAGTCTGGCCGGGCAGCGCTGGGCGCACTGGTCTGGGGGGCAGTACCTCCAAACGAACCTTTGCATGACTTGTCAGGGGACAGCACTTCTGGGCTGCACGGTGTCCTGCCCAGCACTTCCAGGGCCCACATCAGCCATGCACAGCAAGGCAAGTGCAACACTAGCTGGCCTGCAGCTGTCACAGGCATTCACAGGCAACAAAGCGCAGGATGGGGTGGCCTAGCATGACGCAGGTCTGCTGCAGGAGGTCCAGGAACGCTGCACAGCTTGCTGTGCAGAGGCACCCAGCCACGGCAAAGCCTCTCACCTTCAGCGGTGGGCAGAGCTCTCTTGATGCCCTTGCCCGGCAGGTCGGTCAGGCAGTGCTGCAGGGAGAACTGGGCCAGCGCCAGGTGGGCGTACCCGGTCAGCTGCGGCATCTGCATCTCCTTGGAGCGCTGAAAGCACCTGCAGTGGGCACCACAGGGTTGCAGGGGGGGAGGGTCCTTCCTCTACCCCGGCAGCTCCTATAGCAGCCAGCACAGAAGTGCAGGGGGACAGCGGTGCCTGTTGCCTCATGGGGGGCGTTCCTCTGCCGTCAGCATGGTGTGTAATCGCCACCTGCCAGGACCAGTGGAGCGCAGATTGCAATGTGGACGTCACCTGGATGCAGATACGCCCGCCGACAGGCTAGCGATGGGCAAGGTCCCTCCCTCTCGCTCTCAAATAGCGGCACAGCAACTTGTGACTGATGCCTGACAGGCACAGCAGGAGAGTTCTCCCAGCCCGATGCAGCGCGGCCTTGCCTTCTGAGTAGCTTGAGGAGCTGCAAGTGGTGCCTCGCTGCCACATCAGCGCCCTCTGGGCCCCCCATGCGTCCAGCTGCCTGGGGCGTGGTGGCTGCCAGCAGCTGGCACAGCGCTGCCAGAGACTCGGCAAGAACTCCATTGTCACTGTTCTGCTGGGCTACACGCACAGCCTCATTCAGCGCCAGCAGAGCCTCCTGCAAGGCAGAGCAGCTATCGGTGCAAGGCACAGCCTGGCTTCTACAAGGAGGGTGCAATACAACTAGCACGCACTCCCTGACCAAATGGCACCTGCAGCACGTGCTGCCCATGCGCCAATGGTTGAGCGCTGGGTTTTGCGCAGGACACCATGATCTTCGCGCTGCTGGTAGGTGCCTTCCAAATGCTGATGCAGCAGTGCCGTATGCAGGGCACTGCACCTGGACATGCCCCAGCTTTGCCTGCATGGCTCCCACGCTGAGCAGAGCATTCTGCAGCTGCCCCCGTGCCGCCACAGCGTCCTGCCCCACGCTGTCGGGCTCACTGATGGCCCCCCCACCTGCAGCACACGATGCACGGCGTCCTAAGTTGCAGTCGCACCGCTCTGCCCTGCACTGCCTCATCACCAGGCATGCAAGGCATTGCAGCATGCAACCCAGAACAGAGAGAGCAGGGATGCAGTGAAAAGCGAGCCAACTGGTCTGCACTGCACTGCGTCTGATGCAGCATCTTGCGACTTCTGCAGCATGTACCAGACGAGCGCCCGCATCTTCGGTGGCCTGACCTTGCCCCAGATGCTGCTGATGCAAGCTTCTGGGCTCACCTGCAGTGTCAAAGTGCTGGTGCAAGGCGTCCAGAGCTGCAAGGTAGTCGCCTGACTGCAAGGCATGGACATGGCGAGCCAGGTGAGCCTGACGGCCATCTGGCATCAGGTCCTTGAGCGTCCCCATTGGGCTGCTGCCCTCTGACTGCTGGCCGGCCTGCAGAGGTGTGCAAGCCGTGTCTGCGCAATGTCTGAGACTGCCAGTGGTGCCATCAGCGCCTTCAGCAGCAGCAGCAGCAACCGCAGCCCAAACCGGAGCAGTGGGACCACGACGTTTGCAGGTAGACTTGGCTGTTGACAAAAGTGAAGCACCATTGGTGAAGCCTCCTTCACCCCAACAGGCGGCATGTGGTAGCACACAAGCAACCCAGCAGGAAGCATCAGGCGACCCTGGCATGTCTGCAGGTTACCTTTAAGCAGCACAAGCCAGCGATGCTATGTGCAGACCACATGATCAGCGTGAGAGTGGAGCTGCGTGGCATCAGTGGGTGGAGGCGACAACTGCCAGATCGTCATCCTGACCTGGTACTGCTGGACCGCAGGGGCCTGCACAGAACCATGAGGTCGTGCCCGCTGGGAGGTGCCGGCTGAACGCAGCCGAGCCTGGGTTGCAACCTCCTGGTAGGCCCTCAAGTCCTCATACAGGCGCCCCACAGCCTGCAGGCAGCAGCATCTGACTGTGCACTAGCTGTGGACTGAGAAGATGGCAGGCCCTGCTGCTGTGCTGCTCATGCAGGCGCTCTAATGCCTGCATGCAGCACCTGTCTGTTAGGGCCTGTCACAAAGGGAGAAAGGCTGGGGCTCAGGCAGAATGGGGAGGTGCCCTGCAGCTGGAACGTCGTGCCCCAGAAGGTGCTGCAGACTGCAAGCACAAGGGGAGGTCAACATACCAGAAAAGCGATTTCATTTAGTGATGTGCAAGTGGTGTAGGGTGACGTCACGTCTTGAGGCTCAAGGCCTTGCTTGGCCGAGGTCCAGCAGAGGCATGACCAAGCTCCTCTCCAAGCATCGGCATGCTCAGCACTGAAACCCCAGCAGGCGGGGTGCATGTGAGCATGTGGCATAGCTTCTGACAGAGGGCCTTGCTTCAGATGTGAGGAAGGTGGCTCACCCACCTAACAAGCATTACCTTTAAGATGAGAGTGATACTTGCAGGGACTCTGTACGGGTAAACACTCTGGCTGCACCATGGCTGCACCTACCTCAAAAGACATTGCCCAGAAGGTGAGACAGCACTTGCGGATGAACATGCCCAGTGCGCTGTGGAACTCAGGCCCTGTGCCTGGCTCTGCACGGCAGACAGCAGGCTTTCTGGCATGCCAGCGCGTCTGTGCCTGGCGTGCACAGGTGCACAAAGCACAAAGCAGAGCTTGGTGCTGCTTGCCAACACATTTGTGAGGTCCCATCGTTGGAAGCAGTAGTGCTGCATATCAGCGACAAGCAGTGGGTGTGCACGGTGGGATGCAGAGCCAGAGTCCTGCCGGGCTGTGCAACAGCAGCCCGGAGCTGTGATGCTGAGATGCGACCCTGCTGGGCTTCTCACGGATTTACGCTACAT
Source organism: Asterochloris sp. CNOR1 (assembly GCA_963969365.1). Taxonomy (NCBI): domain Eukaryota; kingdom Viridiplantae; phylum Chlorophyta; class Trebouxiophyceae; order Trebouxiales; family Trebouxiaceae; genus Asterochloris; species Asterochloris sp. CNOR1. The sequence continues at coordinate 2,542,276 of OZ017751.1, forward strand.
ACCTGCATTGGGCAGGCTGCTGCTGTTCAGCAGCTCATTGAGCTCCGGGAAGAAGTTGACAATGTCATCTGGGCTGGTGAGGCCCCCCAGTTGCTCCATCAACATGGCTGGCACCGCCCTGATTGCCTCCGAGCCTGCCAAACAGTCCTGAGCGCAAGAGACACGATGGTTTTGACCAGACCTTTCAGCCGTCTCAGCATTAATGCGCACACCATTGCTCTCAGCAGCTGGGATTTGACGTATCTAGACTGCCCTGGCTGTGTGAGCCAGAGTTCAGGACCATAAGCTGGTGTTGGTTCAGTGGGGCCTTTCAGTGGCATGGCTCAGCAGCACAGCTCACCTGCAGCTTGGTGATTAGCTGCATCAGGGTGGGCGCGCCTGTCGTGTCTGCCGCCTTGATTTCGCATAGCAGCAGGCTGCCTAGCTTCTCAACATCTGTGGGAGTGGCGCACACCACCTGCAAGCAGGAGTATGCATGACTGATAAAAATGTCAGCAGGTTGCATCTGGTCACTGGCAGTAGGGTCACCTGCAGGTCTGCAGGATTGAGGTATGCCCTCAGCAGGATGCAAAGGGACAGCTGGTGGGCCTGCAAGCTCTCCATGCTTCAGTCACAGGATCCCACTCGATGCCAGATTAGACAGCCCCCTGTAGCCTCTCCCCCCCGGGATCGATATATGTTGACTATAAATGTGACGAAGACCGCAAGTTCAACAAAGCCGTCGTGCATTGCAGCTGCAGCCGCCCTTCATCAGGATGGCGTTCGGGAATAAGCTACTGGGCCAGACCACTGATACCATTGTTCCCGCTGACTATGGACTCGTGCTCCTCACATTGTCAGCAGCAGTCATCCTGTGAGTGTCTGGCTGTTGCCCTGGCAGCTTCCTGCCTTTCCAGGGGCTGCCTCCCTGCCTGATGACAAGCCTGCATGCACCAGGTGGTGCAAGCTGATGACGGCACTCATGACCTCCCTTGGCTTGCAGGGCCAATGTCTGGATGAATTTGGTGATGGGTGGAGCTCGCAGGCGGTGCGTGGGCAGTTTTGATCTGGAACCTTCCTTGCTCTGGCATGCATTTGTCTCACCTGCTGTACAATGTTGCAGCTACAAGGTGCCTTATCCTAATGCCTACGCAGACCCTGCCAAGAATGAGCATGCTGACGCCTTCAACCGTGTCCAGGTGAGTCACCTGCATTGGTGCCGGCTGCTGCTGCTGCTGCTCATCTGCTAATGCACCCTGGCTCCCTGATGCTTGCTCATCGTGCTGCGAGGCTGTCAGAGCAAAGAATGTGCCTCGCTGCCAAGCTACTGAATGGAACCTGGCTTGCTGATGCTTGCTCTCAGGCTGTGTCTCACCTGCCGTTACGGCTCTTCTGTGTGCAGAGGGCCCACCAGAACACTCTGGAGGCTATGCCGGCTTTTGTAGGGCTGTTGATTACATCTGGGCTCAGGGTGAGCCCCCGTCCTGGTGGTGTGCCTGAGTCAAGTACACATGGAGCCGCAAGTGATCTCAGGCTGCATTCGAGGTCTGACCCGTACCAAAGGCACTTCCTGCCATGCTGCAGTGGCCTCGCCTGGCAGCTGGCATTGGCTTTGTGTGGATTGTGTGCAGAGTGGTGTACTTCCAGGCAAGTGATGGAGTGGAGCATGCTTGAGCTCAAAGGGGTCCCGTGCAAGCCTGGCTGCCACTGGTGCTGTGTTCTGCATTCTGCATGATGTGCTGCAAAAGGCCCTGAACAATTGCCTGCTTCAGCTGAGAGCGGCCCAGAGTCTGCTGCAAGCCGGCCTCCACATCAAGTCTCTGCCATGTGCATGCAGGGCTACCGCAGCAGTGTTAAGGGGAGGATGCCTGGCATGGGTCACTTCTTCTGCCTGTTGGCCCTCACCTTGTTGGACATTGTGTGGGGCGTGCAGCTGCTGCAGAAGGGCTACTATCAAAGCTGAGCTGCAAAGTCAGACGAGTATGGTCCACTGTCTGACAACATTGCAACATGGCGAGAGTGTGCCCATAATGCCAGCAACAAGAAGGCTCCATGTCAGTTGAAAACCCCTGAATCTGCTATGCTCACAGATGGTCAATGCATGCACATGAGCGCATCAGTCAAAGTAGCATCACGCCTTCGTGTCTGCCATCTGATATCCCTCTGGCCTGCCTTGCCAGCAGACGTCATGACTTTCACAAAGGCTTGCTGCGCACCTGGTGAGGGGCTTTTACGATGGCCTGAATCCCCCAAAATATCCCCCCTCTTGCATGGGATGCATATGTACCATCTGTGAACTCCATATGTCAACTGATTGTGTTCAGGTGTGGAATGGGAGGGCACACCTCAGGGCAGAGTCAGGAAGATCGCAGCTGTTGATGGCTGGCTAAGCGTGTATCTGCAGGAGCCTAAGGGCCACCCATCCTCTGCAGTGGTACTGATCTCTGGTGCGCAGGCGTGCGCAGGGCGCCTTGGCTGCCTGGCTTTGCCAATGCCCTGCCCTGCAGCTGTCTGCCCGACACAGCAAGTGTGCTCCTACAGACGTCTTTGGTTATGAGAGCAAAAACCTCAGGATGCTGGCAGACGCCTATGCCAAGGAAGGTGGGGGGCATGGAGAAAATGCTCCATTGTTCACAAGTATATGCATGATGTGCTGCAGGCCCCTGACACATGGGATTTTTCACATTTCTGCAGGGTACTTGGCAGTTGTCCCTGATCTGCTGAACAATGATCCTTTTTCCAAGTCAGGTGTTTGCTGCAGCCAGTGCCTCCCACTCTGTTGTCCATAAAGGGAGGTGCCTCTTGAGATCATCTGCTCTGCTGCACACCTCTCTGCAGTCACCTCCTCCCAAGTCTTCAAAGAGGACTCTAGGTGCTGACTACTGGACTGGCAGCCTCTTTGGCACATGTGCAGCAGCACCCACCCCTCCTGATGCATGTGCTGCAGGCATGACAGCATCTGTTGCCTGCATGACAACCTTTCTGGATGTCTCCAAAGCATCCTCTGGCGTATGCTGTTCTTGCAGCCTCGTCCCATGGGGGTTCACGTGTTGACCTTGTGACCTGCATTCTTCGCAGATTACGGACAGGACAAGGAGAAACAGGAGAAGCTCTTTGCCTGGCTGAAGAAGCACCCTGTGAAAGATGAGGGCGTCCACAAGCAGCTGGACTCGCTGTTTGAGGCGCTGCACAACCAGTACAGCATCAGCAAGCTCTTTGTGGAGGGCTTCTGCTGGGGGGGCAACTACGCCTTGGAACTGGCTGCCACAGACAAAGTGAGGTTGTGCAGCTCACGCATGTTGCTGTCTGCATCCCGACGGGCCACATGTTCACAGCTGCTGGGGGGGGCAACTACGCCTCGCAACTGGCTGCTACCGACAAGGCGAGGCTGTGCAGCACACTCGATCGCTGTCTGCGGCCCTCATTCTCTCATGGACCACCGTCACTCAGCTGCATGTGGCTCGATTTGACGACCTGGTCCCCCTTGAGTAGCTGCTGGAGGCCCCTCTCGTGGAGGCCATCCAGCAGTTTCATGCTTTCCTGCTTGCCTGCAGATCAATGCAGCAGTGGTGGTGCATGGTTCCTGAGTCAGGCCAGATGACGCCAGCAGGCAGCCCAAATCTTCTTGTCCGTCTGCAGATCGATGCCGCAGTGATCACACATGGGTCTCGGATGGAGCCTAGCCAGGTTGAGGCCATCAGGCAGCCTACTGCCTTTTTGTGGGCTGAGAGCGATGATCCAGAGTTGCTGAAGAAGGTCAGAGAGGTGAGTTGCCACCACCATTCATGGGAAGGCCGGTAGCAGTGGCCACAGTAGTTCGCAGCAAAGTCAGGCTGCAGCACTTTGACCCCTGGTGCTACCCTGGTGCTGGATGCTGCTTGTGGTGCCTGCAGATCACAGAAAACAAGTCTCATGTGCCCAGCCTGGTCAAGATGTACCCTGGCACCAAGCATGGCTTTGGGATCAGGGGCAGCTGGGACAACACAAAGCCCACAGATGACCCTTCAAACTCTGCGACCACTGCGGCAGCGCAGGAGGCTTTCGCAGATGCCTCCGACTTCTTCTCCCAGTGCAACTCTGGCTCCCCAAGTTGGGTCCAGAAAGGTCGCACTGCCGCCCTGGTGGCCGGAGTTGCCGCACTGGCCATCTTTGCTGTGAAGGCGTTGCAGAGCGACAGGAAGTGACCACCCCGCTGGACCCTTCATGCAGTACACTGCATTGATGCACCACTCAAGTAGCCCACTCAAGTAAATTGCCGTGACACTAATGTCAGTGAATGATGAAAGTAAGTGGCCGCTGAAGCGCTTTGAGACTTGCAAAGTTGCTGGAGCAGTTGATAGGTGCTTTTCCCACATATGCATAACTTATACCATGCAAGACCCGAGGTTGCAGAACTGCTCAGGCCATTTGATTGCCAGCAACACTCCACCCTGATAGCTGGCCACCTTTGTTGCGTCAGTCCTGCTGTGCCACCTATGGTGTACCCTCTGCTGCTCGCAGCAACCCTTCACTTCTGCCACACGCCCGTTCTTAGCTGATGTCTACACTGTGCCTCCTTCACCATGCATAGCTGCAGAACTCTTGAGGTAGGCATCTGAAGCCTGAATTGCTGGATGCATGGCACCTACCCTGACATGGCATAACAGGCTGCTGGGAGGCATGCAGCGGCCCCTCGGAGGGCAGAGCTTCATGACAGACAACCCTCAACATCATCTACATCCACCCACAACTGTCCATTGTTGCGCTTCAAGCTCGGGGTGCAGGTCGTTCTTGTAGGCTTCAGCCAGAGAGTTCGGTGTGCCAGCTGTGTCTGCAGCCTGGGCCCGAAGGGTGAGGACATGCTGCAAGACGCCAGGGTGCAGTGGGCATGAAAGAGATGCTCGACATCCAAGCGTGCTATTGCAGCATTTTATGCATGTAGATCATGCAGGCGGTGGCCACCGCAGCAGGCAAATCCCAATGTGACATCGAAGACATGGGCCTGACAGTTGTGATCAAAGTTGGCACATCCAGTCTGATTCGGGCTGAGCACAACAGTCTAAGCCTGGGGAACCTGGCCAAGCTCTGTGAAGCCATCAGGGACCTGGAAAGCAGAGGTGATTGCATTTCCTGCTGCTAACTGTTAGTGACTAGAAAGGGCTCTCTTCTCTGATTGAGCAGCTGTATGTCCCCATGCAGGGCACCATGTGGTGGTGGTCTCCAGTGGTGCTGTAGGGGTTGGCTGCCTCAAGCTGAAGCTGCAGAAAAGACCCAAGGAACTTGCTGCACGCCAGGCCCTGGCTGCAGTGGGGCAGCTGCAGCTGATGCGATACTATGAGGACTTCCTGACAGCTCTGGGGCTGGTGAGCTTGACCATGGCTGCGTGCACTGCTGCAGCTGTATGCCCGCACTTGACAAGCAGGGGGCGTACCATGCAGTGCACTGTGCGGGCTCTCAGATGCCAGGTAGCATTTGACTTGGTGCTGTGCGGCAAGCTGCTGGTGACAGCTCATGTGCGGCTGGGCAAGCCTTGCTGATGTGAGAGGAATGTTGTGTGGGAGACATCTCAGCATGCAGCTGTCCCATCCTGGATGATGTCCATGACCTCCCGTACGCTGCCCTCTTCTTGCAGACCTGCGCCCAGGTGCTGCTGACTCTGGACAGTCTGGCAAGATCAGGGCTAGTACGTCAAGCAAGCTGCAGCTCCTTAACACTTCGTCTGTCTGCCCTCAGCCTTGATCAGCTGTAGACTGACGCTTAGGTGGCGCCACCCCTCATAGAGCACAGCTCCCAGCATGCCTCGCTGGTCACGCCTGATCCATGCCTGCAGACCTGCGCTCAGGTGCTGCTGACCCTGGACAACCTGGCTAATCGGGGCCAGTATCTGAATGCGCGGTCCACCTTCCAGAGTCTGCTGGCCATGGGGGCAGTGCCCATTGTGAACGAGAACGACACCGTGGCTGTTGAGGAGCTGCGTTTTGGTGACAACGATACCCTGTCTGCGCAGGCAAGGCGCTGCATTCGGTCAATGCGTTGCATTCGGTCAATTGATGGTGCTATTGGGCAACCTTGGGCATGTGCTTGGCTTGATCCCATCATGTTTCCATGGCTGACCCTGGGGCCGGAGGGCTCAAAGGGTCCCCTGTTGTGGTGTCTAGCTGCAAGCAAGGGGCATGAGGATGCCTGCAAACGTAACAGGCTGTCACATCCTGTTCAGGAGCTGTGCTTGGCACATCACTCCCACAACTCTCTCCTGCTGGTGGCAGGTGGCTATGCAGGCAGGCTTTGAATGCTGCTCTGTCGGTCAGCACAGTATCCAGCGTGCCATCAAAGATTTCTTTGCTGGTGACAGGTGGCCACGCTGGTGGAGGCTGACTGGTTGTTCCTTCTGACTGATGTGGACTTCTTGTACACGGCAAATCCTGCCACCAACCCGGCAGCCGTGCCGATTCAGGAGGTGCACAACATTGCAGACCTTCAGGTTAGTTGACCAGCCTGAAGGCGCTGGAAGGCAGGCTGCAGACATGCAGGCCAAGCTTCAGAAATCCACTGTTCCTCAAGCAGGAGTGCTGCCAGCCTGAGCCCACCGCCAGGCACGCATGAGGTCTCCCTGGTTGACTCGATCCCCGGCACACACACCACACTCCTCAAGGAAACGTCACGCTGCAGCCAGAAGGACCTGCTTGCTGTGCATACGCCCCTACAGACATGTGGGTGCTGATGGAAGCCAAATTGAGACAAGGGCTGCTCGCCCTGCACGCATGCCTGGAGCCATTGAGCATCAACCCTACATGGGAAACAAGGATGCCACCTTGACAGGCAATAGTGCTTTCTTGATGGCCCGCTGCAGGCTCGCTGCCAGCAGACACCCACCATGGCTGCTGCTGCAGGCGGACACAACCACACAGGGCACCCAGTGGGGAACGGGGGGCATGGCCACCAAGCTCACGGCTGCCCGCATCGCGACTGCAGCAGGGTGCCACACGGTCATATGCAGGGCGTCACTGCCAGAGAACATTGTCCGAGTGCTGGATGGCCACCGCTTGGGTACCATTTTCTATCCACACCCACAGGCCCTCAGGTGGGACAGTCAGCCGCAGTGCAGCGCCGCCCCCCTTATGCATTGCTGTTAGCCCTGCCTGCACCTGCCAGCCCTCAGGCGGAATTGGAACTGCACCAGGGGCCAGACTGGCAAGCATGCATAGACTAACAGCAGGCTGTGATTTGGCGTGCAGCCTGCTCAAGGACACGCTGCCATCATGGGCACCGCCGTCACCCTCACTGGTGTTTTGCCGCAAATCAGCCTAAGTCAGTGGCTGTTGCTGCACCTCACAAGCATCAACAACCCCTTGAGCAGCTGCCCATGTCGGGCCCGTGAGAACATCTGGACCTTTGCAATGACCGCAGACGCTGTAGATGCTGTCACTTCCTCTGAAGGGCACCCAGTTGCTGGACGCTCAGCTTTCTGCAGCAGGGCAGGCTGCAGCAAGAGTCTCGGCACATATGCTAAATGGTCCACTTCACACATCTTGCAGGGGCCTCAAGCGCTGGATACTCTCAGTGCCGGTGAAGGGTGCCCTGCTGCCAGAATGTCAGGGGAGCCAGCCAGGGCTGCACAACCCCTGTTCTTCTGACACAGCACATCCACCACACATGTCTGCAGAAGCCGCAAGCACTACCTTGTGCACTAGCAGCGATAGCAGGAGGTGCCCGGCTGCAGGACGCTCAGCAAGCCAAGCTACAGCTTCTGTCCTGGCACAGGTGCTCAGGTCTCCACCGCACACGCCTGCAGGGGCCGCATGCGCTGGATGCTGTCAAAGCCGGTGAAGGGCGCCCTGTGGCTGGATGCCGTAACAGAATGCCCCTGGTGCGACTTGCACAAGTACAACAATGCCAGTGCACACTCCTGCAGGGGCCGCAAGCGCTGGATACTCTCTGTGCCGGTGAAGGGTGCCCTGCTGCTGGACGCCGGCGCTGTGCGGGCAATTCGCGACCGTGCGAAGTCACTGTTCTCGGCCGGCATCGTGAAGGTGGTCGGCGACTTTGCTGCCCAGGACGCAGTGTCCCTGTGCGATGAGGACGGCGCAGAGTTTGGGCGGGGGCTGTGCAATTACAGGCATGACGAGGTTGCTCGGGTGCAGGTGGGCGTTGCTGGTGGGTGCAGGCTGCTGTGCTTGGCTCAGCCAAGTTTCTGCCTGTGTCATGAGTCAGAGAGGCAGCCAGAGCCCAGGTGGGCTCAGTGTCATTGTGCTGAATGTTTGTCTGAGAGGGCATGCAGCTCTGAGCATGGCAAGGTGGCAGCAGGCCAAATGGGTACTGTTGACATGGGCAGGGTGGATTGCCCTGCAATAGGCAGCCACAGCATGCGCTAAATGGTATGGGTCGGGCTGGGGCTCTGCAACAGCCCGGCATGACAAGGGCCCCGCTCACTTCTTCTGTCAGGCAGAGAGACCTGCTTCCCCTCCCGCAGCCCCTGTGTGGCACCTTTGGGGCCTGCAGCCTGCAGGTCTCCTCCAGCGGCACCCGCCTGCAGAACGATATGGCCAATCAGAGAAGCAGTCACATGCAGACTAGAGGCCCAGTCTGGCAGCACCTGCCTTGGGAAACCCATCTCGCGTTTCCATGAGATGCAACTGCCTGCTGACACTGGCTGAAGCAGGCCCCCACCCAGAACACCTGAGTGCAGTGCAGCTCCAGCGTTCTTATATACATCCTGGGGGTCACTGTCTGCAAGGATTCTTGCGGCAGCACCTGCCTGCAAAACATAAAAAGCTGATTGCTGAGCTGTAGATTCAGCAGCGCTTTTGTGGGCCTCCTGGGGCACCCTGCCTCAGGCGGTGCAATTGCCCAAGATGCAGCAGCCTGCTGAGATCAAGACACAGAGGCAGGCGCTCCACTCACAGACGCTCTGCCTGCCAGATGGATCCAGCTGCGCCTTTGAGGACCTCTTGGGGCTCTTCCAGCAGCACCCTCCCTATTAGGCGTTATGTTAGAGCTAGCTGTGTGCCAGTCCTGTCCAGCAGCGTCCCTGTGGACCTCTTAGGAGTCTACCTGCAGCACCCAACCTAAACCTTTGGCTGGCTTTACAGGGTCGCTCCAGCAGTGCCTTTATGGACCTCCTGGGCAGTTGGGGCTCGGAGGAAATCATGCACCGCAACAACATCAGCCTGACTGTGGTTAGGGAGCGCTCCTTTGACAACCTGCTGGCAGGGGACGACATTGTGCGGGACAGTCTTGAATCAGGCACCATGCTCAGCCCACGGCAGCTCAATAGCGCTGGCAACGGTCAGCAGCACCAGCTGCAAGTGGGGAGGATTGCAGTGGCTGGCGATGCTGCGGCTGCAGCTGCAGGGTGGCGCGCGCAGACGCCTGAGAACCAGCCTCAGGTGGACATGCTGCCCAAAAAGCACTTCTTGGAGTGGTGTTGTGCAACATCTGGGTGCCCAAGGCTTTGGGGCGCTCTTGGGCTGCATGCGTGTGACAACCTTGCAGTGGCCTGGTGCCGAACCATCAAATACAGCTGGCCAGCTCTGCTCAAGCAGGCTCTCCATGGCAGTGGCAATAGACGTCGCGCTTGGCCTCAAGCTTTTGCATGACACTGGTATAATGATTTGGCCATGGCTGTCTGAAACCCACCAAACAACACCTGCCTTAGGTGCCAAACAGGTGCAGGCAGGCCCGGGGATGCCGCTTTTGATGGAGCAGAGGGAGGCTGCAACAGACCAGGCGGCCCGCAGGATGCCGGTGCCACCGCCAGCTGCAGCTGCTGGGGAGCGCAGAATGTCTTCAGCCCGCCAGCACCCGTCAGCACCCCAGGTGTGCGCTGCCGTGCAGGCTGACTGTCACCAGGAAAATCTCTAGCGCAGGGTGTCTGCAGCACAGCAGCATCCAGGTCAGTCCTGCAGGAGGCATCCTGGTGGCAGACTCCGCAAATGCCAGAACCCCCTTTTGGCTCCAGGTAGCAGCCTCAAGAGGATGCCAATATAATAGCCTGCTGTTTTTATGCTGTCTGATGACTGCCAAGGTTGCCTGAAGCTGGGTGGACTGCTGTGCAGGGCCAAACCCAACAGGTGTGGGCCCCACCTGCCCAAGAACAGCAGGACCAGAATCAGGATCCTTGTCACGCTCAACAGGCAAGTATTGATGAGGTACAGCGTCAAATGTTGGGCCTGATGGAAGGATGGCAGCAGCCAGCACCAGGCAGGCAGCCACCATGATGCTCTGGGCTTCCCCACGGCAACCTTAGACGCTAATCTGGGCCACCTGATGTGGGCGCTAGAAAGGTGCCCTGCGTGAAGGAGTATGAGAGCTGCTCTGTATCTGAGCGGCGAGTGGATACATGGAGAGAGGAAACAATGGAAGGAGGTCAGGTGCTCTGCAACCAGAGAAGCAGCATACCCCAACTGATACCAATTGCGCAAGATGCCATGCATCCAACACTCTCATCTCAACAAGATTGGCAATGATTGTCTGTACCAGGGCAACGAATGCAAGTAGTCTTGTGAAAAAGTGCCAGTCCAAAGCATTGAGCCCGAGAGATATTTTACAAGATACACATCAGCATACAAGCAGGAGGGGAGCACAGGTGTGGGGGAGTGAGAGGGAGGGGAAGAGAGGATCCTATCTGAGGCTGCGGCGCGTGCTGCTGAGAGAGGCACGGCCAGGGGACAGCACCAGCCAGGCCAGGCCAGCACCTGCCACCAGAGAGCCGGCCACAAGCGCCATCCTCACGAGCCTCTGCTGCACGGTGGTCTCCTGTTCCCTCAGATCGCGGACCACCTGAGTGCTCTTGTTTGCTATGTCCTGTGCATTCAAGCGCGCTGCATCCAGCTGCTGACAGCGGGCTTCCAGCTCCCCCACAACTTCATCATGCTGTTCGCGAAGGTTGCTCAGCTGTTCCCTGTGCTGCTCAGCCTGCAGAGGAACTTAGGGTGTGAACAGCAGTCCTGCAAATTATGCAATGGAGGCTGTCAGCTGCTGCTCATGCTGCTCAGCACGCAGAGGTTTTGGGCAGCAGCAAGAACACGGACTCTGTGCAGGGCAGCCATGAAGCCACACCCAAGCTGTGAGTGGCCAGGGAGTAGGAGCAGCGTCAGGTTGAGCACCACAGTCTGCACGAGAGCAGGATCTGGGCAGAGAAGCCTGCACATACTGCTGCAGAGCAGCCCTGCTTGACCAGGGGAGCAGCACAGGTCTGTCCTGTTGTACCGGCAGCCGCCCAAGCTAGACCTTGCCAGCGGTCAAGTGTATACCTGTGCAGAATGGGCTGCCTTACCTGCTGCTGCGCCTGCCTCTTGCTCTCCTGCACGTCCCGTTGCAGGCTTTCAGTGTCATCCTGCAGTGACGCCACCTTCTCCTGCAGCTCTTCCTGAGACTTCTGCAGCGCAGCATTCTGCACACCAACAACATCTGTGTCAGTCCCTTCTGGCCCAATGCCTACCGGTGGCGAGGCAAACCTCACTAAGAGCCACCGGCACCAGGACATGCTCCGCGCCAAGCCAAGGCTCTCAGAGGTGCAGCAGCCCAGGCTTTGGGCACACCTGCTGCTGCACTGTGGCCAGCTCTGAGCGGGCCTCCATCAACTCTGTCCTCCTGAGCTGATACTGTGCCCACATCAGGTCTGCGCTATCAAAGTGCGCTCGCCTGCAGCAGGCTGTCTCCTTTAGTTGTGTGCAGGTTGCCTTGCTCTGCTTGCACCACGTACTTGCCTGCCCACATTACTGGCAGATGCTGCTTATGCAGTGCATTGGCTACGAGTCTGACTCTGCAGGTGCAGCCTCCAGTCCAGGCAATGGTGGATCGCAAGGGTAATGAAATGGCCTGTGTTCTGGAAGCATACATGCTGAGGACATGAGCAAGGCAGGATGGCTCACCATTCCGGGAGAGCAGCTGGCTCCCTGCCGCCCAGTCTCGTAGACGACCCCACAGAGTCGCGCCGGCCTGCAGCAGGCGCATGACGCTGACAAACTTCTCAGGATGCAAGGGCAGCTCAGCAAAATTGTGCAGCAGCAAGCAGCAGCAAACAGTGGCGGCCATACTCACTGGGTGGCGATCTGGCCATGTCAAGGTCCATGGACATGGAGCTGGACTCTGCAGAAGGGCCCACTGGACTTGGCTGTGTTGCAGCACAACATGAGCATAGCACTCTGAGGGCAAAGTGTACAGAAGAGCTTGCAGGCTGCTGCTCATGCTAAATGTTAGCACAGCCTGCAAGTGCGCTGGCCAAGCAGACTGTGCAAACTTACGCGAAGTGCTCATGGCATCAAAGAAATGGTCACTCTCAGGGCTTGCTCCAAATACACGTTGTTCTGCATCTGGCTGACTCCACTGCCTCTGTGGCACAGCGATCTGTACAGCGGAAGCAACTGTTTGACAAGGAGGGATAGCTGGCCATGCCCAGTTGTTGCTGCTAATGGCTTGATGTGTACCTGCTGGGAGGTGGCCTCATCATCTGGGCGCCCTCGCACCTGTGCAAATGCACTGGTGAGGGACATCTGGCCAGGCCCCGGCATGTGGATGAAACTTCTAATGTCACTCAGGGCAGCTGTCATGCTGCCTGGGGCAACTGCACAGTAAAGGTCGCTCTGCAGGTTGCAACCTGTTCAACAGGACGACACGGCTGCTCAGCTCACAACAGTCACGATGCCTGTCGATTGCCCTATGAAGTGCAAGAAAGCCGAGAGCCGACACAGTGATACACGCCAGCACGAACTTGAGCGTTGAACGAGAGTAGAGCCGAGGCTCAGCCCGCCGCTGTCCACACTGACTTGTCCACCGGGTGAACAAGTCACGGAACAGCTTCAAGGAGTCCTTCTTTTTACTTGCGTTCTGAAACCTCCTGCTCATCAGGACCCACATATACCTTTCTGACAACCTGCTAGACACTGAAACACAGCCCCCTTCATGAGATTGAGCACCAGCTGCACGCCGTATGTGCCTCCCGGGAAATAGGACGCCATGTAGTACAACAGAGCAAAGAACTGCATTGCAGAGAAGGCGTGGATGTGTGAAGCCGCTCTGCACCCATGGAGGCAGGCCGCACTGCAGCACGAGCAAAGCTCTGCTTTGGGCAAGGCTGAGGGCCAAGCTGCAGCCCACTGCCTCACCTGAGCAGCGCAACAGACAAGAGACATGACGTAGCTATGCTGCACCAGGGATGCGTACACTGTCCCTGCCATGCTGCCAAGGTAGCCTGCAGAGCATCATGTCCCTGTCAGCACAAAGGGCTGTCTGCAAGGAAGCTGCAAGTAATCGCAAATGACCCTGGGCAGGCAGGCTTAGATGGGCTGGGTAGGCACAGCAGGCAAGGCCCTCCGAACACAACTGCCCTGCATGCTGGCCTGGCTACATCCAGGCATCTGAGCTCCGATGCGCCGAAAGGGTATCAGCCAAACCACATCAATGACACAGCCTGCGAGAAGGCGCCACCGCCTCCTGACGACCAGTTGTACAGCATGCAGCCAGGCCCCTGGGGCAGGCAGGGCCACAGCCACGCAAACAGGGCCCGACTCACATGCGCTGAAGGGAAGGCGCTCCCTGCTGATCATGTGCATGGCCTGCTGCTTGAAACCTCGCAGCGCTGCAAACCCCCCCATGACCAGCGCCGACCCCAGCGTGAAGGTGATGGCAAATTTCCCGGGAGCCACAATGATCAGGGGCAGGAACACAATAAATGCAATGGCCATGAAAACCATTCCAGCTGCCAAGAAAGCCAGGAAGTAGGCCCACTGCTGAGTGGAAGGCATCTGATACCTGCATGCGGTGACAGGCACAGGTCAGGCATCTAGACGGGCAGGGCAGGCTCCCAGTAGACGTCTGCACGCTGCGCCAAGGATTCCATTTGGGCTTGTGAAAGCTGGCAACAAACTGGGTCTTCCCCACATGCTGGACATGCCGATGCTTCAATTTGAGATGAAAGAACACAGCAGGTGTATGTCAGTCTGAGGCATGTTTCTGAGCGTCTCTCACATGCTGGACCCTGCTGAGGTCCCCAGCCCCTTGACACCAGCTGTGGCTCTATTCAGGTAGCCCTGCACAACACAATGCAAGGCTCTGTGCCAGCCAACACACAGAGGTGGGCTGAACACCAAATCTGTCAAGTCTGCAGGTCCCTTGTAGCAGCTCATGTGAGACTGCCATTGCTCCTGACAAGCTGCTGAGCAGGACAGTGCTGCACCTGGACGGAGCTGGTGCCCTCCTCCATCTGCTTGAGCAGGCCTGCCTGCTGGGCAGGTGGCGCGGACTCTGTCTCGTACTTGTGCCATTCTGCCAGGACAGAGGGTCCTGCACTGCAGGAAGCCAGTCAGGCTGGAACTGCCGGGCAAGCAGGGAGCAGGGAGCAGGTCACAGTGATGCAGACCTGGCTCATTGTCCGGCGCCTTCTGACCAAACCAGCTTCTAATGTCCATGCTGAGCTGACTGGGGCCCCTATCAATCAGTCAATGCCTCAAGCCTTGAATCATTCCTGCTTGGACTGGTCCAGACGAAGGCTGTGCATGATCTGCAGATCTTGCTGACAGTATATCTTCTCACGAAGCAGCAGCACCTCCAAGAGGCAGGGGCTGTGGACCTTATTGCAGGCAACGTCAGCAGCTGGGGCTTCTTCTTCTTCTTCTTCTAAATCTTACCTTACCGCACGTGTTTGTCAGGAGGCCAGGACGGCATGGAAGAGGACAAGGCTGACCACCTGTATCGAGCCCTTAGAGTGGTGGACTCAGGAGCACGTAAAAAGCAGGTACAAGACTACTCCTTTTGGAGCTTGCAGCATGGCTGCTATACAGCATGCTCTGCTCCTGTGCAGGGGCTGGGATTTGGCCTGGGCTCTGATGAGCCCTCAGTGGCTGCGCAGCCTGCGGCTGCTCATGAGCAGCAGTACACAGCGCCGTACAAACTTGGTGACAAGTTTGCACAGCCTGAAGACACCAGCAGGGAGAGGAGGCGCCAGCGCAGCAGGTGACTGCTGCACATGCAGGCCTGCTTGTCATCGTGCTGTGCTCAACATGCTGTGACATTGCCTGTCGGCCATGCGCTGAACAGCAGCGAGCAGCCCTCTTCACGGTGCTGCAGATCTCCCCCAAGGCACGTCATTTCAGAGGGCAGGCCGCGGCGAGAAGACTCAGGTAGCAGGCGGCTGAAGCACAAGTTCAGCAGCCGCAGCCGGTCCTGTGGCAAATACAGATCCAGCCGCAGCTCGTCCCCAGCTCGCAGGCAAGCAGGCGCAGGCCTATGCATTGCTGCAGGTGTACTGCTGGCAGCTTCCATGTGGTCACATGGCGGGCGGGCGGGGAGGGGGGGGGTGTGGGGGGTTTTTGGGGGGAGGGGATTTCAGTGTCTGTGCCTGAATGCAGTGTCTGTGCATCTGCCCAGCCTGTGAGCAAGCTGCTTCTATGCCGTGCACCAACCATGTTGCTGCAAGCTTGACATTTGTGCAGTCACACGGCCAGCAGCAGCGGCTGGTGGTCAAGCGGCAGTGAGCATGCCAGGCTGGGATATGAGTAGCACCACAGCAGCGCTCCAATGAAACTGCTGATCAGCGTCTGCCTCAGAAGGCGAGGAGCTGCGCTGATATCATGCATCTGGCAGTCACACCAGTTGCATATGCTGCTCCAGGAGGGTGCACACAAATCGGCGACACTGCAGGGTCCTACCTCACACAGCAATCTGTCATGCTCACTACGGGCATTCACACCCAAGCAGAATCCACATTGCCTCAAACTGCAAGCCCTTGCCCCATACGTACAGTTGATGGGACTCCTTGCCCCAAAGCTGCCCTGCATTGGTGCTCGCCTGCCGCAGGCAGCTGCAATGGCAGAGGAGCCACCCTCGCTCTCATACCTGCAGGTCCCCGCCCCACAGGCACAGCCGGCGGCGGCGCAGCAGGTCCCCTGGTCCCAGAAGCAGCCGCCGCCGCCACTCTCGCAGCCTGTCGTGGGACGGCCGGCGCAGCAAACGCAGCCGCCACAGCCGCTCCCCAGGCCACACGGGCAGCCGCCGCCGCCACTCACACAGCAGGTCCGCAGAGGACCGGCGCAGGCGCAGGGAAAGCTCGCGGAACTACAAGGTGTGCATCAGTACCCGTCACGTCACAAAGTGGATGCAGACAGCTCGGATATGGGGCAGTATGCTATGCCGTAACACATGTACCAACCGACGCTGTGGCATACCAATCCAATCTTTGCTGTGAGGCTGCTGGCGCTGCCCTGCTGCCCTGCACATCCTGAGCGACTGCTGTCTGCCTTGACACTCTGCAGCATGATGACCAGCCCCACACGAGGGCATCGAGCTGTGTTGCTGCACATGCCTGGAGGACTGCAGCTTGTGGATGGCATGGTCTGCTCGCTCAGATGCTCGCGGGCATATGTTCTTTGAGACCGTTTCCCTTCCTGTTCTGCAGCCGGAGCAGCAGAGCTTTGATGCAAGACAGAGCCTAACGGAGTGCCAGTTTGCAGCGCTGTCCCACTTCCTGCAGCATGGGGGGCGGCCCCACACCTTGGAGGCAGCATGGCATGCACTCACCTGCCCACGTCTGCAGTGCTCTGCGGCTCTCGCACACACAGGCTCTGAGCCCTGCTGCCCACACTGCAGCATGAGGAGCAGAGCACCAAGCGCAGGCGCCATGGCGACAGTCGGGAGCGGACGGCGGTGCCCACGCCAGCAGTGCCGGAGTGGAAGGTCCTCATAGAGGCGTATGAGGACATGACCCCTGCACAGAGGCTGCAGGCGCAGACCAAGTACACGCTCACCTCGCACATGGCCAAGGTCAGCCCCTGCAGCTGTGGCCAAGCGCTGGTGTGCATGTTCATGGCTCTGGCAGGCATCTGCAGGAGCCAGGTGGCTGATCGCTGTATGCTGCAGAAAGCAGGGTGGTTTTGCCCTAGGCTGCTGCTGCTGCATGTACTCAGTCTGTATGCTGCCCATGGCGTGGTCCGGCCGTCGTTTGCAGCACGGCACCTCTGCTACGCCATGTCTCTCAACCTGAAAAACTGCCCTGCTGCCTAGTTGCCTCAGTGCAGTTCATTTTTGATGAGGCCTGGGCACAGGCAGCCTCCCCATGCAAAGGCCTGCCATGAAGGGCCTTCCAACTCCCCAAGCCGTCCAAGATGGCTCTGTTCTGCTGCCTTGCTGCAGGCCACTGCGGAGGAGCCCTGGACTCGATACAGCGCTGCCGGGCAGCCTGCCATGGGGGAGGCCTTTGAGTCGGACGATGAAGACAAGAGCGATGGGGAGAGGGCACTGGCCCGGGAGATGAGGGCTGCGCACGCACAGCGCCTGGCAGAACGAGGGGCCGGCGCGCAGGGGCCTGTGCAGCAGGCGCAGGAGGAGGCTCATGAGGTGAGGCTGTGGGTATGTATGCCTGCCTGGGTGCTGCTGAAGTCACCTGGCAAAGAGGGGGTGCTGGTGCACACAGGGCCCGCTCAGCAGGCACATCACCTCGCCCACAAGGCAGGGTACCAGCACTTGCCTTACCCCATGTTAACCTGGATGCACAGGGGACCGTGCAGCAGGCGCAAGAGGCTGCTGAGGGGTGACCTGGCCTGGGGGTAGGGGGTGGGGCACAGGGAGCTGCGCAGCAGATGCAAGAGGAGGGTCATGAGGCGAGGTGACACACTGACTGCCCCAGGTGGTGTGTGTTGCCATTGCCTGCAGCTGAATGTGCACCGGGCACAGCAGGCTCCTGAGGTTGACACAGCTTGGCTGTATTACCTGATGCACCTAGAAAGGCCTTGTAGGGCATCATGAGGCTGACCTTGGCTTGCCTGGCAGAGTGAGGTGCCAGCGCACAGGAGATGGTATACCTTATGCAGCAGGGTTGGGAGGTTTTGAGATATGTTCCAGAGGAGGTGACGAGGCCATTCAGGGCCTGGCCTTCTTTGAGGAAAGCCTCTGCCTGGAGGTCATCAAATTCCGCAGCAGGCAGAGCAGGCTGCCCTGGAAATGACGGCATGGGCTGCCTTGAGTTGCTTTGACTGGGGGCGGGTGAGCTGCAGGTGGATGAGGTATGCATGGGCCGCATGCATCTGTTGTCCTTCTGCTGCTTGTACACAGAAGCGCATGGCCTGCTCATGGACTGTCATAGCAGCACATAGCAAATCAATAACCAGCTTGACTTGGGCAGCAGTGCTTCGTGCTGCAGCCTCCAAGAAACCCAGTGAGCTTGTCCCTGCACAGTGTACCAATGACGGCATGTTCTTCTGGAGTGCAGGCAGCCATCTTCGGGGGCGAGGCGGCCACTGCACAGGTGCAGTCAGACCCCTCACCGGCCCCGCCGGCACCGGCTGCCAGGCTGTCAGTTGCACTGGGGGACCTGGAGGAAGCACTCGATGGAGCCACTGTGGTGGACTTGCCAGAGGAGGATGGTGCGCCCCCGCCGGCCTCAGCAGCTGAGCCTTCAGCCGAGGCAACTGGCGCTGCAGCATCATCCATCAGCTGGCGCGAGCGCGCTGCCCAGATTCAGGCCAAACGCATGCAGGCTGCAACTGTTGGGGCCTGATCAGAGGTCATTCAGAGCAGATTTCCTTGTTTCGACTTATGTAGCAGCAATAATGCTCATGCAAGTGCACCATGTTGGGGGGCGAGCTCCGCTTTCTGTCCCCGATGATTCACCTGCGAGACTGTTAGCTGTGTAGTTCAGAGCCTGAGACTTTACACAAGACTCTTCAGAAGCTGCAATAAGTTGTTTGAAACTTAATTAGGCTGGGATGGTGGGCTTACTGGGGCTCTGCTGACGAACACATCTGCCAAGGGTCTTGCAAATGATGCATGCAGTGCAGGGAGTGGAAAACTGCTGGTCCAGACGGACCCTGAGGGCGGTATGATATGCAACAATGCAGCATGCTGCTGTCTCAATCGGCAGCATGCGCCACTACTCTCAGTTCTCACATGCACACACCTGAGACTGGCTTAACAAACGAAAAGGGTAGATCAGGGGTGGAGTGACAAGATACTAAAACTCCCCAAGGCAGGGCCCAGCGCATTCATTGCATTGCTTATTTGCCAGCTGCAGCGGCCCCGCTGCAGGCTTGCAGGTTATTCACGCCTCCAGGGATGGCTGATGCATTGGGGTTGCTCCACCCCAGGTCCAGGCCACAGTCGTTCACAGCAGTCTGGCCACTGAAGTATGAAACGAGCCCAGCCAGGGCCCCAGTCAAGCCACCCTGCCCCTCAGTGGTGGGCTCAGCGTAGCTGTAGTCCTTCCTGCCAAAGACCAGGCTGTCATCCTGCAGGGGGGCGCCTGCAGGCACAGCAGCCATGCATGAGCCAGGCAGCTGGTCATATATATGTTATATCAAACACTTGTGCTGCAGGCAGACTGCGCTTGCAGCCCTGTCCAGGCCCAGCAGTGAGACCCACCACAGGGCATGCTTGCCACAATGTGCAAAGCACCCTGGTGAAGACCTAATCAAAGAGCTCACTGCAGTGTATGGGTTCTCTAAGGCAGGACAATGGCAACCATGCCTGCACCAGGGCTGGGCAATGCACAGCAGGATTTGAGACAAGTGGGGCAGAGGCTTCCAGACCAAGGTGTGCTGATTCAGACAGTGCACCCAGTGACAGTGCGTCTTGGCTGCAGACAGAGCCATGAGGACGCTGCTTTGCTGCGACCTGTTTGCGCTCTGGAAACAGGCAGTGAGACCCATCACCAAGCGTGCAGGCTGCAGGCAGCATGCACAGAAATGGCCCTGGCCCGATGTAGTTGAAGCACTGAGAAGACACATCATTATACCATGCCACAGGACACCTGGCACTCACCAAACAGAGCGCCGTAGCAGATGAAGCGCTGGGGCTCGTAGGAACCCTGCAGGCATCAACCAAACATAAGCCCAATGCAGCACAGACACATCAGCTTGGCCGCTGTAACAAGGACAGACCCTGTCAGTGCATCGCAGTTTCCTCAGATCTGGTGCCAGGCTCACAACAGCTCTCGTTGAGCTGAGAGGAGCACAGGCACTACCATGGACACAGCAGGCGAAAGAGCCAGCCACTGGGTCTCGTTGACTCACCTCCATCTGAAACTTGGCAGCCATGACGACTACAGGCCTGGCGGTCTTGTTGACAGTCCAGGGGCCAGTGGCAGGACCCAGAACCTGCAGGCCCAAGCTCAGCTGAGCGGAACCAAGCAGCGCAGATGCATGGGGGCCAATCAACATTGGCCCCTTGAAGTGAGTGCGATGCAGCGGCAAAGAGGACGAGGGCCTGCCACATGCAATGCATCCCTTCAGCTGGCAGGGCAGAAGCCATGCTTGCATAGACTAGCGATACCAGCAGCAGCTCAGGTGGGTCATAAGCATGCATCAGGAAGGTCAACCTTGCACCCCTTGCCCTCCACCAGTTGCCGCCGGCACCCAAGAGCAGTTCATGGGTGCGATTTGCATGGCAGGTGCAGCATGCTGCGCTTAGGTAGATGGTGTGCGCCTCATGCAAACACTGATCTAGCACACTTGCACGGCATGGCAGGAGCAATGTGCACACCTGATACTGATCGCGCAGGGGAAAGTCAATGACAGAATTATAGCTCCACCTGCACAAAGACAGGCTCACTCATGCAGGCTGCACGCTTGAGTGGCTGTGACAGGCAGCTGCAGATGCCACAAGCTTCCAGAGGCCAGGCATGCTTGAGGCGCAGTCCTCACTTGTGCCACAAGTACGTTGGGTAATTTTGCCCAACGCCTGCATCCAGGCAGAGGACGCAGGTAAGTGACCATGTGCTCCTGCTGAAGCAAAATGATGCCATGCGTCAGGTAACAGACAGGTCGCTCACCAACGACCCAGCTGCGTCCAGAATCTCCCAGGGCATAATTGACCTGCATACCAACAGGCTCACTGTCAGCCTGGGAGCACACAAGACATCACTCTGCCAGCAACGTCCTTCATGCAGCTGGCACTATGTAGGTGGCGGCTGCAGCACCTCCGCCCACCATGCTGCGAGCAGGTCTGGGAGTGTCATACGTGGAGGTGGTGTGCTGACTCAGATGGCATCCACAATGCTGATTTCTGGCAGGCCAGGCACAGTACTGCAGCAGGGGCGTGCTTTGGCAACGGTCATCCAGGATGTTGTGGTCGAGGTTGCACAGGCTCACCTGGTAGGCTGCATAGTTGAACAGCCTGCCGCTGTAGGCAGCGTCCGTCGTCTGGTTGGCGAACACTATGCCCAGGAAGGCAGTGGCCATGGCTGGCCGCAATGCACCATAGTGGAAGGGGTAAGCCAGGCCTCCTGGGGTGTGGGGGACACTGGAGCCGCCGCCAGCAGCACCCTGCAGACAGTGGCAAGCTCTGCAGCTGAGCAGTGTGTAGTGCAGCGCTCCACAATGGCAAATGCCCCATGGGATGGGGACATTGGAAGCGCCGTCAGCAGCACCCTGCAGGCCATGGCGTGCTACTCAGAGGTTTGGGTGGGCCCTGTAGTGGAAGGCGCGCCAGGCCCCTACAGATGCCAAGGAGGTGGTGGGGCTGCCAGCAGCAACCTGCAGGCAATGGCATTACAGCATGGTCTGGAGTACTGTCATAGAGTTCCAGCACAGGGGGATGGGCACTGGCTGATGGTTTCAGCCGCCAGGGGGCAGGCCATGATCAGCGACGCAAATGCCAGATGTGGCTGCTGGCTTCTTTGCAGCTGTCATCAGACGCAAGCCAGCAGGCAAACCCCATCCAGACCGCCAGGCAAGGAAACACAGGCAGCTGCAGTGCGTGCTGGCACCCAGCACAGTACGTCTTCAGACTTTACCCCACATCTAGGCCAGACTCCTGTGGGAGTGCCTGTCCATGCGGCAAAAGCTGCTGTGTCACATCATGCCAATTGACTTGTAGGCCTCTGCTAGACGGAGGTGGCTAACCCCATCATGTCACCCAAAGGCTGGCCCAGGCTCATTACAAGGCACTGGTCAGATTGTGAAGCACTGTACTATACTAATTAGAGGGAGCAGCACATTATGGTGTAGCAGTCAAGCTTGCCCTGTCCTCACTGTAATACATTGGCCAGCAAACGGCAGCAGAGGCAGCCCGCAAATCAGTCCAGGTCTCACTTTGAGGTACTGACTCAAGGATGGCAGCTAACCACAAGCCTGTGCCAGGCCAGCCATGGACAATGTTGAAAGCCCGACTCACTGTGAGGTACTGGTCAAAAAAGGCGCGGGCGTTGGTGTTGTACACCGGGTTGGTGGGATCCAGCTGAGCCAGCAGCACGTGCAGGGCAGGCCCCTTCTCGCCATAGGTCAGGGCGATGCCAGGGTAGTTCACAGTCTGCACAGCAGACAGGCATGGCTCATTGAGAGCAAGACTGCACGGCAGAATGGCAGGGCCACGATGAGAGCACCGGCTGCATGCTGGATTCGAAACGGCTCGATCAGCACAGCAGGAGACCTGCAGTGCAAGCAGAGGCTACACTTAGATGTGTCAGGCAACACATGCCTGCTGCAGCTGGAATTGCTACCTGCCCCGCAATTGCCAGGCAGCTTGAATTTGAGGCAAGGCAAGGTCAAAAGGGCGCTCAGCCGTGGCCAGGCTCCTCACCTGGTACCATTGGGCATAATACTTGCCAGCATCTGACAGATAGCTGGCCTGGTTGGTCGCCACGTACAGCCAGGCTGCGGCCCAGGCCAGCTCGTCCAGGAATCTGCATGCAACGCCACACAGTTCTGGAGAGCAGAGCACCAAAATGCGAACCTTGTGTGCAAAATCAAGACCAACACTTGCATAAGGGAAGGGGAGTCAAAGCACTTCCAGACATGGACGCCACCCAGACATGTGCCTTTGAGGTAGAAGTCCGCCAAGGAATAGCTTGATGTCATGTTTGGACACTCTGGGTGTTGCATTCTGGGGACACTGCTAAGAAGTCAACAACAAGGATAATTACAGGATTGTGAAGAAGAAAGAGACAATAAACTCACCCAGTGCTGGGGTACAGACGGTCATGGATCGCGAGTACGGGGTTAGTGGTGCCTTTGTAGCTGGCATCCATGCTGAGAGCCAGCTGGTACAGCTCCTCAGCTGTGGAGATCAGGGAGGCCACCTCTCCCGCGTACTGGGCGCCCCCACTGGCTCTGAAAACGGCAGCTGTGGCGGCTAGGGCGGCAGCAGCCTCACCTGCAATCTCTGAGCCTGCATGGCCATGCAACTGCCTGTCAGTGGCAGCGTGTGCCAGGGCAAATGCTGTGAACCTCGCCATGTCTGTGCAACGCCATTCAACCAGTAACCCGCCTCTTGGGCCAGCTCGGGATCACAGGCCTGATGTGACCTGTCTGCTCGCATGAAAATGTGCACGCAGCAAGGGGAGGCTTGACTTGATGCGACCCTGAGCTTGGAGCGCAATGGCAGCCGTCAGCCACGCACATGACAATGGGGCACTTGCCTGGGTTAGCCTGGTTGATGTAAACGGATGGGCGCGGCCCAGGGTTGACCTCTGTGTCTACAGGAGCAGGCACACGGGTGTCAGAAAGCATCTGCGTGGGCAGGGCGTGGTGTTGGCAGGTGCAGCAGGCCAGTGCAGCTCTGCTGTGCGGCTTCACCATAATGCACCATGGCAGCAAGCAGCCTTGCAGAGGCCACAATGACGGGTGCTTGCACCATGCCCCTCTAGCTGTAAGATTCTGCCGCATGCAAGCACTGTGCTCCCCTGGCTGACCAGGCATGCATGTGCATGCAGGCAGACGGCACACTCTTTGACGCCACTGTCTGCCACTCAGCTCAGGCATGAAAGCCAAATATGAGCAAACCAAGGCACACCAACTAGGGTGCAGGCCCAGTTCAGGTTCCGCTATTTTGCACTGCTGTGCACACTTACACAGCTCTGGCGGGGCATAGGTATCAAAGTCTTGTGTATCGTTCCCAACAACTGCTACAAAGTTCTGGGCATTGGGGGTCGCGGCCACCAAAAGGTCGGACCCCCACTTGAGGGCTTCTAGGGCGGTGGCCAGTTCATCGACCTTGCTGTAGCCGTCCGGGAAGGTGTAGATGCTATAGGCCAGCACAGTCACCTGCAAGCACACAGCAGTCTAGGTCGACGGCTTGTGCGCATTCTGGAGCAGGGGCAGATGTTGCAGGCCAACAGAGCCACCTGCAGGCAACACTTTGCACCATTGCAGGGATGTGAATGCCATGGCTTAGACTGTCGACTGCAGGCAGTAACAAGCCGTCTGTCTTGTCGGAAATTGCCCCTTGCACACAGCAAAGTCAGCAGCGCGGCTGTTGCATCAGCTCAGAACCGCTCTAGCAGTTTCCTGGTACAGAATTCAGTTGTCCTCTTGCAAAGGTTCTGGGGGCCTTGGCTGCCTGGTCTCAGGTGCAGAAGCATTGCCAGAGGACTCCTTTGCAAGCCCCGGGGCACAAGGGCACCTTCATAGCTCGTAGCACCACAGCCCTGTCAAGCTGGTGGCTCTCACTCACACAAGTCATGCAGTGCAGGCAGGGGGCAGGGAGGGCACCCTGCTGATTTTCAGCACGCTGCCAAGCAGACGGCCTCACAGACAAGGCTCACTGTGTAGGCGGAGGGTAGGCCCAGCTTGAGGTATGAGCCACCAGCCTCGTAGTAGCCTCCAGACATGTCCTCCCCACCGGGACCCTTGCAGTCCAGGCAGGAGTCGCCACGCCTGCACAGTACCTGCCCCAGTCAGACAAGCCATACCCGGGGTGGTGAGACCATGACAGGCTGGAAGCTTTGTCACATCTGCCAAGCAGGTGCCCTGCTCAGCCACAGCATTGCACTGCAGCAGTGACAAAGTGCCACAAATGAGCCTGGACGTCTCAGGCCCTCTACACCAAATTCTTATTGCCCTGAAAGTGCGTTAGCTGCTTAGAGGACTTGTTCCAGGCCATTCTCTGCACACTCTTGGGCGGTGCCTGCATGGCCTGCTCTGCGCATGCTGGTGGCTGCCGTATCCTCAAGCAACAAGGGGCTGAACGTCACACAGCGTGTCATTCACTGCTGTTCTGAGGGTTGTTGCGTGTTTGGCTGCCTCCCCACCTGCCTTAGCGGCAGCCTCAGCAGCAGGGAGCACATCAAGGACTACAAAGTCAGCCAGCAAAAGCACACACTGCGGAGGGTTTGCAAGGCTTTGGCTTTGCTGCACTCACCATGCAAGCCGCCGTGAGGCTGGCAGTGCACCAGAGCGCTGGATTTCGTAGAACAGAAGTGCCTTGTGCAGAGCGTCTGCGTAGTTCCTGCTTGCACTACCAGGGCTGGGCTTTACTGGATTGTTTGCTGCTGCAGCAACGCCTGCGGCACCAAGGCATCGGTCATGCAAAGGTATCGTTGGCAATGCAAAGCAAGCCGGGGGGTGGCTAGATCGCAGTGCAAGCATGATAGCTTGGCATCTGCAACTGATGAGGAGAGCCAGCAAGCAGGCACCTGTTCTGTTCATTTCAGTGGGTACAACCCACCTCCAGCAGCATTGGTGCCACCAGTGGTGGGGGTGAATGTGGCCATGGCAGCGTTGTACTGGCACACGCCCGGGGAGTAGCATGGACGCCCAGTGCACAGGGCATCGCAGGGGCTTGCCCAGGTGATGCCGTCCGCACACACAGGGTTGTAGCCAGCAGTGGCACACTGGCAGGCTGCAGGCACATGGGCAGTGCCTGAGCCCTTGCGTTTCCCGCAGGAACCTCAGCAGCGTGTCAGCCCTGGCTGGCAGCAGG
Source organism: Asterochloris sp. CNOR1 (assembly GCA_963969365.1). NCBI lineage: Eukaryota > Viridiplantae > Chlorophyta > Trebouxiophyceae > Trebouxiales > Trebouxiaceae > Asterochloris > Asterochloris sp. CNOR1. The sequence continues at coordinate 2,567,860 of OZ017751.1, forward strand.
CACGTCACAGCAGCACATGAGCCCTCACGTGGCATCAGCAGCACATCAGCAGCATGTGAGCCCTTGTGTTGCAGGTCGTACAGCCAGCAGCCTGGGAGCCTCGTGTGGCAGCAGGTGTAGCCAGCAAAGGCAAGCTGTGCTGCGAGGCTGGTCAGGCCGCCAGCGCCTGGGGCATGTGAGTACCCAATGTGGCAGACAGAGATCAGCAAGATCAGCAGCAAGGGCTTGTCACAAAGCATTGGGAGGCCTTCTTTGGTGATGTTGGGAGCCACCGAGCTCACAACCGGGCCGTGGGAGGGCAAGCCACCGTGCATTCTGCATTTAGCATGCACTCAAGGACCGCAGGTACCACACAAGCAGCACTCACAGCCAGCTGTGCCAGTGGCAGGGTCTGAGCAGGTGTTGCAGGGGCCGCTGTGCAGCACCAGCACGTTGGCGCACTTGGCAATGCAGGGGTTGCCATAGGTCTGAGCATCAGCGCCACAGACTGTGCTGTTGACACTGTTGTCCGTGCAGTTGCAGAAGGGAGCTGCAGGCATACAGGCAGCAGGCGTCAGACAGAGGGTCAAGGCAATGCTCGAGCAGCCCACAGGCGAGATCTGCCTGCACCTTGGTCTCACGCTACAGCCAGCAGCTCTTGGTAGGCGTTGCAATGCAGAGCAGCTCACATACAATCTGATTCAGCCTCTGCCGCAGTGCTGCCGCTCTGCAAATATCACCTGAGGGTGCTGGCCCTGAGGGTGGGAGACCGACCAGGCTGTTGGCAGATCCTGCGGGAAAGTTGTAGGTGCCTGCAGGTGTAAAGTATGCTTTGCTGGGCCTTGCTTCACATCGCAAACAAACAGCAGCCCAAGTGTTGTGCCTGCTGCACATGCGGGGATTACCTGCAGCTCCTGTGCCCACCCCTACTCCCTGCAGCATTGACACCAGATCAGCAATGTTCACAGACCTACTGGCTGCCGAAGCTGCACATGCTTTTTGATACAGCTTGGCTCAGCTCTGGCAGTTGCACATGTGCATGGCTCCCCTGTCCCGTCAGGAAGAGGCTGACAGGGGAACATCAAGGAGGGAAACATCAGGTGGAGACTGCCACTTGATAGCAGGCCAAGGCATGCTATACAACACAAGCAACAATAGGCAGGAGGCCCAGGCGTCAGGCTGAGTCTGGATCTCCACTTGACTTGAAGAACAGCCGTCAGACATCTACCTGCAGGAGCTGTCTGCTCGAGGCAGAGGCCAGAGTGAGGCATGCCAGGCCCGAGAGCACTCGGTCTAAGATCATTGTGGCTTTCCGCAGCCTTGAAAGATCTGTCTTGAAAGACTATAAGTGAGGAGTCCTTGAGGTTGGTTTGCAAAGAAACTACTTTTCAATACTCTGCGCAGCCATGAAGCAGCCTTGAGCTCTGTCTGACTTGGTCAAAGACCTAAATAAAGAAAGTTTTGGATATTCATTTTGAAAGTATGGTTTTGATCAACCTTTGAAGCTCACGACAGACCTTCTGTAGTTCTGATTCATGTGCCTGACTAGGATATAAAGGCACGTTCCCCCATGAGGTTGCCTGCAAGCCGATGTTTAGGGTGCCGCGCCTGGTGAGGCTGTTCCTGGCAGCTTGCGCAGCCCTGCTGGTGAGCTGCAACAGTGTGGACACTGATTGCTGATGCTTGAGATCAGCAACAAGACGCCTCTCTGCAGGGGTTTTCCTGCCTGTCACAGGGCCCATCCAGGCCGTCAGCACCCAAATCAGCCAGTGCTGTTGGCTTTCAGCTCCTGGGGCAACAGAAACCTGATGCACAGCACAGCTGTGTCAGGTGATTGACAGTGCTCAGAGCAGAGCCTGCTCTGCTGGCAGGCGTCCCATGAACTGTGCAAACAATGCAGACCTAAGATGCCCGCCTGGTGTGGGCCAGCCTTTGCAGCCTGCAGCAGGATGCAGCAGGTTGCTGTGGTTGGAAATGGCCCCCTGACAGAGGAGCAGCGTGCAGAGATCAGTTCGGGCAGCTATCGAAGGGTGATACGTTTCAACCGCCTCAACAACATGTGAGGGCAGAGGCAGCTGCCTGGGGCTGAGTTTGGGATGCTACAGGACAACTGCCTTGTCCAGCTTGAGCCAGCGACCAAGGCATTTGACTCGATCGCCCTGGCGTCATGCAAGTTTGTCACCCAGTGCTACCCACGTGCGTGTTGTATACTGAAGCATAAGTATTGTGGCGGACTGCAGGGCAGCTGTCTTAGGTTGCACCTGGGCTCTGCTGCAGCAGATGCAAGTGCCCACACAAGCTCCCTGATGCAGGGCATGGAGTGCAACATCAGCAGCCTTGTGCTTCTGCAGGCGGGCTGACGAACAGATTGACGTGTGGGTCATGCGCAACGCAGCCAGTGCCAAATGGCACTTCTGGGGGCCAGCCCAAGTGCCCAGGCAGCAGGTATGCAATCTGCACACTCCCAAGGCCACAGCCTCTGGACGCTGGCGGCTGCCTTGTGGCACTGGGCTCAGCAGTCCAGTGGCTCCGAATCTGTTGCTGCTGCTTGCTTCTGGCTGCCTGGCACTTGAGCGTGGGTCTTCACAGCTTAACACTGCCGTTGTCCCTCACAGCAGCTGACTTTCCATATCATGCAGGCAGAGCACTTGCTGGGCAGCCATGCCGAGGGCACCTCTTTATGGTTTGTTGGTCTCCCAGACTTCCATGAGGACCCTTATTACACAATGCAGCCTCTCTGGAATGCATTTCCCAGCCTGGTGGAGAAGCCCCATGCGCTCCTTGACTACAGCCAGGTGAGTCAGCACCTTGTGTGTAGAAGCGAGTAAGTGACACAAGCGATCAACACAGTGTGAAGCTGGACAGCTGCCTGAAGCTGCAAGGAACATTGACCCTAGTCAGCCATGGCCCCTTGCAGGTTCATGATGACAGCCTGCCCCAGCATCCTGACATAAAGAAAGCCTCCACAGGCTGGATTGGTGAGGGAGGGCAAGCTTTCTCATGCACGCAAATCCCCTTGCTTAGAAGGTGGCTATGCGCCCAGGTGTCGTGTTTGCTCACACCTGCTCGGCTCCGTTCAATGCCACTCTGCACCTCTTTGGCTTCAATTGGCATCAGGTGAGGAAGCAGGGCCTGCTGCCCATCCCAGGTTAAGCGTTGTCTTCTGTCGTAACAAATTTCCTTCAAGCAGGACCACATCCTCACCCATGACCTCATATCAGGGGAGGAAGCCCTCATGCAACAGATGGCCAGCTCAGGCCAGATCATCATTCACCCTACTGGTGGGCATCTGCATGCACATGCCTTGCTCTGCTCCCTTCAGGCAATTGCTGACAGTCTTTGCTGTCCGCTGCAGCCTGCAACAGCAAGCGTGCTTGCGCACCATCCAAATTACGCGCCCTGCTGCTGTGAAGCAGACTTTGCCACTGACACATGAGGCCGCCCAACACCAGGAGCCGCAGGCGTATTGCAGCGATGCACCCTTGTGGTACAGCTGCTGCAGCTTGAAGCTCCTGTTCAGACTAGCTCTGCTTGCCCCTTGTTGGGACGGTGGATGGCATGTTAGTCAAATTGGCCGAAAATCCTCTCCCAGCTTACATTGGAGGAGCGAGCTTGCTGGGAATCCTGCTTCTTTATGGTTTCGTACGGTTTGGTTTTGCTGGCATACCAGCAACAGTTTCCTCTTTTTTTAAAGATGATTCAGTGTGTCAGACAGGTCTTCCGGCAGCCATCGCCAATTTGTGGTTATTTGTGGTCATCGCTTTACAAGTCTTGCGCTTGTGAGTTTACAGCAAGATGATGGCATGGCTGTGATTCAATGAACGCCAGAGTTAAACGCCAGAACAAGTCAAGCAGCCAAGAGTGGGATGACATTTGACTGAGTCAGCAGGCGGCCAGCCAGAAGAGCATCAAGTCAACACAGGGAGCCAGCTACATTGCAGCCCTGCAGCAGGCTGAGGTCTTTGCCGCATGTGCAGCTGGCCCTGGCATGTTCACAGTGCCAGCGCAGTCCCTCATTTCATACAATATCAGCCAGTTCCAGCTCCTTGAAGAAGTATCCAAGCCGCTGTGGATTTACAGGTGTGTACTGCCAAGTATTTGCTTGCTTGCATGCCTGCGTGGTCCCTTGTGGCATAACAACACTTTACACAGTCGTAAGCGCACTGCCAATGCCACCACCCTTCGCTGGCGTACCAGATTGGAATCCCTGCGCCATGTGTGAGGCCCTGCTGCAGCTGCACATCCCAGAAGATAGTGTGGGCCAATGTGGCGGCCCTCTATTTTTTCAGCACCACTGCGGAGCTCATCCAACAACTTGACTTCTCCAAGCAGCCCAGCGGAAAACATGTCACAGCACAAGAGTATCAAAGCTTCCACACACTCAATGAGCTCCTCAAGGAGGAAGTGGAAGTGAGCAGAAGTCCTGCTGCCTATTCTGATTGCCTTGTTTTGGGGTGAGCGGAAGCCCTGCTGCTTGATCTGGGGAAAACAGCCTAGAGGGCCCAGCAGGCAAGCACAGCTTGCATGGCCGGCACAGGAGTCTGGCGCAGGTGGGCGGGCCCGCACCAGCTGCTGCAGCATGCTGGCAAAGCCAAGCCACTGGATGAGCTGCAGCAGCATTTGCTTGAGCTGCACTGCCTGGCAGCTGGCGTGCATATCACATTGCAAGCCAACATGCTCAAAGGGATGCTGAAGTAAAGCTGCCTCCTGCATGATGCTGCCCATGGCCGCCATTGATGGTGACCTGCTGCAGCACTTCTTCGACAAATACCTGTTGCATGTGCAGCACAGCGGGAGGGAGCAGGTGCTGCAAGGCTTTGGTTGGAAGATGCTTCCTGGTGTGTTCCCCACTGGCAAGCCGCTCAATATGGATGTCAGCTACAAGGTGAGTGACGTCAGCCCTGCCTGCCTAGCATCATGGCTGAATGCTCATGTGGGCAAGCATGACTTGACTGCACAGACAGGGACTGCAGCACTGCTGCACGGCCCTGCCATGCAGAAGAGCAGTGCTGCACTCTGATGCGATAGGGAATCTGCGTCAAGCAGCCAGCTGGCAGCCGCCTGCCTGACATGTGTGAGCCCTGTGCTCCTGTCTTGAGTGGCTTTTAGGCAGCTGTCTGCCTCACCTGTGCAACCCAGAGATGTTGCCTCTCTTCAGCCCCTGCCATGCGGCTGCCAGGTCTGTTGTCTTGCATGTGCTAGCAGGCGGCCCTGCGAAGCGCGTGTTGCATGCAGTGCTGCATCAGTGACTTGAGCCCGGCACTGCATGCTGGGGACACTCTCATGAGCAGACTCGAGGTGGCTGTTGCCTGCACACGTGCACATTCTGTGAGTGGTTGCCCCCTGGGAGCTGTCATCCCATCCGCCCCGCTGGAACATACCCAGCATGCTGTGCAGCCAATTCATGTGACCGGGGAGGATGGCGCAGTCAGCACACACTGCCTCCTGCAAGTCATCCGCGGACAGGAGGTCCATGTGGTGCGGGGGGACACCTCCAAGGCTGCACGACTGTACCGCGGGAAGAGCAACAGCCTGCGCACAGAGGGCGTCGCAGACGGTGAGACCATGCCTGCTCCATGTTGGCAGGTGGGTCGCCTTGTGCGGGGCTGATGGCTGGACACAGGGTTCCATATAGTGCTGGTGACAACCTCCCTGGTGCGGGACACTGTAAGACGGCGGGCATGAGTTGTGCTGCAACCTGGCATGCGTGCACTGTGGCCATTCATGAACGTCTCATGCATGGGTCCTGGCTGGCCGCCCCTTCCGGCAGCCATCCCTCCTTGCATCCCAGCTGGGCTGGTGGCACCTGTACAGTCAGCCAGCTCTTTGTGAGAATGTTTGCTGATTGGTGTCAGCAGGACAGGCCCCACCTGCCCGGGTGACACTGCCTGCACCCGCCGTCACCCTGCAGTGGCTTTCTGCTGACAGAGACAGCTGCACAAGAGGTAGATGATGCTCTGCAACCCAGACGGTGGGGGTTTCTCCTGGAGAGACATATGCTAATTCACTGTCCTTACCAGCGAACAGCACAGTGCCCTGCAGCTTTAACATCTGCATATTGCTGGACATGCAGTGCCATGCACCCACCTTGCAGCTGCAGAGAGTGTATCACTTGGTGTCCTGCAGCCCAGACACCCGTGGGAGTGATGCTGGAGATATTGGAGGACATTCTCAACGGGCAGGATATTGATGTGGCCTCTGTGCAGCAGCTGCACAAGCTCATCGTGACGGGCGACTTCATGAGCCTCGTGAGTGTGCCCAGCCCAGCCTGGATTGTGGGCTGCTTTGCAGAGAGGTTGCTGCCTGGCATTGCACGACAAGCTGCTTGACTGCCATGACGTCACACGCTGGGGTGTGGCAAGCATGTGCTGTGATCTGGCTGGGCAAAGCTCAGGAGGATGTCTGCGCTCTGGAGGCTGCAGCAAGGGCACACCCATTGTGGAAGCTCTCACATGCAACCTGAGCTGCTGCCTTGTGGGGGGCAAGGCGGGCTCCTCCGGGAGATGGTGAAGCGCTGCAAACGTGCAGCAAGCAGGAGTCTGCCAGCTCAAGGGGCTGCCTCCCCGCAGCAAACAGCTATGTGCATGCCTGCAGCACTTCAATGTGCTCACAACTTCGATAGACTGAGGGCTGCCTGCCTACAGCTACAACTACCATACTCTTATGCAGCACACCAGGGCCTGCAGGGTTGCACTGGCCAGTGCTTCCCTGCCTGCAGCAAACCAAGGCGGCAGAGCGGCTCATCGCCCAGGAGAGTGGCCTGGAGCGTGATGTGGGGCAGAACCTGATGCAGATGCTGGGAGGGCAGAGCGACGTTCTGGGCAAGCGGCGGCGCAGCAGCGCTGGCTCTGTGGACAGCGACGAAAGCGCCCTCAGCAGCAGGTGGGCCCTGTCTGCTTGTGCGTCTGCTTGTGGCTCAGCGGGAGGGGCCCAGGTTATAGCTGCAGGTGCTCTGCAGCTGGCACCTTGCCTGGCAACAGGTGTCCTGCAGGGGTGCACGAGCGGCGCCTTCAGCGTCAGGTGAGTGCTGCTGCATTGGCCGAACAAGGCAGACTTCTCCAGTACGGTTCAGGGGTTTTCCTAAGTGTTCAAGGGGTGCGCCACCTGACCCTGTGCAGGTAGAGCTCTGTCATGCGCCCTGGCAGCCTCTGGCCAGGATTGCGTGCCCCCAGAAGGTGCCAGTTCCCCCGCCAGGAGCTCCTTACGCCTGCAGGCCGGCAGAGACAAGGCCAAGCCTCTGTCCACATCCATACTGGGCTTGCAGGCTGTTCCAAGCAGGGGCAACATTGGCTGCAATTCGAACCTTCCTCATGCTTGACCGGCTCCTACCTGCAGGCTGGTGGAGACTGTCACTTCAAAGGAAGACGCTGCTAAGACCTAGGGAACACAGCTGCGGGAACACCAGCACTGCCCATCCCAGAGGTTGGGAAGACCTAAACCTCCCCATGCCTAGGGATCATGTTGCCTGGCGGCAGGCCGGTGGACACTGTCCTTCCAGAGGATGATGATGCTGGCAGTTTGAACACTGTTGACCAGCACTGCAGCAGGACCCAGGTCCAGGAGGTGCTGCGCCAAACCATTTTCATGCCACATTAACTTGTGTCCTGCCCGCAGGCTGGTGGAGACTGTCAATCTGGAGGATGACGCCGCTGGCGACCTGGGGGAGCACCAGCTGGTGGCCAGCCCCACAGGCATGCCCATCCTGGAAGTGGAGGAGGTGCTGCGCTCCGCTGATGGGTGGCACTTTGATGCGTTCCGCCTGGCAGAGGTCACGCAGGGGCGGCCCCTGAGCACCATCACCTTCTGGCTCATGCAGCAGAATGGGGTGGTGAGGGACGCAGGTGGGGCCTGTGGGCTGGCTAATGGCATGGCAGGCTCGCGTGAACAAGTGTTTCTGCTGAGGCTGCAGACTTGTGAGGGACGCAGGGGGAGTCTGTGGGCTGGCTCATGAATGCTGGCATGGCTGTGCTTGAGTACAAACAAGCTGCTGCAGAACCTGCACGACAGGGTCGTGCAGAATGCAGGTGGGGCGTGCTGGCTGCTGATGCATGGCAGTGCATGTGTGCGCGATTCGCTCCAGGCTGGGGATGGCCCAGGGGTGCCTCATGAGCGCCTTCTGGCTAGTCAGCTGTATACGTCGGACAGGGACGCTGGCGGAACCTGTAGGCTAGCTGTTGCATGGCAGCGTCTGCATGCACAAGTATTTCTGGCTGAGGCTGGCACAGTAGTTCCACCTCAACACTTTCTGGCTTGATCAGCTGGAGGCGGTCGTCCCAGCAAGAGGGGACCCATGCGGTTCGCTGAATTCCTGAGGCATCTCTCTGCAGCATCGCTTCTTGCGGCGCCTAAACTGGTATCCCTTTCCCTCTCCTGCCCTCTCTTGAGCGCTCAACCTCCAGTACTTCTGTGCTTTGCTGCAGAGCTTGACCCCTTACGTCTGGCACGCTTCCTGCGGCGCGTGGAGGAGGGGTACAATGACAACCCCTACCACAACAGGGTGCACGCGGCCGATGTGGTACAGAGCATGCACATGCTCATGACCGTTGGCGGGCTTGCCACACTACTGGGCACAGAGATGGTGCTGCTGGCAGGTGAGGGGTGCGCTGGAGCCTTGTAGCTTGCCCTGCTGCTGGCGGCCACAGCGATGGAGCTGCTGGCAGGTGAGGTGGGCCATAGTGTCTGCCGCTGCCCCTGGCATGCTATCAGTGTCTGCTGTTTTTGAGCGCCTGCGACGCCATTCCAGGCGACAGCATGGCAGTCAGGCCAGTGGCGGGGTGAAGCCAGCCTCGCATTTCCTTCGGGCAAAGCGCACCCAGTGTGTTTGTGATGTCAGCGGCATGAGGCCCAATGTCATGCTTATACAGAAGCTGTTTGCGCTGCTCTTGAGATGAGGCATTGGCCCTGGCATCCCTGTCTGACATGCACCTCACATGCCTGACTGCATGTTGGCTCAAATCCTGTGCAGGTCCTGTTCAGAAGGAAAACAGTGCTGCATAGACATTGTCTGCCACTGCATGTTCTGTGGTTCAGGTGCACTCAATGATGCAACTCCCAATAAACAACGCCGTCCAGGCTGGAATAATTCACAGCATCCAGTGCTGCTGCAGGCTGCAAAGCATTGATTTGCCACTGTATGTCACTTTCATGTCGATGCACAATTCATCCTGTGGAACAGCCAAGGTCTGCTGCTGCTGCAGGCTACATGGCAGCAGCCTGCCACGACTTTGACCACCCAGGCCTGAATAATGACTTCCTGATCCGCACAGGGTGAGTGACCTAAGTCTGCCTGCCCGCTGACGCCACCTCAACACAACTCCCCTTATGCGTATGGAGTCTGCCTGGAAGCTCAGCACCAGGCTACCAACGGGCTCTGTGCACAATGCATGCCACTGTCACTGCACCTTGTCCAAGAGAGCTCAGGCAGGCAGCACATTGTATGCTGCCTCTTGGGCTCACTGCCATTTATTGTGTCTTGCTGCCAGCATCTGGCGCTGCAGTGGCCGGTACCCTGCTCATGTGATAGGCAATCCTGGTTCAGTGTTACCTGCTCCGGCGGCGTGCCTGTGACTGTGCGCTGGCCTGCCAGCTCAAGCAGGACACAGGCACAGAACTCTGAGAGGTGTCTCTATTGACTTCCTCATAGCCCAGTGCCCATACGTGTGCCCTGCCTCATCACTAGGACAGGCCCTGACAGCAAGGCAGGGCCACCCGTGCACCTCTGTGACTCACCTTCTGTCCTTGTGCCCTGCAGCAACGAGCTGGCCCTGCTGTACAACGACCTGTCCCCCTTAGAGAATCACCACCTGGCCACCAGCTTCAAGGTGCTGCAGAGGAAGGACTGCAACTTCTTGAAGCGCATGCCCAAGGACAAGCAGGTGGGCTGCTGTCTCCGCTGCTGAGGCGCAGCTGGCAAGGTCTACCATAAGTAGAACGCATCTTGACAAGCTACAGGGGAGCCCATTCCCTCCACCTCCGACTCCACTTCCACTGCCACTTACTATACTGACCTTGTGGGCGAGCTGTTTCGTTTCTGGCAAGCTGCCGGGTTGCCATGAAGAATTCACTGTTCTTACAGGACAGCACTGTGACAATTTACTGAACATCTGTGAGCAGACTTGTTCTGCCACAGCTGAGCCACAGCACCTGCAGCGGTCATAATGGGCTCCTGGACACTTGGGGCCGTTGCAGAAGATGAGGCTCAGAAATACTGCACCTCGGTGGCACTGCACAAGGCTTGCATCAGATGGGGTTCCTGGCTTGTGCAGGGACGGCTGCGCAAGATGGTGATCGAAATGGTCCTGGCAACGGACATGAAGCAGCATTGCCTCATCCTCAGCCGCTTCCAGAGCAAGCTGCAGGTGGGGCCTGTCATGCAGCAGGACCTGAGCAGCCTGTCATTGGTTGCACATGTTCAAGAGTGCCTCTACAAGGGCTTTCGAGGGGCAGCTGCCCCCTGTGGAAGCATGGGTCTCTGCACTTTGGCGCTCTGTAGCCTGTGCAGAGACACAGCTGCTCCCCCGATGCATGTTGTTTTGAAAGCACCTGCGTTTCATGTAGAGGCTGTGCTTGGTGGTGCAGATCAAAATCCATACGGTCAATATGACTGCTGGGATGCCTGCTGGCACAGAGGACCCTGCGCCAGTCACATTTGATGATGAGGGGGACAGAATGCTGCTGCTCCAGGTGGGGCACGGTGTGTGAGGTCTGCTGTGCCATCTGACACAGTGAGTGTTGCCTCAAAACTGAGCTGATGTGGCTCAGCTGTGCCACCTGATAGGAGTTGAAGTCTTAGGCAAGCTTGCAGCAGGTATGCAGGGGAGGCTGCCCCTGCCTGTCTCTCTTGCAGCAGTGCAGCTGCACTGCAGCTGTGTGCTCCTGGCATACAGCCATAGCCACAGGGGAGCTGCAGGCTACGCTTCAGCACTCTCACCCCTCTGTGTCTGCAGCCACAACTCAGCATCAAGCTTGCTATGCTGCAGGTGGCGCTGAAATGTGCAGATGTTGGGCATCTGGCTGCGCCCTGGGCAGTGCATAACAGGTCTGTTCCCTGCCGTGGTCCAGCTCTCGAATCTGAAGGTCTTTCCTAAATCTTTTTGGTTGCCTCCATGGGGCTGCCACGGAATCTCCCTAAATCCGCAGCCCCTGTTGTGCTGCTGCTGCATGACACACCCGGCCTTCTGCTGCCTCTGTGAGCTGGCATGATGCCATGCGCAACCGCTGCCTGCTGCTCTAAGCCTCCATCTCCTTGGTTGGGGTATTTCCTCCTGTCTCTGAGCTTGTTTGTTGTCATGCTCTGTTGCTGCCTGCTGCACTGAGGAAGCCTTCGTCTGCTTGAATCACGATACGCATGCAGGTGGGTGCTGGGCCTAGAGGAGGAGATGTTCCGACAGGGCGACCAAGAGAGAGCCCTGCGCCTGCCAGTTTCCCCGCTGATGGACCGCAGCAAGTCAGGCATCACCAAGTCCCAAGGTAAGGGCAGCCTCCTTTGCATAAGCGCCTGGGCAAGCTGCCCATTGCTGCTGATGCGCCCCGGCAAGTTGGCGCCAGTCATAGAGTGAGCGTAGCGGCTTGCACAGCACCATGTCAAGCTCTGCCTGCAGCCCTGCAAAGTGCAGCCCATCTCCAGTTGCTTTAAGCAAACCAAACCTCTACAACTGACTAACCTTCCTCTACAGGATGAAGCTCATGCCCTCTCTTCATGTTCTGCAGTTGGCTTCTTTGATCTAGTGGCGCAGCCACTGTTCCGCAGCTGCACAGCAGTTTTTGAGGGAGCCTTTCCCATGCTGAGAGCTGTCGAGGATAACCTTCGCAAGTGGAAGGCGCTAGAGATGACAAAGGCAAAGACCTGATGCTGGAAGACAGCAATGCCCAGTGTGTATGTGCCACTCTTAGACTGACTGCACTCTTAGACTGACTTGCATTTCCTCTATGGCTGTCAGCATGCAGCCCTTGTGGTCTAGTTGTGGTCTAGTTTGGCACCCAAGTTTCTCATGTGATGTGCTTCTTTCAGTTTGTATTTGACTCATTCAGTAGTTGACATGGCAGTTCAAGTCTGCATCCTATAATTAGTCTGCTGCCAGCAGGCTGCAGACTGAGTGAAGGCACTACAATCATGTGTTCCAAAACAATGTGCTCTCAGAGAGACTAAATGGGGGTCAGGTGGGCTTCTTGCAGTTTTGCTGTAGGCCCTTCAACCAAGGGTAACCTCTCAACATCACGTCCCTGTCAAGATCAAACTTGAACATCTCCTACACAGCACCAATGGCTCAGCGTCAGGCCTCTGCGAAGGTGGCTTCCTGAGTTGAGTATGCACACAACACAGCCCAGACCAATCTTTGTCTGCGGTTCACACAAGACAACTCACCAGCACATCATTGCCGGAGAGGCAATGGGCTGCAGGGTGTGGCTTGTGCTTGAAGCGCTGCAGGGAGCCTGCTTTCTGCAGCACGTCAAAGGCATATCGCCGAACGTCATTCATCTGGATGTGCTCATCCACCAGCTTCCTCAGGTTGGCTGCAATCTCCCAGGGCTTGTAACTTGTCCAGGGTATAGCTGGCTCTGGTCTACCCTCAAAGTGGGCTCGTATGACACCCTCCATGTCGCGAATCTGAATTTGCAGAAAATTTGGTGAGTGCCTCACCTCCAACGAGCTGCTGGTTCAGATCTGCTGACTCTGTTTGCCCTAGAAGTGAGCACAGATGACAGCCCTGAATGAAAAGTTGGATCTAATGGCAACCATTGTACACACCCGATCAGCAAATCCAAGACAGAGGGGCTCCGGAACTTCAACGTAATTCTCGCCATCAATCAGTGCATCAGCAAACCACTCCCTGAAGCGAGCTGCAGGCAGCAGCAAGCATTGGTGGGGAGACTAGATACAACAGGCAGTATCTGGCCACAGGAGCGAGCCACTGCAGGCGGCAGCTGGAAAGGGTCGGCACTCGAAGCACAGACAGCACAGCCCCCAACTAGCAGCAGGAGCGAGAACAGAGCAGACGTCTGAGTCAAAGCAATCTGGAGCCAACATCAAGCAGTGGCAAGGGTCAGGTTGAGCTGGAAGCATACATTGCAGCGGGCAGCCAAAGCAGGCGCAGCACGGGTCGCTCACGTCTGGGCATGATCAGCACGCTGCCGCATGCCATCTTGAACTTGAGAGAGCTGCAGCAGCAGGAGCAAGATGCAGGATGACGTAAGCCAAGCAGGAGTATAGCACACTCAGAGAGAGCCCTACCTTGACCAGGCTTCTGACTCTAAACTGGTCACGTATCTGCAGCACAATGGCAGGCAGACATATTACTCCATGTCACGTTGGCCCTGCCAAGCAGGCAGCACCCTCAAAGAACCACCACCTGATTATGAAGGCCAACCAGCAACACTGACCAAACAGAGCTGACCGGACAGCGCTGCCTAAGTAGAGGTGCACACCCTTCAGCCCATTATTTGAGATAAAGCTGGCAGCATGCTGGCTGCAGCAGGCATTTCTGACAAGATGCCTCTATTCTCATGAGGCACAGTGTACTCACCTCCACTGGCACCGCTCATATGTGTCGATGCGGCTTGGGTCCCAGAGGTTGAAGACTGGCCACCCTTCATCAGGCCGCCCCGCCTCCTCCAGCCTCCAGGGACAAGAAAAGAACTCATTCCTGCACGCACGGAATGCTGTTGGGCCAGACTTTGGGAGGTCGTCGGAAGGTGTACCCACTGAGTACAGCTGCCAAGGGCGCGCCTGGCCAGCTCCTCAGCCTCCTGCAGAGTGAAGGGTTCGGTAAGCCCGTCAGGCGCAGGAGTGGCGGCGACTTTGCTGCTGGTGCACAGACTGCCACCTGCTTGAGCAGGTTGTCTCTGGTTGCAGAGGCATGCAACACCATGGCAGAGGTGTGCCTGATGCCTATGGAGAGGTTTAGGCAGTGCCACACAACCCAAAGAGCAGCCACGCGCAAACCAAGGGGCAGACCCTGCAGCCCTTGACAGCCGGGGTGGCCCCACCAGGTCCCCATTGTGACAGGCCTTGGTGGGCTTTGTGACACGCCCACCAGCCACAGGCACATGCAGCAACCCCAAGCAAGCAGTGTCCATTGATATGTTGATGCAGCCAAGCTGCTGGCCGAGCGATGACCAGCAAGCGCCTCATGGCCTTCTTGCTCACAGGCAGGCAAGTCCTCAACTAACTCCAGGCAGGACCTGCACCTGTCCCCAATGCCGGTCAGTACAGGCAAAGTGAGCCAGTACAGCCAAAGCAATGGCAGGCCCAGACCTCCTGATGGCTCCCCCTCCAGATGGCTGGCAGAACATAGGCAGCGTGCAGCTTGTGCAGGCTGTGCAGCGCTGCCTGCCCACATGATGATGCAGTTTCAGTCAAGCTGCACCAAGAAGCTGCCTGACAAGGCCCACGACGCCTCCCCCTGATTGCTCCACCTCCACCTGGCTGGCTGATCAGAGCCAGCATGCAGCCTTGGTCACTTTCTCTGCCTCTGTTTGCGCAGTGCAGTGCAGTTCACAACGGCCCACAGTTCACCTGACATGGTCCCGCCAGCTGTTCTCCTCATGGCGTCCCCGCCAGATGACCTGCCCCTTCTTGTCCCAGAAAGAAATGTTATTGGCTGCCTCCCGTAGGGCAGGGTACTCCTGTGCCCAGCTACAAAGGTCAATAGGGCCATTTTTGCCTGCAGTGCAGAGGGTTGTTTCATCTGCATGGTCTCTCACCAACGTGTGCACAGCATCAGCACACAGCATCTAACTGCTTCACAAGGGCAAACAGGGTGCACGCCACAGTGGCACTGTGAGCAAACAGCATTGAGTGCTGCTTGTGCATCTCTGGCTGATCAGCAGACACAGGTGCAGCACATCGGGCAACCTCATCTGCATTGCACAGCGTGGCTCAACATCCAGTGCATGGGGTGGTGCCAGCACAAGTGCTTGCTGTTTTGCATCAGTGCGGCCCAGGTCCTATGTCACACTGTGCATGAAGTAGCTGGAGTCACCTCGGTGCAGGTCTGGGAGGCGCCCATCCTCGCTGCCAATGTAAGCAAAGTCTGGCCAGGTGATGTCAGCATGCCCCTCGGTGGGGCTGGAGTGCAGCAGGGGCAGGGGCGGGCCTGCAGCACACATGCTGGGCGCATCCCCTCGCTGCAGCCATGGCACTGTGTGGCGCTGACACGCATGCACAAGCTGTGCTGGCTGCCTGCTCTGCGTGGTGTGCATCGGACGCGCAGTGCAGCCCTGACGAGCAGCAAGCCTTCACCCGCCGCTTGCCTCGTCTACAACTGGGACAGCGCAGACGCATTGCTGCCACTGCCTGGACTTGCAGCACACACACATCTGCACAGCAAGGGAACCCTTCCAACAGGCCAGTCAGCCGCAAGCAGTGTGGCTCTACCTGCGCCTGGTGGGGGAATGCCTATGCAGGGTGGGTCAGCATACTGCATGGCCAGCATGACGTCTGGGACCTGCAGTTGGCACATGTTGAGCTCATTGGCAGGCTGCACCAGCTGGCATATGCCTGAGCCAAGAGTTGAGACACTCCAGGTGACACAGGCCGCCAAGTCAACAGACCAAGGCAAGCCACCAGGACAAGTAAGGCCCGTGTGCTGTCCAGAGGACATTGGCTCTTGTTCAACCAGCGGCGCACTGCAGAAGACAAGCACCTCACGGCAGACCTGACAAGACGGCAGCAACTTCAGCTGCACACAGATCCCCCTCTGAGCTCAAGGAGCCTGTCAGCGAGCAGGGCAGCCTGACATGCCAACAGGGAGAGGCAGACAGCTCACCTTCCCAGGGAAGTGGTGCATGACGTCCAGAATCTGCACAAGAGTCAGCGGCACCCTTGCATTCTGCATCATCCCCCCTGCAGATGGCGGCCAAGCTCTGCAGCGTGCTGCCTGCCTCAGAGAGCCTCAAGCGCTGCATGCGTGCACGTGCAGCCCGTGCTTGTCAGGCTGGCAACCAGGGCTGGCCAAGTGCAGGCCAGGCATGCAGGGAGGCACTCAGCTTGTCCGACATGGGAGCCGGCATGCTCCATCGACGGCATGCTTGACCTCACAACATGAGTGGGCTGTGAGGGAGGTCTGGCTCAACGCAAGCCAGGCATGCATCAGGACGGATCTGCCCCTTTCCTGACCCAGGCATCCCAAACATCTCAAGCTCTGGCCATGACTGCACCGCAAAGGCTTCTGTGGGGGGCAGGCTAGCCTCGGTGCAGTGGTCTGTGGGCATGCATGTATGCAGGGCCGCATGCAGCAGGCTACTGGCAGTGCATGCAGTGTTCTGTGCCTGTGTCAATGCAGGGACCGCATGCAGCAGGCTCGTGGCTCTGCACCTTCCAGACAGCTGACCTGAACATGCTGCACACACCCATGCTGCAGCAGGGGGATGCCAGGGCGTGAGGCACGGCAGCGCTCAACACAGGCCAGGCATGTGGGCGACCATCTTTTCTTTGCGTCCCCTGCAGATTGCTGACCTGGAGAGCCCGCCGAAGGCCACCAGCCCTCTGGGCCGGGGACGTTGGTGGGCTTGAAATAGAGCACACCATCAATGATCTGGAAGAAGAAGTGGTCGCCATGGCAGTCCACCTCAGCCGCCGCCAAAACCATCTCCTGCAGTAATCAGCTGCTGAGAACATTCAGCAGAGCAGGCTGTCAACAGCTTGACTGCGTTGTGGGAGCATGGCCGTCGAAGATGCACACCATGGCATCAGGTGCCAACCAGAAGCCTGTGGCTCCAGGCATCATAGCATGAAGCAGAGAACAGAAGCTGACATGGTGGCAGGTGCTGAGAGGCGTACAACCTTCATACACCTGCTAACATCTAGCTCAATCATATTTGCAGGCTGTCTGACCTCTGTCATGCCACTCTCCTCCCAATGCCTGAAGTCCTGCAGCACAGTAAACAAGGCAAGATCACCCATCCGCTTGCTGTCTCCCTCTGCATGCTGCCTGTACTGCGTAACAACATCACAGGAGAGTGTCTGCTGAGCAGGAGATGGCAGAGACCGCCAGACGCAGTAGCAGCTGGATGCCAGAAACCAGTCTGTCCCGCCTGGCAACTGCAAGCCCCTGCAAGCATCGCAGCAGCTGCAGCCACAGGACGGCCCTCCTCAAAATGCTGAGCTCCAGGGGATGTGCCCTCTTGACATGTCCAATGTCACATGAGCCACCTTCTCAACACGCGAGCCCCAGAAGGGGTGCAGGTCCAGCTTGCCATCTTGACGCGGCTTGACGATGAGGCTGTGGTTGGAGGGGGGCAGGGAGCGCGTGTCAGGGCCATTGGCCCCCTTCTCGTCGTTGCTGTCCACGTCACCAGAATCGACAATGATATGCCCGCTGCGACCCTTCTGCTTGATGCTAGCCTTGGGCTCAGCCTTGCTGGGCTTGGCATTAGAGCTGTTGCTGCTGCTGGCCTTGGCAGGCAACCCCTGCTCAGGCAAGCCTGACTTGCTGCTTTTGCTGGAGGTTTGCTGCTTGCTGGCTGGGGCGGAGGGTTTGAGGGATGCTCCAGGTTTGCTGGGTGTGAGGTGCTGCTTGGAGGTGGACCCCGCCTGGCTCTGGCTGGAGGTGTTGTGGGCCGCTATGGAGCTGCTGCCCGGGGGGCTGGGCAGCAGAGCCTTGCCGGAGGGCTGATTTCTCAAGGCAGGGGGCCCTGAGGTTTCAGGGCTGGAGGATGGGCTCTGGCTGGAGGCATTGCGACTGCCTGCCTGGCCGGGGAGCTTTCGCGCACTCGAGGACAGCACCGCACTGCGCATGGCGCGCCATCCGTCCATGATCTGGCTGGCGCCGGCCTTCACGGCGCTGTGCACCCTGGAGGGGGTGCTGCTCAGCGCCTCGGCGCGGGCACTGCTGCCCCCGTCCTCTGCTGCCTCCAGCCTCCGCGCAGCGGCCCTGCCTGGCACGCTGTGACTGCTGGCAACAATCTGCAGAGCGTGCACGCCCCTCAGACTTGGTGAGGCACAGGCTGGCAAGCAGGCAGTCAGACAGCATTGTAGAAGGCTGCACAGCTTCGTCATGTAGCCACCATGCCCCAGCACACCCATTTGCTTTCCAGGCGCATGATGCAGTAGCCAGCGTGGCTCTTGGCGCAGCAGGCACGATGTGCTCACTCACCCTGCTCACTGGCCAGCATGCAAGGTGCATCCGATGAGAAAACTGGGGCACAGCACATTGGCAGGGCTGCCCAGGACCCTCAGGCAGCTTCAGGGCTGCTTGCCTCATAGGGCTCCTCGCCAGGGGCGACAGCATGAGCTGACTTGAGCCCTGTGAGAAAGTAGCGGCCGAGATGCTTCCCAGAAGTGGTGGCCTCCACAGGGGGCAGCCGCGCTGAGGGCCAGTCCCTCCTCTGCAGTCTGATGCGAGTGAGGTACACCCCAGCAATGAGGCTGACCAGCAGCAGGGCAGCCATCGCCACAGGACGCCATCGCAGATCACGGAACCTCTGCACCATCTGCCTGCAGCAGAGGGAGCCAGCCAGCTGTATTGACAGCAGCAGGCCTGGCACAGAGATGCACTGCTCTCTCTCCCTCAAGCTGCAGGTGCTATTGTGGGTGGATGTTCAGGAGGCGCTCACCCAAGCATCTGCTCAAGCAGCTTAGCAACGTTGTAGCAGCTTCATGCAGCATGATGCAGCAGCACCTCACTGTACCAAGCTGGTGTAGGAACCACAATGGGCTTGCTCTGACCTGCTGGAAGGGGCTTTGTGGAGTTGCTCCTTGATTGTCGAGCTGATTAAATGCAACGGCTGTGCCTCACTTTACTGAGCAAATGCTGGGGTGAGAGGCCAGTCAGGCACATGTTCTCTAATAGAATTGATACCGCTGCCTGCATTCTCGACACCCCTCGAGGAAATTGTAGCAACCCAGGGCGCCAGGTGGATAGCAGGGTTTGCTCCAAACCCATCAAGGTCAACGCCAAGTGGTGTCGCGCATGCCCCCTGAGAGGGTCTCTCGGATTGCAGCTGGCTTCACAAGCTTGCTGCAAGTCCAGGAACTGCAGGGCCCAAATTGCGGTCAGATCACAGCACTGTGTCTGCATGGCAACAGCATTGTCAGCCTGGATGGCTGCTCGCGTCTGCAATGCCTCACAGAGCTGAATCTGTCCTCCAACAACCTGGTCAGCTTGCAGGGGCTGCAGTCTCTCTCCAGGCTGCAGGTCCTCAACGTTGCTAGCAACAGGCTTCAAGGGCTTGATGGAGTGCAGGTGAGAACATGTCTTGTTGATGGCATGCAACCGCAAGACAGTCAAAAGCGTATGACGCTCTCCCTCTGTTCCTGCAGGCCTGCACGCGGCTGCAGAGGCTGTGCCTTGCGCACAATTTTGTGACCAGCCTGGCAGCTCTGCAGGGTTGCCAGGCACTGGTGCACCTGGATGTGCGCCACAATTTTCTGCAGCGCCTGCAGGACCTTGCTCCGCTGCAGGCCTGCAGCACCCTGCGCGAGCTGCTGTTTGCCAGCAGAAGCGCAGGGCAGGCCTTCTGTCAGGCTGCGGGGTACAGGACGGATGTCGCCAGCATGCTGCCGCAGCTGCAGTTTCTGGACGGGCAGCTCCTGGCGCAAGATCGCCTGCAGCAGGCTGTTGTTGCGCACCAGCATTCAGGCAGTCAGCCCCAGCAGCAGCTCATTGTGGCTCCGACAGCGCAGCCCGCCGTGCTGCAGCTGGCCCCACCAGTCACCCCACTTATTGACGTGGCTCTCGATGAGTACCGGCGACGCCTAGCTGGGGCCGCTGCACCGGGACCAGCTGCCGGACCCTTCAGCTACCCCTACCCAGCGCAGCTGCTGCAGCAGCAGCAGCAGGACAGTCAGCATCTGCAGGGCGTGCACCCTGCAGGTGCTGCTGCTGCTGCCACCAGCGAGCAGGGTCCCCTACAGGATGACAGTGCCTCCTCTGGGGCAGCAGCCAGCCAGGAGCAGCGCATTGCAGCACTGGAGGCCCAACTGCAGAGACGGGGTTCACATGCCACTGCTCGCGCGCCGCTCGCAGTGATGCAGAACCCATCGCGAGACTTGGGAGCCAGCAGCAGCGTCGACAGGGCAGCAGCAGCGGCCTCTGCTGCCGCCCTGCGCAAGCTGCGCCAGCGGGCTGTGAGCCATGAGGCTGCCACACAGACCAGCACTGACATGCTGCAGCTGGACAGGCTGCATAGGCAAGCACATGCCTGTCCCCACAGCATCGCCCACAAGCTCTAGATCCTCGCAGCTGCGCACTGCCTCTCCGCCTCAGCTTCTTATCTGGCTGCCCCTTTTCACAACTGCTTTCATCTTGTTGATGTGCATGTGGCTGCTGCCAGAGCTGCCAGCGTGGCCTTTGCACCACACTGCAGGGGCTTCCGGCAGTCATTCTGATCAGCCCCACACCCACATGCAGCTGCACCCTGCACTCAACAATGTTGACCGGTCGTGTTAGCTCTTCTGCCTGTAGAGGTGCCCCCACCACCATCCATCTGAATGATGCAAAAGGTGGCTCCTGGTGCTCTTGAAAAGCATCAATACAAAAGTGCACCTGGCCTGCAGCCATGCCGAGCGCCTACGTGAGGAGTTGGAGTCCCTGGCGCAGGAGCTGCAGCTCAGAACACAGGAGGTGGCTGAGATGCAGCGCAAGGCTGATGAGGCTGCAGCTGCTGTTCAGGACGCTGCAGATGCACAGGCAAGGGGCTGCCATGCCACTGACAGCTAGGCAGCTTTGTGCAGGCCACCATATGCCTGTCTGCTGGGTGCCCCAAGCAATTAGGGATGCGCTTTTATAGAGCATCCACCAGCTGCAGATGCGCGGGCAAGCCTGGCTCCACTGAGTTGCTGGGCATATCACCCACATCTTGGCAGAACTATCCAAACCTGCCCAGCTGCTGTGGATCCCCGAGGTGCTGAGGTTGCTGGCCCCAGCAATTGCAAGAGGATGTGGCTTGGAAGCTCTGAAACATGTCGCGCATTGTCAACCCACCAGGCACTCTCCAACTTGGGCCAGAACATGCTGCTTTGCTCCCTGATGCAGGTTGCGGAGATCAGCAGTCAGGCCAGGTATGCCCTGGAGCAGGCCAGGAAGGAGCTGCAGGCAGCTGAGTGCCAGGCTGAGGAGGCCCGCAGCCAGGTGGGGGGACGCCAGCACTTGCCCTCTCAAGCGGTGCTGCAGCAATGTGGAGTGCACTGTCATGCTAGCGGGGCGGATGCAGTGCCTCACCGCTGCAACTGGGCTGTGCAAGCATCAAGCTGCCAGTCCTTGGCATCATATGCAAGCTGTGATCCCCCTCGCTTGGAGCTGGCGCTGCTGTGGAGCATGCACGGCACAGCCATGCAGCTACAACAGGCAATGTTCCCATTCCTACACATTGTGGTCACTTGGCCCTGCAGGCTGAGGCCGCACATAAGCAGCAAGAGGCTGCAGTGGAGCACGCACAAGATCTGGAGAGGGAGCTGCGTGATGCATGGCAGGAGGTGCAGACGGCAGAGGCGCTGCGGCAGCGCGATGTGCATCAGGCAGGCACAGAGGCTGCCCGCGCGGCGCAGGCTGGAGCGGAAGATCTGCGGCGCACCCGAAAGGAGCTGACAGGCCTTGCACGGGAGCTGACAGAGTGCCGGGTCCGAGGCTGCCCTTCTTGAAGGCTGCCGAAACGCTGCTTGAACTCTTGTCTGTGCTCTCCTGGAGTACTGGCTAAGTTTCAGCGCGCTCCACGCACGCACCTCCACAAAGTTCTTGAAACTGGTTGCCTGCTCTGTGAGGCTTGCCTGTGCCAGTAACATCTCGTGTGGTGCCCATATGACAAGTTACTGTGACAAGATGGCTGCTTTTTGAGGCTTGCCTGTGCCTGTGCCAGCGCCATGTCCTGTGACGTCAATTGTGATACCCACACCTCCTGCAGGCATCCCTGGCTGCCTCCCAGCAGGCTAATGCCACCCTCCAGCAAGCCCTGCAGCGGCAGGATGAGGCAGCCAGGGCCTGGCGTACTGAGGCTGCACAGGCAGGGCAGCAGCAGCACACCAGGCTGGAAGCCCTACATGAGCAGCTGACTGCAGCCAACAGGGATCTACAGGCAGCTCATCAGTCTGAGCAAATGGCCAGGGGCGAGGTCAAGCAGCTGGCGGCTGCACTGGCTGCCACCCATGAGGAGCACCAGGTATGCATGAGCAGCTGGCAGCTGCACTAGCTGCTGCCAGGAGGAGCACCAGATATGCATGTTGTTATGGGTACGGCTCATGGAGAGCAATCTGTATGCCTCCTGCCTTGGATGCTTCGGCTGAGGCTGCCAGGGGCAAGGAGGCCATCAACATATCTTACTTAACCTAGAGCTTGCCTCTGCTCACCCTAGACATGTTACTGTTAGTTGGCCCTGCTTGTCAGAACTGTCAGTTGGCCCTGCTTGTCACAACACCGTGGTGGAGGCGCCTGCTGCGCCTACTAATACAGCTTTGATGTCAAGCAGTGCAAGATCAGACCTGTACATGACTTAGTGCAGAAGGTCAAGAAGTGCAGGGCACTTTGTAGGGAAGCATGCACCTGTCAAGTTCAATCCTGTAGCTGTGCTGCAGAAGACCATGGAGTGCAAGCTAAAGTGGTATGAAGGGCACCTCAGGCGGGAGGAGGCTGCCAGGGAGGCTGCTGCAGACCAGCACCAGCAGCAGCTGCAGCAGGCTCAGGCTGCCAGGGATGAGCTGCAGAAGCAGCTGGCCCAGACTGAGGCGGAGTTCAGGCTGGCGTTGCAGGTAACAACAAATGGCAGCTAACAAAGCTTGGTGAGGTCTTCGGCTGAAGAGGATGACCCATGACATCCTCCCGGCAGGGAGAGTGCCGCATGCATGTGCTTGTTGGGGATGGTAGCACAGTTGATGTGCTGCCAGGGGGGTGCTGCAGGAGCGGCTAGCCCAGCCTGAGACCTACACTGGGCTGGGGCTGCACCGCGGCAAGCTGGGTGTGGAGATCTGTTGGCTGGAGGACTCACAGGCTGCAGATGGTGCATATCTGCTGAGCAGCAGCTGTCACTCTGCGCTTGCACCCCAACAGTGCTGCAGAGGGTGTCATATGTCAGGCCTATGTGGACCATGCACAGCCTGGGCTGCATGGTTCTAGACACGTCTGAGGAGCTGTGTCACCACAGGAGCTGATAGTGGACCAAGCGAGACCAAGCTGTCTGGTGTCTGCCCAGTCCTTCCCATGCCATGCAGGAGAGCAAGCGGCAAACGCACAACCACCAGCATGAGGTGCAGCACCTGCAGGGCAACACTGCGGAGCTGCGGCAGACGCTCAAGGCTGCTGCCAGCAAGCACCAGGCAGGTGGATCACAGGCCTGCATATGAACAAGAGGAGGAGCTGCTGTCTGCCACAAAAACCAGCTGGGTGGAATACTGAGCGCATGGGTTGCATGTGGTGGGACATGCCCTTTCAATGCATCTGCGGCGCACAGCAGGCCCCCGACACATGAACGAGCTGTCACATGTGTCAGTGCATGGCCAGCACGCCTGCAGCGGCTCACACAACCACTCAGAAGACCTGTAGGCAGCAACTTGGCCATCAGGCAGCCAAAGCATGCTTTAGACATCACATCTGAGCCGCAGAAGCAGGAAAGCCTGGCCTAGGAGCTGGCAGAAGCGTGCAGCCATGCTAGCCACAAGGATCAACTGAATGAAAACAATTACAACATACTGTGGCCTGCAGGAGCAGGAGATGATCTTCAGATTGAAGTACAAAGTGCAGCAGACTTCACACATCAACACAAACAGCAACCACAAGTGCTGAGGCCCTGCAGGGGGAGCAAAATGATCTGGAGTGCAGTGTGCAGCTGCAGTGCAATGGCAGCCAAGCAACCAGAGGTCTCATCCTGACAGCAGACTGGGGCCTGCAGGAACAGGAGAACTTGATTCGTGAGCTGACAGACGTGGTGCAGCGCCAGAAGGGCAGAGTTGCAGCCCTGCAGGCAGAGCGACTAGAGCTGCATTCCCAGCTGGCAGCCTACTGCCCAGCGGAGCAGGACAAGCTGCGGGGGGAGGTGGGCACACTACGTGAGCGAGTGGGGGAGATGGCCGCTCTCAAGGTGGGGTCACCCTTGACTCTGGAGGCTTTCTGTGGGTTTAGGCATCAAGGCACTTTGGCAGGCTGGGGCAGGTCCAGGGATGTCTGGCTGCATGGCGTGTTGCTGGTTGATTGGCAGTAGGGTCTGCCAGACTGTACACCCCACAAACCCTGCAGGAGTGCATTGGCTCAGTCTGTTTTAGCTGCTAGTCTTGGGCATTGTCAAAACATGCATATGCTGTGGCTGGTTGCCACCAGCAGGAGCTCACTGACGGCTGAGCAGCAGCAGACTGCCCTCCTGCAGCAGCAGCAGTCAGATGCATTGAGGGTCCTTGGGCAGGCAGGGACTAAGGTAACCGTTCACTGCCTGTACTGTGTTTGCACGATAACTGCACCTCAGCTGACACGGCAGCTGGACCACAGCTCAAGACCTGCGACCGGCATATGCTCATGCTTGCAGGAGCATCTCATGGCTGAGCAGCAGCGTAACGCCCAGCTGCAACAAGAGGTGCATGATCAGCAGGCCCGCCACCAGCAGGAGCTGCGGCAGGCGGCTGAGCAGGCGGAAGCAGCACAGAAGGCCATGCTGCAGCTGGAGCACGACTGCGAGGGGCGCTGCGCTGCGGCGGAGACTGCTGCCGGGAACTTGGAGGCCCAGGCTGACGAGCTGGAGCAGCAGCTGGAGGATGCAAGGGATGCTCTCAAGGTTGACATTACGCCACAGTCACCAACTCTGGGGGTTGCATGGATATCGTATGGGCACGGCCCTGCAGTTGCTTGAGGAAGGGCTGCTGCCTGTCGCCAGCAAGTTGTTGCTGTGCTTGTGGTTCCCGAAAGTTCGGATAACCCAGGCAATGCAAGCTTGACTCCATCTAGGTTACACTGTCATCAGTTGCTGCACAGGTCAAGGAGGTCATGGTGGATGATGCCCAGAGCACCATTGCCACTCTCAAGTCCCAGTTGGCAGCTTCCCAGGCAGAGGCAGCCAGCTGTGCCAAGAGCCTCGCGCAGGCTGAGGCCGACTGGCAGCAGCAGGAGCAGGACCTGATGCGCCAGCTGCAGAGCCTCAGGTCAGTGGCTGCCAGCAATGGTCTTCACATTGGCCATATGCGTGTGTGATGAGGCCCTTGTGGAGGTACCAGTGTTCCACAGCTCCATGACTGGTTCTCCAGTACTGTCATGCCCGTGCCCAGCCACTGAGGCGCTGCAACTTGGTCCAGCGACCTGCACTATGCTTCTGGTTTCCCTGCAGGCTGGAGGTGGAATCCCAAGAGGCCGCCCTGGAACAGCTTGAGCAATCAGCGCAGGAGGCTGCGCACAGGGGGCGGGAAGCTGAGCAGAGAGCCAAGGCCCTGCAAGACAGCCTGCAGGTGGGTCACACTGCAGCAGTGTGCACGTCAGCGGTGCTGATGTGATGCACAAATGGTGCAGCCATCTTGAAAGGTCGCCAGCAGATGGGTCACCCCTCAAGAGCCATTCCTGGTTCATGACATGAGCATCAAACACGCCAGGATAGTGAACCTGCATGCAATGCATTGACGCACTGCCACTGCTGCTTGGTTACCCATGATGTGGAGGGTGCCACATTTGTGGCCCCGCACTACACACATTCAAGACGCACCTCCAAGTTACTGCAGTAGGAGGCTGGATGGAACGGACAAGATGTTCACTCTGAGAGAGGAAGAGTGGAAGCTCAACATTGCATCCCTTGCCCTCTGGAGGCCACCTGCCCAAGTCTGTGAGCAGCTGGCCCACGTCATGCTGCACACAGGCCTCAGCTCAGGAGCTGACACATGCAGTATGGCCCTGCTGCAGGAGTGAGACAACAGGCTCAGGGTTATTGCTATAGAATGCTGCCTGGTCAGAGCTCACTTGATGTTGGCACCTGCTCCTGCTGCAGGAAAGGTCCAGATGCTGGTGTATGGCATTGCGTTTCACAATACTGAGACTGAGATGAAGTGCAGCTCGAGTGCCTGGCCAGAGTCCAGCTTGAATGCAGCGCCTGCTCCTGTTGTAGGAAGGGACCACATTCTGGGGTACGCGAATGAGCTATTGATGTGAGCTGCAGATGCAGTGCTGCCTGCCATTGCTGCAGGAGAAGAAGAGGATGCTCGAGCAAATGAGCTACGGACTGAGTTCCGTGCACAGGCTGATATCGTCCATGTTGCACTTGTCGCAGGAAAAGGACAAGTTGCTCAAGTATGTGAGTGAGGAGGTCGATCGCGTGAAGGGGCTGTTTGAGCAGAAGGAGGTGCGCCTGACGGGGGAGCGGGACGCAGCCAAGCAGGCCGCCCAGCAGCTGGCCACAGAGCGGGGGCAGCTGGAGGGGAGGCTGAGGGAGCTGGAGCCGCAGCTGGTGGACCTGCCAGCACAGCTTGAGGTGCTGACAGCCCTGCTGCTTGGGCTGATCTGCACAGGGGCTGCATAAATGCCGCCCTACACAGCTTGACAGGCACATTTGTTGGCGTGGAGGAGGCCTGCTGGCCCAGCTGGGCCGGAGAACAGCTGCCTGAGCGATGCGCAGCTGTTGGCTGCCGAGGAGTCACAGGGGGAAGCAGTGCTGTGGACGCTGACTCAGGTCTTCCGACCTGTTGCATGCAGGCTGAGCGTGCCAGGGCTGGTGCTGCCGAGCGAAGCGAAGCTCATGCCAGGGCCAAGGCTGAAAAGGCCAGCGCTAGGGTGAAGCAGGTCAGCAATGCAGCAGGCAGGATCAAGGCATTGTCAGCCTGATCAAAGAGCTGCAGCCATAAGAGGTTCAAGCATGGCTGTCTGCACCTCAGACTGCTTTGCTGCAGAGGGTTGAATGGATGTGTTGGTCTGATGAGCAAGGGGGAGCTATGATCAGAATTGCCAGGTGTTGATGGACATTGCAGCCTGCCAGCAAGCTTGCCACTGGGCAATGCCCAGAACTCAAAGACCACTGCATCCTGCCGCAGGTGGAGGATGAGATGCGGGAGCTGCTGCACACCCTGGAGCGCCAGAAGGCAGCCTCTGCAGCAAAGATGAAGCAACTTGCAACGGTGCTGCAGGACATGCACTCCTGACTGCTCTCCTGGCTTTGACACCCGCCAGGCCTGCCCAACAAACACGTGGCTGCCCCTGATGCCAGTCTGTTGCTTCGCTTATGCCAATCATTGAGGTTGCCACTCCTACTGATTGATGGGTTCATTGACAGGTTTCGGTCTGGAGTGTTTAACATGCACAACTAGATTTAGTCATCAGGCGTGTGACAGGGATCCTCCTTATACACGCACAGTCGAGCCGTTCACAACTATGCACGGTCCTCCTTTGTTCCATGTTCAGGCAGACCGCCATGATGGCCCCGAGCAGGAAGCAGCGTACAATCACATTATAGCTGCCACCTCATATGCTGCAATAGGCTTCATGCCGTCCCTGGAGAGCATGAACAGTGCCCCTGCGGCTCTGTCCAGCAGTTATCTGTGCAGGGAGTTCAGCATGGGATTGAGGGGGGAGATTGGCTCGAATGATACTGACGTGATGCTGCAGCTCCAGGGGTCAGTTGTCGATTCTGTCATGCAGGCTCTGCGCTGCTCTGCGTGCATGTCACAGCCAACTGCCCCGCCACCATTCACTTTGTCATTCAGGCAGTTTAGGCGGCAGGGGTTGTTGGTAAGCAATAAGCTTGAAGTTCTTGCCTGCAGGAGTATGCCAGTGAAATTAGCTGGCATGTCTGCCACCCGCATGGACTTGGATGGGCTCCTGATGGATGCTGTGGGCCAGCGGGATTCTTCTTACCCCCACAGCCAGCCAGGCCCCCGTGGCAAAGCAGAGAGGCGTTGCTCCAGGTGTGGCGCATCCTCAGCTGAGACGCCAAGGTCAGGTGTTGCAACGTGGCATGACTCCTGCTGTGTGAGGGTATATGGTCTGCAAGGGAGTGCTCAATGCAATCATCGTGTTGCACTTTGCTGCAGGTTCCGCAGCGGACCGGACGGGTAACCCCTCTGCAATGGGGGTGACGCAAGTATGGACAGACACAGTGGCTGTCTGTGGCCATCTCTTGATGAACGTCACCATCCTGTTGCAGGTTTGTGGGTTGCAGTGGCGCTCAAAGCAGAAGCTCAAAAAAAAGCACTAGCAGGAGGGTGAGCATATCATTTGGCATGTCTAAACTAACAGGACATAGTCAAGACTCAGGAGCCATCACATGCTGCCTGCTTGCAGAAAGGAACAGATGTGCCTGTATCACTGACAATCAAGGGTATGCCTAGCGCTGTTGCCTGCTGTCAGCATGGCGTTCTGTCATTGACATCCCCATCTTGTACAGTGCCGCTGACACATGCAGTGGACTTAGTGACAATTCTTGAGACATGGGCAACAGCAGACTCTCGTAAGCAGGTACCCTGCTCATTGACTTGTTGTTGTCAAAAATAAGCACACCCGTGACCGTTGTAATCCCATTGCTTCAGGGATGATGTCAACAAGCCAGACAGCAGCATGTAGACTGGCCCTTGTTTCCTCTGGCGGGCAAAGCCCAGTTTTGCTTTTGTCAGCACCTTCAGTGGCATAGCAGCCCAACAAGCAGCCCACTTGCACACATGGTAGTGCTCAGCATGCATTGAATCAAATAAACAAAATATCGAACAGAGTGCATTCATGCAATAGACGAGGCTTCATGCATCATGCATGCAAATATTCATACTTACAAGACAAGCTTGCATGTCTGATAGACTGTCTACCTGGGACTGAATGTGTGTTTTATACTCAAGGCAACTTTTTAGCCCACTGCAGAACGCGCCCTGATGTGCTGTGCCTCGCCAATCCCCAATTGGCAAGCTGGGACTGTGCTGCCGTTATAACAGATTCAGAGGGCAGGACTGTTTCAGACAGGACAGCCTGCAGTCGGTCCACCAAAACATGTGCACTCTCTGCTTGCTGGGCTGAGGTCAACTCCTTCCCCACCAGCTGTAGGGCATGCTGTGATTTGGCCAGCTCTTCTGTGAGTGCCGTGGCTAGCTGAACAGCGCCATCAAGTTGGTTTTGCAAGCTGCGGCCAGCTCTGGTGCCCAGCCCTGCAGCACACCAGTGCCCACTCAGCACAGCACAGCAAAATTCTGCCCCTTAT
Organism: Asterochloris sp. CNOR1; assembly: GCA_963969365.1. Taxonomy (NCBI): domain Eukaryota; kingdom Viridiplantae; phylum Chlorophyta; class Trebouxiophyceae; order Trebouxiales; family Trebouxiaceae; genus Asterochloris; species Asterochloris sp. CNOR1. The sequence continues at coordinate 2,596,906 of OZ017751.1, forward strand.
ACAAACTTTGCTGAGAATTGCCAGAGACAGGGCTTCTAGGGTTGGCAGAGGAAAGCATTGACAGGCACTTGATCCCTCAACAGAGCACCTCTTCTGGCTACAGCTGAGCTGCCCGGCGGCATCCATTGCCAGGCCCTGTGCCTGTCTGCTCCAGGCAGTGATCAAAACCCTGTGCTGGCGCATCAGCTGAGGAGGACTAAGAAGTGAGCGGCATTGGCCAGGCTTGCCTGTCAGTGCTGCGCTCAGCAGCACGCCGCGCAGCACACTTGCTGTCAGCGGCACCTTGCTCCGCTCCATTGTGCTAAGAGCACTATCAAACCTGTCCAGGTCTGCCATCCTGATGCTGGGCAGCCTGCAGGTGCATGGGAATCCAGTGCTCAGCTGGAGGTGGGAGCCTGCCTTTGCACATCAAGGGTGGTCAGCCGTGATGCTGGGGAGCCTCCCAAAATCTCCCCAAAACACTGAGTCATCAGGAGCCTGCAGGTAGACTAGCCCTGGCTCACCCGTGACTCTTGGCCAGCTGCAGCTGGGCATTGTCATTGGACAGCAGCAGGACCGGCCACTGCTTCTCATCTGCCCCCTGTGCTGCCTGCTTCCCATGCGCTGGTGCAGGGGCGCCCTCTGCAGGCACTCCTTCGACTGCCACATTTGGCGCTGCTGCAGATGCATCCCCATGCTGGGCAGGCAGTGGGAGCCGCTTGGCAGCCGCTGCCTGATGAGCCACTGGCCTGCTGGCCTGCTGGGCTGAGCCTGCCTGGGGCAGCGGGGCCGCTGCCTGCTGCCCTGTCCGGCTTGCAGCCCGCAGGGGTGGGGCTGACTGCGAGGCGGAGTCTGAGCCCAGGCCTGACTGCCCCTCGCTCTCTTGCTGCTGCTGCTGCTGCTGCAGGCCACCAGCTTGCTGGGGGCTGCTGCCTAGCGCCACCTGTGAGAAGTTATTCAGGCTCAGACCCTGCTGCTGCTGCAGGCTGGAGGCGCTTTGCAGCGCCTCCTGTGCAGCATGGGAGTCGGCTTCTGATGCAGCAGCAGATTCTGGCCCGAGGCAATTCTGCTGGATCTGGTTGGGCCCCCGCTCTGTAGAGACCTTGGCTGCACTGTTCACCTCTGCTCCTGCTTCTGCGTCTGTAGCCAGAGCTTTCTGCCGCCCTGCCGCGCTGGTGGCCATTGGTGTTTCGTCAGGCCGCTGAGATATCTGGCCATGCGAAGCGCCGTGCTGTGTAGTGGAGGCCACAGATAGGTGGAGGTTGGCTGTGTTGCCCTCTGAGCCCTCATCGCCGATGATTCTGTCGCCACTGCCACACGGACGTTGCTCAGCGCTTGCTGCAGCAGCAGCAGAGCCTGCCAGTGCAGGTGCCAGGCTGCCAGCCACCGCTGCAGCAGGCTGCTTGGGTGCATCGCCCGATTCTGCAACCTCTGGCCCTGTTTCTTGATGACCACACTCAAGGTGCCCCTGTCGGGTCTGTGCAGTTGGCTGGTCAGGCAGAGTTGCCTGCCCTGCACCCAGCTCCTGCCCAGGCAAGGCAGCCTGCTGCAGGGACTCTGCTGGCAGGGTAGTTGGAGTACTCCTCCCTGCCCCCCGACCCTGCCCGCGCACTGCAGCATCCGGTGGGGACAGGGCAGTTGGCGCCTGCCCTACACCTGGCATGCCAGAGAGGCCAGCCTGCTGCTGCACGGCAGGTGGCGCCAGCACAGCGGCTTGCTGCATGGGCAAAGCAGGCGCAGCCTGGGGCTCCTGCCCTGCCGGCATATCCTTCTGGCCAGGGTCACAGGAGCGTTCCTGCACCTGTCCCAGCACCTGCTCGAGCGGCGCAGCCTGCTGGCCAGGTGCAGCAGGGGACTCCTGCCCTGCTCCCAACATCTCCTGCTGGAAGAAAAGCGCCACCTCCACAATCTTGGCGTCCACTCGCTGCCCCTTGTCCCGCAGGAGTGAGCTGCCACTGCCCGCCACTGCCGCATCGTGCTCCACAACAAGGCCCTCGCCCTCATGCGCCCCGAGAACGGTCAGGATGTCCAACCCTGCAGGCAGTTGTGCAGGCTCAGCCATGCGTCGATGACAGTTGGGGTGTGGCATCCCCAGGCTGCGACTAGGCAGAGTCAGCCCTTGCCTCTCAACTGTGTAGCTGAACAGGTGCGGCATGGGTTCTGGACTGCAGATGGATGGCGAGCGGTGGCCTTGCTGCTGCTGAATGCCTGTCCAGTGACTCAGCCATACAGATGTCACGCAATCACTTCTGGGGCCACACAGGCAGCCACAAAATGTATTTCCTTCTGCCCTGAAATCAGTGAGCAGCAACATCCCAAACAACGGGATGCAGGCAAAGCCCTTGCGTGTGCAGCCCATCTGGTGGCCAGGCCCTAACCAGAAATCTGCAGCTCCACACCATCACATGACAGCAGGTGCATGACAAGCTGTAGGCACAGTCTGCCCTTCTGACGGCCAGGGTTTGCAATAGGACCAGCTGCCTTCATCTGGCCCCATGCAAGCAGGTGCGGGCAGCCCACCTGGCGGCCCCAAGGCGTCCAGGCCCCGCCCCAGGAACTTGCGGATGGCAGGCCCGGAGGCTGGCTCGTTCTTGAGCCCGTCCAGCTGCTTTGCCACTGAATCAGTGATGATGATGAAGCACTGCTCCGTGGGGGGCAGGCAGCGCCCAAACAGGCCCAGCTGGGCCAGCCTCTGTATGCAGGTGAGAACATGTCAGCCTCTGCAGGCAAGGGGTACCAGTCTCTGCGTGCACTTCAAGTTACGTTTTTGTTTGAGCCTCTGCATGCAGACCGTATGAGGTCCAACCTGAGGCAGGCAACCTGTTGCAGCTTTGCCATGGCAGCAGTCTGCAACGGCCAGCTGAAGGGCTGAAGGCTGTGCTGTCAAGCTGTCAAAGTGGGTTGCACCTGGCACCAAAAGTGGGGGCCAGCGGAGGGCCTAATTCACTGCCTGGTGCTCGCTACAGCAGCAGACCAACTAATGCAATGAGAAGCACATCTGCTGCTTCAACATGGCACAAAGGCATGCAAGACAATCACTCTGGCAGGAACTGTCACTGTCACAAGAAACTTTTGCTTCCCCCCACTGACCCGAGAGCATCACCTCCCACCTCAAGCCTCTCCAGCGTGAAGCTGGTCGGCAGAGCCATCCCATGCCTGGGCGCCAGCATGGCCATCAGTGCGCTGGTGTCTGGAAATAGCAGCAGGGGCCCCTGGCCCTCTGAAGGCGTGCTGGGCATCCCCGACACCGCTGCAGCCCCAGCGGTGGCACCCGGGGCTACGCCACCTGCTGTTAGCTGCTGCGGCCTGGCCGCATGCGAGGCGGGCTGGCTGCCAGGTGTGGCTGGTGTGCTTGGCCTGGCAGGCTGCCTGGGGGGCGCCTGCCTGCCGGCTGGCAGTACCTGGTGCTGACTGCGCTGCCAGGTGCTGCGCACCTCCTTCAGGATGGGGGCCTCGGCTGGAGGCAACATCTGGCACTGCAGCCAGGGCAGCCGCACGTGGCACCTGCCCTTGGTGAACCTGCATGGCACAATACCAAGATGCATGTTCTATCCAGGGCCATAGCTTATGAGCGTGTCTGGGGCAGCAGTCTGTCATTTAGGGTCCACAAAGACATCTCTGGGCACTATGGAAAATTGTCTGTGTGGCTGATGCAGGGCAGGTGGCTGGCACAGGTGGGCGGCAGCTCACAACAGCAACTTGGGCTCCCGCTGACCATCAAGCATGGCACCCACATTGACTCACTTGATGTTTGCCTCGTGACCCCGTTGTCCAGCGGCAGCGCTTCTGGACTCTGGCACATCCACCGTCAAACCCCTCAGCGCACCCTCTCTCTCCAGCGCCTCGTGTAAAGGGCCCTGCAGGACATCGGCACACCTGGAGGTCTGAGATGGCATCGCTCCAGTGGGCAGTGCGCCAGGGGTGGCACAAATATGCCGTTGCAGCTAGTTCAAGCTTTGGCCCTTGAGCCCTGATGCATCACAGCAGTCTGTCATGCCAAAAAGCAAAATCTTACTACATGGTGTGTGGTCTGCACAGGGACTGTGCAGCTGACAGTGCACTCCAGCTCACAAGTGGAATCAGGTTCCATTCCAGTCTGAGCCACAGGGGCCGCTGCCGGGTTGCTCCCTGGCTGGAGTCACTCTCTACTGAGCTTCCACCACCTCCAGCACCCTGTGGGCTGGCACTTGCTGGTGCTGCGCTTTGCGGCCTCCTGACATCAAGAGGGCCTGCAGGTATGGCCTTGACGAGCGCTTGAGCACCTGCCAAGCCAATGCGGTTGTGTGACAGGTGCACCTGCAGGGGGCAGGGAGCCTTGTCAGCAAGCGTCTACCAGCCAGGTCTGCGTCTGCTTACTGGCCGCCAGCTGCTGCCCCAGCAGGCCTGCAGTTGGAGAGAAAGCCAGCAAACCTGTATGGGCCACTTGTTCACATCTAATTGTGTAATGCCCTGCAGCCTGCCAGCGTTCAGGCAGCGTTCAGCACACTGCACGCACGGCTTTGGCTGGCATCTGCGTCCCTGCCAGGTCGATGCGATGGCTGGAACCCTGGGGCAGGGCAGAGTAGCTTGCAGCAAGCCTCTCACTGAGCCCGACCCAGTCTCTGCCTGTTGTCTGGCTGACAGCTTGTGCCTCATCAGTCACAAGAGCTGGGCCGCCCATTGCTGGTGCACTGCAGCCTCCCACACACACATAGGGCAGTAGCGTTTTGATATGTGGTGTGGCCAGCTGGCAACATGCTGAGGGCGGGGCTGGTATGGCTCACAAGAAGCAATGCAGAGGAACCTCAAGCAGCCAATGTGCATACGTCACAATGGGTGAGGCCCTGAAGACCACTGTGGGTTGCAGAGAATTCCTGCATATTGCCCAGTTGCAAGGACGCCCTTGAGCCCCCCATACGACATTTACCTGGGGTGCAGCATGAGGGATAGCGCCAATAACAATACAACATCATGCCAAAATGAGCTGTGCACAAAAGGGGTCAGTGGGCCCACCTCCACTTTGCCAGTATGCAACTCGGTGCCATGCTATGTCGGCAGTCATAAGTGTCCAACTACTGTACAGCACTTCACCCAAGCAATGCAGGGAAGTTCACCTGCACACAGGTGACCTGGCCGGTGATGCGCCGCTCCCTGTCTGTGACAGTGAGCCACCATGCTGCTGCAGCCACGGTGCCCTCACCTTGGCCAGTGTTGCCCTGGACTGCATCACCATGTGTGGCCCACCTCAGCAGGCTGGAGCAGCGTCAGCACCACCTACTGCAGAGCAAACATAATCACCCGGTCCCCAATGTTGCCCATACTGCCCCTCGTATGGCTCACCGCTGACATAATCTGGTGGTGCACTTTGTCATGCTCCAGGGTGGCCTTGCGCAGCATTGCAGTGCAGCACTCCTGCTTCCTGTGTGGGCCATAGCAGCATCATGTGTGTGAAGTGTGGCCCACCTCCAGCATGCCCGGGTGCAGCATCAGCGCAATGCACTGTGCTCCATCGTCTCCCAGCTGGTTCTCGAAGAGCCACAGCTTGCGCACCCTCACGGTCTGCTGGGACCCTTGTGCCCACGCGGCCAACATGCGCAGGTCCTGGTCGATCAGCTGCATGCGTTCCAGGCGCAGGGACACCTGCATGGATGAATGGGAACTTATTGGAGATGTACATCAGGCCAGCTTAAGCAGGAACTGCTCAGCTGCATGCTCTCCTTGCACATGGGCATCCTGCAGGCAGGGTAGGGGGATGCCAGAGTCAGGCATGGCTGCTGTGCTTTGGTCCGTCCACCGAGCTTCATGCTGCAAATTGAGCACTGCACCTTTTGTCAAGCAGACCTGGTGATCATATTGGGCTCGACAAAAATGGTGCAATGCGCTGTGCAGTGCTCCTGTGCGCCTGCTGAACTGGCCTTGCTGCCAAGCAGGCTGGCACAGGAGCCTGAGTGGCACAAGCAAGCACCTCAGAGCCACATGAAATACATGCAGACACCACCAGCGAGCAGGTGAAATCTGCTCATCACCCACCTGAATTGGCTGCGCTGCAGGCTGCTGCACACCAGTCCCAGACGGCGGCAAGTCGGGAGTCTCGAAAGCCCTCTGCTGCTCACGCTGCTGCCGTGAGGCCCAGTCCAGCACAGCCATCAGAAAATCGGCACTGAAGGGCTTCCCCCGTGCAGGGCCGACCTGCAGGGATGCCAAGTAGCATGACACAGTGCCCAACACCTGTCTGGCAGGGTGCACGATTGCAAGCACTGGTGCATACATACAGCTAAGCACCGCTGGCACAACACAGGGCTGAAGGAGGTGCTGCCAATTCATGCCAGACCCCTGGCGTGAACAGATTTCCCTGTCCTGTTCAAGGTGGCGCTGGCTGCTGCATGCACGTCATCCAGACACCAGGTTCATTGAAAAGTGGCCATCTGTGCACATCAAGTGTCCTTATGGTCTGCAGCATGCAGCAAGTCAGCACATGGCAGCAACCTTGTAAATGCCTGGCTCCTTGTCGTGCTCCATAGCAATGGCCTGCTTCAGGTCTTCAGGCAGCTGCATGGTGCCCTGTAGCTCCTTGTAGGCAGATGGCAGCACTTGTACAGATGCAAGCGGAGGCTCGCGGCCAGGGGCCCTTCCCCTTGGCATGCCTCTTGCGGGACCTCTTCCCCTGGGTGCTCCTGCAGGAATGCACAGGTGTTGAAGGGTCAAAGGGCCTTGATCCGACATCCTGCTCGGTGACCTGAGCTGTACCTCTGGCATCAGGCAGTCCTCTGCCCTGACCTGCAGATGAGTGTTCATCTTGTCCTCTGCCAAGAACTCTGCCGCGGCCCCTGACTGGCCCTCTTCCTCTAGCCCTCATGGAGGCATGCAGCAGAGCAGACTGAGATACTATGACTCAACAATGCATGGCCTGGTTTCAGAGCAAGCTGTGAGTCGCGGCCAACTGCATCGTTGGGAGACAGGAGTTCAAGCCACAGGCCTGGATGGCTTGAATGACGAGGCTTGCATACGCTGGTATGTCACCATTGCCAGAGACTGTGGTGACCTGCTCGGATGGCATAGGCAGCAGCTGGCCAAAAGGCAGCGACCCTTCATGATCTCAGCGTATTGGACAAATTCACCCTTGAGCAAGTCCTCTCCCCCTCGCGCTCATGTCAACTGCCAATGGCAGCGCCAGTCCTGGCAAGCCAGAGCCAGCTCCAGCCTCTCCGGCAACTGTAGCGGCCCCAGCCACACAAGCTGACACACAAGGAGACTCAGAATCACCCAGATCTGGGCGCAAGGTTAGTCTGGGCAACCTGTGCTGTCCTGGCAATATGCTGGGTGAGCAGGGCCTTTACCAAACGTGCTCTGCTGCATCTAGAAAGGCGCATGCTTGGAGCCGGGCCCCCACCATCCTTCTCAGACAAATGGCCTCCCGGATGCATCTGATCCCCAACAAACAGGCCCCCAAGCCAAGGTGATAAGGCATTGCCTTGCCAGGAAAGCTGCGTCTATGCTCTTGTTGTTTTGGCCAGGGCAGCTGCCCCTTGTTACCCACTGCCTATTGACAGCAGCAACAGCCAGCACCAAGGACAGACCTGACACACCGGTGGCTGTGCAGATGTCCAGGACCTACAGCAGCTCGATGGCCCAGGAGAATGACGCCCTGCCACGCCCCAGCTTGGTGTTGCAGCTGCAGCGCCAGGTGCAACACCTGGAGGAAGAGAAACAAAGTGCACTGGAGCAATGCATGGCGTTGGAAGGGGAACAGTCCACCCTGCTGTGCGAGGTATGCTTCAGGGAAGCACAGGCCCAAGCCCTTGCAGTCAGCCTGCATCCTGCTGCGTGAGGAGTGCTGCAGGGAAGTGCGAGGCTCTCAGCGACTTGCAGTTGGCCTGTGCAAGGTCCGCTCTGATGAATACAGGCTCTCTATGCCCTGCAATCAGCATGCAACCCCCTGTCTGAGGGGAGGCGCTCAAGTCTTGCAAGGAGCGTGCAGTGACGTACTCTGGCAGTGCACAGGGTGGCAACAGGCCTGCACCAGTCACTTGCATGCTGCTGTCATGAGCTCTGCTATGGGTTAGGGCCGTCCAGCCCTCTCACGTGCTGCGTGAAGACACCAGCAATGTGCCTAGCCCATCTCGTCTTGGTCGCTGTCAAGAGCTCCGCTCTGCATTCAGATCTGCTGCCTGCAGATGTTGGACCTGCAGCAGAGGCTGTACCAGGCTGAGCAGGCCTCTGCGTCCCACGTGGCAAACGCGGAGCAGCTGCAGCAGGTGAGTCCTCACCGCCCACCTGAAGTAGCTGCAATGGGGCATGTATTGCATCTTCCAAAGCAGGTTTGATGGTACTTTGTGTCCTGTGAACACATGCTGGGGCCTCGGCAGCAGCATAGTTTGAGGAACTCAGTCGCATGTGTCATGGATCCTGAGCCTCAGTCTGTGGCCTCATCAAGGGGTGACCCAAATCTGGGAGCATGACTGCAAATGCCTCCACTCAGACCGCCTCAGCACATCTTGCCTGCTGAACGTGCTCAGTTTGAGCTGCTGACTGGTTAAGCCTCTCCTGCAGGAAGTGCTAGACATGCAGCCTACTAAGTGAGGACACCTGCATGCGCAGGAGGTGCTCAGGCTCAGCCTGTTGACTGGAGAGGAGGAGGTGGCCCAGTCGGTGCAGCGAGACATCCATCGATCCCACTCCTCTGCAGCCACCCTCCCCAGTGGGCACATAAGTCATCAGGCTCTGGAGGCAGCTGGCCGGCTGGCCAGGGCAGCCTCTTCCCGTGAGCTTGCCATCCCCTGTCTGGTCCTACAAGCAATATGTTTTCCTACTGGGGGATCAAGCGCTGGTGCGTATCAAAGCAGCGTGGTTGTGGCGAGACATGGCAACAATGCAAAGGCAGCAACTTTCCCCACTTCTGGTTGAGCAGCATTGGCCAGCTGATGCATTCCAGATGACGTCTGACATCTTCTTGTTGAAGTGGCAGGTTCCTACTTCGAGCCTGTCAGTCAGGCACACAACAGAAGTGCTTCGTTCTCTCAGCAGCGCCCCCTGTGGCCCCAGTCCGTCCTCCACGAGTTAGCTGGTGGCATTGAGGGGCCGACCAGCATGGACAGTGCTGAGGATATGCTTGTGGCACACCCCAAGTCTGTAACAGAGCAGGTGAGCCGGCTCGTCTCCATGTGCAGAAAAAGTGAGCAGCTGCTGCTGGCCATGGCGCTTCATGCAAAACTGCCTTGTCCCTATCCCAGCTACAGCTGGCGTTACTGCTTGATGCAGTCCTGTAGCATGACTGGCAGGCAGGCACGCTGCAGAAAGGCAGACGCTGTGGCAGGTGCCCAGTCCCCGCGCGCTGCTTCTTTGGCTGCAGATTCCTCAGACCGCCAAGACGGAACAGGAGGCGCCCATCTCGCTGGTGTCACCCTTGACAGGCCAGCCTGGCCCTCTGGAGCCAGCCACCTCAGCAGAGTCAGGCTCAAGTGAGGAGCTGGAGTCATTGGAGGCAACCTCAAGCCGCACGGTGCAACCTGAAACGCCTGCTGCAGGCTGGGGCTGGAGTGGAGCCCAGCCAGGCTGCCATTTTGCAGCGCACCATGCTGGGGTGGATTACCCTGACCAGGCTGCCGGATCCTCCCACCTCACTTGCCTGAGGGTGCGGCAGGCAACTCTGCCCCTGTCAGCACCTGAACCGTTAGATAATGAAAGCATGGCAGGTGAACTCGAGGTGTCCCTCAGGCCCCGACTAAGAAATTGTGGACAAGGTTTCAGCATCATCCTGGGGGCTGTGTTGGTCCTGGCACTCCAGGCTTTCTCACATGAGCGTCCTAGCAATTCATTCAGTTAACTTGAGGGTGTTTTGATTGTGGTGGGAACACTTGATCCCGGTGCTTGCTGGCACTCAAGTTGAAGGCTTCCCACATTGGGGACTAGCCAAGTTGCAAGATTGGTTGGAAAGTGCGCACTCCTGACAAAATGATGAAAACGTTCTTCAGCATGCATTATTTCTCAGGCAAATCTATGATTGCTTACTAGCTGATCTCATATCCATTGGGGTCATATGGCGCTCCTGAGTCTGGCAAGGCTCCTCCAAACTCCGTTGAATAAGCAGGGGCAAAGAAGGCTCCAGACTCATAGTAAGCGCAGGCTGCACACCAGCCCAGCAGGTCAGGAGAAGTTTACTCAAGGAGGTTGCAATTATACTGCAGGACTTACCATGATCATCCCATGTCCTGTTGGACACTGGCAATTCCGGTCTGGTGACCAGCTCACTCTGGTTGCTGTGCAGCCAGATGGAGTAATTGGTGTGGACATAGCCTGCACCAGAACAGCCAGGCCCCTGCGCTTAAGTCAGGCATGGTTGACAATGACAAGTCGTGCTCAGCTTTAGCATGTGCTTGTTGACCCAGGCCCCACCTGTAAAGGTGGGCACTGATGGGACGATGTCATTCTCGTGGACCATTCTGCGCTCAACGCCCACAAGCTGAGCAAAAGCCTGCAGGCGGAGACAAAATCTGGTGGTGGGCACTGTTTGCGCACGACATCAGCCTCCCCAGGCCCAGCTGCAGAAGGGATCCCATGGCAGTTCTCGGCTTGCTGGCTTGTCATCGTGCAGCAAGACTCAGAACTTACATTGACAAAGGCCTGGTTGCCCACACGAGGCGAGCCGAATGTGACACATCTCACGTCTGCTGACGGCCACTGAAGTGCAGCCCAGGGCGCAAGCAGTGTTGCCACTGCTGCACCAAGGCTGTGTCCTGCAGGAGACGCAAGCCTGACTGAAGGGCATCCTGGAGCTTGCACAGGCGCTGACTGGCTCACAGCCTCCCACAAAACAGCCTTGAAACAAACTTTCGCCATGCAGCACTCCGGTGACGGCGGCAGCTGTCAATCTCACATGCATTGCCCCACACCCTCAGCAAACACCTCTGCCATCAGCAAGGGCCAGCGATGGGGGCAGCCTCACCGGTGACCACCACCAGCGTGGGGGTGGAGTTGCCCGACATCTGGTCCAGCACACTCCTGATGTTGTAAACATCGCTTTGTGCCTTGTCGGTCACACTCTGAGCCTGCTGCAGGAACCCCATGTGCACAGCAGCGCCAGGATACAAGTTCTCGAGGGCCTGCAGGCACGAGTGCAGCTTCAGCAGAGAGCATCATGATGTTCAGGCGGCTCATGGTGCCAGGCAGCAGCTTGACGACAACAGGCGGGGACAGGGGTGTCGCTGCTTGGCACAGGGTGTGCCGGCAGGGCTAGGTGCAGGCAGGCTGCACGTGGGACGGGTCGCCAGGGGCTGGCCGGCGTAAAAACTGCAGGTCGCCAGGGGCTGGCCGGCCTAAAAACTGCAGACTCACCGAGGCCAGGGGCGCATCTGTCAACGCCTGCACACACAGGGCACGATGCTCTGTTAGACTTGCAGAGCAGATGCCTGCCAGGCTGCAGTCCACAGAGCACCACTCTCTGCACCTGTTTGAAATCCTGAATCCAGTCTTGTGTGGTCACTGTGCCACGCACAGAGAACAGGGCTGTGCTGTTCTCAGGAATCCAGCGGACAGCCACATTGGCATCGTAGTCAGGAGATGTGACAGTGATTGAGTCAGGACCAATAGAGCCATTGGTGTTCCTGCATCAGGCGTGCAGGTCACACAGCATGCCAAGTGAAGCTGCCTGCCTGGATCTTGTGTGCCACTCGGCAGGCTGACCGGGCAACGTTGTGGTGCCACAATCAGAGACTCACTGGTACACATTGCAGGCCGCAGATGAAGCCCCTGACAACTTGCAGTTGAGCAGAGGGCAGCTTGCCAGAGGTGGGAAGATCTGCAGGGAAGGCATGGGGGTGAGCGCAGCACATAGCGCTCGAAGCACATCAGTCCAGCATTGAGCCATGCAGGCGCCAGACATGGAAAGTATAGGTGCACTTGTATCATCTTACAGCAGCTGCTGCAGCAAGACAGGCTTAAGCCAGACACATGTGGAGTCATGAGACTTTCGGAAGCTCACATCAACCGTGGTGATGTTCAGCTGGGGACCTCCGCCGGCGACTGCATCCCTGCACCAGAGCATGCAACTCTCCTTCTCAGCCATCCCAACATTGCTGCAGTCAATGCCAGTGCACAAGCACCCTTCCAGCCAGCTCTATAGGCCTGCAGGGCTTGGCGCATGAACCCCATGAGCACAGCTTGCATGTTGGTGCAGTGCCACCCAGGCAGGCATCCCAGTCCCTTGCCCTCCACTGTCGCCTCTGACACAGCCACCTGGCCTTAGCAGTGATTTTGCCGGCCCTCTTCAGCCACCATAATGAGTGCGCTCCTCAAAGCCAGTTGGGGCGCAACCACTCCCGTTCACTTCAAGTACAGCCACGGCAGCTGTGCTCAGCCTTTAGTGTAATCACAGGCACAGACCAGGAGGGTGGCCTTTCACCTTTTGGCAGTCTGTGGAATTCCCAAAGCGTCTGGCACACCCAGTCAGGCCCTGCGGCATCCTTGACCGTCAGTGCCTGCTCACCCTGTCGAGACGCTGCCCTGCCAGTGCCAGGTCATCCTGGCTACTACAGCTGCGCTCCCCTGCCATCACATGCCTGTCAGCTTGACCCAATGTGAAGGGCCTCACTCACCCTTTGAAGACAGCTGCCTTGGCTGTGCTCAGGTCATCCTGGGCACCCTGCACAAAGCCAGCCACCTTGCACTCCAACTGGTCATAGGTGCTGCTGACCACATTCACAGCGCTGCCGACGGCATTGCTGATGGAGCTGCCCACGCTGGTGGCCACATTGGCGATTGCGCCCAGCACCCCTGGTTGTGCAGGGGGGGGTGAAGGTGAAGGGCTTGGAGATGGCCTGGGGGATGGTGAACCTATAAGGATCAATCCAGCTCAGATGAGGTATGAAGGACGAGAGGGCATGCAGAAAATGCTGCACCAGGCGCCTGGCGGAGGCAGTGTACTATGCAGGCTGGGGGACAGTGAACCTGCACCTTCGCAGCAACAAGATTTGGCCAGAGACAAGATGCACAGACCAGGGCCTGTTGGGCCAGGATGCTAGGGTACAACGGTGTGGAAAGGGATATGCGGCAGGGGGGTCCCCTGCGCCAGTCACTGGAGCAAGGCAGGACCCCAGGTGCTGCAGGCCTGAAAGGCAGAAGGGCCTGGGGGCCGCACATAGGCTGCAGCCCTGCGCTGGGTGTGGCACATTGAAGCACACATGCAAGGCAAGTGCGTGCACCTTCTGCACTGGGGTTCATACAGGTGGATAAGCCGTTGACCAGCGTGGGCTGCCCCGAGGTGCTGTTCTGCCCTGCCAGCGTCTGGGGCGCGGTCATGCCAAACCGGCTGGTCAGAAGTTGGACATATGTGTTCAGGTCTGCGCCTGTGTAGTTGAGGAAGGAGGTCGAGTTGCTGTTGTTGTCCCACTGGTAGGTCAGGTCAACAAATTGGCTGAGGGCGAAGGCAAAGTTGGTGTCTCCCACCTGCAGGAGGATGGCGTGGAGGGTGTGTTGCAGTCCATCAGATGAATTTGGGTTGTCAGGCAGTGTGCAGTGACCTGGGCCCGGGCTGCAGGTTGCAGTATTGGCTGAAGTCAAGGCTGAAGACAGTGCCCTGCATTCAGAGGTGAACCACAGCACAACAGCACCCGTCAGGCCAGCAGACATGCCACGGCATGCATGGAGCCAGGCTCCAGCCAATGATGCAGATGCAGGATTAGCACATCAACAAAGCCAGGGTTAAGCAGCCCAGAGTATGCTGCAAAACGGCGCAGAGGTCGCTGGAGGGGCATCGCTTTGTGGCAGATTGGGCAGCCAACACGCAAGGAAGGGCAGGTCGCTGCTGCAGCAGGTCTGCCTCACATGCGGGGCTCTGAAGCCATACATGCTGCGCTCGCGGACAACAGGCATTTCGCCCCGATTGTAAGCAGAAGTGGGCTGCATATTCATGCCTCTGCATGCTTGGGCTCACCGGCGGTGCACCAAACGTGATGAGCCGGACCTGGGCTGCAGGGTAGGTTACTGCTGCCCAGAGGGCAGCCAGCGCTGCCAGGCTGCCGCCGGTGCCCACGCCGGTGCACAGGACGCGCTGAGGGTAGTCCCCACGCGACAGGCGGGAGACCAGCTGCAGCAGCGCAGGGTCGCAGCTCAGACCCGGCTGTGATGTCTTGATGCTCTCAGCCTTGTCCCAGAGCTGGAGGGGGTAATGTTTGCAAACAGCCACCAAACAGCAGTCGTCACGCGACGCATTGGTTGAAACGCCACCAGATGCAGTGCGCAGGTGGCTGTGAGCAGCCCCGCCCAGCAGCTGCCCTGCGCCCTGAGGCAGCCAGGCTGCTCTCATTGCACCAGCTGCGCTGCAAGAGCAGCCTGTATGCAGGTCCAATGCAGATGCCTGCCTTCGTCAGCCCGCTGCATGACAGTTTGTTCAACAACGCCCGACATGTTACCAAAGGCATCCAACCTTCAGCAACCTACTTGCTCCAGCGTCTCATTGCGGCCCTGACCATTGAAGAGCTGGGTGAGGGGCTGCAGCGCCGGAGCTGAGACCTGCACATCGCCAAAGTCGGCGTCCAAGAAGTCTATCACAGTCATGCTGCCGGAGCTCAGAATGGCCTGGGACAGCTCGGTGCTGGGAGAGGTGAACGCCATGGCCACACTGCTGGAGTTGTCTGTGTAGGCAACCAGCAGGTCAGCTCCGGTGTTGTTGATGGGCAGCAGCGCGCTGTTGTCTGCAGGGGAGTGACCAGCAAGTAGCAGGTGGGCGATGGGAGCTGGTGCACCTGGGAAGCATGGTGTTGGCATCTGGCAGCAGGAGGTGCGGCCTCTTACCGATTGGAAGCGGGGAGCTCTGGGCGGTGGTAGAGCTTGCTGCATCCGCTATGTCATTGAATAGGGCAGCCTCTGCTGTCTTGTAGACGATGGGGTTCACGTTCTGCTGCGCGAGCACTGCCTGCAGCATTTGCAAGACGTCTGTTGCAGATTCCAAGCATAGATGTGAAGATGCCATAGGTAAGACTGAGGCCTGTTGCAAAGAATAGCTTCTGTCAGGACCCTCTGGTTACTTCAAGCTTGTCAAAGCTGCCATCCATCAACTGGACGTGCACAAGTTGGTAGGAGGGTCTGTAACACCCACCTGCAGATCTGTGAGGAGGTTTCCAGTGGATGGTGAAGGCGCGGGCGCCTGGTATAGCCTTCGTGCATGGCCCAACGTCAGCAGCACAAACATCCACAGCAGTGAGAACTTGCCGCTGCACAACATGGCCTGTGCGGCAGGGGAGATGTGCGGGAGGGTGGCTTCAACGACCGAAACTGCTGTTCTCGCAACACTGAGGCAGGTTACGTCATCACATGGTTGACGATGATGTGTGACTGATAGCAGAATCTATCAAGTTGCCAGGCAAATTGCACACAGTCTCTACAAAAGCAATGACACTTCACAATGTCTGCACACTGGCTATACAGAGAGAGTTATATTTATGAAGCATGAGGGGAGTTTGTGCTCAGAGAAAACAGGTGGACCCGGGTATGACACTTGGGGGACTGGGTGACTCTTGGTACAGGTGGGCCCGGTCAGTTGCTTGGCAGCACAGCACTCAACCTTGAGTGCGCCAGCAAAGCAATGCCGGCTGGGCTGTGCTGAACGAACCAATACAGATGGCAGCCAAAGGTGTCTCTGAAGTCTGGTGTAATGTCCTTATCGGAGTGCTTCCACAGGGCAGCACAGCCGCCAAGAGTGGGGGGAGAAAACACACAAAACCAAAACTTGCGGGACTTGCAGAGTAACACCCTGCACTTCCTGACTAGCCAACACGAAGACGGCTGCTGGGTCTCATGAGATCAAGAGACACCTGGGGGCCCACGAGTTCCAGTGGCACACCCCCACTGCTGCTCTGACTAGCTGACTTGATACGTGAATACTGAGCGCACGCTGCTGGACTGTGAACTATAGACTCAAGATGTCCCACAGCCTGCACACACAGAGTTCCAGCACAGTCAGCTGTTGTAGTACTGCCAAGGAGGACCCTGGGCTCCCGAAATGCCCCCTTCAGAGGGCACAGCCTTCTGACAAGCAGCCCTGAAGGCCATGAAACAAGCACTGCTGAAGAGCTGAAGCATGCATGGGCTGAAAGCTCAGACAATTGACGACAGGCCCTCACTGTGTTCAGGGCTTCCTCGCTTGGTGCTGAGCTCTGCTGAGAGCCTGTCAAGCTCGGTTGAAGGGAGGACCGCCGCTGCAGTGGCGAGGGGGTCAGCTGATGCTCGCTGCTGAGCTTTGTTCTGCATGCAAGTGAAGTGACAGGCACCTTACAGAGTGCAATGCAGCACACAGCCCAGGCTGGGTTGCGCGGCACCCTCAATGCACCTGCAATGCAGCTGACAGCACGGACGGCAATATAGCTCTCAGCACCTGGCAGCTTTGCGACAGGCACCTCTTTGGGCCGCAGAGAAGGCGAGCATGAAGGCTACTATGCTGGCAGCTTCGTAGCGCAGGCTAGATGCTCCTTGTGGCAGTAGATGGAGGGGGTCAGGGAGGCCTGGGAGGAGCTGTTACAGCTCGTATCTTGAAACAGAGTGGAAAACTCCCCCAAGGTGGGGGGCCGCAGACTGAGTGGCCTGAAGTTCAGCGTTGCTCTGTTGAGGATCTAAGGCCGCAAGGGGCTACATAAGGCCCGCACTGTGCCACTCACCCTCTGCGATGGCTCCTGGCATGGCTGACGGGGCCAGACAGACCTGGCATGTCTGAGTCACTGTTGTAGTCCTCTAGCCTGGCACTTAGACTACTCACGCGGCCTGGCTCAAGCTTGAGCATGCTTGGCAGGGCATCCTTTCCAGCATCTGTCTCAACATCTGCAAGCAGCATTGCCCTGCAGGAACAGACAAGTCAAAGTGATCACTACCCAGTGAACAACTGCGTATTGCGACCTCAAAGCCTGCACATTTCATACGTACCCAGGTGTGGGCAGCTGGCATCAGACATGAAAGACATGTCCAGGACCTTGTACAGGAGGTTGCACAGCAGAGCATTGTCTCATTGCCGTCCCCTCGGAACACTCCTGAATCTGCTGAGAGCTTGAGCTTGCTGGGTAATGGAGAGCAGTGGGGCCCCATAGGATGGAATCATTCACGCTGGTAGCCCCTTTTGGAGGGTTCAACCCCAATGTGAGCCAGGCCATTGGGCAGGTATGGTCTGAAGCAGGGGGTTATGCAATACATAAAAGACAATGCAATACATAAAAGACACACGCCCGGAGATGGCCCTTGAAAGCAGCATGTCCCCTACCTAACAGAGTTGCTCAAGCTGGCAATGCGCATTCCCAGGTTGAGGATGCGGAGCAGGGTAGTGTCCTGGGGCCGCAGGCCACCAGCCAGCAGCTGCTGGCGTGCTAGCTGCTGCACCTCTGTCCATGCTGCGGCTGAGGCTTTGAGGCGCTCCAAGGCAGCAACCTCCCTGCACGTGCAGAGCCATCAGCATCAGCGCCTGGGTTCTGCGCATTGGGCTGCCTTTCAGTCACCTTTTGACAGGGACCTCCTCACTGCAGGCTGACACGGTACAGATTATGCACACTTGCCATCCTTACATCAGCCAGCCAGCAGCAGACACAGCTTTCCGGCACATCTGGGTCCACACACAGACTCAGGGCCTCAAACAGGCCTGGCCCTGACTTTTGGCTGACAAACCAACAGTTGTGACTGTGCAACCAGTCTGCTTGCGGAGGCTACATGCATGCAGACTGCAGACTGCAGACTGCAGAGGGCTGTCAGGCTGCGTCAAAGCATGCAGAGCACTCACTGCTGCCTGAGCTGGTTGCGCCGCTGCCTGCTGGCTGTTGCCTGCTGCTGCTTGGTGGAGTGCCAGCGCACAATTCTGTGGGCAGCCTCCCTGGCTGCTCTGGCGGCAGAGGCGGCCTCACCCACTGAGCTGGAGGCTTCCGCCACAGACCCTGCAGCCACACATGCAAGCTCTTGCTGTTTGCCTGCCGGGCGTAACCACTTGCACTCCCAATTAGTGGCGCAATGGTGGACCCCCTTGTGCAGCAGCTTTTGTTGAACACAGCTAAGGTGATGCCTCATGTCCTCCACAGCTGCAAACAGTTCACACCTGAGCTGAAGCCATCAGAGTCCATGCTGCCTGACGGTTGCATGCTGTTCAGGCGTGGTATGTACTGGGTTGAGGGCATGGCATCCCCCCGCATATCCCGCGACCTCTTGCGCTGCAGCAAGCATTGCTCTGCCGGGGACTGCCGAGCTGAGTGGTAAACAGACTGTAGGCCTGCACAGCAGGGTTGTGGCAAAGCTCAGGCTAGGTAGTGACATGCACACAGCCCTGCTGGCTGCTGCATCCTGAGTGGCACTGCCAGCCGCGAAGGAATTTGACTCATACAGACTTGAGCCACCCGCTCTGTTCGTGGCGGGCAGCAGGGCCGGCTTCATGACAATTATCATGGACATGCATTGAAAGGGCAGTCATTGGTGCATCTCTGTGAAAAGCCGCTTGATGTGTGGCAACAGAAGCCCTCATGCCAAGTGGGCCCCAGCCGACAATCTTGACACTCACCAACTGGCTTGATCCTGTCAGGTTTGCTGATGCGCAGCGCTGTCAGAGTGCTGTTCAGCAGCGTCTCCGACAGAAATGCCGCTATGCCTGCGCAGTGGTGCTGCGCCGCCAGCTGCGCTGCAGTGGCAGCGGGGCTCATGTTGGAGCCATGAGACAGCAGGCCAGGCTGGCAGCCATGGGCCACCAGCATTGCCACCGTGGCCTCTTTGCCTCTCATTGCTGCCCAGTGCAGTGGACTGTAGCCCAGCGAGTCCTGCAGGAAAATGAGTGCCAGCTGGGTGGTGCCCGCAGACAGGCACCATGCAACCAGAATGTGGCTGGCACCTGAGCGGAACTTTGGCGCATAATGCTCAAGCATGCAGCTGAGGCAGCTAAATAGCAAATATCAATGAAAACTGCCGCAGGTGCAGAGGCTCCCAGGCAGCCAGCAATGTTGCACCACGCGAGAAAGCTGAAGGCACACAGCTGGGGCAACACAAGTAACGCCTGCACGTCAGTAATGGCAACTGCTGCCATGAGATGGGAGGCAGTCACTTCTGGTAGCTTGCCAAGCAAAATTCTCAGATCAGTCCCAGCGTCTGCCTTGCAGAGGTGCAGCCTGCCCACCTGCTGGTCAATGTTGGCGCCCCCTGCCAGGAGCTGTGAGACAGCCCAGTCATAGCCCAGCGCTGCACAAAGGTGCAGCATGCCCATGCCTGATTGAGCCAGCTCATCAAGAGGGTTGACCTTAATGCCCCCACGCTTTCCGCTTGCAGCAGTCGTTGATGACTGTGACCCCACCGCCTGCCGCAAAATGAGTGTGATGTTGAGGTTGATGTTCCTCATGACAGGGGGCTGCCAGCCGTGCAACTACACATAGGACCAGGTTGCTTTCACGATGAACCAGCAGACGCAACATCTGCCCAGCAGAACAGGACATACTAGCTTGAGCGCTGCGACATATCTAAATGACAATTGACTTCTGCTCAGGCTGCCTCCAGGTGCAGCTAAGGCGCACACTCTAATGTTACCGGCTGTGCCTGTGGAGCACGCAGCTCCCAGCTGAGAGGCACCCTGAGCTCCCAGCAGTGTTTGTACCTGTGGAGCATTACAGATCCAGGATTGCTGGTGACCATGAGCAGCACTTACTGTGCCTGTGGCGCGCAGCAGCTCTCTCTGCATCAGACCAACAAGCACACTCTCCCGCTGGTCCGCTGGAACAAACTCGAGGCCCTCTGCCTCCCCACACGGCACAAAATCTGGAGGCAGCATGTGCACGGGCCTCAGGCTACGCCAACAGCGGGTGTGAGGGTGATGCTTGACAATACTGCTGCAGAGCTCATAATGCCCAGACAGAGCTGGCGAGGGTGCAGCCTGCCCAAGGCTGAGCTTCAATGCCACAAATTGAACATCAGAAACAAAGAGGCAGAATTGGCTTCCCTGCATGGTTCACAACTGAAGCAAAGGCACACACACATCCAGGTTGAAGGCCAGGGATGTGCAAAGAGCTGGTGAGGGCACTGCAGCTGAGTTAAGGCTGTGCTTCAGAGCACGCACACCTTTCTGCTGCCTAAGGCCTGGGGAGGTGCCTGAAGAGGGACCGCCAGAGCTCTGGCTGCCGCCACTGTCCCTGTCGCTGCTCTGCCGCTGCCCGTGCAGCAACATTTGGATGAGCTCAAGCTGCAGGTCCCTGTCAGCCAGGTTTGCCATGCCCCTGCAGGAAGGCACAAGGTACGTGCAGCTGAGCTGAATGCAGTCAAGGTGACGCAAGTCCTCCCTGCCAGCTGGGCAATGTCTTGCCCAGGCTCAGGACAAGGCACTCTTGAATGTCACCTGCAAAGCCCTGCAGCCAGACTGACTGCACAGGCGCGCACAGTGCCCCCTGCAGCGAACATTTGGCTGGGGAAGCTGGAACTCTGTGTGAGGGTGTTGGCGGATAGGAAGGCTTCCTGTCAAGCTGAGGAGGCTCCCATGCAGATCCTTAGGACATGTGGAGCAGATCATACCTTGCTGAATTCTGCTGCTCAGTTGCTCAGTCACATTGACAACAGAGCACCTTGTACCTCCCCTGCTGCTGACAATGGTGCCCTTGCCAGAACTGCCGCCAGCAGTCAGAAAGGTCGGCACTGCGGCTCACCTTTCGTTCTTCTGGGGGCGAGCCACCTCTGGGATGAGCCTGTACTCAAAGGTCACCGTTCTGCTGCAGGGGCGCCCATCCCCAGCGGTCACACATACCCCCACAGCGCCTGCTGAGTGTGGTGGGACGCGGCAGCGCAGCACACCTGGGCCCACAACTTGCGCAGGCACCTGCAGAGCAGTGCTTGCACCGTGGAGGACCCTTGCAGCCCTGCCGGCCAGAGTGCTGCCCACCTCTTCATTGTACTGCATGAGCCTGACCTGCAGGGGTGGGTCTTGTGCCTTTGCAGCATACAGAGGCCCTTCACGCAGCAACAGCACATGCATGCCAATGCTTGCTGGCTAGCACCATGTATGCCATACATTGGCCCAGCAGCATCTCACCACCAGAGGGTGTTCTGAGCGCACTCGCCACCATCATTCAGGCATTCAAGCATGCTTCACCGCCTCAGTGCATGTGGGCCCACCTCCTGCTGGTCAAACATTATGTGCATGGAGCGTTCAAAGCTGTCGCTGTTGGCCTCCAGCGTCCCTGTCACCAGCATCTTGACGCCGCCAGCAGTGAAATCCCACTCAGGTGAGAAGTCCAGCAGGTGGAAGATGTGACTGCTGCCAGTGTTGTTGTCAGCCAGGCCCAGCCCTTGCGTAGTGGGGCTGGAGCTTGGGCCTGCACACGGCAAAGCGCACTCCGTGACCTGTGCTGCAAAGTTCTGCAGGCATGGCCTGAGGATTTGCATGGAGCCATGCATGCGTGGTGGGGTGTTATGCCAGAGTGTCGGCAAATTGCCAAAGTAGGCAATCAAGCACAAGTGCAGCCCATGAAGGGGGCTCTTTAGGCCCAGCATTTCAAGCCTGTCATGAGGACGGCACCAGCTTGTCTTCTGCGGATATGCAGATGGCACAGATAGGGAATTGAGACTGCTGACAGGTGCCGGAGTGTCGCACCTGACCCCTGGACATCTCTGCTGCTGCTGTCCATCCAGTCGCTGCTGCCATGTTGGCCCTGCAGAGTGCGTGAGGGACCTCAATGATATGACATGGGGCAGCCAGGCAGGATGGCCCACAGCTATCCAGTGAAGCCTGAGCTGGTCAGCTGCCAGATCATGCACTGCTGTACACATCACACCATGCTCAAATGCACACCTGCTCATCCAGCCCCCCCTGTTGCGAGGTTGCCTGCATGAGGTTCTCCTCTAGTGTGATTACTGTGCTTTCCCATCTGCCCACCTGCATGAAGCAACCACCGCCTCTTTCAGAAGTTGCGTGTCTCAAGGCTTGAGGCAATCAACGTGGCCAGCATGACACTCCCTGCATGGCTGGCTCAAGTTGCTGCCCCACATCAGCCACGCATGCCTGCTGTTGCTCGTCCTGTCTGCGAGGGCTCCCAGAACAGCTGCTGCTGCCCAGTTCACTCCGAGGTTGCTTGTGGGCACCAGACACCGTGCGTGGCCTGCCTACATGCAGCTCAGGACAGCCTGACATGCAGTGCTGCACCACTGCATGCCCGGCAGACGGTCCACTTGCAAGCAGGCTGTGCCTCACCTGCTGCTCAAAATCCTGCCTGGAGGCTGCATCATTGGTGGGCCTTCGATTCAGCAGGTGCTGCATGATCTGGGCGTCCAGCTCTCCAAGTTGGCCTTCCAGGTGAAGCGCAGCATGGGGATCTGCCCTGGCGTGACCCTGCTGAGCAGGCTGGCTGTCCACATTGCTCCCACCTGCAGGTGCAGGGACGCGGCAAGAGAAGTCAGAGTCAAGGCTGATCAGGGGCCCGCTGCAACTGGCATGCCTGCCTGCAATCCCAGAGCAAGCAGCCTGTCAGACATGCAAACAGAAAGTGGCCAGAGGGCCTACCGGAACGGCTGCCCATCTTGCAGGAGTTTGAAGAGGCCTGGCCAGTGGTGTGGTCTCAGACTGCTTGACAGATGCATAGTGCCATAGCAAGTCAAACAACTTCAGGCAATGCATGCTGTTCTGGCAAGCCATCAAAAGAAGGCCGCATATGAATATCTCATCCCCTCGTGCAGTGCCACAGCACAGAAAACCCCATGCAAGCTGGCCACACATGCTGACTGGCTGCTGGCAGGCCAGTGGCCAGCCGCTGGCATGGCAGAGCCACTGTGCTGGGGGTCGTGCAAAGCATGCTCTGCATGCACGCAACACATGCAAGCTTGCCCCACCTGCTCCCATGGCATCTAGGAGCCCGCTCCCCAGCCCCGCGAGATGGGGCTCCCCTCCAGCCATTGGACCCATGGTGCAAGCAGCACTGGCAAAGGGCGAGGAATGCCTGATGCCTCTGGGCTGATGCTGGCCCTCGGACCCTTGGGAGGTCTCACGCTGGGGGCTGCTGCCTGCACACCAGACATGTGACTGCTGCCTGCTTGGCTGAGCTTCTGCGCCATCCTGGCCTGCCAACAACAGGCAGCCTATCCCATGGTGCACAGGTAGCTGCGAAGCAAAGCACAGCGATGAGAGAGCCTCTAAAGTCAGCCACCTCTTGACTTGAGCACCCAGGCAGGCGTGCTTGCCTGGATTTCAGTCATACTTATCCAGCAACACGAACTTGCCTAGGAGTTCCTGCCTGCCGCCATGTGCTGCCTGCTGCTGCCTGTACGCCCGTGTGGCCGCTACAGCAGCCTCAGCAGCATCCATGTCTGCTGGCGCATCAGCCATGTCAACCGGGGCTTGCGCAACCGCAAAAGGACTCATGGTGGCAGCTGCAAAGGGGCTTCTGCCGGGGCTGGCAGCTGCAGCAGCAGCCTTGGCAGCAGCTGTGGCTGCTGCTGCAGGCGACAGTGGGCCCAACATGACAGCTCCACTGCCTGGGAACTGGAAAGGGCTTGGGGCATGGCCGGCAGTCATGCCTGCTGAGGCGCCTGGCGTGGGCATGCCATATGCGGGCGCCGCAGCGGCCTCAGGCTCAGGGCCAAAACCTGAAAACAAGGAGCCTGACAGCTGCTGCTGTGGCTGCTGTAGCTGCCTGGGCATCAAATGTCCTTGCCCGGGCGGTGGCGGCAGAGTAAAAGGCTGTGACACAGCTCCAAATTCTGCTGTGGCTGCGTTGCCAGCCATGGGGACAAAGCCTTGAACACTGTTCATGGCCGCTGGGATGCCAGAGTGAGGATCCGACACATGTGAGGCTGTTCCACTGGTGAAAGGGCTCCCAGACGGCTCCCTGTCAGGTAGTACAGGCTGCAAAGCAAGAGCACAGACCCACATCAGAAAGCAGCCTTGGTCATTTGCTGGTGACTTGTTCACCTGAGACATCAGTGCAGCCTGAACACGGGTGCTGTGGGCTTTCAAGGACAATAAGCAGCCCCGGGCAGGGGTTCTGTGGGCTTCCCAGGCTGGCAAGCAGTTTCCAGATGAGAAATCAAGCTCATTTGGTGGTGTACACAGCTTGATGACATCCAGGCAGCCTGGCTGGGTTCACACCTGCCACTGGTTGCCCAAGAACGGCAGCGACTGCTCCATGGGGTGCCCTGGCTGCAGCTCGCTGCCCCACTGGTGCAGCAGGTCGTTTATGGCCAGCGTGCCAGACTGCATCCTGACATCCTCACGCTCTCTGCACAAAAGCAGCGTGTCACTCCCTTGAAGTCTAAGCTTAGGCAGTCATGCTATTTAGACCTGGTTACAACTGTCCTATGCTGCTCGGCACCCTTCACACTTGAGCCATGCCTCAGCACATCCTGTGAGCAGAGCACAGCAGGAGCCAGGCAAGCAAGGATGCCATGCGCACCACGCTCAAAACATGAGCCCTCTTGGATCAACGTGAAGCAGCGTCTGCTACAGCATGGGCGAGTCTGAGCTAGTACCAGTCAGCTGAGCGGACACCGCTTGATCTGGTGTCCAGCACCATCAGCAATTGCGCTTGACATCCGAGACCCGCAGAAGGCTTTCATCAAATCGCATGCTCTTTGTCAAGTGAGCAGAGCGAGCGCGTACCTGGTGTCCAGTACTGTGAGGAATGAGTCCAGGGACATGGACGGCATTAGGGGCATCAGGGGATCTACTGGAGGCTCATCTCCGGGGGGTGCAAACGCTTGGTCGTGTGGCCGCCGCTCAAAGATGACCCTGGACGGCCGTGGCGGCTTGCCAGCGCCAGGCGGCAGCTCCAGAAGGCCGGCTTCTGTGCTGATGAAGGCGCTGTCTGCAGGCAGGTGCAGCTTGAGTGGGGATGCTGGTGCGGCCTGTGGATGCCCTGATGCTGCAGGCCTGGCCTTCTTCACAGCTGCGCTGCTGCAGGGATATAACCTCAGAGTGTTGAGGCCCAGTTGAGTAATACTCCCGACCATCAAGACTGGATGCAGCATCTTATGAAGACCGGAGGCTCTTCCCTGCTGCACTGGCATGCAGTGCCAGCAGCCGCCATATCACAAAACGGAATTTGCTGCAGCCTCTAAGAGTCTTGGCTGACACAATCCAGAGCGAGTGTGGCTTGCCCCACTCAGTTGATTTTACCAGGGCTTGCAGCCCAGGGTGGTCCCTGACATTGCGCAGAGCAGCTACAAAGTGATAGCCTTGCCTGGTCTCTTCTGACGGGATGCCCTTGTCACGATTGTGCGTGCAGGGCGCTCGTCAGTGCTCTCAGACATCACTGTGTAAGGAATGTCCTCCCCAAGGCGACTGCTGTTGCTGCGCCCTGCCTGCTGCCGCGCAGCTGTGTGCAGGTAGTGCACAAGAACAATGTCCCCCTCCTCGGTGGTGTGCAGCAGCCAGTAGCAGCGCCGCTGCAGCACCTGCACATGCACCAAGACACACTGTGCTTCTGCACATGCTGTGATTGCTGGTACCAGGTCACCACCAAGCCCAGGGCTGTCCTGTGCCTCCTGGCAGGCTCACGACTCACAGGCGCAGGTCCAACAACAAGCAGGCACAGTGCCCACTTGGTGCTCACCAGAGCTATGGCAAACATGCAGCCATGCCACAAGGGCCTGAAATGGTGCCCACCCCCGCACCAGCTGTGGGACTGCTCCTCAAGCAGGACACAGTCTGCAGCTGCGCAGAGGTGTCTCACCTGCAGGCCGTCATCCTCGTCCGCGTGGGCATAGTAGCAGTTCAGCATGTCCTGGTTCCCAACCTGAACGGCACAATTGATACAATGGCCAGAACAACACCAGATGCCCCAGGAGGGCTGGGGACACCTCCAGGGCATATACAGGCCACAGGCTTCTGCGCATCTGGTTGAGCTGCTGCTGGCAAGTATTGACAGTGCAGCATGTTAGCCAAGCTGTGTGGGGGTGATGTGCTGACCACCGTGGCTGCTCTGCAGCTGTGGCCTGACACATCTGTCGTGGGGGTACATCGACTGCAGGCTGGCCTCAGCTCTGGCAGCCCAGTGCTCGCCTCACCTTGAGCTTCTCATGCGTCTCCCGCACGGTCTTGCCATCTGCCTTTTTGCGCCAGTTGTGGTTGTCCCGGCGGAAAAAGCGCACTGCCTTCCTGTCAAACAGAAACAGAGAGCCACCTGCAGAAAGGTTGCCTACCCTCAGAAGGCAGTGCCTCTCAAAGCCAGGGCCCCTGGAAGCAGGCAGCGTGGTTGCCAAGCCCCTGGACAGGCTTTCTTGACAGAGGCAAGGACCTTCACAATCCCAGCAGGCCGTCCTTCTGGTGCTCAGGTAGGTCAAGCTGCTTGCAGGGTGCTTCCTTGCATGCCAATGGCAAGAGTCACTGCTTCAGGAGTGGAGGATGGCAGCACCACCTCCCTGCTGATCTAGCATCACCAACAGTGCCAGTCAGCCAGCTGGGCCAGCAAGGTGGGCCAGCAAGCTCGTGACGGCCATGAGCGCTCACCAGGGGGCTGATGGGGCGGCTTGTCTGCCGGCAGTAGGCCATATTGCAGATGGTTGGTAAGAAGATCCACGCACTCGGTGTTTTTGAGCCAGCATCTCCTGGCCTTCAGGACAGTCTCACGGATGTGAGCAGGCAGCGTCTCCACGTCTGGAGAGATTGGTTCAGCATGCTCCCCAATGTCCATGGCTGGTCCTCACAGTGCACTGTGTGGTGAGCCTCAGCTGCCACATGTCCGCAGCAAAGCGTTCTCTACGCACATCACATGCCCTGCACAAGGCAGGACCTTCAGGATGCACTGAGATAGCCTACACAGAGCAGGACCACATGGGAGGCCTCCTGTTGGGACATGCCCTGGACTCACCGCAGGGCATCATGATAAGTAGTGAAGAAGTAGCCAACCTGGCCTTGCCTCAAATGCTCAGTCTGCACATTTTGCCAATGAAGGAGCTGCCTTGAAGGTTGCACTTTGCCTTGCCCTTTGCCAGGGAATTTGCAGACTTGCACTCCTCTGCGCAGAGCTTGGGCACCTACTGTGCCCAGAGATGCACGAGATCTGAGCCCAGGGCTGAAGGAGGGGTGACTAAGTGCTGGCTTGAAATTTAGAGTCCTGGATTGTTTGCTGGACGCACTGCGCAATGCATGGCATGTACGTTCTGCTGACCGTCTGTACCTGATGCTCTTGGGAAGCCTACCCCTGGGCTGCAGCACTGCTTAGACTTGCCAAGTCAGACTTGCCGAGTTAACTAGCTGGATTGATCAGTGATCATCTCTGCAGCCCATGGCTGTTGTGTCAGGTGGGTCATGTTCTGAAACTGAATGTCACCAAGGAGACAAGTGTATGCCATGCCACATGCTGCCGCCATCTGGCATTGGCAATGTTGAGGAAGCTGCGAGGCCTGAGACCTGCCAAGTGGTGACTGGATGGCTGGCCGTGGGGCTATGCCTGCAGAAGTTCAGGCCCATGCCGCAGATGCTGGGAGTCCAACAACCCGCAGCACAGCTGCCTGTGCAATGCCTGCTGGAGGCCGTTGTCCATGTGGTGCTGCTTGTTGCAACATGCTGGAACTGCGATAGCATTGCCGTCGCACGTGTAGTGTTGCCCTGCTGAGGTTACTCTGCAGTACGATTGCTCACATGTGTCTGGTGATCTGTCCTCTGTGTCCACACCACCTTGCGCCATCACATTCATGCAGATACCTGCAGGCGCCCGTCAGAGCCTCCTGGCCAGCAGCAGACACAGGTGCTGCAGAAGTGTAATGTGTCCACCAGGCCAGGTCGCATGTGGCCAGCAGCAGCAAGCCCGTCCCCAGCAATAGTAGCAGGGGCGGAATCCTCCAATCAAGGAGTCCAATTGTTCCCACACATAGTTTGTGCCCATGAGAGGGTTGCTGACTGTTTGCACAGGACCTCTTAGCACTCATGAGGGCAGCATGAACAAGATGGCAGGAGGAGCATGACAGACACCTCAACGGCGACTTCTGCTGTACCTGGTAAGCACATTCCACCTGCTTCCCTTGTTTGAACATCTGTCAGCAAGCAAGGGCTTCAAAGCGTTTCATGCGCAGTCTTAGGGGGCCAAACAAGTGTAAGCAAATTTAAAGGTCAGAGGGCTGGGCAGCACAGCAGTCTGCTGCTGTGCAGATGGTGTTCTTGGTGCTCAAGGATTCAGACTGAAGAAACAGGAGGCATGCATTGTGTCTATGTTCCTGGGCAGGCTCTCATTGTGTCACCTTGCTCTTGACCTTCTTGCGATGCTTCACAGCGGCAGGCGCTTCTGCCTTCCCAGCTCCAGCTGACAATGCAGCTGGCAGCTGCTTGGCGCTGCTGCCAGATGGCAGCTGAGCCACTTCAACAGCAGACTGAGGTGTCTGCTTGGACTTGCGCTCAGCAGCAACCTCCTCAAGTGCCTCCCTCACATAGCGAGGCAGCTTCTTGGATTTGGCTGGCTGCTGCTGCTCAGGAACCGGCTTTCTGCCCTTGTGTAGCCGGGCCTGGCTGGGTACCACTTCAGGCGCCCCTGTCTCTGCTGGTGCCACCTCAGGCTTCTCA
Source organism: Asterochloris sp. CNOR1 (assembly GCA_963969365.1). Lineage (NCBI taxonomy): Eukaryota > Viridiplantae > Chlorophyta > Trebouxiophyceae > Trebouxiales > Trebouxiaceae > Asterochloris > Asterochloris sp. CNOR1. The sequence continues at coordinate 2,625,332 of OZ017751.1, forward strand.
TCTGCAGCATCAGCACTGTGCATAACCTCAGACCTGCCCATTTGGTGTCGACGTCTGCACCAGCTGGCACCAAAGGAAGGTGCTGTGATGGTGCTGTGCTGGCACTGCAAGGTGCTAAGATGGTGCTTAGAGGTTGCTGGAAATGGTGCAACAGTAGGATGGTCAAGGGGTGATGTTGCAAAGTCTGGTTGCATAAAATGCTGCTGACAAGGGCCAGAGTCTGAACTTGGTTTGCTGGGACTGACGTGGTGCCCTCATAGCACTGTGGACCAGCAACAAGTTGTGTGTGCGCCATGCCTGACAGAGGCACAGGCAAAGCTGCAGAAGGAACTGCCACTCAAGGTGCGCTCAGGCCGATGCAAACCGCCAGAACAGGGGTCCACTACATGTCACAAAAAGGGGCCGTGGCAGGGGAATTGGCAGCTTCTCACCGCCAGACTGCTGAGCAGGCGCTGCCCTGGGTCGCCTGCCAGCCTTATCCACAGCAGCAGCACCCAGCGTCACGGCTACAGCCTTGGGCTGCTTCTTGCGCTTGGGCTGCTGCCCAGCAGCAGCAGCCTCTGTGCTGAGGTTGCCGAGCTCTGTGACCTCAGCAGCAGCCTGGGCAGCAGCTGCCTCACCCTTAGCGCTGTTGCCCTTGTCACCCTTCTTCTTGGTGTTGCTCGTTTTCTTGAGCTTGCACACGAAGAAGCCTGCAGCGCAAGGCAGAGGACGACACTTGAGACCTCTCCAGGGCTTGGACATGCAGCTCCGCCTGGGCCTCAAACCCGGAACAGCTGTTGCAATAGGCTCTGTGGTCAGATCAGCGCTTAACCAGCCATAGACAGACCAGGCAGGGACACACCAGAGCCCAAGCAGCAGACAAGAGGAAACAAGTCCAGGCGGCAAGGGGGCAAGACAGGTGGCAACAGGAACCTACCAGCTGCAACCACATTGCCAGCAAGGTCATAACCAGGTCACCTGGGGGAGTAAAGGCTCCTAGGGCGCCTCTAGCACCCTCTACCAAAGACAGATAGGATTTGGCCTCTCAGCACAGGCATCAAGAGGACACAACCCTGAGCCAAGAGCTACTGTGATGTTTTTCACCCTATGGAAAACCACAGCCAGCCCTGCACTCACCAATCAGTTCATCTCAGGACGCAAAAGCGCGAAGCGTCCTCCAGGCTGGGCTAGAGTCTGGGAACAGGCCTCAATCACAATATGTTCAGCCTGGCCCCTGGGGATCGCTCCGCATGGCACCAATGCAAGCGCTGCTCTCTCACCGTTCAGGTTCTGAGCATGGGGTACACACGTCTGTTTAGCGTTGACCATCTGCTTCACCTGGCACCAGCCCCCACCTCACAGCACGTCACACCCATACTGACCATCCAGGTTCTGCGCATGAGGGTAGAAGCGCCGGGCGTGCTCCAGGCTGGGCTGAAACCTGAATTCACGGTACTTGGTGAACCCTGGGCGCCCAAAATCTAGGCCGCAGGGTACCACCCTAACATCGCGTTTTCGCAGAGCGTAGTTGACCACATTCTCGTTCTCCTCCACCTGCAGTCAAGGTAGCTGTCAAGGCAGCTGGAGTGCCTTTCTGGAGGTAGTTGTGCAGCCTGCGGGCCTGAATTTCAGGGCGCTTTAAGCAGGCTCAAAAGCTGCAGAGAAGGCACTCCTCAGAGTAGAGACCTGTGCACAGGCGAGACTGACACTAAGAGACAAGCCTGACAAGGGCCCCAGCACAGTGCGTAGCTGGTGAACTGTACAGGCGGTGCTGTGCAGCCTCTACCAACCAGAGAAGCGCTGTGGCACCAAATGTCGGTTGAAAAGTGCAGAATGTATACTCGTGAATGGTGCCTCAATCTGGGGTCATGAGCCGCAGCCGGGCTTCGAGTGCCTCAATCTGCTGCCTTTCAATCCTGCTCAAGCCATGGGCTGGCAAGCGCAGCCTATCAATAAGGCAGCTCTCCCACAATTGTCAAGGGCCTGACATGCACGGGCCCAGCGGGCAACAGTTCAGACCAGAAGGGGTGCCAGCGCCCCAAACAAAACATCGGCTTTGCCTGGTAGTCTAGCCGACAACAACACGTGAGGAACCCCATGCAGGCTGTTTTTGTGGTGTGCATCTGCTGCTATCGGCACTGCAGATTGCGCTGCTGGACCAGCCAGGCCAACCCTTACATGCCCTGCATTGGCAGCCATTGCAAACAAAGAATCGCGGCTGGACCAGCTGCATCTTGCTCTGATGTGCACCGATGCATCTGCAGGGGTTGCAGCAGCTCACCATGATGGAGCAGGTGGAGTAGACGACATAGCCGCCGGTCTTGCTGGAGGCATCCACCAGGTCAATGGCCGCCAGGAGCAGCTGCTTCTGGAGGAAGGCGCACTTGTAGATCTCGTCCTGACTCTTGTTCACCTGCACAGGGTGGGGACTGTATGGGTTCAAATGCAGCAACATGGAGACTGCCTGAGACCTGGACATTGTCGTGGTTCTTGCTCACCTGCAGGGCTTTAGTTCACAGCTGGCCCTCCTTGCTCAGTATCTACCTGAGGGGCTAGCACACCCACGGTACTCCCTGTAGACGGGCGTAGTGCCAGACCCAGGCTTGTCCTGCCACTGCTTACTGAAGAGGTGCAAGGAGACAAGAAGTTGCCGCAGCCCAGCCCACAGGGGAACTGCAGCCACCGCCGGCACGCTGCAGCCCAAAGGCAGCACCAGCCCCTAAACCAGGCACGCCCACCTTGACAGAGGGATCCTTGGCAATGACTCCTGTCCCGCTGCAGGGCGCGTCCAGTAATACCCTGTCGACACTGCGCTCCCCCAGCACGCCCGGCAGCTCGCGCCCGTCATAGTTGCAGACCACTGTGTTGGTGACGCCCATGCGCTGCAGGTTGCCCTGGATGGACTTGAGGCGCTGCTTGTTGATCTCATTGGCAAAGATCATGCCTGTGTTGCGCAGCAGGGCTGCAACATAGGTCGTCTTGCCGCCTGCAGCCACGGCAATTACGCAGCATCAAAAATTTGCAGGTGTTTGCCTCCACACAGCATGAGGAGCTGGCTCGTGCCCATGGTGCTGCGTATGGAGGGGTGCAGACTGAGGCAAGCTCTCATGAACCAGCAACAATGTCCAATGCCTCACGATTTGTTGGCTAAACAAGCGCTAAGATACCTGACCCACAAGAGGCCCGCCAGACGTTCCAGCCACAGCCAGCCAGCACCTAAGCTTGTGGCAGGCCCAGGTTCCTCTGGGCCTGCTCCGTTGCTCTTACACAGTCCTGCCAGCAGTGCCTCACCTGGCGCCGCAGCCATGTCGACGATGCGCTCCCCCTCCTGTGGAGCCAGAGCCATCACCGGCAGAAAGGAAGACGCCCCCTGCAGCATGTAGTGCCCCGCCATGTACTCTGGGGTGGCCCCCACAGGCACACTGGAGTCATAGACCACCAAGCCCACCTGCAACAGGGCAGAGGGATGCAGGGGTGAGCAGCGGCACATTGAGGGGCGTGCAGCCAGCGACTAGCAACTGAAAATTATCTCAACACCCCAACCCACCTGCAAAGGGCGCTGCAGGGAACAGAAGATTGCAGGCTGGGAAGATAGTGCTTGTCACATCAGGAGCGGGGCAGACTGGCTTGAATTCAGGCGCACCTAATGCAGCTTCTCCTGTCTCTAGGGGAACTCTGTGACCAAAGATCAGGCACGTCGTTGGTCTTGAGGCCAGGTGTTGTCAGGGTCTGTTCAGCATACTGCTGGCTGCTGAAGCTTTGCAAGAAAGCCTTTGACCAATCTAAAGCATAAAGATGTTGTCTGCAACACCCTGCAACCATAAGCTGCAAATGACAGAACACACTCCCCTGCCCACCTTGGACCACTTCCCAATGGGCTGCAGGTCCACCCCCCGATTGATAAGGGCAGCCGCCAGCTCCCGCCGTCGCGTGCGCAGCGTGTTGGCACGCAGCGTGATGGGGCGCTTGAGCTCGTTGGCCTCGATGCACTCCAGGGCCTCGGGCACGCTGAACATCCCCAGGATGGTCTTGAGCATAAACTCATTGTAGCCATAGTAAGCAGCCAGGTCCTTGGTCAGCTGCAGAGCAGGCAGGGGCAGGGGTCAGCTGCAGCTGACCCTTCGCACAAACAACTTGTTGGTACACGCAAGCAGCACAGAGGGCTGGGACTGGTGCACAGGCAGAAGACGGGCCTGCTGCAGCACAGGCGAAGCAGCCAGCTCATCACCAACAACACGAGACTTTTTGCATGGAGATGTCGATCAGAGAAGTGTGCAGCAAGAAGTGTTGTGGTCATTGTGGGCAGAGGAAGAGGTCTGTGCAGGACTGGACCGAGGCTGCCTGAGCAAGAGTCTCTGCTCACACGCAGTCCATGCACTGGAAAGGTCCACTTAGCAGCTTGAGACTCAGGATCTTGGCTGCAGAACAGTGTGAGTTCCGATGCTGGCAAAACGCTTGCAGCAGCTCCTAGAGCGTCTGCGCCCCACAGTACTGTTACAATGGCGCATGAGCCAGGGCACTGCTCTGATTCAAGGCCTCAAGTAAAGAGCCTGTGTTGCTGCTTTCCTTGAAGCAGCAGCAGTGTTGACCCTATGTTGGCTGACCTGGTCCATGTATTCTGACCTCGGCCGCAGGGGGTGCTTGACTGGCTTGCCTGCAGTCGCCGCATCTGCCTCCATCTTCCGCCGCTCCTGCAGCAGTTTGGAGAATGAGTTTGCCAGCATGCACCTAGACCAGGTTGCAGGGCAAAGCAACCTGCAGGCAGCAGCAGGACAATCTAATGCCGCTGCGCCTCCTGATTGCTGGCACATGGCAGACAGATGCCTTAGTGCCAGCAGCTGCTGCACTGTACAGGCCGACTGATCTGGGAAGCTCTTCAAGACAGACACTGCAGGTCCCAGTCGCGCATTGTGCTTGACCCAGGTCAGCACAGGCAGCCAGAGTGGGGAGTTGATGGACATCTATGGCTTTTCAATAAAACAGGCCAGACTGCTTTAACAACACCAACCCACATCAATGTCCCTCATGCAGAAGTTTGACGTCCCTGGTGCGATCAGGACCAGCTGCTGCAGGCCAGGCAAAACCTGAAGCTGATGCTGCACACAGCAAGTACACCCAAGACCCTTGGACCGTAGTGTTTCCAGTGGCTAATGCAGTGGGCAAAGTGGTACAAAGTGAGCTGGTGTGCAATCCCTGGGACACACACACATTGCCTGGGGCAAGCAGTTTCACTGTTGGGCTTCCAGGAGGCAAAAGCCACCTTGAAGTTCTCCAGCAGGGCCTTGATGTCCTTGATGCGCTGCTGCACCAGGGCCAGGTCGGGGGGTGCCATGCTGGCTGCCTCCACCTCCTGCCCGCTGGCCAGCAGGTGCCTCTCAGGCTCCTCTATGTTGGTGGCCAGGGGGTCCACATGGCGCGCCTCAGCAGCCGCCAGCTGCTCATTGCGCCTCCTGCACCAAAGCACAACAGGGGATTGGCTGCCAGTCTCAATATCTAGCTGTCTGCATCCCTTTGACAGACTCTGGGAATAGCAGCCTGGGGCTGCTGCCTGTGCATAGCTGCAGCCGCCTGGGGCGCCCAAGACTGCAATTCTGCATGCAGCCCGACCCACCTCTTCTTGTCCAGCTTGGCTGCCTTCTTCTCAATGGGCAGCATGGGCTCATCGTCAGACTCCCTACCCTCCTCGTCAGAGCTGCCCTCCTCTGCATGTGCAAACATGGAGGTGGGACAGGGCTGACTGGAGGTCCCTGAACCCACCCAGCACCCACATTCCAGGCCAGGTACTGCTGAGTACAGCGTGATGCTCGTGAAACGAGCCTGTGCATGCCAGATTGTGCAAGGCAGCCCCAGCAATCACTGCAGATGCAAGCACGGTCGATGGAGCCATTCACGCATGGGCTAGCAGAGCAGCCCTGTGCTTGAGAGATGCCTCTGAAGCAGTGGTTGCTGGCCCCACTGCTGGTGGAGCCTGCCTTGCCAGGCACAGCAGACCAGTCCTATGCTGATGGCCTGCGTGTGAAGCAGCAAGTTGGCGGATGCAGGCCCTCACCATCGCTCGAGCCTTCCTCCGCACTGCTGCTGTCAATCTTGGCGCCGGAAGGCAGGGCAGGCTCTGAGCCGCTGTCATCCTCATCGCCGTCCAACAGGCCTGCAGCGCCAGATGTGAGACTAAGCAGCGTGGCGACTAAGCTGCGCAAACCTAGGCGCCAAGACCTGCTCATAGCCTTCTATGCCACCAGCGCTGCGCATGCCAGAGCAGCCCCCTCAGTTGTGGCGGCAGCAAACATGGCAACAACATCGACCGCCCCTGCTGCAATCAACAACTCAGGCAGGCAACAACTATAGTCACGCCCTTTCTGCATGCTGTTACCTCCACAGTGCCTCTATCTGCAGTACCTTGCTTCCCGACCCTCTTGGCCCCAGCTGTGCCCAGCCCAGCTGCCCCTGCCCCCTCTGGCTGCTCGTCAGTGTTGTCCATGTCTGAGTCACTGGCCCCTGCCAGCCCGACTTCGCTGCCTGACACCTCCTCGTTGTCCAGGGCATCCATGTCACTGCCCAGCTCTGCCATGTCAAATTCATCATCCAGCGCGCCTGCACTGACAGACAAGCCGTTGCCACCTCATGCGCACAAGGAGGCTAGGTGGCCCGCAGCTGCTGTATTGGATTGCTGCTGCACAACCCCTCCAGCCTGATCAGGAGGCAGCAGGCACCAAGGATGGTGTGCTGCTGTGCAGGCTGAGAGGCAACACTTCCCTGCAAGAGGCACTGTCACGGGCTCACCGTCATCGTCGCTGCTGCCGCTGCTGGGATCACCAGCCAGCATGTCCTCCACATCTGGCTCCAAGGACTTAGAGGCTGCCAGGTGCTCCTGCTCCCTGCGAATCTTGCTGCTGGGCTTCAGCCAGCTTTTGTTATGGTCCGTGAAGCCCTTGCGGCCTGCCTGTGCAATTTGCAGTGTCTGAAGGGTGTCAGGGCTTGCAGATTGTGCAGCAGATCAGCGGGCAATGAACAGCTGGGCTGACCTTCTGTGTGGGTCTGCCGCCTGCAGCTTTGCTATTGTTTAGCTTGGCTACTTTGACTGCACGGCCTCCAGCTGAACCATCTGGTCCCCTGCAGTTGTCAGTGCACAGCTCATGCGATTGGGGTCCAGCAGCCGCAGTGAAACATGGGCAGCCCCTGAGGCCTTACCTTTTTCTCGATGCTGCTTGCTTGCCTGCCATCCTGTGAATCCAGACCTCTGCTGGGGGAGGGGCCCAAGAATCCGAATACTAAATCTACGCTTACTGCTGAATGCCCATGTCGGCCGGCCAGCACAGGTTTAGCCCTGTGCAGGCCAGATGAGGGAGCTTTGAGACACGCAGCCGTGTGGCGTCATCTGACTGGGTGCCTCACGACCAGCTCAGTGTGTCCAGTGATGGCCATGCCACCTGAGGGCTGACGCTAGCTGGCTTCTGTCAGTGACTGCAAGCTCAGCATGCAGCTGCCAGTTGTGCGCATACGGTCTCCTTCTGTGGTGGCCAATGCTGCCACAAATGCGCGCACACTGAAGCAGAAGCCACTGCACCGCAAGGCAGCGCGTGCCCCAGACTTAGCCTTGATGCAGATCACTGGGGGCGGTGAGCAGATTGTGCAGCCCCAAAGAATTCATCTGCTCTGCTACCGCAAGCACTATGCGATCTACTTGCCTACAGCGTTATGCTCCGCTGCTGCCCAAGCTGTATGCTGCGCAGTGACTTGATTCAAGGGACTGCCTGCAGCCTGCTGCTATGTCCAGTGTCTGCAGAACTCCTGCCCCTGCCTGCAGCCTCCTGCGACACGTACACCCGCGCCTTTGAGTGTGCAGAGGGTGTCCTGGGTCAAGCTCTGACGGAGCCCAGTCTGGAGAGGAGCGACTGGCGGGAGGTCCTCACTGAGTTCAACTTCATGAAGTGAGTCTGCATCTGCAGGGAGCTTGCAGTCTGCTTCACAGTGGGTGTCCTGCCTGAATACGATGCTTTGTCAGTTGCCTGCAGCATCAGCATCTGCTCATCTGGATTGTCTGCAATAGCTTCTGAGATGCCAGCCCGTTACTTGCCAGCAATAGATGATGCGCTTCACTGCCTCATGCGCTTTCTGTGGACTGACAGGGTCACAAATTTCTGCAGGGGAAAGCACCTGGACTTGTCAACTACAACCCTGGGGTGCGATGCCAGCCCCTTGATGCGCACACACAGCTGTTTGTCCTGCAGACCCTGATTCTTGCATTTCATTGCTTGCCAGCCAAGGCTGGCAGCAAGCACAGACACTATAGCAGCCACGAGCCCTGAGCAGCGTGCACTGCTGAGGGGCACCAACCACAATATGTCAGCTCGCTTTCATGCCTATCTGCCTGCATTGTAGCAGTTCTTGTAGTATTACCTCAGACAAGGAATAGTTGAGAGGCTTCTCGGTCCAGGAGCAGTGCATATCAATGGGCCAGCTGCCTGCATGTGGGGAAGGTCGAGGTGAGTCAGCTGCTCCTATCTGCAGGTTTGTGACACGGCAGGCGGAGCGCCCAGCCATGCTGGCCTACAGTGGCGCTGGTGTGGTGCTCTACACGTTTGATGACGCGACTGATGGCCACATGTGCCTGCTGCTGCTGGAGGAGGTTGGCGTAGGGTCGCACCGCCCATCTAGGCACAGGTGGCGGGATCCACATTTCAAGAATGGGAATCAGCTCACGCTGTCGCTGCCAGGTGGGCAGCTACCCATCGGAGAACGACAAACAGCTCATGATTTCACTGCCAAGTGGGAGGGCCCTGTGGTTTGCGGAGATGTGCTGGGCATGCAAGTTGGCAGTTGCCTTTTAGTGTGGTTGCTGCAGAACGGAGGGACCTCAGCTTCACGCTCTGCTGGCACTTGAATCTGCATGGTTTTGCACAGAGAGGTGCAGATTGCCCTGAAAGCCAAGAAAGCCTTCAGCCTTGGCACGTTACTGCCAGATTACATGTCAAGACATGCCCGCTGTGGTGTGCAGGAGGCAAAAGGGAGCCTATGGACCCCACCCCTGAGGCCACAGCTCAACGAGAGCTGCGTGAGGAGTCTGCAGGTTAGCAATGCCACAGCATGCATCATTGTGGCCTGCACCTGCCATGCCTGCACAGCCATGGCTGCATGATGAGCTCTTGGGGTCTGCGGGCAATGCCGTAATGACCCAAGCATATGCATCTCCAAGTTGTGACATCACGCAGATCTGATCACATGATGCCTGGAACGGATCTGTTACGATTGCTTTTGTTCCACAATGCAGGCCTTATCTCGCCTGAGATCCTGCGAGGCGGCATTGAGGATATGATCTATGTTGGGCTTGGCAACTTCGCTTTTTTCCCCTGCCAAATTGCCTCCATGGTGGGTATGGTGGTGGCATTGCTTGTGAGACCACAGCAACTGAGCATCCTTGATATCAGCGTCCACGACCTTCTGCTACGCTGACATGAATGTCGATATGCCACATTCTTGCATTGTGCGGTTGTCATTTCCTACATCTCCACTTCAGAAATGCACAGCCACGCACTGGCCGTGCTCATGAGACCAGGCCAGCACGGCGTTGTGTTGTGACTGACGAGCTCAAGCGACTTGCCTGGTAGCTCAATCTTCCTTGAGGCACCCCTTTGTCTGACAGCTGTATCTTGCCATGGCCTCTGCCGCATCGCAGTTTCCCTTGCTACCCTGTCCTTCTTGTTGAGCCCGTTTGCCCTGCTTGCAGGAGGACATCCCGGCCCAGTACTGGGGAGGCCATGTTGGCAGGAGCACTGACACACATGCTCACTGGGTGCCTGTTCGAGACCTGCCTATGTGGGTTTGCCAGACCTTTCCTAATATGAGAGCATGACTGCCTGGCGCTGCCGCCAGGGTACTGAATCAAGCGCAAATTGCTGGCATCTCTAGCCCTGCATGGTATGAATGCCTACATTGGCAAGTCACCAGGATACGCATCACTGTTTCGAGCACTCTGCTGGTGCCACGTCTTGAGTGCTGAAGTCAAGCTATGAGGTTGACAGCAAGTTCCTGCCACAGCTCGTCATGGTTGTGCTGCTCTTGCTGCTGCAGGCGGCCCATCAGTGCCTTCCTGGAGCATGCCCTGCAGAAGTGCCCCCTGCTGCCCTGGCTGTACCTGCGCCAGGTGAAGCACGACCGGGAGGTGCAACAAGCCCGCGTGCAGCAAATGGTGCACCAGGTCTCTGCCAAGCGCAAGGCCGCGGCCGGCAGGGGGAATCCTCCCCCTGCCGCGTCATCAGACCCCAGTTGGGACAGCACCATATCTGCCATGAAGGCATCCCATGGCCCACAGAAGGGACCACTGGCAGGGCGCAGCAAAGGCCGGGCTGCTTTTGCCAAAATGGTGACAGCTGCTGCCGTGGACGGCTGGCACAGAAGGCGCCAACATTTGCAGTACACTCTCCTGCGTGCGCGCCAGCGCAGCTCTGGGGAGAAGCTGCTGGGCATCGAGCAGCTGTACTCCTCAGACCTGCCCCCAGCAGCTGGGGACGGGGGCAACAGCAGCCAGGGTTGGCCTGGCAAGCCGGCTGCTTCTGATGATGATGTGCTCAGCAGGGGCCAACCCTCTGGCTCAGAGGGGCCCAGCGTGCAGGCAACTGGACGTGCTGCTTGCGTGGCAGCACCAGGGAGGGCAGGCAGCAGCAGCCAAGAGGCTGCTGGCAGATCGGCTGCATTCAGCAACGGCCGCAAGTCTAGCCCAGGAGGGGGGACTCCCTTGCCAGCAGAACCCCCCGCATCTTCAGGGAAAGCGAGCAGCACCAGCCCGGAAGCTTCCAGGAGACAGGATGCTGCACCTGCTGGTGCTGACCATCGCGGTGGCTGCCAGTCTACTTTGGGAGGCTGGGTCATGCCAGAGGCCCCTCCAGTGGCATTCAGACTGGGAGACGGCAGCAGCGTGGAATCTCCCAGCAGACAAGGTGCTGCTGGCGCTGCACACCATGACGGCGGCAAGTCCAGCCTTGGCAAGTGGGCCATGCTAGCACAGGCCGAGCGCCGCAGCCCAACTGCAGGCGATACTAGGAGTTCCAAGCAGCAGCAGCCTGGAGAGGCAGGAGGCTGGTTGGCCAAAACAACACCTGCAAGCCAGCACAAACGGGGTAAAATCAGCCAGCAACCTGCTGTGACCCTAGAAGCAGAAAGCGCTAGCTCCAGAAACTACACTAACAAGCCTGCTCCTCAGTCAAGCCTAGAGTCTTCTCCTGGGACTGTCGTGTCACTGAGGACTGGCAGAACTGAGGGCCAGGACATCCGACGTGGCTCTCAAAGAGTCGCACGTCACCTCGCCAGCATGGACTTTTTCAGCATAGATGAGCCTGACCCCTCAGTCTTTGAAGTGGCAACTGCCCCTCGCAGTGTGGCAGAGCCTGCGGCCCCAAAGCGCTCGTTGGCTAAGGCTGAGCTGTCAAAACGCTCACAGGTCAAGTCTGCGCTGCACAAGCAGGCCAATGAGGGCAAGCAGCAATCAAGTGCAGATGCCGGGCCTGTCAAGCCAACAACCTCAAAGAGAAGGCGAGGCAGGTCACATCATGCAACACCAACAGATTTGAACAATCATTCTGGCAGGACCATCAAGGCTTCACATTAGCCTTGATGGTCTTGGCCCTCTCCTACATCCTTCTACGTTAAGAAATGAATGCATCAGAATGTCAATGAACCAGTGCTGCTCTTATGAATAGGAGAGCCATCAGGCATTCCGGAGAGTGCCATCAGATGTGGGGGTAGTGTCACGACAATATAACTTTTGCGACTGAGTTCCATTCAGTGTTGGCGGGATGAACATGAGCAGCCATGGTTGCTCAATATGCAGTCCTACTGCACCAGCTGTTCCTAGACTGTCAGGTCATCCAGGCTGTGAGGGCTACCCTGGCAGCTGTACTGGGCTGGACTGCATGATCCAGTGCCCCACTCAGAAAGAGCACCAGACGGCCACCCAGCGGCTCAATGTCCGTCTCCTCTGCAGAGCCGTCCATGTGTGTGCCAGGAGGCTGCCACAAGCGCAGCATGCCTCCATCCTGCTGTCGCCAGTCTGTTGATGTGTACAGGATGGCAGTCACCTGTACGCAGCACAGATTATTGCCCAGCTTTGGCACCGTCATCACAGCAATGCGCATGTGGCTGTTGACCTGAGATTTCTGTGGGGTGCAGGGTAAGTGCAAAAATTTATGGCACAGGCCCACCTTGCGTTCGGTGCTGGAAGGGTCGTCAGTTGGCAGTGCATCCCTGTGCTTCACATACTGACAGCCACCCTCTTCTTGTGGGTACAGTGCTAGCTGAAGCTCAGCAGGCTGATTGGAGAGTGCTATGACCTTTCTGAGATCTGCATGCAGAGCCTGCAATAAACACTGAAGCGATGTGCAGCACAAGTGGCAGGAGACTGCCTCCGAGGCAGCTGCACGCTCTGTTATGCCAGCTCAGCCAGGTACTCACCTCCAGAGCTTGGCAAGCTGCGTCCAGAGCCTGGCTCTGACTGCGCAACTCCTGTGTGGCCCAGCAGACATAGTCATCACGAGCAGTGTGGTCTGCAGTGAGCAGCAGCAAGCGCATTGAGGGTAGTGCCTGTCACTGAGCACCCAGACACACGCTGCCTGGGTGGCAATGCACCGAGCTTCCCCAAAGCCTCAGAGGCACTTACCAACAGCCTTTGCAGCCTGCAGTGCATCCCCCAGCTTCACCTCACGGGCAGCTTGCAGTCCACCTGCACGCCAACTGGTTGGTGTGTCGGGCAAGTTACGTGGAGGCGATCTCAGAGCAGGCCCCCTACCTTGCTCATGCTGCTGAATTGCATACGATCTTAGCGCTTCCACCTGATCAACTGGAAAGAAGCTGTCATCAATGACAACGCCAGTGGTCTGGAGCTGCAGCATCTGCGCATGCGTAACCACCTGAAGCTGAGCATGCTTTGCATCTGGCAGGAACAAGCGCCTGCAGACCTGGAAAGCAGTGCCAGGGCCTCAGCACATGCAGCTGGTCCTCTGGTGAGAAGAGGGCACAAGGCGTTCCTGCAGAGGAGGCTCCTGCCCATCGAGTATCTGGAGTAGCTCTTCCTCAGATATTTCAGCTATCTCCTCATGCTCTTCACCCTCAATGGAGGCCTGGGACCACTCAGAGGAGCTACCTTCCATACTCGGCTCTGCCATGAAATGCAGGTCTCATGCAGCACGAAAGAAAGCGGAAGCAGAATGTTGCTTTGCTGAGACTGCAAGTGTAGGCAGCAATGCGTTCCTGACAGGTCAGTGTGCCAGACATGTATCATCTGGCACACATAGTGCTCAGGAGTGGGGCATCTTTCTTTCCATGCTGCAGAAGACGTGGCCAGCTTGTTGCCCCAGCCACACAATTCTTCCTTCCTGCAATTTGCTACATTCGCAGTCTCGTTCAGCAACCTCCCTTGCTACACAGCCTGATCTCGCTTCTCTTCATACCCAGCGGCCCCATTAAGCCTCTCCCGCAATGCAGACCTCGATGATAAGCAGCAGCCGCTGCCTGAATGGCCGTGGCATCCAGATGCGGTGCCTTTCTGCCCCCAAGACCTGCAGGAGCAGGCACTCCCTGACAGGTGGGAGTTTGCACCACAGTGACAAGGCTAAGCACTGATGGACCACTTTGAGCATCCTGCTGGTCTGGACTGTCTGGACTATCTGGGCTGATGTGGTTGTACCGCCTTAGGAAGGATGTCTGTCTTGACGAACCACGCATGCTGGCGTGTGTGGCTGCTGGGCATCACCTGATGGCTGCATCACCTGATGGCTGGCTGCCTTTCCTGCAGTGCGCGCAGCTGAGCGGGAGCCTCTCAATGAGGGAACAGAGCAGTCAAAAAGTGTAAGTGCGACAGCACAGGCTGCATCATCATGTCTGTCTTGAGCAAAGTGTGACAGCCCGGCACCTGTTCTGCAGGTCCCCAACCCTCAGGTGGACCAGTCAAAGACCAAGAACATTGAGGCGGGCAACATCAGCAACCAAAATGGTGAGCCCATGGCTGAGAGGGTGCCCAATACAAATATGAAAATGTGCATTTGCAGTTTTGTTGACCTCGGAGCCCTTTGCTGATGACTCGTGCTGCCTGCAGCTGAGAAGAGGGCTGACATTGGCGCCACGCGAGCTCCCACATTCACAGAGGCACAGGCGTTTGATGGGCCAGGTGAGGGCGCAGTTCGCACTGAGGGGTGGTGCATGCTTGTTCACAATTCCCCCTACAGGCACTCACCGGTTCGTTGTCCCCGCTGCAGCACCTGAGACCATCAATGGGCGCCTTGCGGTGAGCACTGCAAGCAGCTGCTCTTGCTTTAGAGGCCCTTGTGTACAGCCAGCTGAAAGCGAGCTTCCTGAGGAAGGACTCAGCCGCATGTGCCTCTCTGCAGATGCTGGGCATTACCTCTGCCCTAGCTGCTGAGTTTGCCACGGGCGTCGGCCTCAAGGAGCAGTGGCTCATCGCCCCAACACCCATCTTCATCAGTTTTGCCGTGGTCGCAATTGCCACCTACATCCCCATCTTCAAGGTCAGCAGCACATCTGAACCTGTGCTGGCCAGGTGCTGGCCAGGTGCAGCAAGTCTGTGCAAGCCGTGCACGAGGTTGTGACGAGTAGTCAAGTCCTGCTGATCAAGCAGGAAGCTTGGGTGCTGTCTGTCTGCAGGGTTTCACCAGGAAGGAGCCTTTTGAGAACGGCGTTTTCACGGCCAAGGCCGAGGTGAGCCTGCAGCTTCAGACTTCTGCACGACAAGCAGACAGACAGAGTGGCATGTTCTGCTGGCATGACAGCCTTGCTGCGTTTCAGACAAGCCTATAACACGACACAGATTTGTTGCTGACACCATGCTTTGCTGCAGAACTGGAATGGCCGTGTTGCAATGGTGGGCTGGACAATCCTGATTGTCCAGGAGGCGCTCACTGGCAAAAGCATCCCTGCCTTCTGGGGCTTCTAGAGTAATAGTGAACTTTAAAAAGGAATGAATAAACTTTTGGCAGCTCATGTGTTATCACCATTGCTGCAGTGTTCTGAAACAGTGAGGAGTGATTCCTTGTCCACTTCTTGGGTCAAAATGTGAAGTTGCGACCAGTAATTCAGGCAGGCTGGCAACGTCATCAAAATTCCAGACCCTATGGCATTATTTGTCTTCTTTCTAGAAAAGCTGGGAATGACAGTGCATGCTTCAGCCAGGCCTGCCATCAGGGCTCAGAAGCCAGTTTCAAAGCAGCAAGCCTCCAGCAGCAATGCTGGTCCACTGTTCCTGCCTGTGCACCTTGGCCGCCTGGCTGCAAAGCACAGGGTTGTCTTGGCGCCTCTGACTAGGGGCAGAGCCCCAAGGTGGTCTGCAGCTTCTGCATGAAAACCATGCTCATGTCACTGAGCGCTTCCCACCTGAACCCTGCAGCAATGTGCCAAACGATCTCATGAAGGTCTACTACACGCAGCGTGCACAGGGCTCCCAGGGCGGCTTGCTCATCTCAGAAGCCACCTGTGTGAGCCCCACCGCGCATGGCTATCCGGATACGCCTGGCATCTATACAGAGGGGCAGACAGAAGCATGGAAGCCCATTGTAAGGGCTGTGCACGAGAATGGCGGCATCATAGTGTGCCAGCTGTGGCATGCGGGCAGGACAAGCCATCCTGGTGAGGGGGCTGCTGCACCAAACGGCTGGCTGTCACACCATTGCACCACCTCATGCTGAGAATGCAGATCAGGCCACTCCCCTGTCGTGGACAGAGCTGCACTCCCAGGCAGTGAGATGTCAGACGTTAGCTGCTTCCCCTTTCAGGCAGTGAGGCTTCAGTGTTAGCAGTGCAGGGCTGTCTCCGCCTTTGATTTCTTGAGCACATACGCCATGCCTCTGACCAAAGCTTGTGCTGCTGCACAGATTGGCAACCTGGGGGTGCGCTGCCAGCTGGCCCTTCAGCCAGGTGCCCTGAGGGCCAGTGCCTGACACCCAGCGGCGAGATGAAGCCCTATGTGACGCCACACGCCCTGTCCCGGCAGGAAATCTTGCAGGTCATTGCTGACTATGCCAGGGCTGCAGAGAATGCCATGGCTGCAGGTGTGCCTTGTGCCTGCCTGCTGAATGCTGCCAGCATGACCATGAAGCATGCACACTGCCTCTCTATGGCCGCATGCCCGAATGCGCCTCAGAACACATAGTGGTGCCCTGGCAGGCTTTGATGGCTGTGAGGTCCACTGCGCCAATGGCTACCTGCCTGAGCAGTTTCTGAAAGACGGGCCCAATGGCAGGCAGGACGAGTATGGTGGGGATGCACAGCGGCGATGTCGATTTGTGCTGGACCTCATCCAGGCAGTCTGCAGAGAGGTTGGCAGCAATGCTGTGGGTGTCAGGTAAACTTTGCTCTGCAGAGATACTGAGCCAGCTCATCCTGGTACAATCAGGCTGCTGTTGCAAAAATGGCTGTGCTTACTGAGACCTTCACATTGGAATGTACTCTGAGTTCCAGTTGCAACCCTGCAGGCTGTCCCCATTTGCCACTGAGAACGATTGCTTGGACAGCGCCCCCACCCAGACATACAGCACCCTCATTGAGCAGCTCAACAGCCTGCAGCTTGCCTACCTGCACCTGATTGAGCCGCGTGTTCACTACAACTTTGATGTGGAGACAGTGGACACCAACTACAAGGGTCTTAAGGCACTTCGAGAACTTTTCCAGGGCCCAGTGATTGCTGCAGGTTAGCTGTACGCTGGCATGCAATGCTCTGCTTCTGCAGTGTGCAATAAGGCCGGCATGGCCAACAGCCACCATCGCACAGCTTTTGCTGTGCTTCAGGTGGCTATGACAGGGCAAAAGCAATTGATGCTGTGAGCTCTGGGCGAGCGGACGCCATCGCCTTCGGGCGGCACTACCTTGCCAATCCTGATCTGCCACTCAGGCTCCAGCAGGGCCTGCCCCTTAACCAGTACAATCGCTCAACGTTTTACTCGGGAGGTGCAGAAGGCTACACAGATTACCCCTTTCATGAGAGTTCCTTAGTGCCATAACAGTCTGTCAGGTGCAGGTCAGGGCTGCTGCAGCCCCAGGGGGATGTCATGAACCGCTGCCCATCCTGACCACTTGCAGCTCATTGTGATGCCTGAAAGGGGAGATATGTTAATTCTTGTCCGGGGCCCACCACCAACAAGCATAGGTGATGTAAATCTATCAAATCGGGTGGTAGCCACCAAGCCTGAAGTCAGAGAGTTGCTGCTGAGGAATCCTTATGGTGGAGGCTGGGAACTGAAGGACAGCCACAGTGGAACGGCAGAAGCAAGAGAGACCACAGATCTACAAGCAGCATCGGCACGTCAGCCCGCTGCACCTCTTTGAGCTCTGCCTGGAGGAGCCAGTACACAGTTCTCAGGGTACCTGGCAGCCTGGCCCTGCTCAGCAGTGCCCTAGCGGTGCTGATGGCCTCAGCACTTGTCCAAACAAACTTCTCATGCCAAGATTGTCTGCAGCAAGCGCGCTAAACGCAGGTGACACACCGCACCAGAGCTTTCCTGCAAGCTGTTAGACAGGCGTTGTGAGAGGCCCTCTGCTTCCATAGGAGCTGTGAGCCTGCCTCCTGCAACGGGGGGATTTGGCTGCATCATCTGTTTGCGTCTCTGTTCATGCCACACTTCGCTGCAGTCTAGACCATCAAGCATCTACGGTGGTATCCCTGGAACCTGAGAGTCCCAACTGTAAAGCCCGAAGGTCAGCGCCCTGAGGCCTGTTTCACTGGCTCGAACAACAAACTGCCAGATACATGCGAGGTCATGCAGGTTTACATTTAGAGCTCAAAAATTTGAAGACGTTGACCAGCAGCATGGGGCTGTCTCATGTGCTCCATGGCTCGGTAGCATTGCTGCTGTGTTTGCAACTTGCCAGTCCCTCAAATGGCGCTCCAATCACAGTTCATCCCCGGCGACCCAGATGGCCAAAGCAATATGAGGTAGGGGACCTGGTTGGTCCAATTGAATCTGACAGCAGGCTCAGCAGCCCTAGTCATGCTGAATGGGGCAGCCCACCATCTGTGGGCTCTGCCTGCAGGTCTCCTGGCAGTTCTCTCTCCCCTACGTGAAGCGGCTCCAATCTGTGGGCCTTGTGTAAGCATCACAGCAGCTTGTTGTCAAGCGCCATCCATTTCCATTCACAACCTGATCCTGCCCTTATGCAGCTACAACTACACAGTCTATCAGGACACAGAGCATGGCCGCCAGTGCTTGGTGCGAGATGGCGTGGAGATCACTGTGGAGATCATCAGTACTGTGAGTGTTGTGCTATGCCACCTTCAAAGGTGCCAACTCAGGTCTCACCAGTGCTGCCCTTAGCATGCTGGCTGCGTTGACAGGAACCGGCACAGGCATGGGCAACTTGCTGCTCAGCTTGGCATCGGTGTGTGTCATCTCTGGTATTGGCACATCACAGTCCACATGCACATTCTGCAGAACCAGATGTTCCAGATTTATCCCAAGATCGACAAAGTGGGCTGCCGCGTGCTCAAGATCGATGAGGGCGGCGGCCCCACCCTGCAGATGCAGGGACCAGCTGCACCCGGCGTAGCCGTGTCCAGTGGTGCAGCAGGCATTGCAGCCAGTCGCAGGCTGCTGGAGGACAAGCCCCACCCCCACCTGACCTTTGTGAGCTTTGGAGGCCTGGCTGCGCCACGACTGCTTTGCATCTCATTCTGAGCAGCAGGTCCTTGACAACACTGCTTTGCACAAGCGCCTGCTGCCGGTGTGCTTCAGGCTTGAGGATGACCAAGGCCACCTGGGCTGCATGCTCGCCTTCTTCCCCTGATGCATCAGCTGTCCTCAGCTGGCTTGCCTCTAAGCGCTGTTGCTCCACAGCTCTGGGCCCACATTGACTCCTGCACCTGGCTGCAGGTGTTGCCTGACCTGACAGAGTCACGGTGGCAGTACAATGGCTGGGTGGAGCTGGGCAACCTGAAGGCTCATGAGTGGCAGTGGAAGGTCACAGAGGAAGAGGGATACGGCCAGTACCCCCTGTCCTACAAAATGTATGTGGATGATGTGAGCCTGCTTGGGCCTTAGCTTTGGGGGTCAAAGCCATGGACGAGTAGTGGGAGCCTGCGAGTAATGTGGCAGCACTGTGGCGCAGCCCATGCCTGCCTGGTCATTGTGTTCCATCTTTTGCAGGCACTGCACGCTCGACAGGAGAGGGGTCACTTCGCCTGCATGGTCTTGGCTTGGGTGCTGGGCTGCAGTATGCAGCACCACATAGTAGATCGCGGGCCCTGCAGCAAACTGCAACCACTGCTATACTGGCAGTGAAGTGTAAGCGTGCCCTGCAGGAGGATGCACCCCTGGAGCTGCACATGTGGGGCACCAACCTCTATACAGGTGAGCTGCTGACAGACCTGCACTGGCCTTGCAAACAGCTGGTCACCTTTCAAGGGGTCTAGTCTCTTACCTGCAGGGTCATGGGCATGTCTGCAAGCCGGGGCTCACCAAACCCTAACGCTCATGTGGCTCTGTGCGCTGCTCTTCAGAGCTGCACCCTGTCTACCCTCAAAGGAGGCTGTGGCAATCTTCACACCAGCATTGAGCACTCACACACTGCGGCTGGCCTGTGCAGGTGGACACTATGACGAGTATGTGGCCGACTTCCATGACTGGAGGCCAGGACCAATTGACGATGAAGTCTGGGAGACCCCCGATGTGTGCCGTGATCATCCTGACGCCATGCAGGCCCACCATGTGGACAGTGGGCTGCGCTTGGAGATGGCGAGGCAGGCCCCCAACAGGCACTGGGGTGAGTGCTGGAGCATGCAGGATCAGCCAGCACTGCGGAAATGGGGTCCAGTGTTGTTCACAGGGACTGGCGTCAAGAGGCCTTGCAGACCTTGCAATGCTGCCAGCTGGGACAGCTAGCCTTTGATGCTGCACGTCAGACGCCACAGCCAGTAGAGTTGTTTATTGCAGTGCCATACAAGCCTTTGGTCTGTAGCTTGCCTGCAGGCCTGACCGCTGCACTGCGCACGTGCACAGTGTGCAGACCAGCAGGCACCACGCAGCATCCACCCCTGCATCCTTTGCTGGGCCCCATGTCAGCACGCCACTGTCCCAGGTCCACAGTGTCTATGCGCTGCAGGTGATGCGGAGTACGATGCGTTTGTGCACCAGCACGGGAGGCGTCACTTCAGCGCTGAGGACTACAGCAGGCGCCAGCAGGTCTTTGGGGACAACAAGCACCTCATTGAGGTGGGAAGCAGCTGCAGCCTGCGGCCTGATGGTGTTAGACTAGGAAGAGGTGTCCTGAGCTGTCTCCAGGTGTTTCTATGCTTTTCAGGGTGTAGTCAGACTTGCTGTGCGGTGCTGACGCCATTATGTGCCAGACGCTCAAGTTGGTCTCTGCAGACAAGGAGCAGCTCTTATGGTGGGTAGCAGCTGCACCATCATTGATTGGCAGGTTTCTGAAAGCTGACAGTGTGGGGTCACTTCTGCCCAGAGGCAGCCCCTGCAACTGCTGCCTGCTGGCAGATCCCAGCGGCAGTCCTGGATCCCCTGCTCTGCCCTGCAGGAGTGGAACTCTGATGGTGCCAACAGCCACAGCCTGGGCGTCAATCGCTTTGCTGACTGGACCCACGAGGAGTACCTGCGCACGATGCTGCCCAACCACGGGCAGCCACGCCCCCAGATGACCCCAGACGGCCACAGCATGAAGGTTCACGTGCCCCTGGTGGCGGAGCACATGCTGCCCAGCACCGTGGACTGGCGGGGGACGGGGGCAGAGAGCCCCATCAAGGACCAGGCTGCATGCGGGTCCTGCTGGGTGAGCACTGGTGGCTGGGAACTTGCTGCAAGGGCCTGTGGGCTGGCGTGCTGCTGCAGCAGGATAGGTGTTTCAGGCTCTGCTGTCTGTCAGGCCAGCTCATCAGGCAGGAGCGGCTCCTACAGGCATCTCAAGGCATAGTCTCCAACACTGTGGACCAGCTGGGGGACCAGTGCGAAGAGCCTCAGACCGCCAGCGGGTTCTGCTGGGTAAGCTGGGCGGCATTGGCGTTGTGGACATGTCTGTGGGGTAGCTCTGGGAAGGACAGTTCAGTCCTCTGCTTCTGACTGCCTGGACATGATGGTGCTTGATAAGTGAGTGGGAGCCTGTTAGCATGGCCTGCAGACAGGCTGTACTCGGGCGGGCTGGTCAACTGTGCACCTCTGGCAGCTTGCATGTCCTGATAGTGCAGCAGAAGGCGCTGCAGTTTGAAGCGTTGCACTGCCAAAGAGTACGTGCTGCGCAGACCGTGGCAGTTGATGGTGCTGTGTGCCATCTGGGGCATGCCTTTGGCCGGCTCTTGGAAGCAGTCTGAATGCCCTCTGCTCCTGCAGGCCTTCGGCGCTGTAGGCACCTTTGAGACAGCCCTCTTTCGCGTGTCTGGCAAGCAGCGGCTGCTGTCTGAGCAGAACATGATGGACTGCGGCTGGGACACGGGGAACACTGCCTGCATGGGCGGCTATCAGGTCAGCCCTCCCCGCTTCAACAGGCAGCTGCCGAGCAGTCAAGACAAGCAAGGCCTGCTGAGTTGGGTGGAGCACTGCTGCCTTAGTTGACTGTCAAAGCCTGCTGGCACGGTTGGCCTGCACTGTGCTCAGGGCGGGCTTGTCGGGTCCACAGAGTGAGCTCTTTGCAGGGGCTGCAGAGGCCCAGTGCGGACACCTCACTTCGTTGTACAATGCATGGGCAGTGCAGCCATGCCCTTCACCCCATGAGCGCGACACGCCCCTGCCCGCTGCAGAACTTGGGCTTTGACTGGGCCTTCAAGCACGGCGTCCTGGACGCAGAGGAGCAGTACCCCTACCAGGGGGTGTCCAACTACTGCCGCAACACCTCCGACAAGGCCATTCACTTCAAGGTGTGCACGGTGCCAGCATTCTTGGCTCGAGCCGGTACACTTTGGGCTGTGGCTGCTGCCTGCCACCTCAGAGTATGTGCTGCGGCTGCTGACACAGCATATCTGCTGCATGCTGCGAGCAATGGCCATTTGGCATCGACAGCTGCACTCAATGCAAGCCCTGACCAGCCCGCTCCAGACCTGCAGGGCAACTATACAATAGTGGACGGCTCTGAATATGGCCTGAAAGAAGCCCTGTTCACCAAAGGTGGCACTTTGTTTGCTGCGTGCATGTGTCAAGATTAGCATGCCTTTCAGAGGGCTTCCATCTGTTGCTGCACTTTGCTGCAGGTCCCATGACTGTGTCAGTTGATGCAGCGCCCAAGTCATTCGTGTTCTACAAGAGCGGCGTCTACAACGAGAGCAAATGTCGCTCTGACCTGCCCGATCTGGACCATGCTGTGTTTGCCTCAGGCTATGGGACCACTGAGGATGGGCAGGATTACTGGTGGGCCCTCCAGGAGAAACATGTTAACAGACCTCTCAGCTGACATGCATTGCATCTGAGGGAGCTCTGCTGTGCTGCAGGCTTGTGCGCAACACCTGGTCCACATACTGGTGAGCGAGCATGAGATTACTGAGCACAGCGTGAGAGGACTGCTGCATGCAGCAGGGCAAGCGCTCACTTGGGTGATGCATGTCTGCCGCAGGGGCGAGGATGGCTACATTCGCATTTCCAGGCGTGTGAATGATTGCGGCATTGCAACGCAACCCATGTATGTCGACCTGGAGCTCCAGTAACCCCTGCTGTCAGTTGGAGTGAGCTAGCCAGTACAGCCAGATACCTGTGAGCAAACCTGTGACCCACAGCGCAGCCTAGGATCCCTTCTTGAAGCACTTCCCTGAGACTGGTACAATGTGGTGATGTATGAATGAATGCAAAGTTGCTTAGTGTCAGGTACCTCATGCGTTGCATATCTGCAACTGTCAAGGTGCGATGTCCAGCATTTTTTGCTCGACATGACCCTTCATGTGTGACTGTCAGATGCTCCAAGCTATCTAGCTTTTCTCTTCAACTGTAGGGGTGGGCGGCTGAACTACAGCTCCAGCAGCCTTTGCAGCCTTGCTCAGTTTCCGGCCAAACTTGGAATTCATTACTGCTGCACTGCAAGTGATGTCCCATACAGCCACTGTCCCCTTGGCCCCTCCCGCTGCCAGCAGCCATGGCGCCTCAGGGCAGAAGGCAGCCGAGAAGGCTGCCCCAACCTGCAAGGCATCCAGGCATGTCAGCAGCCTGTTTGCAGTCCAATAAGCAGTCCACAACTCAAAATTGTGAACAACACATGTTGCTGACCTTGAGGTCCTGCGCAGTGATGAGGCTTGGCTGTCCTGTGGACACGTCCCACAGCTTCACCTGCATGACACGATAGGGTTGCCAGGCTGCATGCATGCTGGACAGGGCATGCCAACAGCAGCATGCACGTGGCCCCGAGCAGACAACTGTTCACGCAAGCGATGGCAGCACACTGTACCTGCTTGTCTGTGGAGCAAGTGGCAAGGAGGCCAGGGGCGGCTGAGCTGAAGCTGAGGGCACATGTTGCGTGATCATGGGCTGACAGGCGGTACAATGCATCAGAGTTGGCGCCTTTGCGGGCGTCAAAGCAGGCCACAATGCCGTCCTCTGAGGACACCTGCACACAGGGGCAGGACAGACTCAGCATAGCAGGTGCTTGTGGTAGAGCGTAAGGCGCAGTAGCTGCCCGCTTGGGCTTGTGCTCCCCGTCAGATGCTCCTCTAAGCTGAGACTGCTGATGCTGGTTCAGCGGCTGGTCCCGCCGGTGGAGACATGTCCAGGCAGTAGGGGGCATGAAGGCATGAACCCTCCTTGAGCATATCTTCCAATCCTCAGTGTGCTCACCATGAAGCAGGTCGGGTCATGGGGGACCCACACCAGGGCCTCCACGTCTGCAGTGGTGCTCCAGTGCAGCACATCTGAGCCGTCTGAGCGCACATCTGCCTGCAGCCGCAGGCAAGCGCCCATTCAGTGCACCTGACCATGCAGCAGACATGCTCAGACACGGCATGCCTGCAACAGCCGGGCTTCCTAATACTGTCCCACAATTTGTATGGGCAGGCCGCTGCTGGCCCAGCATCAACTGAAGCCTGGCGACCAAGTCCAGGCTCCTCTAGAAGAGCTTGCTCCTCCACGAGAGCTCCACATTGGCGCTATGATGCAGCGATGGCTGACCGTCTTCAGCAGAGTCTTTGAACAAGCCTCAAGGTGCTGGTCGCTGGCCCCACCAGGCAGCCCAGCTACTTACCAGACAGGCGGATTTGTCAAAGCTGCCGCTGAGCAGGACGGAGCCCTGGTCGGGATTCCAGGCCACTGCCTGCACCTTGCCCGAGTGGTGCTGTAGTGTTGTGCTGCACTCCTGCGTCGCCAGATCCCACACCTGCAAACACCAAGAAGTGTAGCTGGGCTGCAACCAGTCTGGGGCACAACCCTTGCTTGTGGGGGAGTTGGCCCCTTCATGGCAGGGGTACCTGCTTTTGCGCAATGCCGACACCCCTGTTGAGCACAACTTTCGTAGTGCAGTACCTGAAGGCTGCTCAAGCATGCTTTGCACTGCTAAGGCTGCTTTGACAACACATGGTCCACTGCGTACCTTGACGGTGGTATCTGCAGAGGCGCTGGCCAGCACATTGCGGAAGGCAGGGTTCCAGGCCAGCCCCAGCACCGCGTCCGTGTGGCTGCCAGGCTTGACCTGGTGCCGGACTTTACGTTTCTTCTGCAGCACCAGCAGGAACACATACTTGCGGTGGCACATGCTTCTGGCCAAGATGCCGTGGTGCAGTGAGGGGAAGGCAAAGTGATGGCGTAGCAGCAAAGGTCAACACATGTCATGCTGACAGGGACAACTTTCCTTGACCATGCTGCATCAGAAAGGTGTTGAGGTATCAGTCCCATGCATGCTTCTGGCAGCATGCAAGAGTCCTCACTGAGTCGTGTGCAGGCTGGCCAGCGCTCCATGTGGACATCTGTAAGTGTGAGAAAGGCAGCTCTTCACCTCTTGCGCCTTCCTCTACTCTGCCTGCCCTTGATCCAAGCAGGCAGGCAAGCTGAGCTGAGCACCTATCCAGCACTCTGACAGATCTGGCGATCACGATGTGGAGTGTCTTACCTCTCGCGCCTTTTTCTTTGCCTTTTTCTTCTCGGCCCGCGCCATCTCCGGCTCGATGTCGGCTGCCGGCGCTTCAGCCTCTCCCCCGAGCACCGCCACAGGCTCCACAGCACTGACATCGTTCAGGTCCCACAGCTCAATGCCCGGGGTCATCAGGCCCACGGCGGCCAGGTTGGCAGGGTCTGCGGCGCCTGAGGGGTTGCAGTCCAGCCAGGCCAGGCACAAGGGGAAGGCTGGCAGCATGATGTCATGGTGCACGTAGGCGTTCGCGCCGCCTGAGGGGCCAGCGGGCTCGTACACCCACACCTGCAGGGGCAGGAGGGAGCTTTTTTACAAGGAATGTCAAGACCTGTCATGCCCTGCAGTGGCCAGACGGTATGGCAAGCAATCGGCCCAATGATGCCCGCACTCAGCTGCCACAGATGGTGACATACAGCCCCACTGGAGACATGCCAGACAGCAAACACTGGCCCACAGGCTCGCCTCCGGGTTTCAAAATGAATTTTGAAAGCAGCTCATGGAGCCAAGCATGTGTGCAATCCCATGCTGCCTTTGCCCGCTGAGGATAGCAGCTGGCAGCCAGTGGCTTTGGCATCATCAAGAATGGGGGATGGCAGACTTGCATAGGCCGCTGACAATCTGGTTTTGGGTGCAACAGGGTGGCCCTGACAGCAACGGGGCAGCCCACATTGCTACCAAGCGCTCACCTCAAGGTTGCTGATGTCTTCCTCGTTTCTGGCAGCCAGAATGACAAAGTCGGACTCCTGCATCTCAAAGTCCTCTGCCTCGCTGTCATCTGCATTGCCGGCTGTACGAATGTGGGGGTCCTGCAGGACAGGGCCACAACCCTGTACAGGGAATGCAGAGGAGCTGGTGATCAGTCCAAGCCAGTGTCATGTCATGCAAGTGTCAGACAGAGCCTTGCTGCTGCAAAGTTCTGTGACAGGAGGTGGCCCATCAGAGGACCTGTCAAGGTCAGCATTTGTGTCAATGCAAGGGCTCATGTGCTGCCTGCAATCCAGCACGCAGCCAGGAGGAGCACAAAAGGAGGGAACCTGCTGCCTCAGTGTTCCTGTGGAGCACTATGCCATAAGCGGTACACAAATGGGAGCATTGGAAACAAAGACTAACATGGGTGACTGCTGCCCCATGGCTGGCGGAGCCTCACCTGCACATTGCTTCTGTAGAAAGTCATGCCAGGGTTGCCTGAGCCAAAGATGCGGGCAGTATTGTCCTCTGCATCCTCGTCGTCATAGGCATCCATGTTCAGCTGAGCCAGCAGCTCGTCATCCGGCTCAAGATTGGCCTCTGCATCATTTGGCAGGGCAGTGTAACAAGGTGCGCTGAAGGCTGAGCAAGAGTGCTGACATGCAGCGCGTGGTGAGCCAGCAGCTTGACATCTCGCTCAGGTTGCTGCCCCTGCATCCTGCAGGAGAGCAGCACGGGCAGGGTTGCTGTTAAGATGTGTTTGTTTGCACCTTCTGCAGGCACCCCGCATGTGCCTGCTGTGCGCTGGGAGCAGCACCTGTGACCTCTGCACGGCCTGTGCACATCAGTTTGGCTCAAATCGCAGAGTGCGGAATGGGGACGCCAGGCAACAAGCCTCAAGCTTGAGCACTACAGCAGCAAACACAGCACCGACCTGTGCTGCCATCCTGCTGGCTCTTCAGGTTAGCAGCGGCCGCCTTGGCCTGTGCTATCTGCTGAGCCTCGTCCAACATGGTCGTGTTCTCATCCTCAGAGCTTTCGCTCTCGCTCCATATGCCATCAGGTTCTTGCGGCGCTTCATCCTGCAGCTCTGCCAGCTGCTCCTCTGTGAGATCATCCTCTGGGGCTGTCACTGGATCAACCACTCCCCGCGGCAGCCAGGTTAGGGCAGAGATCATGGTTCAACAGCTGCAGGTGTCTTTATAAGGTGTCAACGCCCAGCCCGGACTTGCTGGGCCTGCTGCATGCAGATCATTGGCGGCAACGTTGCTTGTGAGACCCTTCCAAAACCCTTGCAGCTCTGCATGATTGGTTTTAGCCTGCTCATTATGATGTGTGCTTGTCATTGTATGTCTGTGCGTCACCAGAGCACGGGTGAAGCAGTCGTAGGGCCCCAGCTGTGGCCTGCTTTTACGATGATAATGTAAAATATCGTATGCTTGCTGCAGAATGTCACGGCCAGATGGTGCTCTGATGTCTGAAGCTGCTTCGGCAGGAGCAACGTCTTGGCTTCCGTTTATGGTGGAGGTCAGCTAGTGAGCCATGCATGAATATTGTTCCTTGATGAGCTACTGGGCGTACACCAGCTCCTCACAAATTTTCTGGCATCAAGCATACTCGAAACCTGCAGCTGAGGATTGAGTGCACATCTGGGGCTTGCAGGATCCTGCAAGATAAAGCCTTGTTTGAGGGCCACTATGCTGATCCAGTCGCCCATACAGAGTGGCTCAGCCTCACCCGCTGGACTGGCACAGCAGCCAGCCAGACTCCATGGGGCAAAACAGCGCTGGACAAGCAGGGGTCACCGCGTGGCACAGTTTAGTGTCTCAGCTGCTGCGCCTACAATGCAGTCCCAACAGCAAGTGGCGCCTCAGAAACTACAGCAGCTTGACCCACAAGCCCCCGTGCAACTGCACGCTGCCAAGCAGTCCACTGACGGGACATATCTGCAGAGCCTTGCCATCCAGTGAGCTTGTGTCTGTGTGCCTGCCGGGTGGAAGCGCCATGTGCGTATCCTGCTGATTTGCTGGCTGCCAAGACTGCGCGGCATCTGCCTCATGCTGTGTGGCATGTGCCATCAGCTTCAGCCTGTGTGCGAAACCCTGGTCCACTTGGTGCATGTCGATCGTCTGCCTCATGCTGTATGATATTCAATGAGCTGCATGCAGCACCAATGGGAAGGCTGCCACAAGTCTGCCCTGTCCTGCTGACAGTTCTGGCCCTCCCTGCTGCCAGAAACTTTGCGCTCATCGAGTCACAGGAGGTTACCTTCCTGCCCGGCCTGAATGTCATCACAGGCGAGAGTGGGGCAGGCAAGAGTGTACTCATTGAAGCACTGAACCAGGTGAGGCCAGCACTACCTTTGATAATCGAAGCCTGAGACAGGCTGGCTGGTTGTCATTTCAGCCTTCAGCCAGGTGGGGCCAGCGTCAGCGTCAATGACTAGCAGACTGGAATGTTGTGGCCATTTCAGCAGTCCGCGCACAGGGAAGCAGTGGCTGCCTGGTGCCGTGCGGGCAGAAAGGTGTGGAATGCTGCTGCACTTGCATCTCAGGGACTGCCCCCCCGAGGCGCTCTTGCTAATGGCACAGACAAGCACGGGCTGCCTGACGCTGTACAGTACAGGAGGCGTGCATTGCTGCTGCATGCATCTGCCGGCCTTGCAGCTGACGAGCGCAGGGCTGCAGATTGCTGCCTCAGGCAGACCCAACAGGCTGTGCCTGAGTGTTCCAGGTGCTGGGACTGCCAGCCTCTGAGGAGACCGTGCGGCACCCAGCAGATTGCGCTCAGGTCCGGGCCACCATCCACCTCTCCACCAGTGCACAGGTGGGCCACAGGGCAGCACATGGCAGACCAGTATCGCCTGGCAGCAGTGATGCCATGTTGGGTCATTTAGCCAGTCTCCAATGTGAACGCTCTAGCTGTGGTGGCAGATGTTGCCTGCAGCACAGCAGTCAGAGGCAAGCTTTCCCAGAGCTTGGCGCAAGCTGCGTCCCATGTGATGCTGCACATGGTGCTGCCACACCTGTGCTGTCAGGGTGGTGCTTGTACAGGATGGCCGCAGCTGCAGCTGGGGCGGAGTTGCCCCTCAGCCTCTCCTGTTGTCCCCCTGCAGGCGCAACTTCCCTCCCTGCTGCATGCCCTGGGGGTGCCCCGCCGCATCCGGGCCCAGCAGCAATGCCCCGATGAGCTGGTGCTGCTGCGCGAGATCTCGGTGCAGCAGGGCCTGGTGCGCAGCCGCTGCTACGTGAACGGCGTGGCCACCTCCCTGCGCGTGCTGCGTGAAATTGGGATCGCGCTGGTGGATGTGAACGGGCAGCATGCAGCGCAGACCGTCAGGTGAGTTGTGCTGGTTGACTTGCTGCTGGGGTTGCATGGCGGCCCCAGCAGGCATCTGTTGCTCCTTGCATGCTCAGCATGCTGCCTTTCCACAGTGCAAGAGCAAGTCACGCTGCGCAGGGGCTGTGGCGTCAAGCTGCCAAGCATTCAAGTTGCTGCATTGGGCTGCAGTGATCGCATTGCACAGCCTGCAGGAGGACACTTTGCACCACTGAGGAAGTGCGCTCAGGCTCCCTGCCACTTCCAGTCCTGCACAACTTCCTGCCTTCTCAGACTGCAACTGCGCACCAGCGCCCACACCATCTGCTCCGTGGGCGGTCCAGGGTCTGTGGGGAGCAGACTGCGCCGGGCAGGGGTTCCCATGCAGGTGGATGTGCAGTCACCGACTCTGCATTGCTGCTGCAGGAGCTGGGCATGCAGCCGACTGTGCATGCCACAGCATCTGCCAGACCACCCGTGCCCATCCAGCTCACTTGCTGCTGTGCAGGAGCGCGGGCACCCAGCTGGCTCTGCTGGACCGCATTGCAGGCACCAGCGCGCATGCCCGCCTGTTTGGCGCACGCCTGCAGCAGCTGCACTCTCTACGGGAGCAGCTGCAGGCTGTCGAGGCGCTAGGCAGCGAAGATGCCCGTGACCAGCTGCAGCACCTGGTGGACACGGTGGGACCCGGCTGTGGGAGCAAGCAAGGCTGCACTGCATTGATCATGCTGGTCATGAAGCCTGCCAGCCAGCACCTTGGCAGGTCTGATGCTGGGGGAAGTCGTCCAGCTGACACTAGGCTGCTGTGCTCTCTAGTCTCCTGCTGCATCCTGTCCACTGTAGTCATCTTTGGCTGGGTCCTCATCTGCCGTCGCTTGAGGCCACCTTTGGCTGTCTCATGCAGTTCCTGATGTCCCCAGCTGCTGCTCATGCTGCTCGCCCCCCCCATCTCTGGCAGGCTCAGCCCTCATCTCAAGAAGCAATGGCAACACCGTTGATTCTGAGCAGATGCCATACATGCAACGGCGGCAGGAGCATTCCAGGTGCCGGTCCGCCTCAGCCAGTCTGACATGCAAACCCACTCAGGAACAGCTTTTGTGCTGTGCAGGTGGCTGCCGAGGACCTGGCCCCAGGCGAGGACCGAAAACTGCGGCTTTGTCTGCGTCAGCTGGAGGCGCGGCGCTCCAGCGTGGAGCGCGCCGGCCTAGTCCACAGTGCCCTCTCTGGGGACGGGGGTGTTGGGGGGCTGGACGACATGCTGCGCTCAGTGCGGGGCCACCTGCAGGCAATTGCCGAGCAGGAGCAGGCGTTTAGCGCACTGGCAGGTCAGCTGTCCAGCTCCTGCAGGCGCTGTGGTTTCAAGAATCAACAGCAATCTCTCAAGTCGCAACACAGTGTGGTCTGCCCCAGAGGCTGGGGGGCCGGACAGGAAAAGTGGGCAGCCAGACCGGGGCATCTAGAGGGGCTGGCAGTGTTCCTGCACTTTTCAGCAGCACGGCATCAGCTTTGCAGGGCTGGTCTGCCTCTGAGCAATGTACCAGGGAAGCATCTGCACTCCCGCACGGCAGCAGCTGAGGGCCGTGCCGACGCTCTGCAGGCAGTAATGAGGCAGTTGATGACCCTTCAGATGCGCCAGAGGCAGACCCTGACACAGATAACAGCATTGAGGATGTTGAGGCAGCGCTGGCAGCAATAGAGGAGGCTCAGCAGCTTCTGCGAGAGGCAGACAGCAAGGTGGACCTTAGACCTTTCTCGTTGTGCACCCTTGGAATGGTTGCGTGCCGGTGCTACCCTTCTGCCAGATGGCATGCTAGCCTCTGCAGCTGCAGCACACCTCCTGCGGTCTCAGCATCCTGCAGTCCTTGCATCAGCACAGGGTCGCCTGGCAATACGCAGGTGCAGGTTGTAAGCTCTAAGAAAACAGCAGGGAGGGGCTGCTTGAGGAAACTTGTGTCTTTAGATTTTGCTACACCCTGCTTTGCAGACCTGCAGTCCAGTCTTGATGCTGAACAGCGCCCGGTAGTGTGCACTGTAAGGACAGACTGCAGGCCAGAGCAATAGGCTTTGTGGCCCCGTCTGTTGCTGGGACTGGCGTCAGGGGCTGGGGTTGGTGTGAAACACCCAAGCTGCAATTTGCTTGGGGACACCTATGCTGGGCCGCTACGCAGGTCCAGCCGTCAAGGGCTTTCCTGGAATGCTTCTGTTGCCACTATTGGCAGTGCAGACTGAGCTACACCTCTGACTGCATTCAACCACATCCCTGCATTGCAGGCTGGGGGTATTCCCCGGCGGTGGCGATACCTGCAGCAGGCAGCCCCAGCAACTGGATTGTATAAGAGACAACCTGATGGTACTCTGACCCCAAATCTTTGCTTGATGCAGAACAGAGTGATTGGCACCAATGGAATGTATCACAACCTGCCCTGCAGGCTGGCGCCTATGCGCGGCAGTGGCGCTACCTGCAGCAGGAGCATGATGAGGTGGCGGAGCGCCTGCAGCAGGTGGAGCTCCTGCTGCGCCAGTTCGACTGCACCTCGGCCGACGAGCTGCTTGAGTGCAGTGCCCAGGCAGAGGCTGACCTGGACGCCTGGTCTGCCATGGAAGGTGAGCAGCACCACATGACAGCCAGGGGCTGCTGGCAGGAAAAAACATGCATCCACTACCTATGTTTGTGCAGCACCTTTGCAGCCTCCTTGAAAAGGCTAACGCCAGAGTGCGGCAGTTGGCAAGCAGGTTGAAGAGCAGCCTGCTGCACAATTGACCTCGGCGCTGCTTTCACAAACAGGGGGGTGAGGGGAAGGGGGAAAGTAGGGCACAGCCTTCAGTCCTGCTGCAAGCCAGAGCTGCAGCAGCAGAGGAGTAGGGCTTGCATGCTGACAATGCCTCTGCTGCTGCAGGCAACAAGACTGCCCAGCAGGCGGAGGCCAATGCCCTGCAGCACGAGCTTGCAGCGGCGGCTGTGCAGCTGAGCAGTCGGCGCCGTGAGGCTGCTGGCAGACTCCGGGCTGCAGTGGAGGGCTGCCTGGCAGATCTGGCCATGGGGGGCTGCAGATTTGACGTCATGTTACGCTGGCAGCCAGCTGCAGCACATGTGAGTTGACTGGGGTATCACTTTTGGGGTTTCTGCATGCATTGCTCAACATCGTGTGCAGAGGGCAGTCTGCCCGACCTGGCCATGGGGCCGGCAGATGTGAAGTCATGGTCTGGCAGCCAGCTGCGGCGCAAGGGGGTCAGATGGAGCCTCTCTTGCTAGTCGCTTGAAGCCAGCGCACATCAAGGACAGCCTGACTGAGGCAGTGCCTGCCCCCCTGCTGAAGTGAGACAGCCTGCATGGAGTGACACATTTAAGCGCGCATGTGGCCCAGCTTGCCCGACATCATTTGCAATGGGCCCTCCTTGCAGCAAGAGCACAGTGCTGTGGCTGCATGTCTGCACACGGCACACCAGCCACCTGGCAGGCAAGAATGGCCTCTCCACACCCAGCTCAGGCACCTCTCTGACTGCCCATCTGTCCGTCTGCCTGTAGTCGTCAGATAGCCTCCATGTGTCAGCAGAGCGTGCCGCCCTGGCCGGGGAGCAGGGAGAGCAGGACTGCGTAGTCACGGCATCGGGCCTGGACACAGCAGAGTTTCTGCTGTCAGCCGGGCCCTCCGAGCCCCTCAGAAGCCTGGCAGCAACTGCCTCGGGGGGCGAGTCCGCTCGAGTCATGCTTGCGCTGAAGGCTGCGCCAGCAGCTATCCCACTGGTGGCCAATGATGCTGCTGGGGCGGCAGAGCAAGGCGGGCCAGGTCAGGGTGCCATGCGGCTGTGTGCCCCAGGAATGTTGCTGGCATCCCACTACAAGCAGCCATGCGTCAAGGGGAGTAGCTGGCGTCCTGCTGAGCAGCCTGTGGCAGGGTTGTCACTCACCTGCCAACCAGTTCATGGATGAGCTGCCTGACCTATAGAGCCTGGTCTCCCACTGCGGCCACTGCATTGATGGGAGCCTGTTGTGAGCCATACGCGGCAGCATGTCCATGTGGATCAAGCTTTCTGACAGATTGTGGTGCTGTGCAGTCTTGGAAGGGCATGAGTCCATGACCCCCGGCATCATGATCCTGGATGAGCTGGATTCTGGAGTGGGAGGCAGGCTGGGGGCTCCAGTCGGCCGCATGCTCCGCAGAATGGTGCTGCCCCAGGCAGGGGGCAGAGCTGCCACCTCCCAGATTCTTTGCGTCTCACACCTTCCCCAGGTGAAGGGCAGAAGGGCGGGCTGAGATCTTGCAGAGTGCCCATAGATGAGCGGTGGATCGCTTGCCATCTGAGGTCTGCGTCATTGAGCACCACACTGTCTTGCAGTGGCCAGATGACTTCATGTGCTGGTGCAACTAGGACCCAACTCCTCTCTGCACCTGAAGCATGTGCCAGCCTGAATGCCACCTTCCAACTGTTTGCTGCGTGCAGGTTGCCGCCCATGCAGAGCACCACCTCCGCGTCACAAAGGGTCTTGATGGCAATGGCAGAGTCATAACAAGGATTGAAGAGCTGCTGGACAACAGCCAACGCCTCGAGGAAATCTCAGCCATGCTTGGTGAGCCGTGTGTCTGCCACTCTGCGCCCTGACTCTCGCTGTCCCACCTCATTGCTTGCCTGCCTTCAGTGCTGACAGTCACTCCTTGTTGCAGGACTGGGGGAGGCTGAGGCTCAGCACATGTTGGAGTCTGGCAATGCTGTCCAGTCAGGCACATCTCCTCATGTTCAGCCTGAAAGCTGATGTGTATGATATACAGACTAGCTTCTCCCCTCATTCTTCGTGCGCATTGTAGCATCAGCACAGCCCTGACCTTTCTCATCCCCAGGCATGCCGACTTCCAGACTTGTTGCACACACTCGGATCTGAATCTTCAGTGGATATGTCGCTTTGGTTTTGAAGCTGTGAAGCAAGGAGGTGTCTACTGCTCCCGATAAGCAGTACTGGTGCTACTGAAATGGATCACACTGCAAGTCTCAAAATGGGGGCAATGCTCTAGCATGTTCTGTCTGACTTCACATGCCTTGGGCAATCCTGGGAGTGGTGAGCTGGATGATGCTTGTCGTCAAGGCGCAAAGCGACCAGGAGGGAGTTCCCCTGCATCCTCTCGCGCATGCAGAGGCTGTTTGCGGATAGCCTGACTTCATGTGTCGCTGGCAGTTCTGAAGGCAGCAAGCTGGAATCCCCGCTTGTCCTCCACATCCCCCGTGGCCAGACGAGAGTGCCCTAGCAGCCTTGCGCGCTCCTTGAGGCGGTCAATGGCCAGGTAGGCGCCGATGGCCACCACAGCCCCGATCAGAGGGCCCAGCACGCCCACAGCCCACATTGTTCCAGAGCTGGGGCCCCGCTGCTCCTCGGTGCTGCTGGCCAGGCTGCTGCTGTCATCTCTGTCGCTGCGCTCAGGGCGCTTCCGGTATTGACTGCAGGCAGGGCCGCACAGACAGAGATCAAAAAGTAGAACAATGGCAGTGCTGGGCCAGGTGACATCGCACTCAGAGCCCCTTAAGGTTGTGCCCGTACAGCAGCATAGGCAGCACATTGAAACCGCTCGTCAGCATTGCCTGAGAGGCTGCTGCTGTCATCGTGCTGTGCCTTGCTGGAGTCGAGCCCACAGTCCGCAGGTCATAAGGAGCATGTTTACTGACGACTGTGGCGCCTCAGAGCACCATGCCGCAGGAACGAGGAGGATCTGGTTGTGCCTGCTCTGACTACCAGGGTGAGTTGCCCTTTAGCAGGCAGTACATGAAGTTCGGTGGCAGCCCACAGGCATGGACTTGCCTGGGCAGGGGCAGCTGCATTGCGTTGGGCTTGGCAGAGATGCGGATGAGCCCCCTGTGATTGCCCTCGTCCAGCCCGGCATCAGTGGCTGTGGCATCGTACAGCAGTTCTAGAGGGGCCCAGAAGGGAGGGTAGCGATCTGCAGGCAGTGAACTGCCAGGGTCATCCTTGGCCAGGAGACAGCTGGCTGTCAGCGTGCATGATGCCAGACCCCATGAGCCAGTCTGGAAGTTTAAGAACCATATGGGAAGTCAGCTCTGCAACAGCCAGGGGTACCGCCCTGGCCAGCTGTGTGTCTCACCAATGCACCCCTCTGTTGATCCACCCCTCTCTCAATCCACCCCTCAACATACAATCCACCCCTGGACATGCACTGGGGCTGAGCTGCCAGAGGTGCATGAATGAGCAAACAAGCTCCAAACAGTGTACATAGCATGACCTCCTAGCGCTCAGCAGCAAGCCCAGCAGACGAGGATGCCCTTGAGCAGGCATCACAAATTGCGTAGCACTGCTGTGTGACAGCTCACAGCGTGCGACGTCCAATACGAGCACCATGTCGCGAACTGCATTGTAGGCTCCCAATGGAGAGTGGTGGCCACCGCCCCTGGACATCACGGTGTACCTGCAGACAGGGTTCAAGTGAGAAAAGGCAGGCAGCAATAGGCTGGCTGCCATGCACAACTGCAGCTGGCAGTGCTGATGCAGCAGACACAAGGCTGCTGGGGGATGCCTGTCACAGAGGCCACATAGTCGCCATGCTGTTGAGAATGCAGGTTGTGTGTTGGTGCGCCACACAGTGCTTGACACGCCTTATGGGCACCTGTCAAAATTCATTATCAGCATCTCGTCGCTGCTGGTCAGCGCGCTGGCAATGTATTCCCGAAACTCCTCCAGGCTGACTGCAGCAGGGTCTGTTTTCTGCATGACTGCCACCACGCCTGCACACAGGCACTTTAGGGTGGGATGGTGCGACAAGAGCTGGCTGCAGGGGCACTCAGGCGGCTATGCTGGCGTGGAGATCAGCGGCAAGCAGACCAGAACATGCGGAGGCAAGCACTAAGGGTTTTGCCGCTGACCCCACACACGGCTGCTTGCCAGAGCCAGCTGCAAGCTGATATGGGCAAGATGCTGCACGCTGCCATGGCGCACCTGTGTGGGCTGCTAGGATGCGCTGCAGAGTGGCCAGCCCAATGCCCCACTCCTCCACCTGCAGCACATTGAATCCGCTGCCAGGGCTCGCTGGTACACCAGGTGCTGCCCTTATTCAGCTCACAATGGTGGTTGCACCGCTGGCATTGCTGATTGTCAAAGCAAACGCTCCACAGCCTAGTTCTGCTGTAGTTGTGCAGCACTAGGCTGTGGGAGCGTTCGCCTACAGCAGCACTAGGCTGTGGGAGCGTTCGCCTACAGCAGCACTAGGCTGTGGGAGCGAGCACTTCAAGGGTTGGCTGCACAGGTAAGAATGCTCAAGCAAATCACATCACTGAGAGCTGAGTTTGCAGATTGGGATTGCAGGCGGTACAGGCGTGCCCACCTGATTCTGAGTGATCACAGTGTGGTTGGTCGTCTCAAGCATGTTTTGCTGGAAGAACCATGGATAGCTGCAGCACAGTGCAGAAGCTGCTTGACTTGAAGAGCCTTGAGAAGGGCATGATTTGGAGGAGCTGCACGCCGGCCACACAGCAGGGGCTACAATCTACTCATCGCACATCAGCTGCTTGGTGAAGTGATCAGAGACCCTGCTAAGGCATCAGCTCAAGCACTGGCAGAGATGTGGGGTGCCACTCACCCGTCGAAGGCATAAACCTCAGGCTTGGGCACTGGCAGCGCATTCAGCACTGTGGCTGCTGCGGCTAGGCCACACCAATCCTGAGTGACCTGCACAAGGCTCCAGGAGCTTGGCCTAGTGAGGTCTGGCAGTGTACAGGATGGCAGTGTACAGGAGGGCCAGTAGGGGCCAGTGCGGTCGAGACCATCGCTGGCTACACTCAGCTAGACTGCAGATGGCAAGTGCCCTTCCATTGTCTCATTCAGGTGGCAGTCTGTTGTCTAGTTCTCTACCTCAAGGCATGTGGCGGTGCAGTCAGAGATGGGACCGGCTCAGCGTGTGTCTGCGTGTTGCAGCATCGTCTTGGCTGCACACGCTGACCTGGGTCTCCCATGTCTGGATGAGGGCATTAAATGCCCTCCTGTTGGTGCAGTCCTGCAGGAGCTCCTGGCCAGCTGCTGTGTTGAGCCCAATGAGGGGGCTGGGCAGGCTGCTCAAGGCTGACACTCTGCTCATGCAGGCTGCAATCAAGAGGATCACCAGCCACCTAGGCATGCTCAGCCACATGACCACCGAAGATTCTCGGCAGGTATCATGCAGCTGCACACTCAGGGCTCACTGCGGCTTGGTAGAGCTGCAGGAACACAGGCTGGCCCAGTCAGATCTGCCGAGATGGCGTAGCATGCAACTCCTGATTTGTTGTTGTTCTGCTCCCTTCTTGCTTCACAAGAACAAACTGTGCGACTTTGCGCTACAAGCATACAGCTCTGATCCCGTGGAAGTTGCTTCAGCCGGGACATCTCAGCTTCTGAGAAAAATCGGGGTCTGACGTAGCCACAGCTTCTCACTCTTTTTTGCTTGCTGCTACGGGCCCTGAGACTGAGCAGACCCAGCACAGCCCAGCTTCGGAAAGATGGCTGCCGTTTTCACTACCGCTCTGCTGGGGCAGCTGGCTTCTGCTGCTGACAGCGTGGGCAGTGCCGCCTTGAGGTGAGGATGCACTGCTTACCTGCAGTGTGCGGTCCAGCGCACACAAGCCTCCCAATGGAGTGCATTCTTGAGCAGGGACAGCATGTGCAGGGGTGTCATGCAGCAGCGCATCAAGGCGACTGCCTGTGCAGCAGCGAGTGGCACCTTGGCAGGCACAGTGTGCTGCTCAGCAGAGGCTCTCAGCGGAGAAGTTGTATCCAGCAGCTGGACGGGCAGCGCCTGCAGTCCGCCACGTACGACCCGCCGTGTCAGATGTGCAGTGGCCCCAGCGCACTGCATTGCGCCCAGCAAAACCCGCAGGTGGGGAGGGACAGACAGCTTGTCCATCCGCACAAGCCACTGGCTTCTTTCGCAGTGGGAGCATGGGTCCCCTTCAATGGGGCTTGGCCTGCCTGCTCCTGCAAGGGCAGACTAGTCCCGGTGTCATGTCAAGCACATTTTCAGCAAGTGGGCAAGTCTTTTGTGATTGCAGCTAATGATGCAGAATCAGCCCAGCGCGAGGTTTGAGCAGGTCAAAAATGCTGTGCAGGCGGAGGCAGCCACCAGACGGTGGAAATGGCGACACGGGGGACTCTGATGAAGACGGGGGAGCTCCCCCGCCTCCAGGCGGAGGGGGCGGCGACGAATTTTGGGGGGACGGCGCTGGCGATGGGGACAGCAGCAGTTCTGGGAATGCGTCCATGCTGTGGCGCCTGCTGTGCATCGCTAGCATGCTCCAGGTGAGCAGCAGGATTGCTGCCCTGGTGCCCTACTTGACAAGGTGTGGAATTGGCCTGTCGTGGAGGCATCCCGCCACCATGCATCTGGGGTGGGCCCTGTTGTACTAAGGCCTGTACGCTTGCCTGCCGCAGGTCGTGCACTTCATGGTTTTGGGCCACAGACCAGCAGGGCAGCAACAACATGCAGCTTTTGCTGCCCTGGCGTGCGCCTTCTACCATAAGCCACACAAACATGTTGCCGTGGTTGCCCCTTTATGATAGCTTGAGGTGTGCACTGTACGCTGGACATGCATGTATTATATAGCTTGCCAAGCAACATCATTGTACTCTTTTGCAAATTCCCCTGCTTTGAGAAGAGAACAGCAAGAGCCACCTCCTTAAAGTTGCAGCTTGATCATGTTCAAGTTTTAATCAAGTGCTGACTGCCTTGTGCACCATGAAAGAATGTTGGAGCTGTAATATGAGCGCCCTTATAGTACTACAGGCATGTGATTGCCTTTAGTAGCAGCTGGTCTACGTAGGACAATGAAATGAGGTCTGTTTCCTCAGCAGAGGCATCATCGCTTTTTGGCAGGTGGGCTGCCTCCAGTGGCAGCTGCTGCTGCGCCGGTGGCGGCAGCTGGCGCCTTGCGTTTCTGAATGGCATTCGCTCACAGATGTCAGCACCTGCCCAGCTGCGCCTCTGAAAAGAACTGCAGCGACCCACAGATCCCACACAGGGGCCTACAGTGATTGCTCCAGCACTGGCTGGCGCCTGGGGAGTGACAGCCCCATTGTGAGGCAAGTCCTGATACATTCATACAGGCAATCTACCACGCTTGCCTGGCTGCGGGTGTCCTGTACTTGCAGGCAGTAACAGAGCAGCACCCCCACTGGCTGTGGACTTGGTGGCCGAGAAGACTGGCGTGCCATGGTGAGCCGTTGCCTAGGTGCAGCCCACATCAAGTCCTTGGAGCCTAGCCACAAGAAACCCAATACAAGTAGCAACACACCACACATTCTTTTGGGACCCGCGACCCATAGGAGTCGTCCCGTAGCTGCACAAACATACTTATCCTACCTGTAACCTGCCAAGCAGCCAGCCTCAAAGCAAGCCACCAGGCAACACCCGCCTTGTTAGCGCCCATGTCCCCTCAGCATTTGGTGGCACAAAAGGCAATATGTGGCAGCACATCCAGATGCCCCCAGCCTATGAGGCTGGCTACAAGCATCAGAGCAGCCATACTCTGTACAAGCCACAACAGGACATGGCCCACCTTGCTGGCGCCCGCGGCCCCTGAGGAGTCGGTGGCGCGGCTGGCAGCCCCCGCCTTCTTGCCTCCCCCTTTCTTGCGCTCCTCCCGCTCTGCTGCATCAAAGTCCTCGTTTTCCTTCTCCACCAGGCGAATGAGGGTGTCGCACCGCCGCATCAGCTCCTGCAGGCAGCTCACAGACAGACTGGGCCCATGCACCATGGTCTGCCTGCTGCTGCAGCCATGTTGTACGCTTTGGCGGGGCCATGACAGTGATTGCCATGGGGGGTGTCGCATTGTCGCATGAGCCCCTGGAGGCAGCATAGGAGCAGACTGAGGCAGCACAAAAGCGGCACTTCTCCCTTGGCAGATCAGTCCGTTGCAGCTCCTGCCAGTCCCCACTCAGCAATTTGGGCTGGGTGCCCACTATCCAAATGCTATGGCTGCCATGCTGTGCCTTTGGGTACAGGCCTGGCACCTACTGCTGCTAAGCCACCAACAGGAGGCATGTGAGGAAGAAGGGGTGCAGTGCTGCGCGTCAGCTCATCCAGGCAGCACAATGGCAGACTGATGCAGCGCGCAAGGAGTGCGTTGCATGTGCATGCCGCCTGTGCAATGTGCGTTCAGCCCACAGAGGTCAGATCCGGAGGAGGCATACGCAGTAGTCATGCCGCAAGCTGGGTGCGAGTCAAAGGTCCCCACAGGTAAGGAGGGCAGGCCCTCAGCCCACCATTCAAAGCATCGCTAACACCACTGGACAGTACTGCCCAGCTGCGGGCTGCTCTGCCAGCTTGGGATGCGCGCTCCCTAGCAAGACAAAGGTGCACTGCATGTGGCATCCAAGACAAGGGATCTAAAGGTATGCCCAGGCCCCTGTTCCTGCTGCCAAGCTCTCCCAAGTCACACATGGAGCCTGGGACCCACCTGCGGGGTCCTGGACTTGAAAAACCAGTCAAATCTGAAGCGCCAATGCTCCCGAATGGCTGCCTTCAGCTCGTCCCATTGCCCGTAGCCCAGCGTGTGGATCTGGCAGAGGATGAAGCGGTCCTCCTCCTCAGTGTACGCCTTGCCCTTGTTGGCGCCATACATGATCTTCAGTTCCTGCAGATGGGGAGCGCAGCAGGGCTGGAGCCCATCCTTGACGACTGCAGTGCGGCTTGAGCCAGCTCTAGCAGAGCCACCACGCCACACACAGTCCAGCCTGCTGACACCATGGAGGGTGGGAATGGCAAGAACAAGAGGGGCCGGCAAGCCCCTGCTGACTGCGTGCCGGACTGGAGGAAGTCTCCTGGAACAAAACATGTCAGCACTTGCTGCACGACATGCTGCCAGCCTTTGCAGCATGCTGCGCACGCAGGCGTGCCACACATGCATTGTTCCTTCTGGCAGCAAGCATCTGAACAGAGCAGTCAATTTGCACAGGCAACCCCCACCTGGTGGGGGTTCTTGTAGCGGTTCATCTTGCTGGCGATGGCATTCATGATGTCAGTCTGCCGCTGGATGCGGGCCTCTCCACCCTCAATATTTTTGATGTGCTTCTCCCAGTCGTTGATGTCCTTGTGCCGCTTCCAGAACACCTTGCTGTACGCACGCACCTGCAGCAGCACTTGCTGCTGAAAGTTGACTTGCTCAACTGCCCCTGTGAAAGCTCCTGCAGTGTGGCAGCCTACACCTGGCTGCCTAGAGAGACACAGAGAGGTGTTGATGCCAGACGTTTCAGACTGGCCTGCACTGCAAGCACGCACCCCCTTGGCACAGATGTAGTGCTGTGCTTGTCACCGTCACCAGGGACACGGTGCAGGCTGTCCATCTGAGGCTGCTTATGGACCTATTGACATGCTTCATGCTGAGCAGCACACGTCCCTCGGGCTGCACCGTGCTGACGCAGCCTCTGGTACAGGCATGTCAGCAAGACAAGCTCTTAGCACCTTCCCCTCTGTCTTGCCCTCAACCTGACATGCGACATCGTACATGCCTTCCCCCAGGCTTCTCCTTCCAGGTCAATCAGCCTCTGGGCACCTCAGGACACCACAGAAAGCAATGTGCTGCAGCCCTGCCAGCCTGCCCACCTCCTCCTCTGTTTTGCCCTCAACCTCCCGCGCCACGTCCGACAGAGCGTTGCGCCCATACTTGGTGCACGCCCGTACGAAGGCGCTGAAGTCGCGGCGGCTCCAGTCCTTGAAACCTTCGTCCAGCAGCTGCGTGCGCTCCTCAAGCTCCTCCTCCGTCAGGGACTGGGGGTCCTCTGGAGAGGCTGCTGCTGCCAGCTCTGCCTGTATTGCATCCTCAGATGCCCCCTGCACAGGAGGATACTGCATATGAGGTCTCCAATCGTGGGGTCACGTACGGGGCCTGCCATCCTCCAGGCCGTCGGCTGTGACAGTAGCGCATCCTCCAATGCACTGCAGGTTGGTTCTCAGCGTGTAGCTTTCAGCGAAGGGGATAGAGCCTGACCTGCCTCCAGGGGTGGCCTGCTGGAGCAAGCTCTGCCACATAGGCACACACAAGCAGAGGTCAGAGCACAGGGGCATCCAGCAGAGGCAGGCCATCTGGCTTGCTGGGTCATGTTTGCTGCCTGGCACTATATGCAAGCTGCTGGGCTGGACGGAACCATGCCTGCACTATCCAGCGGCGTCCCACTGCTGAGGCCAACCATTAGCACGGGGCCTGTCTGTCCCGCTGAGGGCTGTGCGCTGCACAGCTTTGTCAGAGCTGCACAGCAGCGCAGCAATCTGGCTGCTCACGCTCCGTTCAGGGCGCGCCGGTGTTGATGCCACCAGAGGCCAGCACTGGGGCCTGCATCCTGCACACCCCTGCCTGCAAGGTCTGCCACGCTGCACCCTTGCTTCCACCCCACCGGATGCCCCACATGATGCCAGCACATCATTGGCAGCTCGAGCTGACGGTCAAACATGAAACAGCTACGCTATATTGCCTTTACCTGCTTCTTGAGGGTGCTCTCCTTCTCCTGCAGGCTGTGCTTGTGCTGCTCAGCTGCATGCTCCTTCTCATACAGTTCCTGGATGCGAGGGATGTTGAAGAACTGAAAGTCGTACAGATTGGGCATCCTTGGGACACGTGGCTGCTGGGGAGCCCTGCAGAGAGATACACTGTTGAATCCATCTGCATGGCATGGAACACTGCCTGTGGGAAATTGCAGCTGCGCGGCAGCAGCCGGAGGTGTCCCAAGTACTGATGGCTCCAGCAACTGCAAAGCTGACCTGGACTTTGTTCCCTGCTGCGTCCTGAAGGCTGCGTCCAAGTTGTACTCCACCTTGACCCGCCGGTCGCGCTTCTGGACTGGCTGGCTCTTGATGTGCTCCACTGCAGGCAGAGGGCCACAGGCAACGTTGGCATGCCTGGGTCCAGTGCTTCAGCCCAGGCTGTCCCTTCATGTGCTTCACTGCTGATGCCGGCACATGCAGCTTGGAGGCACTTGGGTGCAGAGTGGCCCCTTCAGCTAGCAGTGATCAGCACGCTGCTTGAAGGCCTTTCCCTTGCGAGCCAGTGATTTCATGGGCTGCATGCCCTCTGTGTTGCAGCTGACAGATGCAGTTGGCAGGCAGCGTGAATGATATCAACCGCTGCGAAGAGCCGCCAGATCAAGCTAAGCCAATGCTGACTCGCTCGCATGCATGTCTCAGGGACAGCCCTGTGCTGGTCTATGCCTATGCGGGCACATGCACATCATGACTGCACAGTCGGCCTCACCATACATCTTTTTGTAGTCTGTGTTGTCCTCATCATCCTCGTCCTTGTACTCGTCCAAGGACATGCCGCCGTCCATGGTGAACTTCATGGCATTCTCAGTAAACTGGGCCAACTTGGCATTCAAGTCCCGCGTGGCCTCCTCTCCCTGCAGCAGGCATCAGTGCAGGCTCAGGCTTGGGAGCCCACACGTGAAAGTGGACCTTTAGAGGTGCGCACAGGTGATCCCCTCTCTCAGCATTCCAGCCACACAAAAGGCATGCCACTGAATTGCTGTCGTCGAGCCAGCTGCCACCGCGCAAAAAATAGAAGAAATTTCAGCTTATTGCCCAAGACTGCCTGAGCTAGAACACAGGGCTGCTGCTACCGAGATTACAGAGCATGCAGGCCCACGATGAAGCTGCAAGCCTCACAGCACAAGGTGAGCTTGACATCACACAGCCGTTTATTATGGATCAGCCCACTGCGTGTGGGCTGCTTCCAGAAGCACGACAGGCCCTGGCCCACCAGCAGCCCTCCCGGCAGCCCCTCACCCACCAGTGTTGTTGCACAACAGCCCGCTGCCCACCATGTTCCTGCACAGCAGCCCCCTGCCCAGCCAGGGGCCTGTCCAGCAGCCCTGCTTGCCTTGGAGATGATGGCATCAATGTCCTCGTCTGTGACGGTGCCGCCTCCGCCGCTGAACACCAGCTCTGCCCCATAGCGCACCATCTGCAGCAGGTCGTCCTTGCCCACAGTCTTGTTGCTGTCCTGCATGCGCCCCTGCTGGATGACCATGGCATCCAGCTTCAGCTTCTTCAGCGCCTTCTCAATTACCTGCAGCAAAGTATATGATTGTATCAG
Source organism: Asterochloris sp. CNOR1 (assembly GCA_963969365.1). Classification (NCBI taxonomy): domain Eukaryota; kingdom Viridiplantae; phylum Chlorophyta; class Trebouxiophyceae; order Trebouxiales; family Trebouxiaceae; genus Asterochloris; species Asterochloris sp. CNOR1. The sequence goes on from OZ017751.1 coordinate 2,669,399, forward strand.
TAGCAAAGCAGGGCAGTGTATCAATGCTTGCTTGCAGTCCTCGCCCTCAATGAGGCACAGTGAGGAGCGCCGGGAGACGCAAGAGCCAGACGTGCTGTGCCGGCTGTCTGCACCCTTGGGACAGGCAAGGTATGGCTGTTGGGAGCCAGCACTGCTGAGCCCTTGAGCAGAGTCCAAGTCCACCCCAAGCTGTCACAGCTGACTTGGCTTTCTGTCCTGCTTCACAGCGCAGGCCAGCATGCGCAGCAAAACACTGTAGCTGCCAGGATGGGCCAGACAAGCTGAGCTGCCAGGCGGACCTTCTCTTCGATAGAGTGCTCCGTGCAGAACCGGAACACCTGCACCTCCTTCTTCTGCCCAATGCGATGGGCACGGTCCATGGCCTGCAGCAGGGAAGCTGAGTGTGAGATGGTCAGGCTGGGCTGTGTGCGACCTCAGCAGCTGCAACAGAGAAATAGGCGCCCACAAGCTGCCAGGTGGGCACAGCTGCCAACATGCTCTGCGCTGCCCTATGACTCAGTCATAGGTCAAGTCAGCAAAACAGGTCAGGATGAAGTACAAAAGAGCAGTACATCATGCCCCATAACCACTACAACACGTGCCTGCAGATCCATCTGGGGGTTCCAGTCGCTGTCGTATAGTACAACAATGTCTGCTGTGTACAGGTTGATGCCCAGGCCGCCAGCACGCGTAGACAGGAGGAAGACAAACTTCTCGCTGCCCTCTGCATTGTAGGCATCGATCTGCGACTCCCGGTCCTCACCAGTGGTGTTACCTGCAGAGGGGCAATGGCACGAGCTTGCAGTGCCCGCCTCGACTGCTTCAGAAGCAGCCCTGCAGAGAGCAGCCATGGACATGCTGCACCGTGTGCTGCACATTTCAAGGTCTGACAGTACAGCACATCTTAGCTGCCACTCATGCCAAGAGCAGCTGCGGAAATGCTGCTCTTCGTCATGCAAAGCACCCTGTCAGGCAGTCGAGCCCGCCTCCAAACTGTGGATAGAGGCAAGATGCTGCACAATACCATAAGTGAGCACCTTTCAATAAACGTGCTGCAGGTGCAGGTGCTGGCAGTGCTGTCCATGAATTGGCACACAGCGGAAGTTGTGCGCAACGCTAGGCGCGCCGCGCTTGCAGATGGCAGAGGAGGTACATCGCTCACCATCAATGCGGCAGTAGCTGTGGCCCCTAAACACGCAGTAGTCCTCCAGGATGTCCAGCAGGCGGGTCATCTGTGAGAAGATGAGCACCCGGGAGCCACGTTGGTGCAGCCGCGGCAGCAACTTGTCCAGCAGCACCATCTTGCCTGCAGGCAGCAAGCCAGGGGCTGAGCCCACCATGCAGTGCTCAGGCAGGAGGCTCCTAGGTCTGCTGCTGCAGTCCTGGTACAGAAGCTGGTCCAGCGTGTATGCAGCCCAGCATGTCAGCAGGGGGGAGCACTTCCCACATGCCTCACTGGACACCTGATGACCATTCACTCCTTTCATGCTGCTGCCTGGGATGCAGGCAACTGGGCCAGATGCTGGCAGGCTCTCCATAGGCAGGGTGCAGTGCATCGTTGCACTGACCTGAGTTGGTAATGAGGTGGTCCCCCTGGGTGTAGGGGGGTCCTGGCTCTGCCCCTTGGAACAGGTAGGGATGGTTGCAGCACTTGCGCAGCTGCATGACAATGTTGAGCAGGCGGGTGCGCTCAGCCCCGCCATGAAGGGCTTCAATGTCCTTGGACAGCAGGTTGCGATACCACTTCTTCTGCATCTCGGACATCCCGATCTTCAAGATGGTCTCCTTCTTGGGAGGCAGGGACTTCTCCACATCTGACTTGATGCGACGCAGCAGGAAGGGGCGCAGCACCTGCAGGGGAAGCAAGGAATAAGTCTGAGAATCGGCTGACGACTTCACCTTGAAGAGCAGCAGAATTCTTAGTTGCCTCAAGCAGCCCACGAATAGAGCAGCAGGAAGGGCCACAGCACCTGCAGGAGCAAACAGGCAGCACGGAGCTGCAGCGTGGTAAGTTGGCCTCCCCGTCAAATAGCAGCAAGAGGCACAGCACCTGCAGGCATCATGCAGCTTGAATTCCGCTCAGCACCAGCACTGTGAAGAAAGCAGCAGCTCAAGCTGTGAAGGGCGGGAATGCCCAATTCCTGAGACGACTTGACACTGTGCAGCAGGAAGGGGTGCAGCACCTGCAGGGGCAGCAGATCAGCAGATGCACTGCACAGCATGAGGGGCTGCGGGCACCTGGTATTTGCATTGCGGCAGCTTTGGTGCACAGCACCTGCAGGCATTGACGCACAGTGCAGGGTTGATCAAGGTGCATTAGCAGACCACCAGCTGCTGACAGCTGAGACCAAGTGATTGCATAGACATGGCTATGCAGCAGAGTCAGATGCAGCGGCAGCCAGCACAGTCATGCAACTGAAGCGCTGTCTCCACAGGGCCTGGCTCAACACGCCCAGCTGTGCTGCATCCGGGCTGCCCTCTGCAGTGCTGTGCAGGTTCCTGCCATAAGGACACCTGCTACTGCAGGCAAGAATAACGGCCACACCTTGTGCAGCTGCTCCACCACTGACGCCTCGGCCTCCTTATCCCCTGTGCCGACCTTGAACCACTCGTCAAACTTCTCTGCTGAGCCAAACACCTCTGGCAGCAGGAAGTTGAGCAGCGCCCACAGCTCGTGCAGATTGTTCTGCAGAGAAAAGCTAGACAACATGAGCCATTCTGCTTTACATGGCTGATTGCTAGGTGTGCAGCCTGCCAGATCAAGCTTGCTGAACTCCAATGGGTCTTTGCAGCATGCAGTGTGTAGTGAGCCCTGGGCAGCAAGCTGTGCTCTCAAACCTCACCTGCAGGGGCGTCCCTGTAATGAGCAAGCGGTAATTCGTCTTGAACATCCTCACTGTCTGCAGCAAGAAAGACATGAGATGACAGCGCATGCACTGGGCCTCTGGAGTGCTTTCCAGTAGACGTCCAGGGTCAGTTGGGAATCAGCAGGGCAAAAATAAGCCCTTTGCAGCTGCCAGACTCTCAAGAGCAGCAGCAGGGCAGAGCCGCAGCATGCAGGTACCACAGGGGCCCACAGCATCAAAAGGTCTCAAGAACAGCAGCAGGGTGAAGATGTAGCCTGCAGCTGCCATAAGGGCACCCAGAGGCTCAGGGCGCAGTCTAACATCCATGCCACTGCTAAGCCACATTGCCCTATGACACATCTCAGTCTTACCAAGTGCTCACTACACCTGGTGGATAGCAGCAGAGCCAAGCAGATGCTGGACCCACCCTGGATAAGATGGAGTTTTCATTCTTAATCCTGTGGGCCTCATCAATGATAATGTAGCGCCAGTGGAACTTCTTGAAGTGGTTCTTCTCTTTGATGACCATCTCGTAGGAGGTGACCACCACATCAAACTTGCCAGGGTGAACGTTGTTTGCCTTCTGCTGCTCCTGCAGGCACAGAGCAGGCGCATGGCTGAATAGTGGAAGCAGGGAGCTGATGTAGGAACCCGAGCATTGCAGTCCTGCAGGTCTCCACAAAGTAGCATGGCGATGGCGTGGTGTGCCTTGAGGATTGCTGCCAGTGCAGCAGGATCAAGGACCTGCAATCGTTTGATCCATACAAGCTGGGTTTCATTCCAGATGCATTGTGCGCAGACTTAAGAGGGGTGGCTGCCAGGCCTGGTCCACCCCAGAGGGTCCTGCAGGCCTCACCCTCTCCTCCTGGTTCCCGTGGAACTTGGTGGCCCGAAGCACGGGGCACCACTTCCTGAACTCGTTCATCCAGTTGTGCAGCGTCGACTTGGGTACAATGACAATGTAGGGCCCAGTGATGCCGCGGTACTCATGCAGGTAGCCCAGCAGGGAGATAGTCTGCAGGGTCTTGCCCAGACCCTGCAAGGACACACCATTGCAATCAGGTTTGGGCTGGAGGCTTCCCAGAGCTGCCATTCTGGAGTGAAGATGGCAGCGTCAGTGCCACCTCTGGAGGGCGGTGGCAGCAATGCAAACAGGCATTTGCGCCATGCCTTTGCAAGAGCCATTATGAACAACCAGTGTTCCAGCACATGCATGCTACCAGTGAGACGCATGGGCTCAAGCCGCATCCTGGCAAGCTGACAGGCCGGCCTGCTGTAGCAACAGACGAGGCGCCTCACCATTTCATCGGCCAGGATGCCGCTGATGCCGTTGTCGTACAGGTGGATGAGCCAGTTGAGCCCCTGCATCTGGTAGTCACGCATCTTGCCGCCCTTGATGACGGAGGGCTGCACCGTCAGCCGGTGTCCTGCACAGCAAGCATGAGGGCTCAGCCGAGCACACCAGCGCATGAAGGCATGCTGTACCTGCGCAAGCAGGTGCAGCCCGCTGGGGGTTGGCGGATGAGCTGAAGCTGTTGAGCAGCGCTGGTGATTGCCCAGATGCTGTAGACCTACGCCAGCAGTCATGCCTCAAGCCTGATAAAACAAGCACGTTGCCAAGGTTGCTAGCATCGTTAGCCCCTGTACTAATCTGCAGCTCGACCTGGGCAAGCAGCTCATGGTGGCACGCCTCTGGGCGTTGCAGCTGTGTGCGACTCCCAGGAGCTCAAGAAACCCAGAGCAAGTGCTCATTCAGGCCTATCAAGATGCTACAAGTCTGCTATGAGTGGCCAGACGGCCTCATGCTGCCAAGCCCCTGCTTGCAACCTGGTCAATTGTGCTGAACAGACAAGATGCTGCACTAAGAAGTCTTTCTGACAGGAATTTTAGGCTGCTCACCCAGATGTGCACGACACGACATAGTGTGCACATCTCGGCCTGAGCCCCTGTGCTCAGCAGCACTGTCTTGAGCCTTACGATCTTGCTGCAGGCTTGGCCCCACATGGTTACAGGCCACTGTACTGTTTGGACATGTGCTAAAGTGCCCAGCTCACCCTGGCAGCACCAGGGCTGATGCTGCAGGTTAGCAGTGGCAAGACCTGCACTGCCCCTCAGGGGCAACACATGACCATGTGCCTGTAACTCATTGTAACCCCTGCACTGAGCAGGCAGAACTGACCAAGACACTGCACTCTCGGCACGTCTAGCGGCGCCCTGGAGCTCATGCATGTTGGGATTCACTACACGACCAGTGGTGCACAACTCACCCTGGGCTCCCCCCACCTCCTCGTCCTTCAGCAGATCAGCATCCTCCATGTCCTCTGTGTACTTGGTGCCATGGCGCCCGCGCTTTTTGTCTCTGCAGTCAAATCCAAGGGTTTGTGCTGGGCTGTGGTGAGCAACAGCTTGCTGTTGCCTGAAGTGGCAATGCACTGCATGCTGGGCCTCAAGCTCGTCTGAGGCTAGTAGCACAGCATGTTGGCAACACAGCAATGCAGTGCAGGGTGGCACGGGCAGCCGAGGGTGCACAGGCAGGGATCTCCCAGCTTGTGCCCAGCAGGTGCGGTGCAGGTGGCTCACTTCTTCTTGGTCTCGGTCTCTGCTGTGCCAGGCGCAAAGTGCTGGAACACCTCTGCCTGCTTCAGCAGAAATTGCAGCCGCTTGTTGGCCCTCCCACTCTGCAGGCGGTAAGGTCGGCACCATGTGTCACGCTTTCCAGCTCAGTGCATATGCAAGTGACATCCATTCTGAGCTGCCAGGGTTTGCCGTTAGCTGTGCCTGTGCTACAAAACGTTTGGGTGTGCGGCAGACCGTCAAGACAATGTCAAGCTCCCCTCTCAGGGTGGCGCAGCCCCTTGCAGCCTGCAAGTGCTTACAAGGCACAGAAAAACCTTAGAGTCCTCAACTCTCCCTTTCAGCCCATGTCAGCACATGCAGCCCGACCCCAAACCCCGGGCAACACAATGGGCCAATCCAGACCAAATAGGAAGTCTCAGACCCCCAACTCAACCTCTGTGCACCCAGTGAAGCAGCATCTGCAGGCAGACACCAGCTAAGGCCCCACTAAGTGGGGTCCCACTCCTCCCTTAAATGCGGACGCATTACCATACATTTTCTGCTGAGACCTGCACAGCTTGAACCGCCATCCTTTGCACCCCTCAAAATTGCTTGAACACCCTGGGGCCAACAACTATGACGGCTCAATCCCACAGGCTTACCTCTCCCTCAGATGCAGATGCATCTCCGTCCTGCTTGAGCTTCTCCAGCTGCTCCCGCTTATACTTCTCCATGGCCTTGAGGCGCTCCTTCTCACGGCGAGCCACCTCAGCGCGATCAGCCATCTCTGCCTGCCGGCCAGGGCACAGCAACAGTGGGGACCAAAGTACTTGCAAGTGCACGAGTTGAATCAGCTCTTGGGGATACCAGCAGGCCACAGTAAGCAGCAGCAGGGGTCAACCTTGTTTTACGAGGGTCACACTGCTGCAATGAGCACCACTGCCGAAGCCTGATGACCAGCCATGTGGTGAGGGTTTTGACCGGCTCCACAGCTGAGCTTTGAGCTTGCTTGAGGGAGGAAGCAGCTAAGTTAGATAAAAGGCTTAGCAGGAGGCCAGATCTGAGCCATCCTGGTCCTGTCTGGGCCAGCATTCGGTGCCAAACAAATACAAACATGGCAGACTGCCACTATGAGAGATAAGTTTTGTCTCACCTCTTCATCATCTGAATGGTAGCTCTCCTCTGGAGTGCCGTCCTCAGTGGGATCCTCAGGACCCTCAGCATTCAGCTGGTCCCAGTCCTCTTCTTCGTTGCTGGCTTCTGTCATCTGCTCATCCTTGTCAGTCATATCTGGCAAACGGTTTCGATGCAGCACAAGACAGCACGGACGACCTGTCAGGCTGGTCCTGCTGCTCTCGAGTCTGGTCTTGGAGGTGGATCTGCAGGCGCAGCAGCGATCAAGGTAGACTATGGGCCAACAAGTTGTCTTCTTATGGACGCTGTCTGGGTAAACCCTGTTGAGGGTATCCAAATGAGAGACTCTCGCAGCAACTCTGTCTGAACAGCTGTAAGAGGCAGTGAGGGCATAGACAAGGCTGAAATCCATGAATGGCATTCAGAGACTTGATACTCAATTGGCATGCATTTACTCGCTCGCTGCTGATCATTGCCAGTGACAGGTTCCTGCTGACCAGCGTCTGTCCATCAACAGACTGATCGGATCCTGAACACTATGTATCTCAGGTCTCATAGCTGCCCTGCACAAAGCACAGATCTCGGTGAGGGTGTAAGAGGATGCCTGCCGGACTGAACAGATGACATGCAACGGGCTCAGGCGCAGGCATCAACAGCACACCTGTGGGCCTTGTTCTTGCTGCTGAACGAGAACCAGGTCCTCTTCATAGAGGACCCAGGCCTGAGCTCTGCACTGCATACATTTCGGGGTCTGGGTGTCTCGTAATCGCCCATGAGCATGCCAAGCTTCGGAGGCGCCGAGTCTGGGTGCCTAGGGCTGCCAGCTGCGGCTGGCTGAGCAGCTCTTGTCCAGCCATCAGCCACAATGCTCTCTGGCGATGCCACTGGACCTTTTACAGGATTCTGCTGGACCACAGCCACAGCTGCGTCGTTGGGGCTGCTGACTGTGGTCTCTGCTGCTGCCACCAGCGAGACCGCTGCGTCTGCCGCAGCAGCAGCAGCAGCTGGGGTCACAGGCTGGGGCATTGCCTCCTCGCTGGCTGCTTCTGCAGGCACTGCAGCCAGGCTTGCAGCAGGGCTGCTGGGGGCCAGCAGGCTCACAATACTGCTTGGCTCAGCATCTACAGCAGCTGCAACTCCTGCAGCAGACTTTTCTGCCACTGCCATGTCAGCAGCAGCAGGAGCCTGACTTTGCTCCTGCTGCTGCTGGTCAGCATCACTGCTTCCATCCAAAGGTGGAAAAGTCGCCTCATCCCCTGGCAGGACAGCGTTGACACCATCCGTCCGGCCAAAATGGAGCCTCAGCTGGACGCTGCAGGGGTAAAGAAAAGTCAGCTGCTTGCTGCCTGTGCTGCCAATCACTGTCAGGCGAGGTGCTGCACCAAGCAGCACCGACACTTTGCCTGAGCTGTCCCTACCTGCGGTGCTGCTGTGGGGCTGCTGACTCTGCTGCTCCATCAGCAGCTGACACCTCCTCATCGCTATGGTTACTGCCTGCCTCATGATCATTGCTGTCAGCAGAGGCCTGGGAGGAACTCTCATCTGTGGTTGTGCTCACTGCATCACCATCCACAGAATCCCCATCCTGTACAATACACAAGCAGGATCAGTGTCCCTCAGCTTCCCCTGCCTGCTTCTTCCTGTCTTGGCACAGCCAATTTCTCCGTGCAAGTCGGTGCCCGCATGCCAGCCTGCCTTCAAATGGGAGCGCCAGAAGCCAGCTCTTGTGCGCAATGATGATTATTGCTTACCGGGCTGGCCTGACCGTGGGATGCCCACACAGCCTCTGCTGCGCTCGTCTCAGCCGCTGTGGCTGCACCTGCGGCCTGAAAGCACTGCAGCACATTCTCCCGCCGCTGCAGCTGCTGCTGCACCCGCTCCTGCAAAGCCAGGTACACCATGTGTTTGCGACTCATGTGCTTCAGCAGCCTGGTTCGGGCAGCTGCCAGAGGCTGTCAATGTACTCCCATACTGCGGGCAAGAGCATGGAATGAGCAGCTGCTGACCTGAGGCCCAAGTGCTTGTGCATTGGCTGCGGTCCTTACCTCAGCCCTCTCAAAGGCTACGCTGCACTCTCGGAGCTGCTGCTCGACCTCTTCAAAGACTGTGCCTGCCTTCTGCAGCTCTGACAGCGCTGTCATCTTGTCCGCCAGCACCAGCTCGATGGTGCGCAAGGCCTCCTCCTTGGCACGGGTGTAGCTGCACAGGGTGAGGCAGCTTGGCTCATGAGCTGCAGTGCAGGAACCCATATGCTGCAGAGGCATCAAGCAGGACAGTGGGGCAAGCAGTGTAGGTGTGTCCCTGTGCAGGAAAGCATGCCAAGTGCAGTTTTGTTGTATACTTGAATGCTGAGCGGTGATCAGGGCAGCACTCACTGCTTGACTTCATCAGCAGCGGTTTCGCTGCAAGCATCTTCCCCTAGGTCCCTTGCAACAGACTCTGCAGCAACCTTGCGCCTCATGGCAGCCTGGAGTGCCTCGTTGCAGCTGTCCACTGCCCTCTGGAGCCTGCGCAGTCAGCACTGCTTTCCAGCCAAGTCCAGTACTGCCACAAGTTGCAAACAGCAGCCCCAACCCTTGCACGCTCTCAAAATACTAGTCTTGAGCGTGGGTGTGGCAGACAATGGCAGTCAGGGATGACAGGTCTTGTTATGACAAAGTGGGTGTCTGGCTTGAGGATGCTTGCAAATCAGGGGCAGATATGGGCAAAGTATCAGGGCAGGCCTCACTTGGCATAGTCAACCACTGCTGCTGCCACCATTGCCAGCAGCTGCTCTTGGTGCTGCTGCAGGGCAGCATGACGCTCCTCTGACGCCTGTAACTGGCGTGCTGCTGCTGCTGCCTCCCCAGCCAGGGCCTGCAGGGTACCTTCGCAGTGCTGCACCTCCTCCCACCTGCCCTTCAGCTGCTGCAGGGTGGACGGCATGCGCCCAGCAGCCTCTGGGACTGCCTGCAGCGCATGCAGGAACACAAACATAAGGAGCAGTGGTTGTGGGTTAGTGCAGAGATGCGATGGCTGTGAGGCCACAGCAGGTGCAAGGCGCACAGTGGCATCTGAACCTGCCACCCGGTGGAGGCCAGAAGGCGCTTCACCTGGGGCTCTAGGCATGTGTGCATCCCCGCTGCAGTGCCACTCACCCTTACAATGTGGACATGCATGCCTCCAGGGGGAGCATCAATAAAGTGCAAGAATACGCTGCTGCAGGGGGCTGACAGCCTGGGGGTTGCAGATCGTTGCTGCTAGGTGATCAGGCTGACCTGAGCGTCCTCACCATCCTCAGCTCCACATGGAACCCTCCTAAAGATTGGGCTCTGCTTTGGAGAGAAGACATCCTTTGGAGTCAGTGCCTTCTCGCCCGACAGCAGCTGCTCCACACTGTCAAGCCGCAGCGACGCCCGCGCCATGAAGGCCTGCATCAAAGCCTGCAGGCAGGGCAACTTGGTGTACCTCCAAAACGGTGCTGTAACAGCGTATGCTCCACAGTGCAGGCATCTGCAGTGATGGACTGCTGCCATCTGATTGTTCTGCACAGCAGCTGTCTGATCTGCCATGCAGGCAGATAGCACCAACCGTTGCTATGTTGCGTGTGCCTTGCAAAGATCAGGTTGCTTCTGCAGAGAGCCATCTGTTGCCTCAGGTACGCCTTGCACGGCTGCGGTTCCACACCGCAAGGCGCTGCCAGTTGGATGCCCTACCTTGTGTGGGGTAGACATGACGGCCGGAGTGCCAGCCCTTGGTGTACCTCCTGCCCCAGTGGCTGGTCCTGAGCTGGAGGCGCTGTTGGACCCTGCATGCAGGCAGCAGAGAGCATGATGCATTGCCCTTTGATGTGAGCCCCAGCCCTATTGACTTCCCGCACAGAGGCTATGTCGATTGAAGGATGTCAGCTCTTGTAGAGGCAGGCTGGAGCCTGTGCTGTCCACCTTGGCACATCAGATCCAGCACAGATGTCAGACAAGCAGGCAGGACTGAGACGACTGCCCGCAGTGAATTCAACAATACCCACAAAAGCAAGCAGTCAGGAAGTTGTTCACCTCCTAGGCCCCTGGCAACTCGTGCAATCCTGGTAAACAGCCCAGTGAGGGCACTTGGTGAGGCTGCGGCAGGTGCTGAGGTGTCTTCTGAAGTGTCCACCTCTGCCGCCCCTTCCTCTCTGCACACCTCTTCCTGAGCAAGCACGCAAACATAAAGCTGAAAGAGCTCTACAGCAGGCAATGACAGGTCAGCTTGCTGCAAAAGGCACAGGCACTGCTGGCCTGATGTGGCTGTGTACCTCTGCATATCTGCCCACAAACCCATATGGAAGAGGGCCACAGATTGCTGGCTCAGCCTAGTTGTATAAGCACATTCACGGTGATCCATTGCCCAGCAAGCCACTACCCTCACCTCCTGTAACCCTGTCAGCTGCTCAATGGCTGACTTTATGTCTGCTGCCTGCTCTTCCAGCAGCTGGTCCCGTGCGGCAAGCTGCTCAGCCTGCTCAGCCAGCCTGGCCTCCAGTTGCACCACACGCTGCTGCGTGCCCTGACCATGCGTGTCAGGCACAGCAGCGTCATGTCCAGCGATGCCCTCTGCACCCTCAGATGTTGCAGGCTGAGCAGCAGCAGCGCTTCGCCACTCTGCACACTTGACATGTGCAGGCGCAGGCGCAGCAGCGGCTAGTTGGCTGTGCAGCTCCTCAGCGGCAGCCTCCCTGTCAGTCAGTAGCTGCTGCAGGCCTGCCTGGTGGGCCTGGAGCTCAGCAATGCTGGCCTCCCTGACCCGCAGCACCTCCTGCAGCCTGGTGACTGCTGTACCATCCACCAGCCCTGCATACAGCCCAAAAAATCATGCCCCTTGCAAGCCTCAAATTTCAATAACGAAAGACACAGGCTGCACAAGGATCAACAGATCTGAGCAGCTCCTGCACACTGTAAGGCCTTGGCAGGCTTGTGGGGAAGCGCCAGCTGCCTCATGCAGCTCAAGGCGACAGGCCTGCACTGAGAGGCCTGAACCCACCTGCCTGCAGCCCTTTTGCCTCCTTCAACGCAGCCACCAGGTCAGCCACCTGCTGCTCTGCAGCCTCTTGCTTGTGCTGGAGATTGCCATTCTCACTCTGCATGCAGCAGCTTGAAGCTTGTGGCACACTGCACTGGAGAGCAGGCCCATGGCTGCCTATCACGATACTATCATCTGGAGAAGGCTAGATGATTGCCTGGCCGCCATTTTGCTCACAACTTTACGTGCAAGCATGCGAGCCCATATCCTGACAGCACTTCAGCAGCATGCCCACTGCCCAAGGTACCCATGATGACAGGTGGTCCCAGCCCACCTCCATGAACGCTAGCTGCTCAGCCAGATTCTCTAGTTGCTTCTCCACCTGGCTACGCATAAGCTTCTCCTCCCCAACCTGCAGCACATGTGCAGCTTTGTTTCAGCCATCACATCAGCTGGCGGCGGCTGCTTGTGACCTGCCCAGCTTCTTCTGTGAGCATTGGGAATGCTGACAGGCTTGCCTGCTTCAGTTTGCGGTTCAGCTCCAACACCAGCGCCTCAGTGTTGCCTGCAGTGTCTGCTTGGTGCTCCTCGGCTGTCTGGCGCTGACGAGCATGCTCCAGCTCAGATCGTGCATGCTCAAGGTCTGTCTCAAGCTGCTGGCGCTCAGCCTGCACAGAAGAGATGAGGTGAAGCAACGGAGGCCTTGCGCCCTACTGGCCTGGGCCACTGCAGCAAGCCCACGCAATTTGGCATCACAAAATGGGAGCAGTGCAACAGCACTGCTCACCTGTGCAAGTTAATTTTTCTGCACAAGCAGGTGAATCTTTGTGCAGATGCTTTCAGACTGCTTAAGCACTCCATTTGCCACTTGCAGGGGCTTAGCACTGTGTAGAGCGCCTCACAGCGCTGACCTCGTGCACTGTGTGAAGACCCTCATAGTCCTTCAGCTTCTGCTGCAGCTCTCTCAGCTTCTGCTGCAGCTCCCTCAGCTTGTCTGCCCCGCACTTGAGGTGATTCTGGAGATCGTGCTTCTGATTCCGCAGGTCTGTGACAGCGGTCTGCAGCTCCAGTATTTGCGCCTGCACTTTGGGACAAGTTGTGGGGCCTCAAAATTCTGTCTTTCAAACAGGTTGGAGTACTGTCTTGCAGCTGAGAAGGCTCATTGCTACCAGATGCAGGCACAGCATGGCACCTGATGCATGGTTTCTGTAGCAAAGCAACTGCAGCAGCCTGGTGATGTGGTGTCATGGAAATACATGCAAAGCATGCAAAGCTTGCATCGCAGCCAGTGTGACAGCCTGACTTACCTCTGCAGCACTGAGCTGCTCCTGCAGCTGCCCAACCTCCTCCTCTCGGTCCCTGCTTGGAGTCACCTCCCTCTGCTCCTTATGCTGGGCAGCCTGATCCTGCAGAGCAGCCATCTGCAGGCAGCACCAAAGTTGCCTGTCAGTATTTTTGGAGGATGGCCCTTCAGGCTCAACAGCATATCGCAACCTTTTGTGTGCTGAATTCGTGTCAGGTGTTGCAAGAGGTAGAGCTGTCGTTGGTCCCCAGCACAGGCTGCAAGTAGGCATCAAGAAGGACACTGCTGCTTGGGCAAGACTTGCCTCGGTATCTGAGCCTTTGGCGTGCCCCTACCTGGTCGCAGGCAGCGCCTGGCTGCCTCCATGCCTGCAGTCAGCCTGCTGTGCGCAACATTAACTCCCTCTCTGAGACAACCTGACTCCCTTTCTGAGACTCCCTCTCTCGGACACACAGGCCCTCCCTGGCCGCCATCAGGCAACCCTTGGCACTGCATGCAGCAGGCCGGGAGCAGGAAGGCTGCTGAGCGCACTTGCTGCTGCATCTCCTCCATGTTCCGCACCCTCTCAATGATTCTGCGGTGCTTGTCCTGCAGCTCCTGCTGCTCCTTCAACAGACTGCCGATGTAGTTGTGGGCCTGAAGGGACAGCAGCATGCCATTGCAAAGACGCCACCAGACTGCTATGTCAGGCACCTTGATGGCCCATGCATACCCAGTGCTTGCAATGATTGCAGAATGATAAGACCTCTTGGAGAAGACCATGCTGCAGCAGCTGTGCACTCTGTGAAGCAGTCTGCCACACCCTGCGCAAGCGTGGTGCAGCTGCGCCCACCTCCGCGACCTGCAGCTCCAGGTCTCCTTTCTCCGCCTCTGCTGCCTCCAGCTGGGTGCGCAGGGGCACGTCCTGAAGCAGTGCCTGCTGCCCGCTTAGCGACCCAGAGCTCATGCTCTGTGTAAAGCCCATCTGCAGGCAGCGGCAGGCATGCTCACACGTGTAGCTTGGTCAAATTTAATGCTCACAGCTCCGATGTCATGGGGCGCGGCAGGGCACTTCCTGGTTGCAGCATGGGCTTGGAAGCCGGTTGCATGGCAACTCAGGCTTGACAAGCCAGAAACTGCAGCTTGGGTCAGAGCTTCACCAAACAGCATAGGCAGGGCATGCCAACGCAAGATCTGAGCGGCGGGCGCTCACGACATCACAAGGTCAAAAGCAGTACTAACTACATGAGTTTCAGCCTACCCCTTCGTGAGGTCGCAGGGCATTTTCCTTGCCCTGGATGTTGCAGGAGCCGGGGCTGCCTTTGCTGGGCACCATGGGCACCATATGAACCATGGGCGACATTTCAAAAAGGCTGCCTTGTTGCTGGACGCTTTTGGCTCCTGCCCTCTGCAGCAGCGGTGTTCTGACCAGGGGTGAGCGAGGCATGTCCAGCTCTGCCAATGCCTCCTCAGCCAGCCTGGCAGCCTTGCTACTGGGCTGCTCAGCTCCACTGCTCTGCTTGCTGGACTGAGCAGCCAGCGGCCACTCAGCCACGACAGCAGGCTCCGTGCTGGACTGCTCAGCTGCGCTGCTCTGTGCCTTAGACGTGGCAAAGGTGAAGTCTGGCAAGGTCCTGCCATCCAGGTCAGCAGTGACCCTAGGCGGGCTGCTGCTGTCCCCCGGGCTGACAGGCATGGCCAGGCTCAGGTTTGAGCCCATGCTGCTGCCGCCGGACCCTGGCTCAGCAGCGCTGCCAGCAGGCGGGACTGCCGGTGTGAACGGGCTTGCAGCAGCATCCACAACAGTTTCCACCACCGCATCTAGCACGGCTGCCACAACTTCAACAGCTTTGCTCTGCGGAGGTGCTGCGGCCTGCTCCAGCTGCTGGGCAGCCTCACCCTGCAGGCATCAGCCAGCAGCAATTTGAGACGACAGGCATGTAAAAAAAGACTGCATCAGGAAGCTGTCAAGCATGCTTGCATGACCAACGATGGCCTGCGCAAGTGGACTGCAGGTCTCAGGAAGCATGCTCTACAATCATGCCCTACATCCCACCTGTGCAGGGTACTGCTTGGCCTGCAGCTGCTGGTCCAGCGACTGCATTGCATTGCTGCCCGCAGCAGCGCGTGAGTGCAGCAGACCCCAGGCTGCCTGCACTGCAACAGTGGCGGCTCCCCAGGCAGCCCTCACTGCCGCTGTCCAGGCCTTCCATGCTGCCCGCACAGCAGCAGTGCATGCCCGCCAAGTCGCCTTGACAGTTGTCAACACTAGCCAGGCAGCCACAGCAGCCGCTATCATCTTGCAGATGTCCACATACAGCTGCTGGCCCTGCTGCAGGACCGCAGCCTCTCTTCCAGCTGCAGCTGCCTCATCTATTGGCCTGTCTGCTGGCCTTGCCAGCTGCTGTTCTTCAGTGCCTGGTGCCTGGTGCTGAGCTCCTTGGGGCAATACAGCACTAGAGCTCTCTGATGTCGACTCAGCCAGTGCATTTGGATGTTCTGCGCTGTCCTGCGCTCTGCTGATGGCCTCGTGAGCTGCAGGCATCTGGGCTGGCTCTGTCTGCGGTGCCTGGGGCAGGCCAGCCTCTTCTGGCAGCAGCTCACAGCCAGAGGCAGCCAGCAGCACATCATTAGGGCGCTCTGCAGGGCCCTCATGCTCCTGCAGGCTGCTGCGCTCCAGGTACTCAACTGGCAGCTGTTGCTGACGCTGCACCTTCGCCATGTCAACAGGTGCACTTGGGCCAGCTGGAGCACTCACGGCGTGCTGGCTAGAGTAAAAGCCTGTTGCCGTCCTGTGTGAAAAATACCAGCCTGCATGGGGCAAGAGCGATGTCATGTCCAGCAGCAGAGGTCTATACGCAGAGGGAGCTGTTGCCAGCAATGACTTTGGTTTCTGGCATTGCTCTTTTCACCTGTGGCAGCCAAAAAGAGAACTCCCAGAAGGCCACTGAGGGCAGCAGCAATCGAGGGCGTGCCCTTGGGTCGCCGCTTTCTGGCCATGTGCTGCTTGAAGGCTGGGTGCTGCACCAGCCTACAGCAAGCAAAGATACTGTACTGCCCCGGTCCACAGCAGTCTGGGAGCGGCCAGCGCGGTCAGAGGCCACAGGGAGGTGCTGCAGCCATGTTAGCGTTAGCTAGATGACGCTCACTTTGCCAGCTCCTGCTCTGTTGCCGCTGCAGAGCGCATCAGAGCCTTATGCCTGGACAACCTCCCTGGACAGAAGTCCAAGGGGTCCATCAAGCTGTCACCTGCAATGGACAATTACGGAACCACCTGCTGCAATGCCCTTGCATGCTCAGCGCATCTGACAACAGGTGCTGGGTGCCATGGCAGCAGGTCAAGTGTCCAACTCGGTCCTGACCTGATGCTATGGTTGTGATGACTTGTTGTGAGGGCAGATTTTCTGCTTTGCAATTGCTTTTATCGCCGTGCAAGGAGGACAGGCCTCCACGAGAGTACGTGCCTACGAGCAAGAAGGCCCAGCGTGCGGCAAGCTGCGGATTGGTGCCATCTTAGAAAAATTCAAATGTGATCCGTTGACCAGCATTGTTTTGAGAGGGACAGCTGTATAGCCCGCCACGAGTCAGTGAGTGGATAAAGGGAAAGAGATTATGAAATGGAAGAGCCAGTGCTCAGATCATGCCTCCACCAGTGACCTCAAGGATCTGGCCGCTGATGTAGCTGCTGAAGGGGCATGTCAGCATGAGCATGCTGCCCGCTGCCTCCTCGGGGGATCCTAAGCGCCGCAATGGGATGAATTGCTTTGCCACATCTGTGATCTGAGACGCATTTGGCATTCCGACCTTGACGCTCTCCCCACCGACCTGAAGGGCGTTCAGCATTTTGGCATGTTGCGGCCAGCAATGCAGGGAGAGCTGCATCCTGGCAGTGCAGCCCACCTTGACTGTGCTGCCACCTGTCCTGTCCGCAATGAGCCGAGTCTGGATGAAGGAGAAGGCAATGCAGTTGCATCGGATGTTGAAAGGCCCCAACTCTTTGGCCACTGTCTTGGTAAGCCCGATGAGGCCAGCTTTGGCCTGTAGGCGCCGTGAGGTGGTGTCACGTTGGCTGCTTCTCAGAGCTCAGCGCAACACATTGCACATCAAAGTAGCAGCAATGAAGCAGCTGATAAGACAAGACTTGCCGTGCTGTAGTTGGCTTGGCCGGCGTTCCCATGTGTTCCTGAGGTGCTGCTGATGTTGAGGATGCTGCGTGGCTGTGCAGCGCCCTTTTGCATTTCCTGCTTGGCTGCCTCCCTCATGTAAGGGGATGCAGCCTGTATGAGACGGAAGGGGGCTGTGGCATGCACCAGCAGCATGGCCTGCCACTGCTTGTCCGTCATCTTATGGATCACCCCGTCCCATGTGTAGCCTGCAGGTGGCACACACACTATGTCTCTGAATGCTCAAGCAGTGCAGCCGTGGCCAAAGGGAACGCGGCAGCACACAGGCAGAGCCTCACTTGCACCCTGAGCACCAAATTCAGCCCTGCCCACCTGCATTGTTCACAAGGTGGTGCAGCACCCCAAACTCCTGAATCGTGGCCTCAACGATTTTCTGAGGAAAGGCAGGGTCTGTCACGTCTCCAGGCACGGCAAGAGCTGTGCCGCCAGCCTTCTGGATCTCTTTGGCAACCTGTAGGCGCCATGCCATGAGCTGTGCAATGCATGCCTATCGCAGCAGATGCATGAACAAACATTTCCATTGGCAGCTGTCTCACCTGCTGTGCTTTGGCTGCATCAATGTCTGACACGACCACCTTGGCGCCATGTTCTGCAAACAATCTGGCAGCAGCTGCCCCAACGCCTTGCCCTGAGCCAGTGATGATGGCCACCTGCATGTGAGGATGCAGTTGTGTTGCTCCAACTGTTTGCCCAACATGCTAGAAACTCTGGACTGCGATGACCTGTTCGTGAAGCAAGCCTGTGCCAGCTGAGCTGGCAGTGTATTGCCGAGTCACCCCCTCATGGTCGTTGAGGGCCTTCAGAGGCAATATCACACGCTCCAGATGCTCAAGCCTCGCTGAGTATTGCTGCATTGGCTGTAGGTCTAATGATCTTTGGCAGATCGCATCTGCCTAGCGTAAAGGTCCACGCCTCATAATCAATTTCATGCTAAAGCAAGCGGTCTGCAAGCCACCGCGCCTCTTCCTTAGATCAAGCAACTGGTCACGCACTCGTATCAACGTCCGGTAGGGCAGCATCATCTGCCGCCAGATTGGTTTGCAGTGTCTTGGCCTGGTCTGCTGTATCGATCGCAGGATAGGCACGCTTAAGTTGTGGTACAGGTCAATGAGCTCCTCAGACAGAGTGCTGTACTGGGGCTCTGGATCGCCTCCATGTAGGTCCCCACTGCCTTGAGCGTGGACTGCCTTGAGCGTGGACAGACACCGTTGCTTCAGACAAGTCAGGTGTCCTCACTCCCACTGGGTCACACCACCTGTGCAGAACAGCAGCAGTACCCATGTAACTTTGAAGGGTCACTGCGTCCATGTTGGCGATGCAGGTTGGCGCGTGCAGATTGCTATGGAGGAGAAGGGGCTCAAGTATGAGTCCAAGCTGATCAGCTTCAGTGAAAGTGCGACTCCTCTCCTGGATCAGTGCTGCAGACAGTGCTTGTATGCAATGCTGATGACCCACCTCAGCATCTTGATTTTTATACTGCAGAGGGGCACAAGAGCGACGAAATCCTGGCACTCAATCCTCGTGGCCAAGTGAGCACTGTTACTAAGGCGTTGCGCTGCTCGAGTGGATGTTCAAGGTGTCAAACCCACACAGCAACATCACTGACTCCCTGCCTGCAGGTGCCCACCTACAAAGAGGGCTCCACCATCATCAATGAGAGCATGGCAATTGTGCAGTGGCTGGAGGTGGCCCACCCGCATAGGTCACTGATGCCCAAGGGAAAGGAGGCAGAGGTGCCCCCATCTGCTTGCTTCTCTGCTCGGACATTCATGTGCTGTAACTGCATGCGACGCAGCCACTCTGAGAAGTCACTGATGCTCAAGGGGCATAAGAGCCGGGCTGAACTGCCTGCCCACACTGAGGATGCAGGACCGCTGCAGTATGCATCCTGTGTGATATGTGCTGCGGCTGCTGTTGCAACACCTTCATCTCCCTGGCACCATTCGCTCACCACACCAGGGTGGCCTGCACCTCTGCTGCTGAGCATTCAAGCATCTGCGTCCACTCAGGGGGCTGCCACAGCATCTCAGTTAGGATCTCACCTCTGACATGGCTGAGTGCTGGACGCAGGTGCTGCAGCGCTTCCATGAGGCGACGAGCCTGCAGAATGCACAGATGGCCATCAGCCAGGCCAGGGTGAGCAGACCGCCCATCAACAGTGGCAGTGTTGCCTGTTTTGAGGGCTGGCAGGCATCAACACAGCACTGCACCCCATGGCATCGGGTTCCCGTCCTGTGGGTGCAGGCCAGTGCTGCTGCCTGCGGCCACCGAGCCCGCCTCCCATCCAACAAGACTCTCTCGCTGAGGCGTTGGGGCTCATGCAGTCAATTGCTGCGAGCTGCAAAATGCCCATGACAGCTGACATGAAGGGGGGAAGAGTTGCCGTGCCTGCAGCATTACGCCAGCACTCCCCCCCTGAATATTGATACCGGAAGACTCTGCTTGCATTCGGCTGGCACTGCTTGCCTCGTGACAGGTGACACAGCGTGCCTGCAGCGTTCGGCCGGCAACATGGACGAGAATGCAGTGGGAGAGAAGATAGCTGGTCTGAAGCGCGAGCTGGGCTTCTGGGACAAGTACCTGGCCAACGGATTCGTCGCCGGCGACAGTTTCACTATTGCAGATTGCGCGGCTGCCCCGTACTTTCTCATCGCTGAGAGGTACTGTGTGGTGCAGCAAAACTGGGATGTCTGTGGTGGGGACAGGTCTAAGCGGCATGCTGTGCGGTGTGCAGGTTTGGGGCCAAGTTCTCTGAGTTCCCCAACATCAAGAAGTATGTGGCCACTCTGAAGGTGGGTTCAGCTGTTGAATCTGCTGAGCATGTTCCAGATGGATGTCTGAGCCTGACTGCTCTGCATTGTCACAGGAGCGCCCGAGTGTGCAGGCCTCCTGGCCGCCGCACTGGAAGGACACGCCGAATCAGGACTGGCTGACTATTTAGGGACAAATCTGCTGCCTCTGGCCTGCATCCCTACCCAAAATCCCTACCAAAGCAGAGCCTTTTTGACTGGACATAAGGCTGCCCAACGTTTGTCTTGACCCTTTAGTGCTAAAGTCAACCTTTGACTGTGTAGGCGCCCCTGGTGGCGCGCGAGCCTCGAAGTCCATCGTAAGGGCTCTACATGAACAAAGCTCGTGCTACGTCAAGCGGCAAGCCACCGCGCCTCTTCCTGCAGCTCCATCTGCCGCCAGATTGCTCTGCAGTATCTTGGCCTGGTTTTGTTGATTGAAGAGGATGCGCAATCAGATCAGTGCTGTATAGGTTTATGGGCTCCTCAGACAGAGTGCTCTATTGGTGTTCCGGATCACCCCCATGCTGGCGCGTGCAGATTGCTTTGGAGGAGAAGAGGCTCAAAAATGAGTCCAAGCTGATCAGCCTCAGCAAAAGTATGACGCCTCTCTTGGATCAGTGCAGCTGACGGTGCTTGGGTGCAATGATGTCACCCAGTGCAGAACTTTGGCGACTATACTGCAGAGGAGCACAAGAGTGATGAAATCTTGGCACTCAATCCCCGTGGCCAAGTGAGCACTGTTACTAGGCTGATTGAGTGGATGTCAAAGGTGACAATTAGAAGTATCGACTCCCTGCCTGCAGGTGCCCCCCTACAAAGAGGGCGCCACCATTATCAATGAGAGCATGGCAATCGTTCAGTGGCTGGAGGTGGCCCACCCTGAGAAGTAGCTGACGCCCAAGGGCAAGGAGGCAGAGGTAACCCATTGGCTGACTTCTCCTCAGGGCGTTCATCTGCTGAAATGGCATGCAGCGCAACCACCCTGAGAAGTTGCTGATGCTCAAGGGGCAAGTGCCCGGGGTGGAGCTCCTGCCCACAGGACGGGATGCAAAACTGCTGGAGTATGCCTCCTGTCTCATATGTGCTGTGGCTGCGATTGCAACACCTGCATCTCCCTGGTGCACCTCTCACTCACCACACCAGGCCGGCCTGCACCGCTGCTGCTGAGCTCTTGAGCATTTGTGTCCACTCAGGGGGCTGCCATAGCATTTCAGTCAATCTCTCACCTCTGACATGGCTGCGTGCTGGACGTAGGTGCTGCAGCGCTTCCATGAGGCCATGAGCCTGCAGAATGCACTGGTCGCCATAGGCCAGGCCAAGGTGAGCAGGCTGCCCATCAAAAGTTGCAGTCTTGCCTATCACAAGGGCTTGCAGGCAATAAAAGAGCACTGCAACCCATGGCAGCAGGTTCCTGTCCTGTGGGTGCAGGCCAGTGCTGCTGCCTGCGGCCGCCGAGCCTGCCTCTCATCCGATAAGGCTCCCTTGCTGATCTGTTTGGGCTCATGCAGTCAAAGTGTTGTGAGCTGCCCATAACAGCTGACACTATAGGAGCGGGAGTTGCTGTGCCTGCAGCGTTCTGCCAGCACTCCCCCCTGAAGACTGATACAAGAAGACTGTGCTTGCATTTGGCCAGGACTGCTTGCCCCGTGACACGTGACACACTGTGCCTGCAGCAATCTGCTGGCAACACGGACGAGAGTGCAGTGGGAGAGAAGATAGCTGGTCTGAAGCGCGAGCTGGGCTTCTGGAACAAGTACCTGGCCAATGGCTTCGTCGTTCTAAAGCAGAGCCATCTTGACTGAAGATGAGGCTGCTCACCGAAATAGAGTTGAACTTCAATGCAGCATGTCAGTGAAGTCAACCTTTGACTGTGCATGTTGCGACGGCCATGAGGTGTGTCGCTGCCTGCCTGTTGGCCGCACTGACTACACCCTTGGCATCTTGGGCAGGCCGTGATTGCCGTTTCTTGCCCAGTGCCAGCCGATCTTGTGCTTTGCCGCATGGCTTGGCCAACTTCCAAGGTGAAGGTGCTGCATGCATGGATCTGCAGGTACTTGCAGCACCGCGAATCACGTACCTGAGCAGACGGAATGGTCATTCAATGCAGGGCAACATGCATGCAGCAGCAAGCCCCACATTGCCCGGCCAAGGACCATCGCAGAGATGCAGGATGTTGTGCAGCACTACAACATCGTGCGTGCAGTTGGCACCGGTGAGATGGTACTGGCGTGTCCTCCAAGCAGGAGGGAATGTGGTGCGGTGTGTTGGCCTGTACCACGCAGACAGGTAGAATTGCTTCTGTGCTGGACACATGTCAGACATGATTTGCAATGCAATGTCTTGCCTGCAGGCCACAGCTGGAACAGTGCCCTATTCTGCCCGGGCGACAAGAAGGGTCAGACCTCTGTAGGTCTGGTCACCACGGAGCTGGACAGCCTCTCCCCACTGTAAGCTCACTGGCAGAGCCGGGCGCCTTGCTTTATTAGGACCCCCAGCCTTCAGCACATTGCCAGCCTAGGCTGTCTGCCCCCGCTGCAACAGCCAAGCCACTACACTGCGGCGCATTGCACCCCATTGATCTTTGCCATGAAGTTTCATGTGCCGTGTACCATATCTCTGCCATGAAGAATGCCTGCCTCCTTCAGGTGGCAGTTCAATGGCACCTTTGACACCAGCAGCCCTGACTTCCCCATTCGGCTGGATGCTGACACGATGGTGGTGCACGCGGCTGCTGGGCTCTCCCTCAGGCTCCTGCTTGAGTTCCTGGCTCAGGCCAGGTTGGTGATGTGCACCAGCTCATGTGAAGTCCTGCAAAACCACTGTGCCCTGGCTCCAGGACCGCGCATAAGCATGCTGCCGCATATCACTATCACTGCACGCTGTGCTGCCACAACACTGAGTTGCCAGCCTGTTCACCTGCAGGGAGGGTGGCTGTGCGAGAGGGTGCATCCTGGCCAGCTTCCCTGGTCTCATTGACCAGACTGTGGGCGGGGCAGTGTCCACTGGCACACATGGCAGCTCGCTGGCGCATGGGTCCTTATCACAGCAGGTGAGGTGCCGCCCCTGCACATGGCTGAAGTCACCCTGCAAATCTGTTGGCTACCCAGGACAATGTCAGACTGATGCTGGCTCTAGCATCTGAAAGCCTTTGCTGGGCCAGTGCACACTGTGTCACGCCGACTGCCCACCGTCTGCAGCCGCAAGGCTGTGGGCTTGCTTCAAGCTGAGCAAAGCTGGGCCTGTGCACTTGTCAGGCACCCCATGTTGTCCACTGAGGAGGGCTCAGGATTTAGTCACCCTTTCCTGGGAGCTGCCTGAGCGGACTGTCTGCAGCTTGCAGGAGTGCAGCTGCTGGTAGCCAACGGCAGCCTTCTGGATCTGAACCCTCAGACAACACCGCACCTTTTCCGAGCTGCCCAGGCAAGCAGCCTGATCTATGGGACCGCGCTGCTGTTTGTAGAGGGCTGGCGCAAGGAAGGCATAGTGAAGGGCAGCCGATATCGGGGATGTTTCTAGACCACCCTCATGGACTTACCCGCCCACACAAGCAAACTGCAGGTGTAAGGTTGCAGCCATGCCACTGCTTCTCCGGCCTGGCACCTTATGTCCTCTAGAAGCCATCTTGTGCTTGGAGCCACAAAGCAGGGGCCAAGCTCTGGGTCTGATTGCATGCTCAGCCACTGCTCTTCCTTAGGGCAGACACAGCAGCATGCATGATGTGCAGCTATGCTGTGCACCAAGGCGCTTCCACAGCTGCGGTCATGCCTATTGCAAGGTGGAGCTCCACATAGCATACATAGTAGCACCAGGCTTGTCACCCTTGCTGCTCAGCCATGGTGCTCCGGAAAAGGAATGCCAACGAAAGAAAGTTGGCAGCACCTGCACAAACTTGAAGGCACGGGCGCTGCCCAGCCTCCAACCCCCTAACCCCCATTCAACACGCTGCTGTCTGCTGCAGGTCAGCGTGAGGCTGTGCTATCCCAGACAAGGTTGGGGCTACACTATACAGACTCTGCTAGCTGCTGCATGTTAGCGTGGCTATGCTATGCCAGACAGGCTCTGCCATACAGGCTTGCGGCTGTGCAACACAGACTCTGCTGTCTCCTGCAGGTCAGCGTGGGGCGTCTTGGGGTCATCACGAGGGTGACCTTCAGGGTGGTCCCGCACGGGCTGATCAAGCGCAGTCGCGTAGATCTGTCCCCAGAGACATTTGCAGAGCACCTGCTGGCCCTGGAGGCAAAGTATGTGTCCGCGCTGACCGCCGGCGATGCAGGCGGCGTGGCAGAGGTCACACGCCAGCTGGAAGGGACCAATGTGAGCCGCAGCCGCATCCAAGGGCAGTGCAGTGTTCACGCATGTGCAGCGCTGCTTTGTGGGCAATGCACTGGCGCCTGGCAAAGCAGCGGTGCCTGGGTTCTGGTACATAGATGGCAACATGCTGAGGGGTGTTGCCACGGCCTGTGTAGTTTGCCGGCCCTGGCTGCGCTGGCAAGCTGCAGTTGCAAGCTGGGCGACTGCTTGCCTGGCAAGCTCCTCATGAAGCTCATGAAGTAGGTGAGACCCAAGGGTGCTCCGCTTGGCCTAAATTGATGGGCGTCAGGGGCCCGGAGTGCCGCCAGAGATGCTGGCAGCTGTGTTGTCCTGGTTCACGCCTGCCAGGTGCTGCAGCGACTGGGCGCTGATAGGTTAGAGCAAATAGAGCTGGCGGCGGTGGAGCACACAAGGACCCCCCCTGCACTGAGCCCTGTACCCTTTGCAGTCCATGTGCATGTGATTGGCCTTGTCTTGGATCTGGTGCCAACTGCACACACTCCCTGGCTGCAGGCATACTGGTATCCCTCCCTGCGCGTGGTGCAGCGGGTGCAGGTGCTGCCTGTGAGGGACTCAGCCCTGGAGCGCAAGCTCCAGCCTGTCACCGGCTTTGAGGAGCTCATGCGCAGCCTGCCAGCTGAGCCGTCTGCGTCTGTATCTGCTGCTGAGGCCAGAGCTGAGCATTTGCAAGGCCCACATGGCAGGGACCACAGCTGTGGGGCTGATGGGGAGGCAGATGCGCCAGCTGGGGCTGAAGAGCAGCAGACCTGTGCGGCAGATTCTGGCGGGAATGGATCAGAGCAGCCAGGGGGCCCTGTAGTGGGGCACAGGTCGAGTGCAGAGCTGTCGTCTGTGGTTGGGCAGCTGCAGCGGCAGCACACGCCTCTCCCGGTCAACAAGACCAGCCTCCAGCTGGGGGCAAGGTGAGGCCCTGAATGCGCTCATGAGGGACAGCCTCAGCACACCTGGAGCCACACACTGATCAGTCTGCTCCACCACTCGAGCTTCCGTTTGGAGGGGGGGCCAAAAACTTGAATGATGGAGGGTCTGGCACTGGCCAGTACAGCGAGTCACTGCTGGATGGGGCGCCGACACAGGCTGCAGGTCCTGACTGCTGCGCCTACAGGCACTTCAGCCAGATGTGGCATGACACGATCTCGGCAGGGACCTTCAACGGCACCATGTTCCAGCTGACAGGTGCGCCTGCCAAATCTGACTGCAAGCCAGGCTGTACAGCTGTTTGGCCATCAACCAGTGCAGCAAGACTGCCTCTTTTCAGGAGCTTTCCTGTGTTGCCCCACATTGCTATGTGCCGCAGGCATGGTCAGCATGCCGCCCTCAGAGCTGGACCTTTACAATTCCGTTGGGCCTGGACAGCAGTATGAGGCCTGCATGCCGCTCAAGTATGCTGGCTCCTGGTTTGCAGAGGTGCGCAAGGCTGCTTTGCGTGCACAGCGGCAGTTTCCAGCTCCTGCCTGAGCCTGTGTCCACCATAACAGTGGCCTGCCAAGCCAAGCCTTGTCCCAGAAAAGAAAACAGATGCAACATGTTTGCAGCAGCCTTCTGACCCTGCCTGACCCTGTGTGTCTACCTTGACATGTTCACATGGCAGCCAAGCCAACTTTGAGCCTTGATGCTGGTGCTGTTGCCTGCAGGCTGTCATGTGGCTGGCAGCCAAGCCGGAGCGTGCACAGGGCTTTTTCCTGCCCCTCAATGTCAGATTCTATGGCCAGGAGACAGCGTACCTGTCGCTGGCCTTTGATGGCCCAGTGGCTTGTGTGAATCTGGAGGACTTTCTGGGCCTGAGCACTGGCATGAACGAGCATGCTCAGGTAGCAGCACCTGCTGCACTGCCTCTGAGGCCGCCTGCAAGCTGCTGCTTGATTTGTAAGAGCTTTGTGCCCCATGCTGCAGCTGAGTGATGCTTGGCTGTAGGAGCTGACTGACCTCATTCTTCACAAATACCATGGCCGCTTGCACTGGGGCAAGGCAGGCTGGTCCAGCTCGTTTGATGGAGCATCCACTTTCGGCAACAGCTGGTGCCAGTTTGGTTGCACTGCGCTGGTGAGTTGCTGAATTGATGTGGCAAGCTTGCTGCCGCCAGCACTGCCCTGAGTGAAAGGCGGCCCTTGCTGCAGGAGCTGGATCCTTTGGGGAAATTTGAGCCCCTCTCTCACCTGTTCAGCTGGCATTCTGGCACAGAGGGTGGCATTGTCCCCCTGTCAAAATGCTGCAGTCCAGCAGGCTTCGGCCCAGATTGTACATGCATACCGCGGCATCGGGCTGTGACACTTCAGATTAGCAATGAAGGTCAGTCAACAGTTTGGCAACAATAAACTTTCAAATGGGACCAAAATGAATTCTCAGAGAGAACAGACTTCAGGAAGTAATATCATGTTGAGGCAGTCAGTCGGCTTGTGCATGAGCAGCCCGCCGAAAAGATACAGCTGCCGCAACAGGTTGTCAGATCTAGCGCCCTGGACAAAGAATGGGCCGCGCCGCGCTTCGGCAGCTTTTGAGGGCCAAGCTGGCTGGCTGCTGCCTGCTGCACCTACGAGCCGCCATTAGCAGACTGCCCCTTGAGGGGCTTGGTGACGTCCTCCTCATCCCTCATGGATGCATCCAGCTTGAGCTGTGCATCCTTCTCGGCCTGCTTCTTCTTCATGCCTTGCAGCTTTCTGCAAGTTAGCAGACGCATAGGTAAGCATTCAGGCCCCACCACAGCTCGCAAAACCAGATGGCACAGTCACAACTGCAAACTTGTGCCCTGAGTTATGAGATATCAGGACGGCAACAGCAAGCACACCTGTAATTGTACCAGCACACGCCGCCAAAAGCAATGCCATCTGCATCAGGGAGACACCATGGTCAGCGGGGAATCAGGATAAAGCTCTGAGCTCGAGAGGCATGGAGAGTCAGCAGAAGCAGCAGGGACTTACATCCGCCCAGGTTGATGCTTGTCACAGGGGACTTGAAGAGGAGCACGCTCAGGCCAATCAGGAGCCAGTCCTTGATGACGCCAGCAATGTTCATTGTGAGGGCAGAGGTCTTGCCAATCAGCAGGAAGACAGCCATGTTCAGCGCTGCAGGGCACAAGGGATCCACTCAGCTGACACAATGAGGAGCTGTCTGTGCCAAGCCGGACACCATGGAAAAGAAAGAAGTGGCCTGCAGGAACTGACCCCTGGAGACACTTGGACAACCTGACAGCACAGGCTTCTGTGAGAGCCTGCCAGGCTGGCAGCAGCACTTGCCATGTATGAGTGCCAAAACCTGCCACCTGCCACTCATTGCTCACCAAATGCAGCGGCAGCATTGCTGAGGAAGGTGAAGGCGTCAATGTGCACATCAGGGTCGTTGAACAGGGGCTTGGCCTCCAACAGGGCAAAGGGCACCAGCAGGAAGCCGGCAGAGCAGGGGGCAATGTAGTACCTGCACAGGAGGAGCCACATCTAGTCAGCTCATGCCCTGTCCCTTGTTAGCCTGGCCTGTGCAGCCATCACATGGCAGGAACTGGAGGCTTAAACAGAGGCCACAGCTGCTCTCAGAGGGAGCCATGATGCACAGGACTCCAGCGCCCTGGCTTGCAGGCTGGCATGAGATTGCCTTGCGACAGTGCTTGCAGTGGTAGCAAGCCTACCGGTGCCTTGGGCATCGCAGCACTGTAACATGTGGCTGATAGCAGGATCACACCCAAGACTTACATGGTGGTCACAGGGTTCAGCTTGAGGCCCCGGGACTGCAGCAGCAGCTGCACCAGGGTGAGGCGGGTGGACTCTGTGCAGATGGACACCAGCTGCAGGATGACACCGATCAGCACAAAGTTGAGCTCGCCTGCAGGTGGGCAGGGACATGGCGGTGAGTCTGTGTACAGCAGCTCGATGGCACATCTTGCTGTTGGTTGAAAGCCAGGCAATGCAGCCATGGGCAAGCACGGTGTCTGCTGGGACAGGTGCAGCAACAGCGTCCAGGCAGGCAGCTCCGTCGGCGAGCTGTTTTGAAGGCCCTTGGCCTGACCCGCAGCTGAAGCGTTGCATCTGAGTTGCCACTGAGCATAGAGATTTATCACACACACACACACACGGGCAGGGGCGCACCGTAAGATGCAATCGCCACGCCAATGCTGACAAATATCATGTTGGCCAGGGTGTTGCGCTCGTACTGCTCTGTGCCCAGCATGCACCCCACAATGAATACAGCCACCGGCATCAGAGCCTGCAGCAGAGAGTGACAGAATGAGAGCCTGCAGTAGCTGTAATTGTGGAGGCGACAGACCGCCAGCTGCCAGAATCAGCAGCAACAAAACTTGCTTACTGGCAGCCCAGCTGGCAGCACTTGGCATCCTCATGGGTGGGCTGCCAGCTGCCAGTGTCAGCAGCCAGAAGGGTGCCCCACCTTAAGCATCTGAATGAAGGCCACTGACAGGTACAGGTAGGCTGCATTGCCCAGCCACAGGGTACCGGCGAAGCAGGCGCCGATGGGCACCACAGCGCGCACGTAAGTCTCGGCACTCATGTCACATGCCTGCAGTCGAGCCAGCCTGCGTGAGGCTCCATATGCAGGTTAGCAGGCGGCCAGACAGAGGATGCCTCGCCTGTCAGCGGTACCATGCACAGGCCAGGGGAGCACATGACTTTCACATGCTGCAGAAAAGGACGGTGCATGCAGATCATTGCTGAGATGGCAGGATTGACGCAGCTAGCCTGCAGGCTCAACACGAGATGGCACAAGTAGCAAACTTGCTCAGCACAGCGAGCCCTGTGGCTCACCCCGACATACCCCAGCCTGACCAGCAGGAAGGCCAGCACGCCAGAGAAGGTCATGTGCCACATTGTCAGCGCAATGGGGAAGGGGAAGCCATAGTATGCCAGGATGTACTTGTTGTACAAGATGACAGTGCCACTCAACCTGTAGATGATTGAAGGTGCTCTCATTGCCTGAATGAGGTTCTAGAGTCCCCATTGCAGAGTGTGCTGGAGAAGGGCTCCTGGCAGAGATGGAGGCCCTCCCTGTGGCTGAAGAACAGAAGTGCCGTGCACAGCGCAGGCGCGCACAGCAAGCAGGACTCGAGCAAACGGCACACAGCTCTAGAGGGCACGCATTGGGGAAGCCAGCCCAAGGGTACTGCGCCACTCACCCAATCCAGATGGACACGTACATGGCATTGAGCATGACCTGCAGAAAAGCAGGGGAGGCTGCAAGGGCGAGAAAGGGGGATGAAACTAACAACAAGGTCGGCCTCTGCAATGATCCAGCAACTGCTTGCAGGATCACCAGCAGCCTGACTTGTGCCACAGGCACAGCCTTGCCACCGTATGCAGAACAAATGTGCTGCCAGTGGGATGCCCCCAGGCATGGCAGGAACTACTGGCAGGAATGCCAGTAACGTTTCTTGGCCTGAGGCTGCAATTTCCAGAGGCGCCCTTCCCTCACCTGTGCATACAAAGTGTCATTCTGCTTGCGATCCTGGCTGCCGTCCTTCATGCCGCCCTTGCGAGGGGACGAGCTGACGCGCTTCAGCCTGTCCTCTGCAGACCACGACAGGAGCCAAAAGGTCACTGAGCTGCGCAGGACAGGAGAGGAGAGGACTCAGGCTGGAGGGTTGCACTGCAGGACATGCGGAATCGACAGATGCTCTGCCAGCATGCTGCATGAACCTTCCTCTCAGGGATTCTCAAGAGTGCCCCTCAAGAGCCCTTGATTTTGGCGGCAAACACTGTCAGCATGAGCACTGTCACACTAGGCGGGCAGTCACACAGCTGTCTGCCGTCAAGGTGGCAAACTGGGACGGCCACACATGAACACAAGGCGCCGCAGATCAAGCCCGTTCCCCACATCTTTAGCATATCCACAAGCGCCTGTGCCTGATTGCATACTGTGCGCCCTGCTTCAACATTGACTATAGGAGGGGTTGGTGCAGTGGCCAGCAGGCCAAGTGCCACTACAGCCTCCTGCCATCTATATTGCCTCCGAGCAAGTGCAGCAAGCAATGCAGCGCGCAGGCCAATCACTCGGGGCCGCTGATTTGGACCGCCAACTCCACAGAGGAGGCAGCAAACGCTGTCTAAGCTGGTCAGCACCTGTGGACTTCAGCTTGCCAATCCGATCGCCAACTCAGAGTCCAGCTGGGCCTGCGTCCCCTCCAAACAAAGTGGCCGATACCCTCTGCTAGGCGGCGAGTGTATCAGCCTTGAGCTGAGGCAGCCTGAAGGACAATCAGGCACCGGTGGGAAGGTAGTTGGCAGGAATTGTTGTTTTCAATTAGAGATTTCAGATGTCCATGCTGACAGCTTACCTGCTGAGAGCCGACAAGCACAATTCGTGGACAGCGGGTTGTGTAAAGGCTCATCGCTTTGAAAGAGGGGCCAACAGGTCAAGGGGCTATGGGACAGGGCTGCGAATTCTTCAATGTCTGGGCGCATTCCCCAAGCTGGCAATCACTGAGGCGCTGAAGATGCACACTGCGCCCAGAACACCAATGGCGCCCAGGTGCTGTTCACTGGAGTCCACCAGGCCAGCGAAGACTGCCGCCCAGATGGGGTCAGTGGCTAGCACGATCATGGCGATGGGGGCTGACACGTCCACCTGGCCACGCATCTGGAGGGCGGTGCCGATGCTCCAGGGCCCAACTGCAGGTATCAGCATGACCACCCAGTTCTTGACGCTGCTCGAGCCGCCCCACAGGCTGGTGTGGTCTCCGTTGTGGGTGCGCACCGCCCATTCGCCGGCAGCCCACAGTCCTGAGAGGACGCCCATTGTGGACAGCTGGTATGTAGCCAGCCTGAGCGCGGGGAAGTTGGGGGCGTGCACCCCCAGGCGGACGGTCTGCATGGACCACAGCGCTGCTGCAATGACAATCATGAAATCACCCCAGCTGGCCCCCGACGTTGCTGCTGATGGGTCGCCACTGGTGTCCAGAGCTATCAGCACGCCGCCCACCAGCGCGGCCGAGCACCCCAGCCAGACCGGGAGGGTGAAGCGGTCGCCACCGGCCGCGGCGATGAGCGGTGTGAACATGGCTGACAGGCGCACAAGGAAGGCGCCCCGCACAACAGAGGTCGTGTTGAACCCGACGACGGTGGCAGCGTTGGCCAGGAAGGCCCAAACGCCCAGCTCCCCGCCTGCGAGCCGCAGGTCTCCCCCCACAACTGCCCCAAGCCGCTGAAGCAGGCGGCTGTGCGCCGCAGTCCCCTCCTTCTGCTGTGCGCTCTCTCTCTCTGTACCCTCCACCGCAACAGGCTCTGTGCCTGTAGCTGGCGAGCTGCCCAGCTCTGGGTCCTGCTCAGAGCCACCCGCTTGGGGCGACTTGGCTGGCTGCTGGCCACTGGCAGAGTCTGGCAGGAGGACCATGAGCACCATCAGGCAGGCTGCTCCCGACAGGGTCTGAATGGCGGCCACCACAGATGGGGTTGGGGCCAGCCCTTCCCCCTGGCGGTAGAGGTAGCGCATGGCAGGGGCGCTGCAGCAGGGCGGCGCTGCATGAGGCTTGGTTTGCAGGACAGCCTTGGCAGTTTGGCTGATGTACAGATTGGAAAGCAGGGATGCAGCTGCTGTGAGGTGCTGGTGTCCCGGGCCAGCTCTGCAGACCAGAGGCCCCAAGCTTGAAGCAGGAGGGCATGTTCTGAATCATGCAGGGGTGCCTGGTGCTGGTGATCATGGCCCAAGCTGGCTTGGGCAGACCTGACTGTCAATACAAGGCAGCCAGTAGCACGGACCAGTGACCCGATCAGCTCGCTGGTTGGGGGCAGCCAGGCTTGATGCTGTGCGCTGACTTGCATGCTGACCTTGTACCCCAAAGCAGCGCAGCCATGAGGATAGTGAGCTGGCCGCGCAGTGACCTCGATAGCCGGAGATGGGGGAGGCCTTCATGTTGTGGTGCCTCGCCGAGCTCGGGTTCATCAGCATGCAGGCCGGAGCTGTTGCGCTCCAGCAGGCTTGCCTGCTCCGTTCCGTCTGTCTCAGATGCAGGGCTGCCATCTTGAGCCCGCTGGCTGGCAGTCGCTGCGCCGTCTGAGGCGGAGCGCTTGGCACGCACAGGGGATGCCCGATGATTGACATGCCTGCTGGACCCTGGCTCAGAGGCCAGAGGCTGATGTTTAGGGCTGCGCATTGCCACCCTGCACATACGATGTGCTGATCTCTGCTTGACCCCAAGTCATGCTTGACACCAATCATGCTGAAGCTAAATGGGCAATCCTGGACTCACTCTGCATGGACTATGTTGTGACGGAGGTGCGCCTGAGGCTTATACATGCACCCTGAACCATTCACGGAGTCAAGACAGACAGATCAAAAGAGACTGACACGGCCCGGAGGCGGTCAGAGGGAAGTGTGCCCTGTCAGAGGAGAGCCTTTTAGCGGATGCTGGAGAAGTTGGGTCATGCAGACTTTCTTTCAATCCTACCCATTTGCAGCATCTGCCATGGTGGTTTCGGCATCCGAATCGCCGCTGCAGTGCTCTTGACAGCCATTGTCAGTGCGAAGGCAGGTTTTTGTTTTTGTCGAGCTTACTTCAGCAGTTACCGCGCCAACTGTCGTCTCCCTTCTACCTCAGAGGGATCGCTGAGAGTGTTCAAAAGTCTTTCTGGTGAATATTATGGTGGCAGCATCAAGCAATGCTGCCAAACTGGGGGGTGCCTCACCAGACACACCCCTAGACTTCTGTCAAGAGCTGGTGCGGGACCAGAGAGAGGCCACAGCGTCGCAAAACGCAAGCAACCTCGCAGAGCTGGAGGCCAGTCTGCGCCTGGAGCCCAAGAGAGTTCCCTGTGGCCTGCTCTATGACGACATAGGCAGCCAGCTCTATGATGATATCACAAAGCTTCCGGTGGGGGTCTTCAATTTCCAGAGGCAACCGTCAGCTTTGCACACTTAGCCCTGCTGCGCTGTAAGACTTGAAGCTGCATGCTGATGACATATGCGCGCAGTGGCAGTCACTACTGCAGACCACTGCGGTAGGGTCAGTCTGTCAGTATGGCAATCACTCAGTCAGGCGGCATCTGCTGAGCATGCATGCATGCATGCAGGCCTTCTGCAGATCCAGCTTTGTCAACAAAGCATATGGGCTGCCTGGGCCGGATGCTCTGCTTCCAGCAAGGAGAATTCCACCTGGTGGGATGTGATCTCAGGCAAGACTTCACATGGCCTGCAGGAGTACTATCCTTTCTCCACAGAGAAGCAGATGCTGGCAGATCATGCAGAGGACATTATCACACACATCCCTGAGGGCTCTGTTGTTGTGGAGTTGGGCTGCGGGACTGCTGAGAAGACAGCTACGCTGCTGCAGGCCCTGATGGCCAGGTGAGGGCTGCCTGTGTCCCTGCCTTTACAGGACTGCTGGGCTGCTTGGCTCAGCCAGCTGAGCCCCTGTCAAGAGACAGGGCAGCGTCTCAGGACTGGAGGCAGGCCACTGCTGCTGTTGTTGCTGCCCACCATTCTCAGAGGGCTACAGTGGTAAGGCAGCGGCCAGGCTGTAGTACGCTTGACACAGCCTGGGGCTGAGCGTGCCGGACAGTTGAGCTGCATGGCATGCTCCGTGACAGTCGCATCTCTGACTTGGCTCTGGCTTGCTGCAGGGATGGCGCAGATCAGGTCCACTTCCTTGGCATCGACGTCTCCATGGAGGCGCTGTATCTGGCCCAGGACAATCTGCTGGAGCACTGCCCCCAGCTGAAGCACAACGTGGAGCTTGTGTGCGCGGAGTACCTGCACGGCATGAAGGAGGCGCGCCTCAGGTGCAGCTCAGGCCCCACAGCCGCTTGTGTCGCTGGAGTCAAAGCAGGCTGTCCCAGTGCCAGCAGGGAGGCTGTCTGCCTTCCGTGCCAGCCTCCACTGCTGTCCCCAATCGACTGCACATCCAGGCGACCAGGGACACATCCTAGAGTTCCGAGTTGTCAGTCAGAGTGCCAGCAGAGCTGGCCTTGCAGTCGACCATTCCAGCCTCCTCCATCTTGCCTGACAATGCTGTGCTTCCAGGGGCACCAGGGAGGTCAATGCTGACCCCATCTTGGCAGCTGGTGGATGTCTTGCAGTGCACTCCCCACGCCGTCTTCAGCCGGCTGTCCCCGCCGTGCAGGCACCCGGACAGCATGCTGTGCATCCTGTGGCTGGGCAGCAGCGTGGGCAACCTGCAGCCAGACGAGGCTGTGCACTTTTTCAGGGCTGCACAGGCAGCTGCCGGCCACAAGACACAGGTGAGACCCTGCTCTGGTGGCGCCAAACCCAAGACCGCAGCTGTGCACGTCCAGCCTACGTGTGCATCCTTGTCCTGCTTGGCCAGGCAGCTGTCAGAAATGCCGGTGGGCGTGTGCTGGGTGGGCTGCCTCTGACGTAGCCCTGCCTCTCAAAGCCAAGCTGGCCTCTCAGAGCGGGCTGTCTCCGCAGTCAGGCTGTCTGTTGGCTGAGATTGAGATGAGTGCTGCATCTCAAAGCCAAGCTGCCCCCGCAGAGGCCAGCCCTCCCTGAATGCCAGATGTTTCTGGCCTGCAGGTCTTCCTGTGTGCTGACTTATGGAAGGATGCTGGCATGCTGCACGCTGCCTATTGCGACAGCCAGGGCGTGACTGAGGCGTTCATCAAGAATGGCATGTCCCACGCGCTGGCTGCCTTGGGCTGTCACGAGGGGCGATCCCCTGACGCCTGGAAGTACGATGTAGTGGTCAACCCCAAGACACGGCAGGTCAGCCTCTTGCATGCTCAGCTTGGTCCCCCCCAACTGTCAGTGGTAGGTTGTCAGCACAGCAGTTGCTCAGAGGTTGGGCAGGGCTTGATCAGAGGTTGGGCAGGAAAGGAAGGGTCATCACCTCATGCAGTTAGGTTGGTTCCTCCTTGTCAGTGTGCGATCATGTCGGGTGCCAGCATAGCAGCACGCCTGAACACCTTGCAGGCCAGCACATCATTTGTGGCCCTTCCAGATGCAGCTTGCAAATTGCCTGTGGCTGCTGGCATAGCGGCTGCCCAGATAATGGGCAGGCCAGGTCATTAGGAAAAACACCCTGTGGCAGCCTTTGTCACGGAGCTGGCTGCCGGCAGCAGGTGCACCGCTGCCACGCTCAGTACCATGCAATCTCTCTGCACCCTGCATCCCCTCCAGCCACCATCAGGCCTTTATGTGTTTGCCACAGGAAGCTTTGCTCCCCCCCACCCCAAGCTGTGCCTCACCCGCAAGCAACGCAATGGCTGCAGGTGGAGATGTGGCTAGAGGCCCGCCACACTGTGCCCGGTGTGGTGGAGGGGGTGAGCATCTGCAAGGGGGAGCGCGTGCTCATGGAGGTCTCCCGCAAATTCACTGTGCAGGACATTCGCGAGCTTGCCTTCAAGTCGGGCTTCTTCATCCAGGTGCGCAGGCCACGGCTGCCTGTCTCTTGATGGCAGGGTGCAGGCGCCCATTCAGCATCTGCCAGGGAAGCCCTCAGGCTCTGCAGCAGGGTGTGCCGCGGCCTGCACAGAACTCTGTGCCGACATCTCATTGCTGGCTGAGCACAGTGTGCTGCCATCCTGGCGCCACCTATCAAGGCGGGTAGTCAAAAGCATTTGGGGCAGCATCAGCATGTGCTTGTGCTCTCATGCTGCCCACCGCATGCAATGCAGCCCATTGATTCCCGTGCCTGCTCAGGCAGCTTGCCCCGCACACCTACATGTCACAGTATGTGTCGTTAGCTGTGAGCGCATACTCCAGAGTGCTGCTCTGCCTACCACCAGCACTGCAGGGCACCACATGCCTGCAGACGCGCAGGCAGCGTGGCACTTTTGGGGAGCACCCTGCTACCACTGCCAGTCCTGACAGCGCCATGGCTCATGTGTGCAGGCGGCTTGGCGCAACCCCAAATATTCCATGCAGATCCTGGCCACAGCCACTCAGGCCCTGCAGCACAGCTGGGCCTCGGCGGACGCCCTGTTTGCCAGAGTCCCCAGCTGGGAGGCCCAGCCCATTGATACCAGGCGCCCCTTCTGCTTCTACTATGGCCACATGGCCTCCTTTGCCAAGCTGAAGATGCTGCCTGCGGTGAGGCCCAGCCACTGGCACCCCTCATGCCCCTGCCATGCTACACTGCAGCTGTCTCCATGGCAGAAGCGAAGATGCTGCTTTTGGGGCTCTGCCACTGATGTGACCCTGTCAGTCAGCCATGCTGTGAAGTTGTGCTGTAAATGCACATGGGGGTTTGACTGCCGTTAGGGGAGGAATATAGATAGATGTTTCTGCTGAGTGGCCGCTCTTGCTGGGGCTGCCTCAAACATGTGCTGGCAAACAAAGCGTGCTCAGCCGGCCTGCTGGTGCAGGAGACGGAGTCTGAGCTGGATCACATTCTGTCGCGAGGCATTGACCCCAGCATGTTGGACCCCACGCAGTGTCACAGCCACCCCGAAGCACCGCAAGAGTGGCCCAGCAAGCCAGAGCTCTGCAAATATGTGCAGCAGGTGAGGGACCAGCAGGCTTGAGCCTGGGGAGGCCAGGCCACAAGCCGTGTCATTTGGTGCTTTCGAGGCTGTTCTCCTCCACAGTGACGAAGCCAAATTCAGCAGGGCAGGCCCTGTGCAGATTTTCTCTGCTCGCTTCTCCTGACATCTGTCAGGCTGGGGTGTGCATGCTATGCACAGTAACTGCTCCCTGGTCTTGGTTCGTGCTGGAAGCCCCAAGAGACTCCGTGTCTGCAGGTGAGAGCGCTGCTGCTGGAGCGATGCCAGGCTGGGAAGGTCACCACACGCTCCATCTCCCTCGTGCTGGAGCATGATGCCATGCACCTGGAGACGCTGTGCTACATGCTGGCCCAGGTGAGCTGCACAGCCCGTCAGGCCAGCAGGTTCATGCAAGGGAGATGTGTGGCAGCCTCACCCGCAGCGACATGTGAGAGCTTTGCCGCTGGATGCCGCGTCCGCCAGACAGTGGAGCCCTCAAGGGTGACAGAGAGCCTCCTGCTCATTGCGGCCTGATGCCAGCTTGCACAGGCAGCGGCGGCACAGGCATGAACCACAGCAGTCAGACTCTGCACAGGGTCATGTCGGAGACAGCTCCCAGCTGTCTGCAGGAGCAGCGTCTTAAATTTGAAGGTGGCACAGCCGGCACCCAGGGCTCTGATGGGCTGCGCCAGAATGGCAACGGGGTGGCCAATGACCACAGCAACGGCGGCGGTGCGCATGCCAGGCGCGCGGACAGCAATGGCCGCAGCAATGGCCGCAGCAATGGCCACAGCGTGGCCAATGACGCTGCCGGGGCCGATGGCACAGCCCCGGAAGCAGCCGAGCTGGTGACAGTGCCAGGTGGCAGTGTCACCCTGGGCATCGATGTGGCCCCAGAGAGCCACTTTGTGTGGGACAATGAGGGCCCAAGGCAGCCTCCCGAGCAGGTGGCTGGCTTCAATGCCAGTGGCCGGCCTGTCAGCAACAGGGAGTTCTACCGCTTTGTGGTTGGCGCCAGGGGCTACCAGCAACCAGAGCTGTGGGCATCTGCAGACCTCCGGCTGCTGAAGCGGGATGGGAGGAGCTGCCCTGCCACGTGGACCGTGCATGTGAGGCAGTTGGCACATGAAGAGTGAAGCTGACACCTGCTGGCAGTCCATGGCCTGACCAGTGCTGCTGTTGCTCGGTCTGAGCGGTACCCTGCTGCTACTTCTGTGTGGCTGGCACTGGCATAGTCTGATGCAATGCCGCTGTGCTTGGCCTGAGTGTCAGCCATGCTGATGCTTGCGTGCTGGGCTTGTGCAGGACGACGGCTCAGCCTTTGTGCATGGGGTGGACCGCACCCAGGTGCTAGAGGAGGTGGCTGATCAGCCGGTGTTTGTCAGCCTGATTGAGGCGCAGGCCTACTGCAAGTGGGTTGACGGGCGCATCATGACAGAGGCTGAGTATGAGCTGGCCCTCGCCCAC
This sequence comes from Asterochloris sp. CNOR1, assembly GCA_963969365.1. Lineage (NCBI taxonomy): Eukaryota > Viridiplantae > Chlorophyta > Trebouxiophyceae > Trebouxiales > Trebouxiaceae > Asterochloris > Asterochloris sp. CNOR1. The sequence continues at coordinate 2,707,343 of OZ017751.1, forward strand.
AGCCAAACGAATGACAGGTGACTTGACAGGATGAGGTACCAGGCTTGTGCGTTTCTTGTTGCTCGTAGTGCGGCCAGCAGCAGCCTTGCACAAGTTGTGCATGTGCTTCAGCATCTTGGCTGAGTTCTCAGACAGCTGCAGCTACATGTGAACAGAGATTGCAGCTGTGCCTACAAACATCAGGATCACGTGACTTGCCAGCACGCTGTCAACATTCGAATTTACTGTACTGCAGATTGCGAGAATTGACCAGTGGTGGCTGGGAATGGACCAGCACCCCCTTCCTCCCCTTTGAGGGCTTTGCCCCCATGCCAGAGTACCCAGAGTACAGCACCGACTTTTTTGACGCAAACCATTTTGTCCTCAAGGGCTCCTCCCATGTCACCCTGCCCTCCATGTCCCGCCAGAGCTTCAGGAACTTCTACCAGGCTCAGTACCCTTTCCTGTTTGCCAAGTTCCGTGTCTGCCAGTGAGCACACCGTTGGCCTAAATCCCAGGTATTCCATGATACAGTGCACATCTGACTCATGGCGGTACCCACAGATATTTCTTAGCCCATGGGTCCCATCTACCCTTCTGGCAAAGTGCACCCTGCTGCATGTGCAATGAGTGTTGCCTCAGAACATATTTCCCCTAGCAAGTGTGCCCTGATGACTGTGCGATGGGTAACACTGCATTGCAGAACCACACGGCCTGAATTGCTATACACTTAACCCATAATGAAGTCCCGCACTCTCTCTAATCAAATTTTAAGCCAATGCTGTTGAGTCTGACATTGTTGCCGGCCCAAACAGACACCTTGGGGAAGTGGGGAGTTGGGCAAAAAGACAGGCTCTGTAATCAGGGTTACTAGTGCAATCAGGGGTCGATGTCAAGCACCTTTGCTGGATCCACCTTGCCATTGGAATGGTGCTTAGGCTGGGGCAGATGGTAAGCAACGCAAAATTGCTTGACACGTGAATCAAGGGCATACAGCTCAGGTTCATCCACCCCCATCTGCAGGCAGCGCAGAGGGGGGCTCAGTCTCTGACAATGTTTGACAGTCATAGAAGGTCAGCCTCACACAATGATACAGCATGGTAGCTGGCGTGCAGTGTGACTGAAAGCAATGGCTGCGCATGCCAGAGTAGCAGGAGACAAGCAGCTTGATGGGCTTGAAGCCTAACCTTCAGAAGACTTTCAGCTAGCTGGTGGAGGTAGTCACAGTTTCTGCCACTGGGACCCTCTGCTGTCGCAATCTGCTGTGCCAGGTCCTCAAGTGATGCCTTCCCCAGCCACTGTGCATTCTTCTCTGTCGCGATGAAGGTCAAAGCCTTCGAGACTATAGGGGTGGAGGAGTTACCCGCTGCAAACACATCCTGCACTTGAAGAGTGCACAGCATGTGAGTTGGGGAAGAAAGGCTGGGGCGTACTGCAGGTACGGAGTAATGGAAGCTGCTCACCAGGTACTCCCTGGTGTCGTACTGCTTTTCACGCTGTTCTAGTTCCTGCAGGATTGCATCAATGCCGTCAATGCAAGCAGTTCAAATGCTGTGCACTGATATGCAGGTACACAGATGTGGGCAGCACTGAATCTGCTTGAAGGGAAGGCTGCTGAGCCTGGGAGGCAAGGTATGCTTCCCCCAGCTTACCTCCAATCTCTTTTTCTGCTCCTCATAGCTGCCAGCAAGCAGAAAGGCGGTCCCCCAACAGACACTGTCAGGGTCCTGGATCATTGTCACCACCCGTCCTGGTGCCTTCTCAGTCCCGCGGTGATCTGTTGAGCCTTGGTGCCAGCAGCGTCTGCGACAAGCTAAAGCCTTCAGCCGATGACGCTATGGTAGCAGCAGCGTAAGCCTGACCGCAGGCAACACACCTGTAGCCCTTGACATATCCGTCCACTCTTCTTGCGTACTCAAAACCAGTCTTATAGATAATGGAGCCTGCAGAATGCAAACTTTGTGCAGATGCCTGTCTGCACATGTGAAATGAAGAGCTGTTATTTGGGGGCAGCCTTCTCACCTATGCCGAAGAGCCAAATCTCCTCATCAGAGTGCCTGCCATCGGCCTTGCCGTTGGCCTTCGTCATGGAGTTGTAGAGCTGAATCAGACAGTCTGTAAATGAAATGTGGCACCTGATGATGTGGCGCCATTTGGTTTTCCTTCTACTATTTCCTTCCAGCTCCTAGAAATGTTAGCCACTGCTCTGCTGCGCATCCTGAGGCACGTCTGCAACAAGGCCACCTGCAGGCTGGCTTGCCAGGCCTGGCAGGCAGCGCTGCAGCCTGATACCGTGTACCTCACAGTGCGGCGCTGGCTGCACCAGGAATTGTGGCCCTGGCCTCATGCTGGGTGGCTGCCGCAGCTGCAGTGGCTGTGGTACTGGCCGGCATCATGATGTGTGCGGCAGTTGCGCAGCAGGTGCGGCCACGGCAGAGCAACTTGTCCACTTGGCCTGGCATGTCTACACGTGCTGGCTATCGTGCCTCAGACCACTGCCAGGACTCAAAGCAGGGCTTCTGCCAGGGTTGCAGCAGTCTGCGGCTGTCAAAGCCAAGCTGAGCAAGCAAGGTAGTGATGTAGACAGCAACATGGCGAAGCATGCAAACTTGCTAGCAGGTGTAGTGCATGAATTCATAGCACAGCTAGGCCAATGTGTCCATCTTGGATAGCCGTACTGCATGTCTCTGCTGCCATCTTAGCTGCCTCAGCACACCAGCCTGCTTTCTTTCCCCCAGTTGAGGCCACTGTAGTAGCTACTGAGGCTCAGACTGGTCGCGCTTGACCAGGGCACCCTCCCAGAGCATCTGAACGCGCTTCGTCTGCTACAGCCCTCTTACTTAAGCCTGTCATGCCATAGAAGGACATCCACAGCTACTCAAGGCAGTCACAGGCCCACTTCACTCAGCACAGTCAAGCTCAGCCCCCTTGTGAGTTGCCCCAGGCTGTGGCATCCTTAGCCGCCTGTAAATGCAGCCTGACTCCCACACCTGCCGCAGCCCCTGATATGCCTTGAGTGCTGGGGCGTCATGTCCAACGCCAAGGCAATAGCCTTGGGTGGGCTGCTGATAGGTGGGGCCTGCTGTGCCCTGGAAGTCTGGCCTGCTGCTCCCTACATCTGAATAACGATTGCTGGTGCTCAGGCTGGCAGTCTGGCCCCCTGTGCAGCAGCCTCTGGCCGCCATGGCCAGCCTGCACAGGCTGGGATTTGCTGTGCACAACAAGGCCCTACAAGCAGCCCTCTGTGCAGCAATTTCCGCTTCAGAGAGCATGGTTTGCAACCTAAATTGAGGCATTTTACATCATTCATAGTGGTTGACATGATAATCGTAGCCATACCTACCTACGCATTCAGCAAGCCACTATGTTATAGAGCGGCCAGCCCACTGGCTATTCCTCTTGGCCTCCCTGTTCTTCACAGAATTGAAGATCTTGCCCTGAGCCGCCAGAGGATCTTGCACCTGCAAGCAAGAAAGACGTAAAGTCTCATGATGCAATGCTGAGGATGCCCAAGCTGCTACACAGAAAGCATCCCCGGGAGACCTCCTGAAGTGCACCTCTGCAACTGCGGCAAGGGACAAAGTAGTCCCTTTGGAGTCACACCAACCTCTCATGGAGCTGGTATAACCAAACAAGACGCACCATGAGATCGTCAAGGTTGTCCTTGCGCGCCATGTCATCCTTAGCATTGGGCTCCTTGGCAAACTGCAGGCGATGGCTGCGCACAGCTGCAAAGTTGTTGCCAGCAGCATCGTCATCGTCCAGGTAGCTGTCCACACGCCAGGCAGCCGGCATGGACATGTCAGCATCCTGCTTCAGCTCCTCAGCCTGCAGGCACACGAGGGCTGGAATGGCTGTGATGCGCAGCCAGCATGGCACCTCACAGTCCTGCCTCCCAACCTCAGGATGCAGGCATGCTCGGCAAGGCAGTCTGCATGCCTGTGTAAAGGCCATGCCCACAGCACAGCCTGCAGGCGCAGCAAGGGTTCGGCACACAGACAAAGCTGTCAGTGGTGAGCAGCTGGCATGGACTCGACAGCATCTTGCTTCATCTGATCGGCTGCAGGCAGCAGTTCACCCTAGGCAGTCAGGACAGGGATGTGGTCCTATATCAGCAGAGAGGTCCTGTCTTCTGTGCTCCTGGATGCCAGAGCACTGCTGCTGGCATGCACCAAACTCCAGCACAACTCTGGTCCTGCATCTTGTGCAGCTGTCAGGCCAGAGTGTTTGAGGTGCTCTGCATGGCACTGGTGCCACCAGCCACCCTGGGTCCAGGGCCCTGAGGACACCTTGGGCTCGGCTCATGGATGGCCCCATTGTACCCATGACAATGGTCACCCAACACCTAAAACAACACACTGCTTCAGCAGCTGCCTATGCTTCTGCCTGAGCTGTCTCATCTGCTCATGGACGCCGCCGCGCAGCAGCAACCGCTGCACAGCGTCACGTCACAAGCACAGCATCAATGAAAACACCTGTACATAACACGGTGCCTTGTATGCATCGCATCCGTCTGTCTCCTGCTTTCTGCCACTGCCCAGCAGCAATGAACCTTGTGCCCAGGACTTGCCATCAACAGCTCGTACCCACCATGGCTGCTGCCTCTGCTTCAGCCTCGGCCGCATCATTCTCTGCCTGCTGCCGCCGTGCAGCCACAATCTTTGCTGGGTCCGCATCAGGAACGGTCCCCGTCTGGTACTTCTTCACAAAGCGACTCAGACGATTGAGAGTGTCTTTCTGGCGGTCCTTGGTCAGCTTCAGGCGGTTCTGGTACTCCCGCCGCCGCTGCTGCCAGGGCGTCAGCAGCTCTGCTGTCTCTTTGTCTAGCTTGCCCTGTAGAAGGGGCCCACTTGTAAACTATTTGGACTTTGCTGCTTATGTGGGACAGTTGTCTGACTCAGGCAGGCCCTCCCTGTGCTGCAGAAGGCCACAGCTTGCGGACCTCAAGCCCGGCAACGCTCACAAAGCCTGCTGACCTGCTCAGATGGGCGCATGACCGCAGCCTGGGCTCTTCCCTCCAGCATAGCCTCCCTCCTCTCCATGGCCGACTGATAACTGAGCTGCGCGCCGGCAGGCCGAGGCTTGGGTGCCTCATCCTCCTCTGAGCCCTCGCTCCTTGCGCGCTTGGCGGGCTGCAGGGCAAAGATGGGTTGGGCAAGAGTGCCGGACTGGGAGGTCAGCAGTTAGTGGAACGGCTCGCTTGTCAGGCTGCAGGTGAGCTCATGCACTTGCAGGAGTGCCGATTGACAAGCTGCGATGCAGGAGTCAGGTGCCCACAGGGATGCAGCTCTTCTTGTGGGACCAACCCCAGCTTGGCACTCCCTGCTGAGGCATGCCAACAAGGCAGCACTGCCCACACCTTCAATCTGCTCAAGAGTTCAGAGCTGCTCAGCCGGCTGCAAGCACTTTGAAGTCCATAGCTGCTCAGCCGGCACCAAGCAACTTGAAGCAAATGCAGTGCGCTGACATCATGACAAGGCCCATCTGCTCAATAAGCTGCAGGCATCAGTACCTGGCACTGGCTGCCAAGTCAAGCATGGGCACAGCTTGTTCTATTGGCAGCCCAGGAAGGGAGAGAAACAAACGTCCTTGAGGGCAGCAGTTGCGTGCCAGTCCAGTACAGCCATGGCCTCAAGATGAGCTACTCAGGGCCAATCCAAAGCGCACCGGAGGAGGCAGCTCATCCTTGCCCATGGCTTTGCGCTTGGCAGCTGCCTTGCCCCGCATATCGTCTGCAAAGCTGTGCCCATTGGCCTGCTCTGCTGCTGCGCCAGACGTGCTCGGGCCGTCCTCTGCAACTGTGGGCGGCTCTCCTGCTGCTGCGCCTTGCCTGGCAGCAGCCTGCATGACACAGATGCTGCTGGTTCTCTTGTCACGCTTGCAGCGCCGACCGCATCAGCTTTGTCGCAGGCAGGTCAACAATGTGACTTAAGCATCTGTAGTTGAGCTGTTTACAGCGACATGGCAGCAGGACCACGCATACAGCTAAAACAACCTGACGGAATCAAGACAAGCAGCCATGGCAAGCACATTTTTTCTGCTGGGCCTCGCACGGAGCAGCAGCCTGTCACTGCAGCCTGGCAGCACAAGCTGAGGCTAGCAGAGCCACCTAAGAGCAGCAGCGAGGGCAGGCACCATCCTACTCAGGGCCTCATGCACTGCTCCAGCCCATCACTGCAGGTAGCTATGCCAGCAAAGCCACTTGAGGGCAGCAGCCCTGCACTGCTGAGGGCCTCCTGCACAGCAACTGTCCATTGGCGCAGCTCGTCACTGCAGCATGACAGCAGATGCTGTGCCAGCCATTGTGCCGTAAGCAGCAGCACCTTTTTACTGAGGGCCTCGCGCACAGCAGCGGCCTTGCGCCGCCGCTCCTCATCTGCAGCAGCCTCGCGCTGGCGCACTGCTTCTGCCTCCTCTGCATCGTCCTGCAGGAACCTGCAGTCAGCACGATTCCAAGCTGCCCCGTCTGAGAGGCGTCAAGGGCTGGCATGTATGCAATCAATGATGCAAGTGCTGCACAGCAGGCAGAGCGCAGCATCCAAACTTTATTTCTCCATTCCAAGCAGGCAGGAGTTGTCACAGATGTGCAGTTACACTTTCTGGCCTTCATGAGACATGAGCACAAGTGGCTGCAGTGCAAGCAGCCGCCAGGTGTGGTTAGCCTGCAGGCCGTGCATGATACAGTTTCTCCTCTCAAGCAGGCATGTAGCCAAACTGCATCATAGTGTTGTGGGGATTTGAAGTCCTGCATGGTGTCACCAGGGAGATGGGTTTTGACGTGCCACCATGGCATACTCTGTCTATCATGCATGCCCTCAGCTGCCAGGGCAGGCCACCAGGCCCAACACATCCACACCTGCTGTCCTGCACAGCGTCATGGTAGCTCCTGATCTTGGGGGCAGGGGCAGGCCCAGAGCCTCCCTCGCCCTCCTCCTCCTCTTCGTCTTCAGCAAAGGTCAGCAGCTTGCGGTTCTTGTGCTTCTCCTTGGCGGCCTTGGCAGCAGCAGCCTTGGCTGCATCAGCCCTGCACAGCACCCCGCATGATGTTTGGCGCCTTGTGCAGTGCCACTTCACACCCTTGAGGCTGGGCAGGGCGAGAGCCTGCCACCTGCCACTCCCGTGCTTCTCCTCAGCCCCCAGACATCCTTGGCCTCTGCTGCAGCTGCCTGCCCAGCCAAGAGTCTGCAGCTTGCAGGTCGTGGTATTTTCCAATGGCCAATCTGGCAGAGATCTGCTGGTGCGGCATTCCCCCGCAGCACATTGATGATTCTGACTGCAGTCTCTTCCAGCTGGCACCAGGCCATGACCCTGGCAGCGACACTGCATAGGATAGGGCGCGTCCCTTCAGCACAACCTCACTTGGCTTTGGCTGCAGCCTCCTGCTCCTCCCGCTTGGCCTTGCGCTCCTCGGGCGTCGTCCTGGGGGCCAGGTCGTCAAATGGGTTCCACAGCACCTCAGCTCGCGTGATGGCATGTGGGTCCAAGGGCTTGTCATCTGCGTCCACCTGCACCCAGCAGGCCCTGAAAGTGATTCGTGTGCCACCAAATGCAGTAAGACACTGGGAAATAAGTCATATGTTCCATGCAGGGCATCTGGCCCGTCCAGGTTTGCGAGTGCTCATACTGATGAGAGATGCTTGATCAAGGTTGTTCAGGCCAGCTTGAGAAAGGCCCTGTCCATGATTTTGCAAGAGCGACCACACACACACGCCAAGTGCTGAGCCCAGATGTGGTGTGCTACCCTCCCGTGACGACCCTTCACCTTCCGCAACGAAAGCAAGCTGTTGTTCTGGCAGGCTTCACCTCCACTTCGGAGATGTTAGCCAGGTTGAACTGGCTGTCCCCTGTGATTTTGCCAAAGATGGTGTGCCTGCGGTTCCAAGCCTGGCAGTGGTCGAACACGATGAAGAACTGGGAGTTATTGGAGTTGGGCACAATCTGGTCGTCACGATGCTCTCCTGCACAGGCCACCAGGCCCCTGCAGCGCAGGTTTGCAAGCGTGACACGCTGGCGCTGATTCAGCCCAAGTTGCAGTTGCTGCTGGCCCTGGCAAGGTTCTCAGAGCAGAGGCCCAAGAGACCAGAACTGCAGCTGTGGCTGCCAGTCTCCTGCATCGCCGGCAGAAGCCTCTGTCAGAAGATCAATGGCTGCACCCTTCTTAGCCCTGCCAGGACCCTGCAGGCCAGCGCAAGCAGGGTCAGAGCCCTGCCAGCCCTGCAGTGGAACATCTCAAGACGCCTGCACTGCAGCACACCGGGTGCTGAGCGCCAAGCCCCTACAGGCCAGCCAAGGCCATCAGATCTGCAGCGCTTCCACCACAAGCAGGAGCAGGAGCAATGCTTGTGCACGGATTGCAGCTGTTGCCAACCCTACTCGAAGGAGCAGCAGCCTGATGCCCAGGCGCCTGAGGCTGCTGCTGTGCAGAGAGAGCAGCTGCTATGCTAGTGCGTGTCCTGTCCACTATCTAGGCTGCTGCTGAAGGTGCCAGCACCCCCTTAAATGGCCAGTCAGCACTTGAAGGCAGCCTGCCTGTGCATTCAGCACAGCTCAAGGCAGGCCCCTACAGGGCAATGCAGCCCAGCCCACCTGTGCGTGAATCTCAAGCGGGAGTGGAACTCGTCCTTGAAAGGGTGACCAAAGATGGACTCGCCGCCCTCACCCGTACCTGAGGGGTCCCCACCCTGCAGGAGGCACACTGGTGGTCACACAGCCCTACCTCACTGCCGGCCATGCAGGGGTGCACCTGCTGCCTGCATTGCTACAAGTGCAGGGGCAATACCGCTGCTGATGGCCCAGCATGACTTGGACATAGCCACAAAGGCCATGCAAGTTGCTGTGCACGAAGGCCATGCACCACGAAGGCCATGCAGGTTGCTGCGCACACTTGCTATTGGCCTGCCTGCGTGTTGCATGCAGTACTATGTCCACAGGGGAGCAGCTGCAGACAACGCTCCTTGCCAGACAGCCAGTTGCCTGACTCCAGGCCTGTAGAAGGATCATCTTGCCTGCACGTAGGCACCCTTGACCATGCGGAAGAAGGGAGTGCCATCGTAATACCCCTCCGCGCACAGCTGCACGAAGTTGCGTGTAGCCTGCAGCAGCAATGCAGACATCAGCCTTGCTGGAGTCTGGACTGCTTGGGTGCCACAGACTGCATCATGGGTGCTGAGATGCAGACAGCAGGCTGCTATCAATCTCTCTGACAGTTGGACGGCGCACTCTGCCAGACCTGATGCACAATTGCAGGAGCAAGTGGGTGCTGACAGCAGCCTGCAGGGGTAAGCTGCACGTACCATGGGGGCCTCCTTAGGCCATAGCTCTATGTCCAGCGGGCCAAAGGTTGTATGCAGTACCACCTAAATCAGCAGATGGTGAGTGTTGGCTTCTGCTCTGTGCAAAAGCCCACAGGACAACAAAACCACTGCTGACTGACAAACAGGCAGATCACCTTGCCCTTGGTGGGAGGCTCTGTGGTGTAGCTTGTGCTCATAGTTTACAGGCTTGTTCAAAGTGTGCTGTCTCACTACTTGAGGAAAATCAAGTGGAGCACATACCGGTTGACCACAGCTGTGGATCCCTTGCTGCCAAAACTTATGCACGGCAAATTTTGGGCAATGCATTTCACCACAAATGGCCACAGCCTGACGGCTCTATGCTGCATGAAGCGCATCAACAACCAATCCTAATCCAAAACATGGCCATGACTGGGGCTGCACCACAGCCAGGGCAGCGCAGGCTGGCGCATAGCAAGACTATAATAGAGCAGAGGCTGGAGGACAGCGCGCGCTATGATGGCACTGCGAGGAGCCTGGAGTTCTGGGGCAGGTGCACACCTGTCTGCCTTGTGTGCTGAAGTGTCGAGCATGCTGGCATAGCACGCATCGCCAGCAGTCTCCAGCACAGGCCGCACACATCAGCGGTCGCGCCGGCCGCTTCCCCAGCACCCATCTGTCTTGAATGGGGCACCCCTGGGCTGGGAGCTGAGGCAGCTGCTCCATTGTCATTTCCCGTGAAGGGGGCACCAGCAAACATGACAGAACAGGCAGATCTCTGCCTGTTGATGTCTGAGCTTCTCGCTAGACAGCAGGGGCGGAGCTTGACATCGCTGGGTGTCCTGAAGGGGCATTTGCCCAGTCTCAGCTCTGCGGGAGGGCTGAGCAGATCTTGAACATCAAGCGGAGTGCATGCAATGCAATGGGGATCTGCATGGCATACAGTAGTGCCCAGCATCATGCGCTGGTGCCAGGGGGAACGCCTGCCTGCAGGGCAGCGCTTGACAGGGCACGACCCATGCCTGCAGGGCCACCAGGATCTACATGGCATACAAAAGCGCCCAGGCTCGTGCCCTGGTGCTGAGGGGTGCTGGCTGGGGGCCGGAGCAAGTGAAGGTCAAAGTGTGGGAGCCCCACCACCAGTGGGCGGGCAAGGCCATGTATCAGCTGTGCATTGACCTGAGGGGCTTCTATCTCAAGGTGAAACAGCTTGACCAGCTCCAGCACCGCCATGCCACCACCTGCAAACATATTGGGTCGTGGCAGCCACAGGGCATGTTGATGTCTGTGGTATGCAAGCTGCCTGACATGTCGGGAAGTGAGCTGTGCATTCACCTGAGGGGCTCCCAGCTGAAGATGAGTGGGCCATGTTGAGCAGCTTCACTACCGTTTTGATGCTGGTCAAGCAATCTGGACAGCAAGGTCTGACGGCTGTGTTGCACAAGCCCTCACGCATGTCAGACATGCAGTACTGAGAATGTCCCTGTCTGTGGCTGCAGGTTGGCCAGTTCCTGGGAGCTCGTGGCGACATCGTCCCAGACGCTGTCTGGAAGCAGCTCAGCAAGCTGCATGATCAGGTCAGCTGTCAGTTGAGCCGCAGTGTCTATATCGGCGCACAGCATTGTCTGCATCGCTGACATGCATGGTGCAGCATCACTGGGCGGCTGGCTGCACAGATGCCCCGCTCTGGCGCTGAGTGCTGCTGCCATGGTTGCCAGACCACATCACCTGACAAGGCCTCCATATGCCAGCTGCACATTAAAGCCATGGCTTGCAGGTGCCACCAATGAGTCCTGACAAGGTCAGCCGCATCATCGAGCAGGAATTAAACACAACTATTGAGGACCTGTTCGAGTCCATTGACCTGAAGAACCCCCTGGGCGCTGCATCAATTGCACAGGTACAAGGCCCACATGCGCAGCATGTTGGCCTCGCAGCTGCAGATTTCTGGCCATGTGCATCTGTCTGCAGCAAGTTTGTGCTCGGAAGCCAAGCACATCGACTGCACAGTCACAGGGCCCTGCACCATGTGGTGAACTGCTGCTGCAGCCTGCCAGGCCACGCTGATGCCTGCATGCAAGCTCAATCAGCTTTGCTTGGGGGCTGCATACTGGAGTCCAAGGGTTGCCATGCTTGTCGGTCTACGCTGCAGGTGCACAAGGGCAAGCTCAGGAGTTCAGGCATAGAAGTGGCAGTGAAGGTTCAGTATGAGGATGCTCTGGAGGTGAGCAGCCTGTTGGACCGCACCCCGCGTGCAGCATGGCTGCATGCTGGCCGCATGCTGGCAAGATGTTCACCTGACTGCACATCGCATGCATGCTGACACCTTCTGTTATTTTGTTGTTTTGCTTAGTGCTGTGTGTACTTCCAAGAAGCATAAATATGCCTAGAGTATTAGCTTCTTCTAGAGGGAGGAACACTGATGACAACAGGTCAGGCGGCCTGGCATGAACCGGCCGCCTGCCAAGCTATAGCATGCCTTTACATGCTGCCAGGCTTCTGTTCTGCAGATCATGCTGCAAGACCTGGTCAACATCAGGATCGCAGCAGCCTTCCTGCAGCTGACGGAACTGTCATTTGACCTGGTCTCCCCAGTTGACGAGCTGGGCTCGCAGATCAAGCTGGAGTTTGACTTTGAGCAGGAGGCCAAAGTGATGGACACAATTGCTGACCATCTGAAGGTCTGAATGGTTTCCTCTGGTCAGCATGTCAGTTCGTGCCAGCATGTCAGTTTTGCATAGAGCTCTCCACCACCAATTGCTCTGCACACAGACACATGCCTCCCTTGACCCTCCCCCGAGGGAAGGCAGCCCCACATGCATGCCCTTGCCACCACAGTGGTGCCAAGCCTCGCGCGCAACGGGCAGGAAGCTCTCTGAGGTGCTCTCATGCGGGTGCACAGGCAGTGCACTGGTCTCCGCTGAGCTCGACAAGCACCATCCTGATGTGCTGCAGGACTTGGAGCACCTGCGGGTCCCCCGCACCATCCCAGGCCTGGTCACGCAGCGAGTACTGATCATGACCTTCCTGCCAGGAGAGCAGATCACACACCTCCAGGTGCCCAGGCTGCCCTGCTGTCACTTTCATGTTAAAGTCTTGGAGTGCAGAATGCTCTGCCCTTCCTGCAGCTGTCCGGCCTCTGTGAGTGGGGGCCGCTCCGCTCCAGCTGTGGTCTGTGTAGACTCAGCAAGTAAGGTCTGGTCTGCTGATCCTCTGCTGTGGTCTGCCTTGAAACTGTACGTGGGGGGCGCCCAGGCCCTGTGGCAATCCTGCCTGGAGTTTTGAGAGGGCAGCGCTCCAGTGGACCCTAGTGTGTGCATCTGGGCCGCTGTGCACAGCAGATGGGAGGCGGTGGGCAGCCTCCTTGCCCTGGTCAAGGATGACAAGTCCCAGCTGCAGGTTGCTGAAAAGCAACACGAGGCAACATGCAGCCCCCAAACCTCTGCAGCTCCATTCAGTCTCAGGTGTGATGCTGAGCTGCAGAGCACTGATAGCCATGCTGGCTGCCTGCATGCTGCTGGACAGCAGGTCCTTGGCAGAGAATTGACATCTTGACCCCTCCTCACGCCTTATCACTGACTCAAGCCTTTTCTCAAAGAACCTTGCTTCGCACAACACTTTCTCATCTCTGTTTCGCCCCGTTCCCAGAGTGTGATGGGCCTGCTCAGGCGCAGTTGGAGACTGGCTCAGCAGTCAGCTATGGAGCACTGACACACATGCCGGCTGCCTGCAGGATCACATGAAGGACATGACTCCCCTGCAGCGCAAGAAGGGGGCTGCCCTGGTGCTGGCTCGCATCTGCGAGGCATATGGGCGCATGCTCCTCCTGGAAGGGCTTTTCCAGGTGGGCACCTGGTCCAGCAGGGCATTTTGGCAGTGCCTGAGGAGCTTGAAGCCCCTCGTGCATGGCTCTGCAGGGGCAGTCATATATGGCCATCTGTGATGCAGCAGGACTTCTGATTTGTTGATCATGCTGTCTGGTCAGCAGGATCTGTTGCTGCGCTAGTACCCTGTTTTAGTGCTGTCTCTGGGTGTGCTGCAGGCAGACTGTCATCCTGGCAACATCCTGGTCACTCCAGGTGGGTGCGAGACAGTTGCAACAGGCTTCCCAGTTGCATGCAGCCTGCTGTGCTTTTTACTCAGAACACTTAAGGGGATCATGCCACACTCTGGGAGTGGCAGTGTCTGCTGCAATGTGCACTCCACAGCTGCAGTGACCCTGGCTCCTCTGTTTTGGCCTGACAAGCAGCCCCGCACGCGAACAAATGTGTGTCTTTGTGCTGTCGCGCCAATGAGATCGCTGCTCGTTGGCATGTATGCTCCTAGCAGTGGATGCCTCCTAGTCCACTCATGCTCAAGCTACGGCTGTGCCCACCCTTCTGAGCCAGCTGTCTCTTCAAGCCTACCCTGCTGGCCTGCAGATGGCCACGTCGGCCTGCTGGACTATGGGCAAAGCAAGCAGCTGCCGCGCAGGGACAAGCTTGCCCTGGCCACCCTGATCATTGCGCTGACAGATGGCGACACCCTGAGCATCTCTGAGGCGCTGACCCGTCTGGGGGTGGCCACAACCAAGGAGGACCCTGAGGTCCGTGCCCAAATGGCTGTGGGCATGTTTGACACCCTTGGCAGGTAAGCAGGGCCGTGACAGGCTTGCAAGTGGCAGGCCAGAGTGCAGATGCAATTGCTGCGCAGAGGCGCTGTGGGCATTGTTGACGCCCAGAGCAGGTGAGCTGGGCAGTCACTTGGTGCAAGGCAGGACAATGCATTAGCAGGCAAGTCTGGCATTTGATGGGAAGACCCAAAGTCACATGGGAGTAGCTCATTCGCCGGGCTGCCTGCAGAGGTTTGCAAGCCTCTTTTTTACGTAAGATTCCCTTCTTTTTCTGGTCCACATGGTGATGGGCAATTGACACTCTGGGCAGGTGAGCATGCAACCCGTAGATGCAAACCTGGGCATGCAGCACAGCAGGCAAGTGTGGCCTGCTGGAGGTGTGCCGTTTTGAGGGTTGGGAGAGGACAACCTGGGCATGTAAGGTGCGCAGCCTGCCCATGTCAAAAGGCTGCATGCAAGTCTGCATTTTTGGCAGCCTTTGGCAGGCTGCAGGCAAGTCTGCATTTAGCAGCTTTTGGCAGGCTGCAGGCAGAGAATGGCAAGCAGCAATGTCTGCAAGTCTGCTGAGTGCATGACACCTCTGAATCCCCATTTCTACCTGCTCTGAGCATGTTGAGCAATGTGAGAGGTGAGCTGGCCAGGCTTGCATGCAAAGCGTTGCACATAGTGCATTTGTATTGTGCTGCATTTGGAGGTTCCAAGCAAAGCGGTGGGCCAGCCCTGGTGCGGCCAGCCCTGGTGGGGCCAGCCCTGGTGGGGCGGTGTCCTGCACCGATAATTAGTCAAGCGATGATTGAGGTGGTGGCCTCTGTACTTGTGACCACTGCAAATTTGAAGCAGTAGTCTCAGCACTTGCCCTCTGTGGCTGCAGTGCAAATCCTTTTGACCCCAACAGCCCGCTGAAGCAGAGCGCAGTTCATAAGTTTCCTCCAGACATGTTTTTCGTCCTGCGGGTGGTGCAGCTCCTCAGGTGGGCAGAGCTGTTGGCAGCAATCTTTTTGTTTGTGGTGTCTGCCCTTGGGCGGTGCAGTCAAAGCAGCATGTTGCTTGGCAGCTAGAAGTCCTCATTCTGGTACAGGTGCCACCAGAAATGATGTGCATGTCCTCGTCACAGGATGCCCTGCCAATTGCTCAGCAGGGTTTGACTTGCTGGGCTCTCGGAAGGCATGGTGTGAGGCTCTGCAGGCGCACTGCTGGCATGACACACTGCCAGCGTGGGAAGCATTACTGCGCCCTGAGGCAGTACACGCATGCTGCTGCAGAGGGCTGGCGTCCAACATGGGCGTGCAGAATTTCAGCAGTGCCCAGCAGTGGCGAGGAATCGCAATGGAGGCGCTGGAGAGACGAAGGTGGGCCATCTACATGCTCGTGCCACCCTTAAGCAAAGGCGTGCAGCGTGCCGGGCAGCCTGCTTGTGCCATGTGAAGCAAAGGTGTCAGCCTGCTGGGCAGCCTGCATGCTTGTGCCCCTCAAAGGTGTGCAGCCTTCTGGGCAGGCTGCGCCCTTGCCTTCTCAAGCAAAGCTCTCAGCTTTGCGGGCAAGTGCATGCACGTTTCAGTTTCGTTTGACTCCCTGATGAGTTGTGGCCTGCGCTTCAATTGACAACAGAAGGGCAGGCACTGGAGATCCTAGCAGGTTGTGTGACATTTTGGAATTTGATATGACACAGCATCTCACCTGACGTAGAAAGCATCTGAGAGAACAGGGCTATTGCACTGCTCTGCGTTGTTGAGCAGGCTCTGCGGTGGGTCATTGTCACCCAGAAATAGGGGGCACTCTCAGCGTTCGTTTCCAAGGAAAAGGAAGCATGGGGCACTCACAGTGGAGCTGCCTGTTTTGCAGGCAGCAGCTGAGGAGCAAGGACTGGCGCAAGGCCCTGATTGGGGACCGCTGGTTCACTGAGGGCGGATTTATTGTGGGAGGACGGCCGACTAAAGACCTGTCCTGGTTCAAAGAACTCAGAAAGCCCTTCTGGTGGGTGTGCACAGAGTACTTTCATAGATGGTGTACAGGGGTCTGCCTTTTGCCCCATGGTGGCAGGCCTACCTATGCTACCTCTCTGCACCCACACATGCATGCCCAGCAAAGATCAAGCTACCATATGGAGCTTGCTTCTGTTCATACTCTGCTCAGCAGAGAGTCTGTCTGCCTCCCTGATACAGCTCGTGCAGCTCTGAAGGAGCAGGGCTTTATGCATGGCTGACTCACCTGTGCCTGGAGGTGTCTTTCCCCTTGCAGGAGCATGCCCACATACCTGGCTCGCCCCGTCTGGATCACGCAGTACGTGCTGATGTTTCTAGCAGCAGCCCTCCTCTGGAGGAAACCTCCTCACGGCTTCAGGCACTGTTTGGTGCCCATGGTCTTCTGGACTGCAACGGTGAGGTGCTGTCTGGTAGCCTGAGCTGGCACATTCTTCAGGGGCTGCCCTCAATGGCGCCTCAGCCTGATGTGGAGGTGTCAGTGGTCAGCTGCAGTTCCACTTCACCTGCTGCTGCAGCTGGAGTGATGGTCCCATGTGTGCTGGCTGATGTGTCAGCTGGCACTGCAGGGACCCACACCTTCATCTCAGCGCTGGTTTCCTCAATGTGCACGAGCAGTCCTGTCGAGAAGGCGGGGCAGCATGGCGGCATCCTTCACTACATTGCCTATCAGTCTCAAGCATGGCAGATATGGTGACTTGTCTGCAGATTGTGCCACCCTGAGTCTGCCACCTGCTGCTCCCTGTAGATGGCCACCAACCTACTTTGGCCCATCGTGTTCTACCGCCTGCACCAAGTTGGCTGGGCGCTGGCGTGCTCCTCCCTGCACCAGATAGTGCTCTGGTACACCTGCATCTTCTTCCACTGGACTGTGGGCAGCCTGGCGGCCAGGCTGTTCCTGCCCTGCATCGCTTACGCCGCCTTTCACTTTGGGTGGAACCACTCGGTGTGGCGCCGCAACCAGCCCAGATGGCAGGGCAGCCTGCGGCTGAAGCTGGCGGAGGCGACTGCGCGTAATATGGGCCCGCCCTCAGGGCACTGGCCAGGCTCGGCGGGCTCAGCCGATATAGGTCAGCCTGATAGAACCCTTGTGCATGATGTGCTCTCACAGCAGTTAGACTGCTGTGTGGTCCAGGAAAGAGCTTGCATGATGTCATTGCAGATGCTGCTAGATGCTGACAGAGCTTTGCCTTGCATCAGGGACAGGGCATCCTGCCCAAGCCCAACTTCAGCCTGCCAGAGGCAGTCCTGATGACCCTACTTGCCTGCTGGTGTGTGACACAGGGGCTTTGTCCCCAACTCCTTGCTGACAGAGGGGGTACCTGGACCTGTTCAAGAAATCTGTGCTCCCTGCAGAAGTGAGCCATGCAGGCAATCAAGCCCACCAGCCATGACCTGTCAAGTCTTCTCTGCTGAGCCTGCTGGAGGCAACATCAATGGCTGCTGCCCCTTGCAGGTCTGAAGGACGAGGGCATACTGCCCAAGTCCAAGCCCAGCCTGCCAGAGGGGAATCCAGATCTGTCAAACGATGACGAGCAGCTGCCCAGCTGGGGCCTGCGACCCAGGCGAGCTAGTGCTGTCACTCTGGAGGCGCTTGGTGAGGACCCCTTCAAGAAGCGCAGATCCGAGCAGAGCGAAGTCAGCTCCTTTCTGCGGGAGAGGCCTCTGCCACCGCTGTGGGGCCTGCACCCAGGCATTGGGCAGCACACTAGTGGCGGGCTAGACAGCGAAGGGCCGCTCAATAACAGGCAGACTCCGCCTCCAGGAGTGTCTGGTCCCTGCCTGCGCCACTTTGGTGGGGCGAGGCCAGGGCAAAGGCTGTGCAAGGGCCGTCTGCACGGCATTCGTGCTGCTAGGCAGCAGCAGCCTCAGGAGGTCATCCCTCTCAGGTGCAGGCTGGGGCCTTGGTCTGCTGGTCTGAGGCAAGAGCGTAAGCTGTTGTGCAATGAGCGGCTTGAACTTGATTTGAGAACTGCAAGACTATTTTGAGCAAATGCTGTCTAACATTGCCCTCAGCATTTGGCATTTTCCCGCAGCTTGTAAATGCCATTCCAGTTGTGCCAGTGTGACAGCCTGAGTTCAGCTCCCCCATCTTCATATGCACAATTTTGAAGCCAAGAAAAGGCAGGATGCCAAGAAGAAAATCAATTATTGAAACGAGCATCTCGCCAGTCTAAAGGCAAGCAGCAAGTGAATCTACACCATTGTCAGGTGTGCTATACTCCTACTAGCTGAGGTATACCTGAAAGTACCACTTTGACCCGAAGGTGCCCAACTGTAGAGTAGATCTGCACGTTTTCAGCTCATCTGACTTGAGGAGGCGGGCTCGAATCAGCTGGCAAACAAGATAGTAACAAGGCAAGAGCTCTGCTGCATAGCAGTGCCATGGTGTAGCCCTCTTTGTCTGCTTTTGTTGATGCGGCTACTTGACTCAACATGCATAGGACAGCACAGCACTGCGTTGCACTGCACTTGCGTGCTGCAGGCAAGGGCCGGCGCATGCCAGCTGAGCCCAAGCCGTCAAGCAAGAGCACAGAGCTGCACTACCAGCAGAAGCATGTCCTGCGTGGCCACAGCAAGAGTGTGGTGTCTGTCAAGTTCTCTCCGAACGGGCTCTGGCTGGCAAGCGCGTCAGCAGACGCCACCCTCAAAATCTGGGATGTGCAGTCAGGGCAGCTGCTGAGGACGTGTGAGGGGCACATCAAGGTCCGTAGGCGTCCTTTGCTGTCTACACAGACTGCGACATGTTCTGACGAGTCCATAGGACCTTCCCTGCATGAGGTGCTGTATGCCACACTTGTGTAGCAATGACAAGCCTTGGGGTGCCTCAGCCTCGATGCTGAACACTAGGTGGCCCATTTGCAGCGCATTCAGCACCTCAAGCAATGCTGGAAGCGTTGCTTTGCTGAGCTTTGTATGCACGAAGGGGCCACCAGCCTATACTGTACTTGCTATGGCATCAAGCAGCGCAAGCTTCCGTAGGGCGCTCTGCAAAGCAGGGGTGCTCAAACATCTGCAGCTGCACCAGAGCGGGGGCGCATGCATCTGCTGCTGCAACACAAAGTTGCTCAGGCACCTGCCGCTGCGCTGCAGGGGTGCTCAGACGTCTGCTGGAATGCTGCTTCATCCTACCTTGCCTCAGCCTCCGATGACAATACCCTGCGCCTGTGGGATGCACAAACTGCAGAGAGCCTCAGGACGCTGGAGGGGCACACACACTATGTGTTTTGCTGCACCTTCAATCCCCAGGGGAACTTGTTGGTGAGCCTGCCTGCTTGATGGTAGCCGCTGCAGGCAGCAGCAACGCCTGGTTTGCCTGCAACCCAAGTTCATTCCTGGGGTCAGCCCCATATGTGCTAAGGTGACAGCAATCCTTGACACTGTGCTGCAAACTCATCAATGGGGCACCGGCACTGCAAGCATACCTGGCAGACAGCACCGCAAGACACTGCTCTGCCGCATCTCCAAACTGCTGGTGAGCCTGCCCGTCAAGGTAGCAGCACTGGATGACAATGCCACTTGCAACAGCAAAAGTCTGCTGCACTCTCAACCTCGAGGTGGGTGTCAGCACATTCATGTTTTCTGCTCCCAGACTGCCTGCACAGGCCACCTAGGGTCGAGTGCTGATGGGCCTGTCTGCCATGGTGGCAACACTCAAGGCCTCTATTCATCTCAAAAGATCAGCATATGTAGCTTACATCTTGGTCTTGCTGGGCAGGCAACGCTGGGCATCACGTGGGGTGGCTGGCTGCAACTCAGCCCCAGTGTCAGCGGCAGGACGCCTGGCAGTATGGGTGTGGTGGCAATGCTTGCTCTAATGTGAGCCTGCATGCTGCGTGCA
Organism: Asterochloris sp. CNOR1; assembly: GCA_963969365.1. Taxonomy (NCBI): domain Eukaryota; kingdom Viridiplantae; phylum Chlorophyta; class Trebouxiophyceae; order Trebouxiales; family Trebouxiaceae; genus Asterochloris; species Asterochloris sp. CNOR1. The sequence goes on from OZ017751.1 coordinate 2,727,026, forward strand.
AAAATGCCCACGTGTGGTGCTGTGCTGCTGCAGGTAAGTGGCAGTTTTGATGAAACGGTGCGCATCTGGGATGTGAGGGATGGCGTCTGCCTGAAGGTGAGCTCCTGTAACAAAAAGAGACAGGCCATGTTGCCAAAATGCTCCACTCAATGCCTATAGTAGCAGGGCTGTTACAGACCATTTAGGACAGCAAGTGGTCCGTGAAACTCGGCGTTTGCCTTTGCCTGTGCATGCACAGACCTGCCTGCACCGCTTTTGTTCCACATGTTTCAGCAGCAGGTGTTCCACACCAAGGTGGATTCGCCGCTTTGCCAACTGCCAGCATACAGAAGCTCTCGCGTGCATCTGCAGACCCTCCCAGCCCACTCAGACCCTGTCACAGCAGTGGACTTCCACTGCGATGGCACTTTCCTGGTGTCCAGCAGCTTTGACGGGCTGTGCCGCATCTGGAGCGCCGAGAATGGGCACTGCATGAAGACACTGATTGATGAGACCAACCCCCCGGTCTCTTTTGTGAGATTTTCGCCCAATGGGACCTACATTTTGACGGGGACGCTGGATGACCAGCTCAAGCTATGGGATTATGAGCACTGCAAGTGTGTTAAGATCTACAAAGGTGAGCCAGATTCCTGCTTGCAGCCAAAGGTGAAAACAGGGAGCTGTTGCTTGCCTGCTCTCTGCCTTGCCTCTGTGCAGCAGCATTGCAGCAGCCGGCACGGCGTCGACTGCTGGGCAGCCAAGGCTTGTCAGCATGAGTCAGCATGTTCCTGCTGAGGTGCTTCTGGGTGGAAGGCCCTCGCAGCCCACCGCAGTCAGGGAGCCCTTCTGTGCTGCAGGCCATTCGAACAAAAAGATGTGCTTGTTTGCTGATTTCCTGATCTCTGACCCCCGTGGGAAGTTTGTTGTTTGCGGCAGCGAGGACCACAGCATTTCGTTTTGGGATGTCAATAGCAAGAAGGTACGTGAATACTATTGGGGCCTGGCTTGCATTTTGTCTACCATTCAATCAGAATGCTGAGCCAGGCTGCCTCATGCCATGCAGCAAGTCCAGAAGCTCAAGGGGCGCCAATCTGCTGAGGAGGAGGGCGAGGGTCACTGCGCCCCTGTCATCTGCATCGCTGCCAGCACGCAGCACAGCCTGGTTGCTTCCTGTGCCCTGGAGCCAGACAGCACCATCAGGCTTTGGCAGGACCCAGCAGCTGCGTGATGCAGGCCTGCATGAACTGAACCTCTCTTCGTGCAGCCTTTTCTAGCTGATAGTATGGAAGCCAGTCCAATACAGGGATAATTTGGAGGGAAATTCAGCATTCAGCTGTGGGGGCAGCGGGCATGTTTAGGGTGCAGATCATCGCGACTCACAGAACGCCTTGCACATCTTGCCTCAGGGTGTAGCCCTTGCAACGCCGAGGGCCCACATTTAGTGCTTCCCGCCTCAGCCCATCGCCATGGCAGACCGTGCGAGTGAAACCCAGGCTCAGATGCAGGACACACCCACACAGCCTGGTAGACCCCGCTTCGTTGATCCGACGAGTGCCAGGCGCCAGCGGCCCAGCTCTGCAAGAACCCTGTTCTGCCTGAGCGCTGGCAAGGACAAGCCCAGTCCACCCTGCAAGCTGCGGGCTCCCAGTGCATCAGAGGATGCAGCAGAGCCCCAGCAGGAGTCACAAAGCTCCACCAGGGCACCAGCAAGAGTACGGCCCTCCACACATAGGAAGCTGTTTGGCGACGTGCCAGCACAGGCTGTGACCCCGCAATGGGAGGCTGTGCAGCAGCAGGTGAGCCACGGCTGTCACAAGGTGCTGCAGCTATGCTGCCTGTGTGCAGTCTGAACCCAGCACATGTCGTTCTGCACCCTAAGCAAATTCTAACATGACACAGTGCATTGATGTGCCATCAGCCTGGCTGCAGGAAGTGAGGCGGTGCAGAGAGGTCTGGGGCTTTGATGTGGAGCTCGGCCAGGCCATTGCCCACCCCAGATGGCAGCCACAAGCGTGGCGAGAGCCACTTGGTCACCAGCCCACCAGTTGCACCAAATGACTGCATGTAATCTAGTGAGAAACAACCTTGAAGTAGTACTTTGAGCAGCTGAGCATCAGCAACTGCTGCATTACCCAGTACTCAGGCTGTCATTGAATCCGCCACTTGCTGCTCTTCTTCAAAGACCACGTGCATAGGTTCTGCAGGCTGGCACTTTGTGCCGTACAAGACCAGCAAGCCTGCCATGATGTCAGTGATGCTGGGAGGCCAGCTGGCAACAGCTTGCCTGCAGCCTGAGCTGTTCTCATGCAGATGCAAGTCAGGATAGATGGCTTTCACAGGTTCAGAAAGCTCAGTCCTGTTGCGCATTAGATCGAAACAGTTGTGCCTGTACCAATGGCATGAGACTCTCATGAAATTAATCAACTTTCTGCACGCGTTTGGGGCATAGGTGCCCCTTTGTGCCAGGCACAAAGGCACGGCACAGCAGGAAGCAAGCCATGTCTACACACATAATGGCTGGCGTGCACCCAGCGTTGACTTGGGCCCGTGCTGTTCAAGAGTTCTACGGGATCTAACGCCGTGGTGTCACTGGCACCTTGTTGCTCTTGGCAGCGTCCAGCTGGCGCTGCAACCGCTCCTGCATGAAGCCATCAGTGGCCTGGTTGTTCAGGGGCATGGCGGATCAGCACGGGCTGATACTGGTAGACCCCAAGCAAGTGCAGCAAGGTGTGTGCCAGAGCCGCCGTGGTCCGCGGTCTGCATCATGAAGTTGACAGGAAAGCATACCTGGAGCTGTGAGGACACCAGCGCTGTAGCCTCTTGCTGCTTGATCTTGTCTTTCAGGGACACAATCTCCCCCTGCACAGCGCAGCACAGCAGAAGCAATCAGCATGGGCTGATTGGCACACCAGGCCAGGGAAGTGGGGTATGGGAGGGACCCTGTGGTCGCTGCATGTCACAAAAGCACGGCAAGCAGGCAGCTCCTGATGGCGCGCACAACTGTTACATCATGAGAGCAAATGAGTGCCCAACTTGCCTGCAAGAATCTGGTTTCTTCAAGGTGCATGGCCACCGGGACAACGCCCTCATCCTTGTAGCCACCCTGCACCTCCCTCCCAGCAGCACGAGCTGCGACAGCACCTGTGGACATCGAGACAGTGTTGCACTGCAGCCTGCTAGGCTCTGCGGGTGCTGACTGTTGACAGGTGCGACTGAGCAATCCAAGCCTTGGAGGCAGTGGGAATTGACACAGGGTGAGGGCCCAGCTGAGCATGCTCCTGCAGACCCTGTTGTTCACAAGGGTCCATACTTGCTGGTGATGTGTGTCCAGTCGGAAGACCAGGCACTCATTTTTCGCAACCTAGCACACCTGTGCGGGTGAGCTGCTCGTTGAGAATTGTTATCTCCTGCTGTAGCTCCCAGCACTGGTCCTCAGCTGCCTGCGCATCACAAGCGTGTGCTCAAGGCAAAGTCCAAAAGAGTGGCAAACTGCCCAGACTTGTTGCCTTCAGTAGCATGGATGCAACCAATCTGCGTAGCAAACCATCATCCTTGACAAACCTTGAGGTCTGTGTTGGCTCCAGCCAGTTGACGGCCAGTCATAGCAGCAACCTGCTCTGCCTCCTCCACACGTGCTGCAGCGCGGGCCAGGTCTGCCTTATTCTGGCGCTACAGTGCCACAGAAATGTAGACGTCAGCACGTACTTGCACACACTTATTGTCTCAGCAGCTGATGCTGAAGCATGGCAACAATTTAGGCTCCAGCATGAGACTGCATACTTGTGATGCCACGACATGTGGCTCCAAGTGCGCAAGTGCAGGGGAGCACTCACTGCCAAAAGGGTGCAGGGTACTAGAGCGCATGGAGGATTCACCCTATGCAGACAGCAGCGTAGTATTGTGCTGCAGACTTGGGCTCATATGACACTCAGCCCGCACCTGCACAGCCAGCAGCGTTGCCTGATCCTCTGCAGCCTCCTCCAGCTGGCGCTTCAGGTCCAGGATGCTATTCTGCAGCTCCTGCAGGGGGGAAAAGTACAGCAGAAGTCGGTAGCGATGCCTGGAAGTAGGCACCGCCCGGTTGCAGGGGAGCACACAGCATAGTGTCGCAGGTGCAGCAGAAGGCGGCAAAGAGGTTGTGGTGATGGCAGGCTGCAGCATGGCCCAGTAGAGCATGTAAGCTCAGCATGGCCCAGCAGAGGTGGCTGGGCATAGCTTGCCCGAGCAGGTCTTTGCAGTCTTGATTGCTTTGCCTGCACAGCCAAGTCCTACATCAGTCTGCGAAGCAGCTGCCACTGTAACACCCATGCTCATGAAAGCCACCTGCATGAAGGTTGCATTGCGCGAAATGACCTGCCTGCCTGTAGCTTGCAGCTTGCCCATCGTGTTCTACCTGCCTGTTGGCCTGCACAGTCTGCTCCAACCCTTCTCAGCCGCGCTGCAGTCCTGACGACCCACCTTGTTCCTGACCTCTGTCTGCTCCGCAGCTGCCACCTTTTTGAAGGCTGCATCCAGCTCCCTGTCCTTGGCGCGAATCGTGTTAGTGGCAGCCTTGAGGTCCTCAGCCAGCTGGGAGTTGTTGGCCTTCAGGGCCTTCACGCTGGCATCCAAAGCCGCCACCTGGTCCGAGAACTTTTTGCCCTGCGGGGTCAGCACCATACTGTAACGTTCCTCTTCGAGAAGGGATCCTGGCATAGCATGCACCTGTTCCTCAATTCTAAGTGAGCTTGATGAGGGATGAATGCAGGCGACATTCATGGCAGCAGTGGCCTGATGTGGTAAGATGTTGGACCTGCATAGCTGCACCTGTAATGCTGGGTGCAGCATGATGAGCAGTTAGTTGTCCAGGCTGATGTCAAGGGGTGCATGGCCTACACCCAGGAGGGGCAGCTCCTGATGCAGTTTTTGACGTGATTGTCTCGGCTGTGATTGGCATCTGCAGGCAATGCTGCACAGGTAGACTGGCTGCCTGCCCATGGCAGCATGTTATGGGCATGACATGCAGCCTGGGGCCAGGGACAGCACGTCGCAAAAAACAGCGCACAATATTGCCTCCTTGCTGTTGTTTTAGAACAGGCAAAGGACACAGCAGTCAGTGGCCTGGGGGTCTGCCAGCAGCCTTGCCTTGGGCATCTTGTACAGCTTCTGTGTGAGCTTGTCTGCCTCCCGGTTGGCAGCAGCAGACTGCGACATGGCCTTCTGCTTGTCCGCCTCGGCCTTGCGCAGGTCCTGGATGGCGGCTGCAAGCTTCTCTGCAGGCAGACAGGGCAGCCACTTGGGACAACACCAGCTGCACAACAGCCTGTCTGCACACCAGTCGACATGCAATCTACAGAGTCAAGGTGTTGGCGTTCCTTCTCATGCCATGCCGGCAGCAGGGCAGGCTGAGGCCACACCACTGCCTGCTGGTATCCAGACAGACTGAAAGCTGCTGATGAAGGCAGCATGCCAAGTGTTGTTTCTGCGCAGCACACCCAGCAGTCTGCATGGTGATCATCATGCTTGCTGTCTCAGAATCTCCTGAACCTTGCTGCTGCAGCTCGGCAGCCAGGGCACTCGTGCTCAGCAGCAAGCGCCTGGTCTGGAATTTGACAGCTGCCAGGCAAGAGGCCCCCCTGCTGTGAGAATGCAATGAAACAGCAGCATTAAGCGCAGTGTGCTCACGCTCGACCAGATGGCACACCTGAGACCCAAGTATGCAGCAGGAATGCAGGCCCAAAGGTGCTCACGCTCTGCAGCCAGCGCACGGTCCTGCTGCTTGCTGCCCTCAGCAGCCGCCTTGGCCAGCGCCTTGTCCTTGGTGGCCACTGTCCCCAGCAGCACATTTGCCTGCAATCAGGTAGCATGCCACTTTCGATGCTAAGCCAACCCAGAGCAGCACCGTGATGGAGCACGCGCCACAGCACGTCCTGCCTGCAGCAAGACAGCCTGCCAGGTGAGTGCTGATCTCATGCTGTGTCTTGCACCGCTCATACCGGTCTTCCAGCATTGTGCTTGCTGCACCTCCCCTGGTGCCTGCACCAGAGATGGGGGCCCTCAGGTGCTTGCTTCTTATGGCAGAGCAAGGCTCCACCTTGTCATGCACCCTCTCCAGCTGCCTCGAGACATCAAAAGATACTGCTGCTCCACAGTGCAAGCTTGAATGGCAGCAGCTCCAGGTCCTCTTGAACCCGCTCCAGCTGTCAGCAGCGGGCCCATATGGAGCCTCTGCAACTTGACTAGCTCAAGGACAGCAAGAACCTCACCTCACCCTGCACCTTCTCCAGCTCCCTGTGGCTGGCCCGCAGCTCATTGCGCAGGCGGTCATACTCAAACTGCAGCCCCGCACTGCCAGGCGCCTCTGTAGCACCTGGCAGCCCCCCGCTGAGGCTGGCCCGCAGGGGGTTGCCGCTCAGGCTTCCCTCCCCGCCGCTGCTGCTGCCCAGGGAAGCCCTGTCCCGCGCCGTCTGGCTGCCGCTCGCCGGCCGCCCCACCAGCCGGCTGCTGACCCCCAGCGAGCTCCGCCCCCTGGCGGTCTGGCTGCCGTTGCTGATGCGGGTGGTGCTGGGCCCTGTGGAGGTGCGCTCGCGGGCAGTCTGGCTCCCATCGCGAAGGGCCTCGCTGCTCGCCCGGCGGTTCTGGGCAATGCTGGACCTGTGCGCAACAGAGAAGAATTGGCCTGTGGGCAGCATAGGGCGCACTTGATACAAAGGGTCCGCTTTGAGGGAGCGAGACTCTGCAGTTGGCTTGGGGCCAGTGTACATAGCTGGTGCTGCAATGGGAGACTCTGCATCAGCACCGAAGCCAGACACGCACAGCTTGATCACTGCAGTTCCAGGTGTGAGTTGCAGGGAAAGGTGTGATGCTGGGCTGTGAGAGGCAGCGGGGCCTCCCAGTCTGCACCTCAGTCTGCCAGCCACGCAGCCCCGCAAGCGCCCTCAACATGCAGCCCACCTGACGGCCCCAGACCCAGTCCCTAAGGCTGGCGGTGCCCCGCCGCCGCTGCTGCGCCTGCCTGTGGAACCCAGTCCTCCTGACGTGCTGGCCCTCGCAGTCTGGCTCCCATCATTCCCAGTGCTACCCCTGCTGCGGCGCAGGAAACTGTGCCTGGCAGTCTGGCTGCCGTCACTGCTCCTCTGCTGGAAGGAGAGCCTTGCACTCTGGCTGCCATCGTTGCCCTGCAGGAAATGATAGGCGATGCCCTGTTGCTCTTGTAAGGCAACATTCCATATGGTCAGATGCTCAGGCAGCCTGGCTCCCATCATTGCAGTGCAGGGGAGGACTGTATCATTCAGGACTGCAGTTCGCAAACAGCCTGGGCACTTCTAAGTCCTGCCAGATGAGAGGCAGCTTCCCCTGTGTAGGTGTGCTCGCATGCAGTGCGACTGTGTGAACTGTGAACCTGCAGGGACCCAAGTCAGCAGCAGGACGCACTGCACACACCTGTCGCGCAGCGCTCTCCCGTGCAGTCTGGCTGCCATCATTGCCTCCCAGGGTGCTGCTGCGGCTCAGCCTGCTCTGCAGCGGCACAGAGCCATCCAGGCTCTGCCTCAGGGAGGCAGTGCGGCTGGTCGGGCTGCTACCTGCGTGTGGGCTGCCCATGCGACCTGCACCCATGCCAGCCATGGACAGCCTGCAGACATGGACACATAAGTGGTGGGTGTGAGCCCCAAAAGGGTCACTGAGCTGGCAGGTGCTGCTAGGAATTGATGAGCTCACTCGCGGTGTAATGCTGTGATGACATGCCAATATGCCTGACTTGCAGCCACAGGCAGCAGCATGCCTAAGGGCAGCCCCATCAACAAGGAGGTTCCCTGGGGCTCCCAGCAGATCCCTCAATTGATCAGCGCAGGCATGTCTGTAGCTCTCAAATTGTGCGCCAGCATTGCTTGTGGCCAGGCTGGGCATCCCATGCCCTTGTATTTACAACAGGTGGCAGCCATCACATAGTCTGGTCTCCTCCAGTGCAGTCAGGGGCACGGGGACAAGGTTGGAGACAGTTTGCGCATCTAGCTTGTGACCTGCTGTCTCCCGCTCCAGCTGGGCTTCCCTGCGCAGTTGCGCTTCCCCGCGCCTGGCCGGCTTTTGGTGACTGGCCTGGGGTGTTTGCATTCTCTGAGCTCACAGGGGTCACCAGCCCTCCCGCGGCGCTGTTCTGCATGACGGCATGGAGCAGCAACCCTCAGTGTCCCCCGAAAGAGATGAGATGCCCGGCTACAGAGGGCACACAGAGCCACCATGTGAAATGCCAGCGAGGAGAAGCTAGACCACTTAGCTGGAGGCTTGCTCGCTATCCCCCATTGCACAGGGGAAACAGTGAGGCCAGCCGCAGGGATGCACATGCGTGATCAGCACATGCTGACCCAAGCGGTGCCTTCACCAAAGGTAAGGCGGCAGCAACAAGCAATGCTGCAGGGGGCCCATTCTGACCAAGGGCGTGTTGACCAGCTTGCTCCTGGGGGCTCTGGGGGGTGTTCCTGAGGTAGGCACGTTGTCCCGCGACACACTGGTGGCCACAGGCGTAAGCACACTGCAGGCAGGGGTCCGGCAACACATGGGAAAAGCTTTGGGAAACATTGAGGAGCCTGGCGATCCAACATCAGCAGCATGAGGCTGGGAACAGGCTGCTGGCTTACAGCAGAGCCGCTGTGAAGTGGCTATGCATGAGGGCTCCACCGTGCTCTGAGCGGCTGATGCCGGACCAGGCCAGCAGTGCATGTTGAGCAGCCATCCTGCTGGGGTGCCCTACAGCAGCTGCCAGCTGTCCCCACAGGTGTGCACAGGCTGCAGTGCATGAGCACTTTAGCGGGTTTACATGTGGTTGGCAGACTGACCTGGCAGTACATGCCAAGCAGCCACATTGCTGGACGGCGTCACAGCAGCTGGCAGCATGTCTTCCAGAGACCCCAGCAGAGCAGTCAGACTGCAAGCCAGGTTGCAGGAGTAATTCTCCCTGCAGCCCTGCTCTCAGCAAGCTCCTGTCTGGACTGTTCTTTGCAATAAGGCCTGCGCCTTTGGCCTGCAAACCCAGCAAGGCTCACCCAGGCGATGCCTTTGCGCCAGGTGTTCCAGATGCTGAGTGAGCATCAAAGAACTGATCCACATCCGTGTCTGAGATAGCCCCCGTCAGGACTGCCCCTGGCACATCATCCAGCAGACTGAAGTCTTCCATCTGTTGTGCTCTTGCCAAATGCAAGGGAGTCGACAGCCTCTGTGGTCAAGGCAGCAACGTCAGAACAAGCATACTCTGCAAGTCTGCAAGCACAGCAAGACAACAAAGGTTCCAGTGGCAACGGCTCTCAACCACCTGTGGCTACTTTGACTCTCGGTCAGCACGTCTCTTGTTCAGATCTGGGTATTCTGACGTTCAGCAGGGGCCTAAAGAGCCTCTGAGCTGGCGGAGCACAGGCAGCATGAAAGAAGTTGAAGAAGATAATGAAACCACCGAAACACTTGGACATTCAGTGCCATGCTTGCGCAGTTGCGGAGCCCAGCAGCACCAACACACGCAGCTTCCTGTACCTGCTTCAGGAAGACTGAGCATTAGATTCACCATACTCCAGTTGTACCTGCATGAGACATGGTCAGAGCCTGGTTCTTCACCAGGCATGGAAATGTCTGGATCTACGTCCCAAATCTTATAGGTGTGATTGTGATGGTGTGCGTCATTGGCGCCATGCTCACAATGGTGCCCTTGCCTGCAGGCTATGCCAGGGTACTGACCATGCTGTTCGGATTCAGCATTGCCCAGCGCCACCCTGTCGCATTTGTCATTGCCTACTTTCTAGCGTGAGGAAGCTTCGCTGGTCCCTGCCTCTATGCCTGCCTGTTTGACCCAGCACGACCACATGCTTGGCTGCCCCTGTCCGGCAGATTTGTGGCAGATGAGACCGACGGCAGATATGCGCGCAAGTTCCAGCAGACGTCCACGCTGGGTGGAGTGTTGGATATGGTCACAGACAGGTGCAGCATGAGAGAGACGCTCTGATTGTGCCAGCAATGCTGGCAGGCGCTGCACTCATCAGCCTCTGACAACCGGCAAGCATGTCTCAGACTTGCCCAGGCTGACCCTCACTACAAGCAGCCCGCGCTGTGCTGTGCAGGGTGTCCACCACTGGCCTGCTACTGCTGTTGACAGCGGCATACCCCCACCTGCAATTGTACTTCATGCTGCTGGTCACTCTGGACCTGGCGAGCCACTGGTACCAGATGTATGCTACCCTCGCAGCCGGAGGCATCACTCACAAGGTGCAGGGAAGCACCTGCGCCCTGTTGCTGCAACACATGGCTGTTCTCGACAAAACTGTTGCTTCTGCTTCCTGCTATATCTTACTTGTGCCTTGCAGCAGCAGCACTGCTTTTGAGGTGCAGGGGTGTGTTAAGATATGCATTGTGCAGTGCCAGGCGCTTGTTGTTGTTATAGATTGGCAGGTGGCCGCCTTACATTGGCTCTTTGCTGCATCAGCTTTTTGGAAGTTACTGCCTTGTGGAGCACAAGCACTGCTCCTGCACATGACGTCACAGCAGGATTCATGATGCATGCAGCTGAAGCACTCACAGCCTGCCTGCTGTCACTGCAGGCGTGACCTGCACTTTCAGCTTGCACAAGCAACACTGGCCCATCTGAGCTTAGCCATGCTGCCTGTGCAGGACATTGACAGCCACAGCATGCTGGTCCGGTACTATTACCAGCACAGGATCTTCATGGGCTTCTGCTGTGTCTCAGTTGAGGTTCTGTATTTGCTGGTGAGTGCTTTGTCCACATGAAAGGCCATCATCTGCCTTTAGCATGACCAGACTGCCCACCCCCCGTTGTTCTGCAGATCTTCTTGGCAGGTAACAATCGCTTTAGAGAAGCTCACAGGATACACCTGCCCCTGCCAAAGCAGGCGGCAGTTCAGATCTGCCAACATGTGCCAGGTCAGCCCCGTGTGCGGCGCTTTCATTGGTTCAGGCAGCACTTTTGCCCAGGCTGTGATGAGTACAGAACTCTGTCTGCAGGGTGTGAGCAGGAGCAGTTTCCCATGCTTCTGGTCCTGGCATGTCTTTGTTTACCAGGGGCATTGATCAAGCAGTTCATCAATATTGTCCAGTTGCGAAACGCCATGTCTGATCTGATTGTCCTCGATCGCCACAGAGATCAGGCAAAGAGGGGATGAAACCCCAGATTTAGAATTCCTTTGGGCGAGGGTTTTGGCCAAGCTGCACGTGGGCTCAGCTGCAATCAGCACCACAGGGAACAGGCAGCAACATCAACATGCTGCGCCAGGTTTCCAAAGGCGTTGCCAGCAGGCTGCTGTCTAGCTCACAAGCCTGCACCCCCTGTGCTGCACTGACACAGTGCAGGCACCAGACCACAGCAGGTAGGCAAGTTGCAGGAATGGTGGCAATCATCTGATGCCATGCACTGAACATCTGAGACCCGCCACCTGCAGAGCTGAAGTCGACAAATCCCACTCAGAGGGAGGCCCCCAAGAGTCTTGCAGGAGGTGAGTGCTGTGATCAATAGAATCGGGAACAGATGCCCTCTCTGGATTTCGTACTGCACACTAAGTCCCTGGTCCCATCTGCAGTTCTTGATGAGAGCGCGCAAACCCTCTTTCTGACAGAGATGGCCAGGGGTCTGCTACTGACCCTCAAGACCTTCTTTGAGCCCAAGGTCACGGTGAGCACCGTAGCGCCCTCGGCCCTCTTGGCAGGCAGAGCTGCACTGGTGGTGACCAATGCAGCCAAGGCTGACCCATCAGGCAGTAAGCAGACTGCCCTGGCTGTCTTGGCCATTGCCAGGAATTGCATCGTCAGCAAGGGGCTAAGGCTGCCTGCCCAGCTCACCCCCACTGTGCGACTCCACCAGCAGAGGCGCCCAGTGAGAGTCACCCCTGCCTGCTGCAGATCAACTACCCCTTTGAGAAGAGCCAGGTCAGTCCCCGCTTCCGGGGGGAACACGTCCTGCGGCGCTACCCCACCGGCGAGGAGCGCTGCATAGCCTGCAAGCTGTGTGAGGCGGTGAGCAAGCAACACACCAATGGTCGCCAACAATACACAAGCATGTGGCATCGCAGCCAGGATGAGCTCCTCAGCCTTACTCGAGCTATGCCCTTTGCTCAGTGCAGCCTGCTGTCTTTCTGTGTTGTGTGCAGCACTCCTTGAAGCGTTGGCAGCACCTGCTCAGGATTCCCTGGAATGGGAGGGACAGGCAGAATGGCACAGAGAGGGTGGGGCCCCCTGTCTTCCAGGTGCCTGAGCTGACTTGTGCACCTGTGGGCCTGCAGGTCTGCCCGGCCCAGGCCATCTCGATTGAGGCAGAGGAGCGCGAAGATGGCTCCAGACGGACCACTCGGTCAGTTTTGAGAGTGATGCCCTCTGTTGTGTGCGGGCAACAACACGTCCTGGGGAGTTTGTGTGTCTGTTGGGCTGGCAACACCATCTCTCTTCTGCTGTGAGCATCACAGCCAGAGCCTGCCACAGGGTGCTGTGCTCAAGGCTCTGCAGGCTCGTGTGTGCCTGTGCAATGGCTGGACGGCATTGTGGGGCCAACCTTTGGGCCCTTATAGGTTCTGTGACGGCAGCAGCCAGAGTGGCAGCCCATGGGGACCTGGTGTCTGCTGACACAAGGCATATGTGGGGTGGCTGCAGGTACGACCTGGACATGACCAAGTGCATCTACTGCGGTTTCTGCCAGGAGGCCTGCCCGGTGGATGCCATCGTGGAGGGGCCCAACTTTGAGTTCTCCACAGAGACACATGAGGTCCGCATCCATAACTTCTGTCACTGCAAGGGCAACCTCAAAGGGTCCTCTGCAATTTGGCATGTGCCTGGCAGGCTTCCCTGCATTCATTCTCCATCACATGCTGTATGCTGTTGTTCAGCTATGGCAGCTGCCCCTGCCAGCTTCCTGACTCGGCTCTTCATGCTGTGTTGCAGGAGCTGCTTTATGACAAGCAGAAGCTGCTGGAGTGTGGTGACAGGTGATCAGAATGTGCTGGGCATATTCTGTCGGGTGTGCAACTGTCACCATCAGCACTGTTAGCTCACTGCATGCACTGATCCATGTGATGCTGCCATTCAGGTGGGAGACAGAGATTGCAGCAAACTTGAAGGCAGAGTCCCTGTACCGCTAGATGATGCATGACCCTCCAGAGCTGGCCTTGAACTCTTTAACTTCATCCAAAACTTTGTGTGGTGATCACAGGACAGTTGACGCCTCAGAGGGACGTTGGGGTTGGTGATTTTCACTGACAGGCAGGGCACTGCTACTGTGCACAATGCACCACTGAGTCTTCAGACGGGGACAGCACTGACATCACTAAAGCACTATGGTAGACTACACCTAGGCTACGAGTTGTTTCTCAAGTTCTCCTTGTCTGACATACAAGCTGACCCTGTGGCAGCCCCTCTGCGTGGCGGCTTGACATTGCCACTGCAGGCTGCCCCTCCACCGAAAGCTGGCTGCACACCCTCAGCTGCATGCCCCTGCTCTTGGCCACTGCAGCTGCATGCTTCAGGGCCCAGGTGGCCAGGCTTGGGGTCCCACCTGCTGCTGGCGGCGGCCATGCACTGCTGGGGGGCTGTAGCTGCAGCTGTGCTGCGGGCAGCCTTGGCCCGGGGTGCTGGCGGGGTGCTGCCAGCGCCACCCACAGGGGACAAGAACTGCCTGATGGACAGCTGCGTGGCTCCTGCTCCTGCAGTTGCGTCCTCCGCCTGCCGCTTCAAGGCTGAGCGCGGCTGTGCCTGCAGCATGCATCACTATCCTGTGCAGCATTCATTGATGCAGCTGCACCCTGAGGCTGCCGCCTGACAGCCGTGACTGCAGCAGAGCAGGTACAGGCACTGTGCCGCAGGGCCCTTTGCATCCTGCACGTTGCTTCCAAGGTGGGTGCTGGCTGTGCCTCCTGCACCGCATATTATGTGCCTGCCTGCATCATAGTGCACGTCCAGCTTTCTGGAGGCACCAGGTGAGTCTCATTGTGCCATGCCTTGAGCCACTCCTCAAACTGTTGGAAGGGCTGCTTGCAGCCATGCCACAGTGCAAGGCAGCACTGAGGCACAGCACTGGGAGGTCCAGTAGAGGGGGTTCAGAGGGCTTGCCAAGCACTTTTACTGCACAACTCTTGTCCAGGAGCTGCATCAGCAAGCTGCAGCTGGCTGCTCCTGAGCGACGCAGCGGTGCAACCCAGCTCCTGTGGGCAGCACTGGCTGCACCCGGCACGCTTCACAGGTGATTGACTCCAATATGCTTCAACGTGCTGCTTGCAACGCTGCACCAAGTGCCTCATCGCAGACCACCCACTTGACACATTGTTCTCCACCCAAATGAGTCTAGCACAGCTTGCAGAAGCACCTCAGATGCCCAGTGTGCTGCAGTGTGAGCTGAGTCCAGCCTGGGTTTTGCCGGATGCATTCAGCCTACAATGCATGACAAGCATCACCCTCCAGCATGCTGCATCAGCACTCGAGCTTAAAAGCACCCAGGCCCCAGAGGCCTACCCAGGGATGCCCTCCGGCTTGCCGCGGCGTGAGCGGAGGCCTGCCTGGTCCCATGCCTGTCAGGCCGCCACCAGGCTCAGTGCCCTCTTGCCGCTGCCTGGGGCCCGCCACACTGGGTGTTTGCTGCATAGGGACTGCAAAGCCGCCCAGAGGTGCCAAGCTGCTGCTGGGGCCAAGGTCTGTGCTGCGCTGCAGGGGCCGCCCCTCTGCGGCTGCTTCGGCCGCAGCTGCATGCTGCTCCCTGCAGCACACGGTAACGTCTTGGAGACTGCCTAGGTTCAAACAGCAGCACAAGCCGCTCAGCGCGCCCTCAATCAAACGCCCTTGCGCAGTGGCAGCACAGAGTCTGCACATGATGCTCGCTACATCTGCATCTCCTGCACCACTGGCAGCAGTGCTGTCATGATAAGGGAAGGCTGAGCTGACGGGTGTGACTGCTCGGTCCTTATTCAGGCCTGACAGCCGCCAGACAGCAGGTAGTGACGCTGGGCCCCATCCCGGCAGGGTCCGGGTGCCGCACAGGCACAGTGCAGCGCTCCTGCCGCACCCTCAGTGCACCATGGCAGCAGTCCTGCCCAGGCAGGTGCTCCTGGCCTGCTGGGCAGACCTTGTGGCTCTTGGCCAGGCAGGCGTCAGACTGCAGCGGTTGTCACTGCCCCCAACACAGACACTGTCCACATGCTGCACACGCGGAGGACCTTGATCCCGCCGCGCCTGCTGTGCACCACCTTGTCACGTCAGATGCAGGCTGACCTGAGCTGCTGGGAGCCGCTGATGCCCTCCGCGTCCAGGTGCAAGTCTGTGGACTCCCTCCCTGAGCCGCAGGTTCCCACACCCTCCACTGCTGCGAGACCCACCCTCTCGGGGGTGACCTTTGCCTGCAGTGCAGGCACTGAGGCTGGTCCCGGCAGGTGGGCGCCTTCAGCTCTGTGAGACTGCTGCCCACAGCCTGGCTGCCCCGGCCTCAATGAGTATTGAGCAATCAAGGACTGCTGCCAGGATGCAATGCAAACAGCCTGGCTGGACTCCTAGACACTGGCCCACCATCCCCAGCTGCCGCTGCCTCAGCACCCACAGTCCCTTCTAGAATAGAAGCGCCCACAGCCTGCCACCTGTGCACAGGCAGGCACCTTGAGGCTGTCATGGGCTCACTAAACTGGCTCCACAGGCTGCAAAACTCTCAGAGTCTCAAAGTACAGACTGCTGTGCCCAGAGCGTGCAGCTCACTGCTGACAGGTCACACGCTGCAAGCTGAGCATAACTGATGTGCAGCCTGCGGAAGCTGGAATACGCTTACAACCCCTGGGCCGCAGGTGTGCAGCTGCCTCCCACATCTTGCAGATTGCAAGCGGCGCATAGCTCACCCGGACTGGCTGCCCAGGAACTTGTAGGCAAAAGGCTGCATGCTCTGGGCACTCCAGTTTGTACCCAGGAAAGGTGAGCATGCTCCAGGCATGCAAATGGCAAGCTGCAGCCAGCTCACCCAGACTGGCTGCCGGGCTTTCAGGGGCCACTCAGTGCGATCCACCTTCCACACCCGCAGGCTGCAGTCGTCGCTGCAGGTGGCCACTGTGTTGGGCTCGCTGGCGCACCAGGCTGCCCCTGTTACCTCGTTGGAGTGCCCCTCCAGCAGGTAGGGCAGGGCATCTGGGCGAGCCACCTGCAGCCCCAGGGGAGGGCTTTGCTCTTGAGTCAGCCCCCTGCAGTGGAGTCAAGGCAGGGCATCTGGCCAGGCTACCCGCAGCATAAAGGACATCTGGACACGCTACCCACAGCTCGAAGGACAATGGGCGAGCCACCTGCAGGGCTAGGGGAGGGCATGACATCTGAGTCTGCTCAGTGTTGCTGACGTCAAGGCATGGCATCTGCACAAGCCACCTGCAGCCTGGAGAAGTCAGTGAGTAACACAGCAGGATGGATGTGGGCACATGAGCACTGTGTTGCGGACAGCCCCTGCAGCCTTGTACAGTTGGGACCCCGACCCCTGCGGGGCGTCCCCAACAGGTAGATGCTGCCAGCAGATCAGAAGGTCAGGCCGCATGCATGTCTGCAGGGCCTGCAGGTGCAGCAGGGGCTCACCGACCAGACATAGCCATATCTGTCAGAGCTGCCAGAAAGAATGTGCTCCCCATCAGGGCTGAAGGCAGCCTTGATGTAGAAGGAGCGGAAGGAGTGGCCGCCGAACTTGGCCAGGGGGGGCTGCTGGGGGCGCAGCACATCGTACAGGTAGTGGGTGTGGTTGCTCACAGACACAAGCAGGCGGGACCCTGCAAAGACATGAAGCAAGCTGTCAGAAGCAAGGGGTGCAACCTGCTGGCTTGCCTGATCAGTGCAAGTTGTGGGGGTGGGGGGGGGTGGGGGGGTTGATCAGGTGGCTCGCACTCACTAGCAGGCATGAACCTGCAAGGAACATTTGTATTTAAAAAGTTTCTGTTGCGGGCCAATGTATGCTGTGCTGCATTTTGCACAGACGGTGAGCGTGGCTGCTCAGCATCACCAGCATGGGGCTTCTGCAGGGGCAATCAAGGCACCAACGCGTGGTGTACTGTGCGGTGTGGGTGCTGACAAGGAACCTGAAGCCTGCAGGGCCCCAGCTGCAGGTTCCAAATGCAACAATCGGCAGGTCTCTCAGGCAACAACATGGGAGTGGCTGCCAGCCATTTCCAGCAAGCAGGAGCCCACAGGGCTAGTGCGTCGAATCATCTAGGTCACTGAGGTGTGCAGACCGGCTGACTGCAGACCAAGGTGCCTGCAGCGCCATAGGAGTGGCGCCTGTCTTCCCCAGAAGTTTGTCACTGCGGAGGCCGCAAATGGCCGCACCTGTGGGGTCTAGGGCCATGCAGCTGATACCGTGGGGTTGCAGGCGCTTGGCACTCGTGTGGGGGCCAATGCGGGCTACCGGCGGCACCTGCACCAGAGTACAGGGCAAAGTTGCTTCAGCATGCAATTGCAGGGCAGGGCTGCTCAATGTTCACAGAAGGCTGATGCACCAGGTCCAACTCAGAGTCTGAGATGCAGCAGTCACACTCCCACAGAAAGGTGACAACTGGCTCGAGTAACGCTGGTGCATGTGTGGCCGCAGAGCACGTCACAAACTGCTGTGCACAGCTCTCACCGCATCAAGCGGTGCCTCAGGCTCAACACCAGCGGAGATGTGAGCTGCCGCCGCAGACAGGAACCGCATGTCCCACACCTTGACCAGGCCATCTGCAGCTCCTGCAGGTCTAGCAAGCGGCCATGAGCAGCCCTGCAGGTTCCAGCTGCACTACCCCTGTGGTGCAGCTGTTGCACCCTGCAGCAGGTATGCAGTCCCCATGGGTGCCACTCACAGCTCCTGCAGAAGCAACAGCGGACACCAATTTTGGGGTAGCCTGCACTTCCGTTCGAGATCTACTGCAACCGTTTTGGAGGACAGAGACCAAGATCACTGGCATAGCTGTCAGGTGGGCCATGTACCAGGACAGCTGCCATTGCCAAAGACAAACAGCTGCTTTGATGTTATCGCGAGGCGCACCAGATGTGGCAATGAGGTGGTCGTCATGCAGGAAGACAACGCAGGTCACGCTCTGCTTGATCGTGCCCTGCACAGCAAAGGTTGCACATGTCACACAGTGCAGCACGCCGCAGTCAAGCTGCTGCACCGATGTGGTTGCATCCTTGCTGTGAGGGTGGGTGCAAATTTACAGCAAGAATTCCATCACAAAAGCAAGAGGATTCAGTATATGTGCAGCGCAGGTACCAGCAGCTGAAAACAGAAGGTACATCAAGCGTTGAAGGTTTGTCTGCAGCTGCTGAGTACGATCTTCTGCCCAGCAGGCCAGCGCAGGGCTGCCTGTGGCTGGAGAAGAAGCAGAGCTCAGAACACACCAGAGCTTTCCGTGCAAGATCTGACAGATTAGACCCTTAGCATACTGGGCTGTGAAGCGCCTCCGCAAATGCTGTTGGTGCTGTCGGAAAAGTTTCCACAAGGAGCAGGGGTCCATGTCAGTCAATTGACCCTAGCTGCAGTTGCTGACCCTACCTTTCAACCTAACCAGTGCGGGATGGCGCCCAGGCCAGCATTAACCTGCCACCACACTGTGCCCATGCTGCCACTCAGGGCAATTTTCACTCTGAGAACGCATGCACGCATGCCTGCTGCCAGAGCTCCTCACCATGACAACGCTGTCCTTCCTGCGCTTGCGGTGGCTGGGGGGGAAGAAGGTGTGGGCGTCTGACACTTTGGCCACCTGCGTGTGGGCAGGGCAGCCGCCATACCGCCCTGTTGCCACTCGCGCGTCCCACAGCATCAGGGCCCCATCCCGCCCTCCTGCAGCCACACAGACAGGGATGGAAGAAAGTGAGAAACAGCTGAGCTTCAGGCCTAGCTGTTGGGTTGCTCAGATCTGCATGTAAAGTTCCCAACTCGAGAGCTACTTGATAGCCTCATCACACAGACCAGCCTGCAGGCTCACGAGTGCCATGCGTGCTGCGCAGAGTACTCTTAGGCCACCTGGGCACAGCACCAGGGCCCAAGGCTGCCCCCTGCAGGCAGCACAGACCAGTAAGCAGGCTCATGCACAGCTCAAGAGCCGCAGCTGCCTGCCGTCCACAATGGGTCGGCCCAAGAGCAGCATAAGGGACCCCATCCTGCCCACCTGCAGGAGTAAGGGAATGGGGAACCCATCCCGCGCATCCATTTGTGTCTCCAGGGCCAATGTGCGGTGCTGAGTCTAGAGTAGACCACTTTCACAGGGAAGCATGTGTGTTTGCAAGCCTGGGCGGGGCGGATGGCGCACTGTGTCTTTGCAAGCCTGGGCGGGGCGGATGGCGCACTGTTTCTCTGCAAGCCTGGGCGGGGCGGCTGGGGCGAGCACCCACCGTGGGTGGGCAAATCAGCTGTTTGGCCACCCGCAAGCCTGGGCAGTGCAACCTCCGCGCCAACCGTGAGCATCCCAGCTGTTTGACTGCCTGACAACCTGGGCGGTACGGTGTGAGGTGCTTGTCACAGCTGTGTGGCTGCCAGATGCGCTGTGCGCACAGATGTGCCTGGGCAGTCACTTGCCTCAGCAAGCAGCCAGCAGCTGGGCGGAGACTTAGACTGCCCTCTACATGGGACACACTCCTAAATTGCAGCATCTCACACAGGGCCACATGCGCGCCAGCCACTCAGTAGCTGTATGCGGCTCCTGGCGTGTGAACTCCTGCTGGTCAGAGCCCTCACCTGAGGCGATGACCTGCTGGCAGCTGGGCTGGGTGGCCACACTCTTGACCGAGCCTGAGTGGCCCTCAAACACTCCCAGAGCTGCAGCTCGCCCCGCGTCCCACAGGCGCACCGTCTCATCACCCGAGGCTGTCAGGATGCAGGCATCGTCCTGCAGGCACACCTGGTGCCCTGCGAGGCGGCTGCCATGGGGCTGGACATGCAGCTGATGAGACAGTACACACCTGTGCAGTGCTATGCTGGATTCCTGAGCAGACATGGGACACCAGCTCAGGAGGGAGGGCTACAATGCAGCCCGATTAACAAGCTAATGGCAGTGGCCGCGGCAGCGTCACTGCCAGGTCTGCAGGGCTCTGTTGTGTGGCTGTTAATGCAGGCTGATCTGCAGGGCTGCCAGGGGGGAGGAGGGCCAAAGCAGGAATTGCTAGCCCTGCTTTCAAATGGCGGCCTTCAGGGCTTTTCTGTGGCAGCAGCGCAACAGCCCAGCCCAGCTGTTGGCTGGCTGCACCATCCAACAGGTGCCCCTTGCCAGCAAAGGAAGACGCGGCATCTACCCCGCTGACCTGGCACCACTTCACATCAAAAATGGCGTTGTTGTGCGCCACCCAGTGGGCAGCCGGTCGCGGGCCGCTGGCAGCGAGGCCACCTGTTGAGGTGGGCAGCTGCTGCGCTGTGTTGATCACTGAGACATACCCCTCCTCATCCACCACTGCCAGATGTTGCCCACGGCGCTCAGTCTGCAGAAAAGGTAAGGGAGTGTGAGATCAACAATTGGTCCAAGGGAGATACAATGTAGTGACAGGCAGGTGCTGCTCCGGCGCTGAGTCTGCCACATCGATGGGGGAGTATCAGAACAACACCGTTTCAGGGGAGAGCCTGTGCTGTGAAAGTCAGGTGCTGGCCCCAGCACTGCGTCTGCATACTGAGCTGTGATGTTGAAGGGGACCCACTTGCAGTGCTGGAGCTGGCGACAGGCAACTGATGCTTGCCCCGGCGCTGAGTCTGCACAATGAGTGGTCGTGTGTTACACAGAGGGTTTCAGGGGAGAGGCTGTCGTGCTGCAGCCAGTGACAGGCAGGTGCTGAGTCTGCACTGAGTTCAAGTATTTAAGTGACGTGTTTTGGGGAAGGGCAGTGCTGAAGCCCGTGACAGGTGGTGCTGCCCAAGGCATTGAATGCGCACGGGCTGAAACCTGCAACCTCCCTGTTCAAAGTCACAGCAGGGAGATGTGTTCTCAGCAAATCGGCAGCAGCCATGGCCTAGCCAGGTGCTGCCTCGGCAGAACATCACGCACACAAGTGAAGCCAGTTTGCAGGAATGTTGGGTTGAGATGCAGCAGCACTTGCACCGCTTGGTTTGATGGCCAGCAGCTGCATCCCTGCAGGGTGCAGCCCCCAGGCTGAGTCCGCATGTGGGCTGGAGGAGCAGCGTTGAACAAGGCCAAGGCAGCAATCTGCTCTTGACCGGCGTCTCAGACAAAGGTTGATGAGGTAAGTGATCAGGAGGCAGAGAGCAGCAGACGCTTGGCTGGTGGTGCACAACTGCAAGCCCAGCTTGGCAGATTCGCTGACAACAGTGATGACTAGATGCTGTGTGCAGGCACCGGCCAACCCTGCTAAAAGGAGCCTTTCTGTACAGCAAACGATGTGGACCAGCATCCTGCACTGCCGGGGTGGCTAGCAATAATGCCTTACATATGCCTGCAGGGTGCAGTACAGGGCTGCAGATCCTTGACCATCAGCACAGCACATGATGGCGGCCTGCCTCATGGATCTCAAAACCTGTGCAATCATCTGATCCAGCGTAAGCAGGCAAGCCCACCTGGCCGAAGTGGCAGGTGAAGGGGGGTGTGCTTTTGCCCTCTACAGAGGTGTGGTGAACTTTGCCAGTGCCCTGCGCACGCCTGCTGCTGCTAAGATCCTGAAGCCAGGGCGCATGGCCAACTGCAGGGCAAAGGAAGAAGGAACTGGGCGCGCTGCGTGAAGGCTCTCAATGACACCTGGGCAGCTGCATGGCAGGGAGGCAATGCCAGCCTGCACTCTTCAGGCATCCACAAGTTCTCACTTGGTTGCCCAGTCAGCCTTGAATCGAGTAGAGCTCTGCAGAACATCGCACGTGAGGCCCCAACGGGTGCTATGGCGAAAGCGGTGCACTACAACACGCCTGACTGGCCCACATCGCGGGCAACCCAATTGACGGATTGCTATGACGCGGGATAGCTGATTGCTGCGTGCTGTGAGTTTGACTGTTGACTGCTGGCTTCAGAATCAGCTTCACCTGCATACCAACAGGCAGTTGCTTAATTCTGCAAGACGTCATGAAGAGGATGCGGGGACCTGCAGTAATCTGAAAATTGCCTTAGCTGTGACAGGCAGGGGGCGTCAGATTTTGTCAGGCCCTGGCAGCACATGTGGGCAGGTTGTGAGCCAGTGCTGGCTGTTCTCAAGCAGCCAATGGTGGTGGAAGCACAAGCGAACCTCAGATGCTGCAGATGCAGTGCCTGTTGTGGTGTCTCCAAGCTTGCTGGCTGCAGATTGCACAAGATGAGATCTGTGGGCGCACAGCTTTTGGGGTTTCAGCACCATGTCAGCCATTGCCCTGGAGGTCTTGCATGTGTCAAGGGCCAGAGGAAGAGATGTCCAGCGCTGCAAGGATTGGCCACATATATGGGGCACTCTGTGGTGTCCAAGCCGTCACGCATGCAACAGAGGAAACATGATGATGACAGGCTTGTGTGTCCTCACCATTGTAATCTGTGCAGGTTCTCATACCTGATGGCATAAGTGTGATGCTCTGGCTGTACCTGGGGGCCCAAATGCAGCAGGCATGTCAACATGACCACACCTTTGATGTCAATGCCAGGAGAAAATCGTCAAGCAAACACCTGGATCCTATTTGCACGGCAGGGCAATCAGTGAAACTCCGGAATCTGTCAACAAAACTTCAAGGCCGAGGCCCTTGATGGGCATTGGTCCAAAAATATTTGTGCAGGCCTGTTTTCATCTTCTCAGGGAGCTCTCAGGGAGCGCCTCAACACGATCTGTGGGCAGACAGAGGGGCAGGCAAGAAGTAGTGAAGGGCTGAGAACGCAGGCTGGAAACAGCAAAATTGTCAACAACATGTGACGATGGGGGAGCTCAAGGCGAAGGCGGGTCCTGCTTAGCAACACCTGCTTCACTTGCTCCTGCAGCGAGTGCTGCTGCAGCCTGCTTTTTGCGGTACTCCATTGCAGCGAGCATGGCGCCCCTCACCCGCCCAGATGCAGCTGGATTCACGCGCATGGGCTGCCTCACAGGCTGAGGCACTGCCTCAGGCCGAGGGGCTGGAGAGGCAGCTGCAGCCTCCCTGGTCCCCTCCGACACTGCAGACTCAACATGTGGCTCTCCCACAAGCTGTTCAGGGTCGCTGCAGGAGTCTGCGGAAGCCAAATGTGAGCAGCTGGCAGCCTCATCAGCTGCTGGAGCCACCTGGCTCAGCTGCCTCTTGTATGCCAGAGCAGCAGCCAGCTTGGACCCAGGGCTCAGCTTGCCCGACGTGCCGCTGTTGGCGTTTATTTTGGTGAAGCTGGTGGGCAGCGCAGGCCTCGTCTCTGCAGCAGCAGAGGACGGGATGCCTGAGACAAGAGGGCTGCAGTGGGTCCATGCTTACAGGTTGCCTGTGCAATCGAGAGGGCATCTCCTGGGGACACACACTTCGCTGCAAGCCTGGCCCACGCACAGCCTGCCCACGCATCTGCGAGTCTGTCCACTGCGTTTCTGAGGGTAAACGCACTGTGTTGCATGCCTGGCAGACAGCAAGTCTGCGCAGTGGCCAGAGCATCCACAGCAATGCTGAGGGGCACACTCACGCGGCGGCATGCCTGCCATCACCCATTACCATTTCAATGGTTCTGATTTTGGTTTTCAAAACAGGGCTCACCAGTGACACCTCCGCCAGCAGGCGGCCGCATGCTCAAGCTCGCCAGATTGTGGCGCAAGCCGACAGCGTCCGCCATGAGCCGCTCCCTGAGGGCAACATAGGTTTGGTACTTCTCCAGCAGCCAGGGTATGCCTGCAGGCACCAGAACACAGAGCTCCTGTCAGCCGCCAAAGGGAAGGGCGCCCCCTGTGTGGGTATCACAGAGTAGGGACCCTGCCAGAGCAGCACTCTCCATCCATTTCAGCTGTTCACAAAGCCACTGCATCTCAGCCCCTAACAGCTGCTCTAGGAAGGGGCTCGCTGCCAGAGCAGGACTTGCAGCCTTACGTCACGGTGCCACAAAATGCCCTCACTGGCCTGGGACTGGCCAGGCATGTTGCCGGAGGTGTCACTGCCCCTGCAGACTCTGCGCTTGCAGGGCTGAAGGCAGACGTTACTGCCAGTCATGCAGCACTGCACGAGCAGCTGTGACCACTCCTGCCAGGCAGGACTAACCTGCAGCCTCAACATCCCGAATGGTGGCCTTGCGGTCATTTTCTGCTGCAAATGCCACAGTCCAGGGCTCCAGCTCCCCCTGCAGGGCTCGATACTCCCGCAGCTGAGCCATGTACACGTTGAGCGCCTACAGGGCAGGCAGGCGGTCAGTGACAGCAGGGGTGTCAAGTCAGCGGCAGGCAGACACACACGGTCAAGTGTCAGGCAGCAGAGAGCAGCAGATCATCAGGCCGATGGTCCATGTAAGCACAGGCGTCATGCATTTGTCCAAAGAGGCAAGAGCCGCCGCTCATATCGAATAATTGATGAGAAGCGCTTGCATTGGCCAACAAGCAGAGGGTCACGTGTTGAGATTGGCTTCAGGGCTGAAGCGGTCTGCTGCAGCACTCAGTTTGTGCATTCACATGGCAACATAAGGGGGTGAGTTGGGCCAGGATACTACAGGGTAAGGCACAGTTGAATGCCCTTGGCAAGCCCACCTGAGTCCTGCCACGAGCGTTCTTGTTGCTCTTGGCTGAGGAACCTCCCCCTCGCGATGGCCCCGCCCCTCCGTGAGGGCCCATGCTGGCTAGCGACACATCAACAGGCGCTTCTGTGACACCGAGCGGACGCTCCTCCTCATCTGCAGCAAGCTTTGCTTTGTGAAGGACCTGCTGCATGTAGTGGCTACAGAGGCAGGCTCTCAAGTAAGAGTGCACAGCCTCGGCAGTAAGCCAGTATATAGTGCCGCTGAGACACAAACGCATATGCAGGGCGTCAAGGGGTGCAGCTCTGTGCCCAGGCCTTCCCTTGCCACACAGTGCGAGGCTGTGCGGCTCCGGGCTGCAAAAGCAAGTAGAACCCCAATGTGCAGAGCTCTAGTGAAACCCTGCTCACCATCTGATGACAATGCCTCTTGGATCTCAGGCTTGAGGTCTGCAGGCAGGCTGAGCGGCTCTGTCTCCGGAACTGGAGGGGCACTGGACTCCAAAGCGCCTGGATGCACAGCCTGCAGCTCCTGCTTGCGGGCTGCATGGCGCTTGCGCTGGCTATCTGAGATCTTGGCACGGTGCTCAGCACTTTTGGGCTTGCCGCGATTTCTGTGGGGTTTGAGCTCCTGCAGCGCGCACATGCCTATTCTGAGCTGGGGTTTGTGCAACAAGGAGCCCAGCAGGCAGCCCAGCAAGGCCCCAGCCCTGTTCAGCTGCACATCGTGCATGAGGGTCACTCTGAGCAGGCTGTGTGCAGTAGACGACCAGCCCAGCCAGGCCCCAGCAGGGGCACACAATGTACCCACTGTGTGCAGCATGCACGGGGGCCAGTGCATGGGCGCCAGGGATTGGGGTCCACTGCAGAGCGCATCGCAGGCACAGCTGCTCACCTGGCAGGGCGCAAACCCCTCTGCTGCTGCCTGCACATGCATCCGCATCCTGCCAACAGCACGATGCAGGCTGAACCTGAAATTCATACCCTGCATTGCATGGAGAGGGCCTTTGAAGCAGCATGCAGGGTGGACCTGTCTATTGCCAATGCAGGTCACAATAACCTCACAGCATAGAGACGGCGGCCCAGCTAACTCATAATGACAATGCCGCACTGCAGAGAGACTTATCCCAGAAGGGACGACAGCGGCCTGTTCACTGGGCAAGTAAGCCACCTTGCAGCGTTCCCGTTGCTGCTCCCGGCGCTGTGGATTGGCCAGCCAGGCCTGTTTGCAGCTCTGGCTGATCTTCTGACGGCGCTCCATTGGCAAGACGTACCTTGGTACGCCCACAGCATGGCTCTGAGCTTGTGCCAAGCACGAGCCGACAGCCTGCACAAGCTTCAGGGCATAGGCTACAGATTTTGAGACTGACCAGCAGCATGTGCAACGGCTTAGGCAGCACAGCAGTAAGCAGAGGCACTATGAGCTGCCTAAGAGCATTTAATCCCACTCTTTTCATGGGGGCAGGGCTTCGGTGGCCATGCTCAGGTGGAAGGCATCAGGCCTGCACTGGTATGTGGCCTGGCCGGGCCTGGACTGACCTTCAGCGCAGGCACCACAGGTGATTCTCTTAGGTGCGGCACAGCAGGACCGACCGGCACAAGATCCAGGGGTATCCCCTGTCTGAGCGCTGCAGATGTGTGCGGCTCTGTTTGAGGGGAGGCTGCTGCAGTCTCTAGGCTGCTTGCAGGTCTGCGAAACTTGCCAGATCTGGCCCCACCTTCAGCAAGCCAGCATGCTGTCAGGGTCACTGCATGCATGGCATGCAACAGGATCGCAGTCTCCCTTACCGTTATACAACACCCTGCAGAAGCTTGATGTACGCACTCGACCTGCCTGCGGCAATTGCATGCACTTTGCACAGCAATGCCAAGCGGTGAGTGCCTGTGGGCCTCCTTGGATCAGCAGGTGTTAGGGTTCACAGAAGGCAAGTAGTCTTGCTGAGGCTTCAATCTCGTGACAGTGTCGGTCCAGCATGGGCGGGCCTGAGCTTGTGATTTCCTATCCCCCAGCCTCGCCTCCGTTGGCCGTCATAGCCGCCGCTGATCTGGCCGGCCTGTCGATGGATCTGGTCCCAGATGCAAAGCTTGCCAAGGACAGCAGCCCTGTGCTGCTGATCAAGTCTGCTAGGTGCCAGTGCCCATCTGTATGGTCTTGAATGGCCTGGTGTTGCTGTGTAACTGGCTGCTGATGGCACATCTGGCTGCGCAGGGAAGAGCTCATTGGTATTGCTGCCATCCTGCGCTTCATTGCACGCTCTGGAAAGCAGGAGGCAAAGCTCTATGGGGCTAACGCCCTGTCAGCGACACAGGCAAGCAGGTTCCTCAATGCCACAACCAAGTGTCCAGTTGCTGGCACCTTTGCAACACCTACAGCTGCAGCTGCCCTGAGGGACTGCACTTGCTTCCGCAGGTGGACCAATGGCTGGACTACTCGCCAGCCATCACCACTGGCGGCGGCCTTCAGTCAGCAGTCGATTTTGCAGACCAGTACCTCTCTCTGCGGATGTGGTTTGCAGGCTATGACATGTCCATTGCGGATCTGGCTGTCTGGGGGCAGCTGCAAGGTGGGCGTGTAGCCATGGCATGGGTATGAATCTGATGAGGTACCCTGGCCATTTGGCACCAGTATTCATGGGCTGTCTGGTTGCTGAGCAGCATCAAGCAGTTGCATGTCTGGCTCAGTGGATGCGTCCCAGCCTGCAAAACCTGCTCCCAGGCTGCCACGGCTGCGTTGCCTGGCACTAGGGTTGCTGTGCAGCCAGCCAGGATGAGCAACGAGCGCTCTGCATTGCCCCGACCTGATGCCTAACCCCTACTCATCTGTGCAGGGGCTGCTCTGCAGAGTCACTCATGTTGCCGGTGACAATCACCTGACATGATCGACAGTAGACCCTGAGTCCTGCCTGTTGTCTTGTGCAGGGGCTGCCCTGCAGTGGGACAAGATGCGCAAGGCAGGCGCCCACTCCCACCTCAGCCGCTGGTACGACTTCATGAACCAGCTGGCTCCGCTGGCTGTGGTGCTGGACAAGCACCGCCCCAAGAGGTTGACGGCCCCTGAGTACTTCAAGGCTCGTGCAGAGGCTGGCAAGGGGGGTGGAGGTGAGCAGCTCTGCCTGCAGCAGCTGCCCTGTACTGCAAATATGTGTTGCTTAATGTGCCTCACCAAAGCGCTGTATGGGTGCTGCCTGCACTGGGTGCCTTGGGCTGCTGTGGCTGAATTGCCTCCAAACCGATGACTGCACAATGCGGCAGGCTGTTTCCTGTTGACCAGCTGGCAGCCTTGTGTCAGACTTCATGCCATTTCCTCAAGGTGCTTGCCATATTTTAGGTGCTGACCTTGCACTCACATGCAGCAGTCTGTCCTTGGGCTTGAAAGCACACGGTGTGGCTGTGCTGCAGACACGGGCTCCTTTGACATCAAGCTAAAGGATGCCGAGATGGGCAAGGTGGTCACTAGGTTCCCGCCCGAACCCTCGGGCTACCTTCATGTCGGGCATGCTAAGGCCGCGCTGCTGAATCAGCATTTTGCCACCATGTACAAGGGGCAGCTGCGGCTTCGTTTCGATGACACCAATCCCTCCAAGGTGAGGCTGAGGCCCATCTGTTTGGGATGTGGATGGCAGCTTTACCAGCAGCTACCACTGGGTTGGTAACCTGCCCACAGACAGCATGCAGGCATTCTGCAACGCCATATGAAACTCTCAAACCTGAACCGCCAGGGTGCACAGGCGTTGCAGCACATCATGGTTGCTGCTTGACTAGTCAAGCTCCTTGCTGTGCAGGAGAAGGATGAATACGTTGAGAACATATTGAGTGACATCGCTGCCCTGGGCCTCAAGTACGACAAGCTGACCTACACCAGCGACTACTTTGATCTCATGCTGGAGCTGGCACCCAAGCTCATCAAGGCTGGCAAAATCTATGCAGATGACACTCCCCTCCTGCAGATGCGCGAGGTGAGCTTCTTCTGCTGTTCATGCTGCCTGTCACTGCGCTTGTTTGAGGGCCCTGAGTCCTCCTTGATGGGCTGCAACAGCAGCAGTGCAGGAACGGGACAGGGCAGTCACCAGCTGTCCGGTGTCGAGCAGCCTGCAGCTGGCCCTGACAAGGGAGCAGGGCAGCCTTTCACTTTGACGCGCTTGCCCCTTTGAGCCAGAAGCAGCGCAGACTGCCAAGCTGACATGCCTGGCCTTCAAGCCAGAAGCAGGACAGACTGCCAAGCTGACATGCCTGCCCCTTTGAGCTGCTGCTGGTGTGGACTAGCTTTGAGGCTGCCTGCTACCTGGCCATACTTGCAGCCAGCAGCCATGCAAGCTTGCCTCCTCTGCTCCTGGCAGAACTGCACCGTTTCACTTCAGAAGGACACCCAACAATGCACTTTCCTCGTGCAGGAGCGCATGGACGGCATTGAGTCCCAGCGGCGAGACCGCTCCGTGGAGGAGAGCATCCAAGTCTGGCAGGAGATGCAGAAGGGGTCCCCTGAGGGTCTGAAGAACTGCATGCGCTGGAAGATCAGCATGACTAACCCCAACAAGGCCATGCGAGATCCTGTAGCCTACCGCTGCAACTTGACGCCCCACCACAAGACTGGGATCAAGTACAAGGTTGGTTAGCGGCTGCACAGGGGCATCATACCGGGACCTGGTTTTGGCCAGTGTGCGCAAGGCTCCTCCTGCTCTGGACTTGTTGGGCATGAAGGGCCGCCGTTCTTCAGGCAGAGATCGTTGCCCATGCCGAGCCTGCCTACTTCCTAGTCAATATGATGAGCCATTGCGGCCGTCAGGCTGCCACTAAAGCAACTCAGATGTAATCAGACACCCTGGCGCCTTCCTGCTGTTGACCAGGCTGCATCACGTCACATGCCTCCTACACAATGTCAATCGCCTGTCGAAAAAGCAGAGGCTGCAGAGGAGCAGGGATTGACCTGCTCCCGTGAATCAGCCTCTCGTCATCTTCAGGCACAGCGAAGCCACTGGTTTTGGGTGAGGGCGGGGACCCCTTCTCATGATCTAGCCCTCAATCACCAGTGCGACATGCCACACCATTGTTGCTGCTTCTGCTCACCTGCCAGGCTCTAGCACTGCCAGACGTGATTGCATCCTGCCCTCCCAGCTGTGGCTTCAGCTGGCTGGCCTTGGACGTAGCGCATCAGCGCATCAGCGCAACTGCACCGATGCCCGCACCTGCAGCAGGCCAGCCAGCCAAATGCCCCTCACTCCCTTTGCCACCCAGTGCCATGCTAAAGTGATTTTGGGCCCAGTGCCTGTAGGTGTATCCCACTTATGACCTGGCCTGCCCCTTTGTGGATGCCCTGGAGGGGGTGACTCATGCCCTGCGCACAAGCGAGTACAAGGACAGAGAGGTGAGCCATCTGTCACTGCTGTCTTTGGGGAGTGAATACACACCTCTCGCTCACTTTGCATATCAACTGCCTAAGGGAGGCTGGCAGCTGAGTATGCGCTGGTAGCTGGTCTGTTGGCATGCCGGGCTGGCGCTCCACTGAGTTGAAGAGTCAAACTGTTGCCTTTGCTGTCCAACTGAAGTTGTGGCCGGACCTGATGAATGTGGGCAGCCCCTGCATGCCTTCCTGCTTCCCTGCCTCACACCTTTCTAAGCAGGCAGCACTCCTGCTGACCACTTTCTGCAGGACCTCTTCTACACCTCAGTGGGCTGCAGAAGCTGGTTGTGTGCCTGTGTCACTTGCTTGCTGGCTGCTTCCCACCTGCTCCTCACATGCATCCACCAGGTGCATCGATGCAGATGCTCTGTCACCCACATGCTGCTCCCTGCAAGGGCGTCAGCCGTGCACTCAAGCACATGATGCCGCCTGGCACTGCCACCATCAATGTGCACTGCCACTGGCTGCAGGTCCAGTACTATTGGATCCTGAAGGCTGAGCAGGAGGTTTGGCCAGGGCTGCCTCAAGTGTGGCTGTGGGACTTCAGCCGCCTCAGCTTTGTGCACACGGTGCTGTCCAAGCGCAAGCTGGCCTGGTTCGTGGAGAAGAGGCATGTGGGGGGGTGGGATGACCCACGCTTCCCCACTGTACAGGCAAGCAACCTGCACCTCTGCTGCATGCCAACTGCTACAGCCCAGCCCAGCTGCATGTGTTCAGCATCACCTGATCCTTCTGGGCAGGTTGTGCGCGGTCCACCCTGTAAACTCGAGCCTTGCGCCTGGCCAGGTGCCCAGTCAGCCAGGATTGCACGCTCACAGCGCTTGCGAGCATGTCCTCAAGCCTGCTGCAGGCCACCGAGATGAGTCATACTGCTACAGATCCTTGCTCCTCTGCGATGTTGTGTGGTTCAGTTCACGTTTGCAGTCTATCGACATCTGATGCACATTGTGCCTATAGGGCATCTTCCGGCGGGGTCTCCAGCTGCAGGCGCTGAAGGACTTTATTCTGGGGCAGGGTGCCAGCAAGGCCACCACGCTGCAGGACTGGGAGAAGCTGTGGGCTTTCAATAAGAAGGTGAGAGCATACCTGCTGCAGCACTAGTGGTCTTGGCTGCTGCTGCAAGCAGCGCCGCATAGAGGCATGGCTTGTCTGCTGTTTGCGTTTGTCTGCTGTGGTGATAGCAGTAGGAGCAGCCGCCCCGGGGGCATATATAGGCTGCTGCTCTGCGATGTGCCTCCCTGCAGGGGTGCTGCACGTCAATCCTGCATGCCGCTGGCCTGCTTCTAGGCTTCACACTTGTGCTGGTTCTGCAGCCTGTCAGCCCATGCATTCCAGCAGTCCCTTCTCGCGCTAAGCTCAAAGCGGCCTGCCGCTGCTGCAGATCATCGATCCTGTGTGCCCGCGGCACACTGCTGTAAAATCAGAGGGCAGGGTCCTGCTGCAGCTGAGCGATGGCCCCAAGCAGCCGGAAGTGGTCATTTTGCCCCGTCACAAGAAGTACGAGGCTGCTGGCAAGAAGGCGACCACTATGACCAAGGTACGCTGCCAGCCGCAGATACAGTGCTGGCTGAGTTGGCGCCCTGAGGGGCTGGGGGTTGCCCTGCTGCTGCAAGCGCCGTTTATTACAGGCCTTAAGGCGCAAACGCTGACGCAGCCAGCCATCGTTGCTTGCCTGTGGTCCCTGCAATGGCTCTGTCTGATCTAGCAGTAATGCCAGCAGCACGGCTACTGTGGCCATGCAGAGTGTACCACTGGCAAGCTGATCAAGTACAAGCCCCTGATGCAGCTGGCCTGTCAAGTGCAGGACGTCTGGCTGGAGCAGGAGGATGCCCAGCTGCTGCATGACGGCGAGGAGGTGACCCTCATGGACTGGGGGAATGCCATTGTTGAGAAGGTGCAGCGGGGCGCAGATGGGCACACTGTGACAGGTGAGCTTGTGTGGGGCAGGCGGCTGACGTGCTGTGAGGCAGGCAGGTCTGCCTCTGCTGGAGCCTGGGTATCTTTGTAGCCTTGGTAATAAGTTGTATGCTTTAGTCAAACCCTACAGGAGAGTCGTCTGCGATTGTTCCAGAAAGACTGCAGTGTGACTTGCTGAGGCCTCAAGTGCAGTGGGAGCTGCTGTGTACAACGTAATTGCTCATCCTGGTTGATGTGGCCTCGTCGCCGGCCAAGCAGCCTGTGCAAAAGGCAATCAGCTGCAAGCATGCAAGTCGCAGAAGCAATGCCCATCATCCCTGCCTTCATCAAGAACTTCTTCGACTGCAGCAATGTCCAGCAGCTTGAGGGTGTGCCGCCTGCTCTTCCCTGCTAGTGTCTACAGGTGTCCTCAGCCTTCACACCCAGCACAATGCTCATGGTCTGCTGGGGTTTTGTAATGCAGGGCTTCAAGGGCGCCTCAATCTGGAGGGCAATGTGAAGGCCACCAAGTGGAAGCTGACTTGGCTGCCAGAGATCGTTGACCTGGTACCCCTGCAGCTGTGGGACTTTGGGCCTCTCATCACCAAAAAGAAGCCAGAGGAGGATGACGACATCGCTGATCTGGTCAACCCCCAATCGGTGAGGGGATATTTCCCAGGGGCACTGAGCAGTGCTTGGTTGCGCTGCATCTGGCTGCCTGCTCAGGACTGTTGCCGCCTTGGGCCAGTCCCCACTTGTGAGCACAGATCTGCCTGCTGAGCGTTGTGGCAAACCTTGTCAATCCCCATCTGGTGTGTGTCAGGCTGCCTGGGAGAATGCTTGTACGACGTCCAAACTGTTGCAGCAGGCCCCTCTGGCAGCAGTCTGCACAGGTGCAGCAAGTAGAGACTGGTCTGGACTGATTGC
The DNA here is from genome assembly GCA_963969365.1 of Asterochloris sp. CNOR1. NCBI lineage: Eukaryota > Viridiplantae > Chlorophyta > Trebouxiophyceae > Trebouxiales > Trebouxiaceae > Asterochloris > Asterochloris sp. CNOR1. The sequence goes on from OZ017751.1 coordinate 2,759,773, forward strand.
AGGCTGATCCTGTGTAAAATTAACTATCAAGGACCTGCCGTGATGAGACAGACATGTACTGCTGCTTTCCTCATGAGCTACGGCCGTGATTCAGCAACATGTTACATCTGAGCATGTTGTAGTAGACCTGATGTCTGCTGCTATAGTGTCAATGCTGCTGCTTGATCAGCATCAGTGGGTCTTGTCTGTATGGCAGCAGCCAACACCCAGAAAGAATATCACGGATGCGCAGCATGCTCTAGCTGCATGCTGACCTGGGCTCATTGCATGCCTGCAGCGCTGGGGGTATGAGGCGCTGGGCGACGCCAACATGCGCCTCTTGCAAAAGGGCAGTGTGTTGCAGCTGGAGCGAAAGGGATACTTCATTGTGGACCAGGTATTGGTGCGCAGCGGCATGCCCATGCAGCTGTTCGCCATCCCTGATGGCCGGCCCAGGCCTGTGCTGCCGCCCCCGCCAGCTGCAGCCAATGCAACAGTACCATGATGTACTAAAGCAGGTGAAGCAAGTTAGTCTGGGATCTATCCCTGATGCCCTTGAGCACCAAGAGGCTTTGAAAAGCTGCCCTCCTGGTGCTCAGCCCCTGACTCCCCTCCCTTATTTGGCACTTGGCTTGTACCTGAAACGTGCCCTCCTCTTGAAATGGACCGTGAGCCTTTGTAAATGCAGTGAGATGCGAGTGCCTGCTTCATGACCTCCATGGCATGACAACACAACTCTCCCTACCTAGATAAAGTAAGAGACAGCATGCACAGGCGCCTCAAGCAACCCATGGAATGGCTTAGTCCTTTCCCCTCCTGGCTTGATGTCACGCAGAGCCATGCTGCACAGTGCCCCCATCATACACTCCTTTCTGACACCTGTGGGTGGAGTGCAGTTGCATGTTTCTTGCTTTCGGCTGTCTCACAAGTCATTGGGAGGTGGCTGCCCAGCGCCACCCAGTTGCTAAAGGCGTCATGCATCACTAGGCATCAGAATTTTCCATGCAAGTTCTGTGCATGTTGTCAACCCAAAGAATCTGCCTCCCACTGCTTGTCCAGCTCATGTGCAGCACAGAGAAGGGGTCAGCAGGGCTGTCAAGGTGAAGAGTGCACAGACAGGTAGCTGGATGGGGTCTGCGTATGGCAGATGTCTGAAGAGAGTGCCATGTGAGACCATTCGAAGCTTATTGGTCTGTCTGCATCTGTGCACCATCCTGCTGCCATAGGCATGCGCCAGAATCCGTTTGATTAGTGCCTGTAAGATGGAGAGTACCTGACTACACATTATCAAAGGATCACGCGCCTCTTCATCCAGCCCATGTCCGGTGCTGATCTGGCTTGCTTTGACCTCACCTGATTAATGCTGTCCAGCCTTGATGCCAGAGCTGTAGGTTTGCGACAAGGGCAGGTCTGGCAATTGCAGATCAGATACGTACCGGTATTTAGGTCAAGCTCAATACATCTCAGCTTGGTCTCGAGGGGAACGCCATGGCGCCGAAGAAGGCTGCTGGGAAGAAGAAGAAGATTGTGGAGCTGCAGGAGCCCGAGCACTCTCCAACATGGGAACGGGTGAGTCGGTGTCCCTGGACGCAGCTCAATGGCTCTCTGCATTCCTGGATTTAAGGCAACACTTCGGCAGGGGGTTGTCTCTGGTCCTGCAGGCTGTGGAGAGCGGAATTTGGGATCGCCCTCCCACCATGCTGCCAGATGCCAACACATGGCCCACCTGGGGGGCGCTGCGGGAGAGGGTGTTGACTGCAACCACTGAGATTAACATCCTGGGCAGCGCTACTGTCCGTGATGCCTTTGTGGCGGAGGTCGCCAAGCTGTCGCCTCCGGAGTTGAGCAAGCTGGTGAGCACTGGGCACACCTGATGCACTGCTGTCTGCCTTGGTGTACTGTGCTGGAACCTGACGCTGGGGCAGCCACAGCTGCTGAAGGGGTTGGCTCACACAGGCAAGCTCCAAAGGCGCTTTTGGGCAGCCTCGTTGAAATAGCGAGTCCTGTGCTCAACAAACATGCCCTGCCAGCACCATTGGTGGCTGGGCTGCCCTCGGCAAGCAGGCTGGCTCGCACCGGTGGCACTAATCTCTGGCTGCGGCAACGTCGAGCAAGTCGCCCTGCCTTTAGCCTGCATGACCATGACATAGTTTGCCTCCTGCAGCTGCCACGCAGGTCCAACCTGACCAAAGACGTGCTGCATTGAGCAGCAGATTGAGTGCATGCTACTTACCACAAATGCAGGCTGTCCAGATGCAGCTGGCCTTGCCCCTGGCTGAGTTCAAAGCGCCTCACGGAGAGTTTGAAAATGCTCCCAGCCTGCGCGGACATCCATCATCACTGACGAAGCTGGTCTGCCTGCCCCTGCAGCTGCTGCGCGGGTCCACAAACCTGACCAAGGTCACGCTGTCCCCGCTGTCAGCCTGTCCCAAGCTGCAGACGCTGGACCTCTCTGGCTGCTCCAAGCTCAGAACGCTGCTCATTCAGTCCTCATCACTGACCTCTCTGAACATCTCTGGCTGCTCGGCGTTGACCAAGGTGAGGCGTGATGACTTTTTGAGGCCTCAGGAAAAGTGCCTTCCTGTCCTTGTGGCGGTCAAGCTCCACGGCCTGACACAGTCGCAATGCTACTGCGCACTGCTGGCACTTCAGCCATCAGGCTGCTGCATGACAAGGCTGGCCTTCTTCTGCACCAGGTGGCTTGGCCCAGCCTCCTTCAAGGCATGCTGTGCTTCACAGTGTTCCAAACCTGCACCTTTCTTGTGGGATGCTGCCGTGGGAGAGACTTATGACACGAGACCGCCTGTTCTGCTGCAGGTCTTGATACAGTGTCCCAACCTGGAGCGTCTGAAAATGGCTGACTGTACTGGCCTAAAGGAGATGCTGCTGTGGAGTGACAAGCTCACAGAACTGGACGCCACCTCCTCCAAGGTCAGCTGGGGTATCATGATTTTGTCATTGGCGCGCGCAGCAGCCGCTGTGTGCCTTTGCTGGCCAGCCTGCAGCCAGGCTGTGGAGCTCACATCAGGCCAGGCTCCACCCAGGCTGTCAGGGTTGGTGGAGGGAAACAAAATGCCCAAGCTCGCCCCACGCTGCTCAAGAGCTGATTGGCAAGCGACAGACGCTGCACACATCCAGCCGTCACGCATAACAACCTCTCGCAAAGAGGCCACAGAGCTGGCTGCCACCTCGCGGGAGATGCTCAGCAGCTCAAGATCATATACAGCCACAAGGCAATCAGATATGCAGATTGTGTGTGGTTGGAAGGCAACTAGCCCAGTCTGAAGTGCTCATCACGTCAGCAGGGGAAGCAGCAATGCGTACATGCTCTCGCTAAGCACAGCATGCAGCAGTTCTGACCCTCACAGAGGTGTGCTGGACGGCACGGTGGCCTCTGCTCTCCTCACTGCCGCTCTGCTGCATGCTGCAGGACATGACAAAGAGGGTGCTGTATTGCCCCAACTTGTTGGTGTCAAAGCTGGCAGTCCTGCTGCCACCCCCTCGCCCTCAGAAGCCAGTCCACCTGCCCATTGCTGAGCTGGTCAAGGTGAGCCTGCTGGGGGCTGACTTGCCGCTGAGAGTCCTGTCCTGCTGGGACCTTTGCCTGCTGGCATGTGCCTGTGCTACTTGAACTACAGAGCGCTTTCATGTTCATGATGCCTGCCTGCGCATGTCTCTGCTGGGATTGCAGGGTGCCTCAGCTCAGCTGAGTGCAGACTGGCATTTCATGGCTTGGTGTGCAGGACCAGTATGACAAACAGCAGCGAGTCAGCGCACAAGAGAAGGAGGGGCTCAGCAACCTCAGCATCACAAATACAGTCATTGCAGCCTATCACCGGCCGCTATTTTGAGGTATTGAGGTCAAAGCAATGCAGCGCTCGTCGTCTCAGTCAAAACAAGGTCATTGCGGCCACAGCTGCATGTACCCCATGTTCCATGTTGATTGCGCAGTGCAGCACAAAAGGTGTCATGTATTGGCCAGCCGAGACACTCCCTGCAACAAAGCAGTTAGCCTTTTGCAGATCCCGAGACAGCCACAGCCATCGCTGCTGCAGCACGACAGCCCAGCTCTCTGCTCCTCTTGCAGTATCTGCCGTTGCTCCAGCATTTGCTTGGGAATACCAGTGGCGCCGATTGTCACTCATCCTTCAGAGTAGGCCCGACCTGCATGCCAGGGACGCGTGTTGGGACAAGCAGCATCAGGCACCAGAAATGGACATGCTGAGAGGCTCGCTGTTTTCTGCAAGTGCACTGGGTTGGTGCTCTGGGTGCCCATCACCTGCAAGGCCAGCATACGCCTGCTGGGGCCCCACTCCAAAAATTTGGCCAAGTTGAGACGCAGCCCTGTCTGGCACAGTACAAAGATGAAGGCCTGCAGCACAGAGCTCAGCAAGTTTAGCTGGCAGCACAGGTCAGCACAGCTTTCAGAAGGCACTGCTGGCTGCTGAAGGCACATAGTGAGTTGTGATAGGGTAAACAGGCCTGGAGCAGCGCAATGTGCAGCAGAGTGCCATTGCAGGCTGGCTGTCACTGTCGAGTGCTGGAGCTGTGTGACTCACAAGGGCACAGTCGTCCACCTCTGGGTCGTCCAGCCCCCTGTGCACCATTTTCCTCATTAGTACAGGTGGCTGGAACGGCACCTTAGCAACCACCTTGTTGGTGTACCTGGCACGCAGCAGAAGCAGCACAATCAAAGGCTTTGCCCATAGCATGCAACAGCAGTGCATCGGCAGGCAAGCACATGTGTGCCCACAGTGCAAGTGAATCACATAAAACAGGCAGAAGACACGAGCACAAGGACCAAGGCAGCTGTCTCTCACATGGAGGAAATGAAGTAATAGAGCCCAATGCTGCCTCCTATCGCCTGCAGCAGCGGCCAGGCCTGAGCCAGGGAGTTGAGCATCAGCCAGGACTGCTTCAAGATGGCTCAGCGTATTAGCCTGCTTGAGCAGGTGCTTTGAGCAGGGCCCCCTCAGCAGGGCGACAGCTAGCATAGCTGTCACAATCCTGGCGCATGAGCAGCATGCAGGGGCCAATGTCACGTACCACGAGGGACTGCTTGAATCTGAAGACAGCCATCTCCTTGGCAGCCTCCCTCTTGATGCCTTTCTCCATCCTGTCGGCAAGGCTCCTCTGCTTGGCTGACTTCTGCTTGCCAGAAGCTTTCATGGCCTCCATCTTGCGCGACGTCTTCTCCACCTGCTCATTGATGCTTCTGAAAGAGGGGGATCTGTAACACCACACCCAGAGGATGAGCTCTGTGGCCACTGCTGCAGCCGTCAAGTACAGCATCACTCTGATGATCTCAGTGTACGCCATGGCTGCAGCTCTTGGGTGCTTTTAGTCATGCACTGTGCTTATCTGATAAGGGAACAGAGAAATCTCGTTTAAGGGATGGATGAATGAAGGCCAGATCTGTTGGACGGCAACTTTCTGTGGCAAGGCAGAGCGACCCAGACAGCTCCCTAAAGTTAAGATCATGTCAATGAACGCGCGATTGAATCATCAAATGGTGGACAACATCAATGCAGCATGTGATCATGCTGCTTCCTCATTGTTCACTGTCTTGGATCATTGGGTCATTCTCTGACACCTGGCCCTGCAGCGTAGAACCACATGTCAAACCTCTGCAGCAAGGTGGCCGCTTGCCAAGCCTGTAAATCATCATCACCTGCTTGCTCTCCAAGTCTATAAGTCTGTTACTCACAGCAGCCAGCTCCGCAATGGCCATGCGGCCCTTTTGTTGGATGAACCCTGCGTGGCACCACGCTATCATGGGCCAAGCAGGCTGCTGTCACAACATCCTCCAAGACATGCTGAGTGGGCTGTGCACACCGCTTGGGATGTTGCGTGCATCTTGAAGCAGCACCATCTGCACACAGCTGCTAAGGCTGCCCACACATCACTTGCGCTGCTGCGCGGCCAATTGCACCGTGCAAATCACTCGGGGCGAACAAGGCAGCAACCAGCACAGGCTGTGCGTGAAAACAGGCTTGTCACCTGCAACAGCTACCATCTCCTCATGGGAGATGTAGATGAACCTGCCTCGGTCATCCATGACTCCTGAGATGCGCCCATCAGATTCCAGTGCATGGATCTTGCCCACCGCATCCTGCAGGGAATGGCTGTGGTGACTCCATTTGTTGCAGCCGCGTGGCACCTTGTGGCGAGCAGGCAGCATGCACACAAAGGGTCTGCCATGAAGCTCAATCTATCTCACAAAGCCTCTTTGGCAGAGACTGGGGCCTGCCAGATCACCATTCCCCAATGCTCCTTGTACCAGAGAAGCAAACAGGCTGTCAGAAGCCTGAGCCCTCGTGCAGGGTGGTCCAGTTCCCGACCCAGCTTTCTCGCACTGGGCCCACATGCTGCGTTGAGCTCATCTTGAAGCTCACCTCTTGCATCTTGACTGCAGTCAGGCTTGCACATGACCCACACATGAGCATGCTGGCACCATCGGTGTCACCTGAACATGTAGCCTGAAGTCTGCTGCTAAACCCTGCAGAATGACTGTTTTGCGCTCCTTGATGTGCTGCAACATGGCTTCCAGCAGCTCCTGAAGGGCAGGCAAGCATTGAGTAGAAGTGGTGGCAGTGCAGCCTCAAGGTCCAGGCTGCAAGAGTCGCCTGGCAACACAGCACAAGTCATGCCGAGCATCCTGCCCTTGCAGACCTACATGTACTGGGAAGATGCGTAGACACAGAAGAATGGATACCCTCAGTGACTCCAGCAAGAAGCTCAGATGATGCACAGGGCAGGCCTCACCTCGACCTAAACAGTCAGACTGCAGCACAGCAAGCAGGCAGAGCCAGGGCCACAGCATTCCAGCATGCTCCCCCCGCGCATATGTATATATACTTATACGATGACTACCTCTCATGCAACCCGCAACCTGACTCCTCAGCAGCCCAGCACAAATCACGCGCAGCACTCCCCACCTGCAGCTGCCAACCTGGGCACCACCCAGGCGTGCTCCGCTGTCAGCCAGACAGTGCACCCTCAGGGCACCTTTCTGCCTGCCTCCATACAGCACGGGGGAGCCCTCACCTCCAGCTGTGCCGCCGTCTCAGCCGCCGAACCTGCGCCCTCAACTGCCAGCTGCCCCACCCAGCGCTCAGCCTCTGCCTCCTCGGCGGCCTCCCTTGCAGCAGCCGCCCTGTGGGCAACAGTATGCATTGTCAAATAGGTGTGGCACCAGCTACACAGGCATAACACAAAAGCCAGCGTCAAGCCGAGCCCCAGAGCGAGCCATACATGGGCTTGAGGACGCTGCAAGCTCATGAAAGTTTCGGCCAAGCATTGATGCCAGAGACCTGCGCCACAGGCCACCACCCCTGATCCGGGGAGGCGTCTCACCAAGCAGAAGTTTGTCCCCCAAAAAAAGCAGCCCCACACCTGGGCTTGGAAACCTTGGACAGGCTGCGTGCCCGGGACGAAGCTCTGACACCGGAGCCCTGTGCCAGCAATCACAGAAGGCTACAGAGGGCTTCCCAAACCCACCGCGCAGTCTCTGCCGCTTGAGCTTCGTCCTGGCGCTCACGTTCCAGGTCACGCTGCCGCCGGCGCTCCTCATACACCTGCAGCAGGGGCAGCATCAGGCAGCCAAGGTCCTGAGCAGTAGTCAGCTGGATTCCCAGTAATAGTGGTAGGCTCCAAGAGCAGATCCATGGACTGGCTGAGGCCGCTGGCAGTGCTGTCGCAATGCATGCGCAAACTACCAGCCTGAGTGCTGTGCAGGCAGCAGCAGCAGAGGGCCAGCAGCAGCAACACTGCCTTGCTCTGCAGTTGCGATCCAGACGCACAACACCCTTGCTTTGGCATCCATGCTGCCTATCCATTCAGCTCACAGCAGTGCCACCCCTCTGCAAGTCGTGGGACCAATGCACCACTCACTGCTCGTGCTGTCATCTTTGGCTGCTGCTCCAGTGCTCTCTGCTGCCGAGGCTGATCAGCATCACCCTGCAAATCCAGGAAGTTAAGCCTCAATGGGGTCGCTGGCCAACAGAAAGGCATTCAGCCAAGCCGTAAAGTGGTCCATATGCCTGGAGTGCCCTGGGGGCTTGAGTGTGCCACTGTGCTTGTCACTTCGCCCTTGCAGACCAGCCCAGTGGCATGGCGCACCTCCTCATCACTGCCAGAGCTGTCCTCGTCATCACGCTCTTCACCGCCAGCAGCCGCGGCTGCAGCTGCAGCCTGCCTTCGCCGTATATTGGCTTGCATACGCCCCACTGCACCCCTGCGCCGCCCATGCTGCTGCGGCTCTGCTGCCTGATGGGCAGCAGTTAGAGGTGTAGCCTGCTGACAGTACTGGCCTGTCCTTATGCTCATCATGGACACAGCACGCACAGGTCTGCAAGCCACTTGCAGATCTCCTTCTTGGCAGTGCAATTTTTCATGCAGCAATCTTGGCAGTGCCATACGTCATGCAGCAACCCGCCTGTGCACGTTGCCGTTGCTGTGCTGGCTGATATGCTGCTGCCTCCTTCTCCCCTTGGGACATGGCCTTCAGAGCTACATAGCCAAGCACAGCAACGAGCAGCAACAGGATTCCCAGACCTGCCAGAGCAGCAGCGGGGATCGCCATGACTTCCTGTCGTTCAACTGGGCTGGTCAAGTATGCTGCCGCCAAGAAAGCAAAAGTACAGCGACACAACAAAGGTCCCAGCCCAGCATCCGGCTTCGGGCCACGGGTTGCTGGGCCGATCTGGTTGGCAAAAGGTGCTGCTCTCCTGGCCGACACTGCCAGAAACCTTGGCCCCTGGCTGCCGGCTATGGTACTGCAGGCACTCCCTGCAAAATGCATTGGATGTAACCACCTGCAGGCCCCCACCCGACGAGTGCAGCCTAGCCGCACAGCTTTCAGGGTGAGAGGATTTGCATTGTCAGACCTTGCTTTTGGACAAGCCGGCTGAATGCTCAACCTGGTATGTGCTGGCACTTTCTGCCATGTCCCAGTGTTCTGTAACAGTTGCAGGTCTGGGAAGCTGGCGTGACGCAGTTTGCCCTGGATGCTGCAGGCACATGCGGGGCTTAGAGGCGCCCAGCAGGACTGCAGGCTAGCCCAAAGGAGCCAGCAGGGCCAGGCAGCAATGCTCATTCCAGCCCTAGCAGGGGCTGTCCTCCTCTTGGCAGGTCAGCCCCATCACACTGCGCCTCTGGGGCACTGGCCTAGCATGCAGCAAGCTGCAGGGAGAGGCGCCTGCCAACAGTGCAGATGATAGAGTTTGCAGCTGCATACCCATTCAGCTAGGTCTGCACTGATGCTGCTGCGCATCTCTCAAGATGATCGCCATGTGGGACCTCCGTTTTCCGACGAGTTGCTTGCCTGGGAGATCCCATACCATGTGCATCTGGCCTGGTGAAGATCTGTAGGGCCCACTGATGCATCAGCATCAGGCTCATCATGACCATCAGAATGCCGGGAAAGGATCACGCCACAGACTGCAGCCGCCACGCCATGCTGCAGGCCAGATCCCACCTTGTAAAAGCCCACACACATCCTTGCAACCGCACAAATATGCACACATGGCATCACGGAGGCTTGCTGCCTCCTACAGGGGCAAAGCTTTCATCAGGGTGATACCTCTGCATCTGAGGTCTGCCAGGCTCCATGTCTGCCACTGCAGCAATCTGTAGGGCAGGTGTCAGCCCATCAAGCCCCTTTGCCTGTTTTTTGCACCTGGTCTGGCATCTGTTGGGGCCCCACATCGGTCTGCGTGCCGAAGTGATGCAGCCCAGCAGTTGAACAAGTAGCAGAGCTCATGGCAACAGCTTCCTTCTGCTGATGCAGCCCTTGTGCTGCAACTGGAGTTCTCACGAACATTCTGACTTGCAATAGCAGGCTGCTGGTGCAGGCCCTCTGATTGCGAGCAACCTCGCGCAATGTGCTGACTGCACCCATGTGGTGCCTCAGCCTTCCTTGTGGCTGATTGTCTTCACCTTTCTCTGCTGGCTGCAGGCCCTGTTGTGGCAATCAATGTGCAGTGGCCTTCATTTGGCAGCTATTTATTGTTGTTTGTGTACGCCTCGTAATTGTGCCGTCTGCAGGCCCTGTGCTGGCGATGGACTCAGAGCAGGCCCTGGCCATTCCCAGTGCAATCTGTAACTCGGCACTGACTCGACCGCCGACCTCATCTGCTGCAGTGCAGCTCCTGCGCGTCAAGGAATGGCGGCCCCCTGGGCCATCCCGTTGCAGGCTTTGAGCCTTCAGCACTGAACACCTCTTGTGCCGGTGCAATTGCAGAGCCTGCGTTGGCAATCGACTTTCAGATGCCCCTGGCCATCCCCAACGTGGCAATGGACTGGGCCACAATGGCAGCCGAGGGGGCAGTGGGCACAGCTGAGGAGGCAGTGGCCAAGGCTGCAGATGTGGCCCAGGCAGTGAACCCTGCCATCGATGGCAGCCCTGCGCAGGATGCAGGCAACGCCGTTGTGGAGGTGCGTGGGGACACCCACCTGCAGTGTCTCATTTCAGTCTGGAATCTTTTACAATCACAGTTCTGGCTGTGCTCCAACACTGCCTAAAGCTCTGCATTGTGGGTGCTTGCTAGCTTGCTGGGTGCTGTACTATCGGCGCCTGTGCTGCATGACAGGTGAACTCTCCAGGTGGATGCCCGTTTGCAAGCCTGAAAGTGCACTCCCAGCATTACCCACCCTGCTGCTGCAGGCTGTAGACCAGGTGAAGGACAGGGCGCGTGCGGGTTTCGATGCCAGCCCCGCCCCAGCCCTGAACGATGCAGTCTCCAGAGTAACGGAGGCAGCTCCAGGGGCCAGGGATGCTGCCAGGCAGTCCTCAGAGTCAGCCAGCAACACGGCCGACCAGCTGCAGGAGGCTTCACAGGACGCTGGCCAGGCAGTGGACTCTGTCACACCTGACATCAGGCCTGACAAGCAGGTGGGTTCTCCTGCTGCCTTGGTTCTGCTCGCACCCACAGGCTGCAAGCAGTTTTTAGCTTGCTCTGTGATCCTGTTTGCTGGCAGCATCAGCAGGCGGGGCCTGCTGCTTGGTCCAGTTGGCTGCTTTGCATTCAAAGCCACCAGAAGCAGGAGGCTTCAGCTGCTGTGCACTGAAGCCCTGCTGGGATGGGGCCTGCAGGCCCTCATACAGAAGCTGGAGCGGGATGTGCTTCCTAAGATTGAGGGCCAAATTGCTGAGCTGAACAAGGCAGACGAGCCCACCGACACAACACGAGCCATCAAGGATCAGCTTGAGGTGGGGCATTGGTCAAGGATTAGAGGCATGCACCGTTTCTTGTGCATGGCAAGCAATCTCCTTGTGTCAGCATTGACGCTGTTGGGCCACATGAAGTCATTCTGCATGCAGGGCATGAAGGCCAACATAACACAGTTGCTGACAGATGTCCGAGGAGGCAACAACGTGGGCATTCAGCAGGATGCCACTGGTCTTCAGAACATCTTTGCCGCTCTCAGGGAGGCAATCCCCAAACTCAATGGAGACAGCGGATCAGGCTGAATGTGCCTCCCTGACAGAGCTATAACCGTGACAGAGCCTCTCATCTCACCTAATCAGACAAAACTTAGTTTGCAAAGCCTGCCAGTGCCCTCTGACAAACTGTGAGTTGCCTGACCCCTTTCCTCAGACTTGCCCCCAGTCATGTCTCCGATTCCCTTGCTCAGAGCTGTCTGTGAAAACATTATGTTAGGACTGGCCTGACTGTGTTGGTCACCACTGACGTGAAGCTGAGTAGAGCTCATTGTACTTTGCAGCACTCTGCTCCCAGCTCCAGTCTATCTGCATGTTCCTGCGGCAGAGCAGCGCCCACCAGTCTGGCTTCTCCCTGCAGCCATGCACAAAAGTGAGGTGTCTCAAGGAGTATGGCTGCTTTTGCATCGCTGGCTGCAAAACAACTCTGGACAGATGATGCCTGATGCATTCTGCAGACGTGATACAGCATCAGGGGCTGTGCTTAGCCAGCAGGCTGTCTGGCTGGGTGCAGTATGTGCAGTTCACAGTGCCGCACTGATGATGCTTGATGCAGTCTGAAGCTACCCACCGGAAGGCCTGCAGGGCTCTGTCCAGAGCTGAGTTCAGGGACCCCTCATCCACGCCGTCAAAGCAGTAGCCATTGCCCTGCTCAGAGCCTGCAGCACAGCAGCAGAGTGCTCCTCGCGCTGCACTACATTGTCTTTTGTACCCAAGAGTCCAGATGAGTGCCTGCTCTACAGCAAGGCACCCAATTCAGGTGCAAGCCCATCAGTTGGCCCAGAAGTGAGGCAATCCCTGCTCACCAGCGTCCACATCTGTCACTGTGTCCACCAATCCACCTGTGAGGCGCACCACTGGCACAGCGCCATAGCGGTGGGCAATCATCTGCACAGCAGGTGCCAATGGGCTTGATTGGTGTGGGTGTGGCAGATCCATGGTGCAGCTAAATGGCACCCTTGCAGCGTCTGTGTGCCACGCAGCTGGTGAGTTGATATCCTCTGTTGCTGGGCAGCAGTTGCTGGTCAACGTAACCTCAAGCCCATGGTTCAAGCGTGCAGAGGGGAGGGAGGCAACGAACGCCAGGCACAGCAGCAGCAGTGCAAGTGTCAGCTTGCAGGACTCAGATTATGCTGGGCGCCGGCCCAATGGTGTGTGTGCAGACATCAGGGAGGCAAGGGCCTCAAGGCACAGCAGCAGCATACCTGTGTCAGCCCGCAGGGCTCAAACATGCTGGGCACCAGCACGACATCTGCAGCTGCATAGATGAGGTGGGACAGGGCCTCGCTGTACATGATGAGTAGCCTGACGTCCTTGCTCCTAGGGAAGTCATGCTGCGCCATGTGCCTGCAGGCAGGTCACGTAAGAAGTGCTGAGCAGGCTGACACGCTTGCTCCATTGATGACTGCGTCCCCCTACCCTGCTTCCACATGGGCCAGGTGCTTGCAGGCCGGTCAGCATAAAGGCGTGAGACAATTGCCGTGCCCCAGTCAGAGTGTCGCTGCGCCTACATCCACAACACATGCAGGGAGTGGCATGCTTGCACGCGCTTGAGTGCAGGTGGGTGATGCACACAGATACAGGTCGCAGGCAGTGCTTGCAGTCAAAATCTTAGGGCAGCAAAAAACGTGGCCACATTGGAAGTTTACCTCTGTTCAGGTTTGCTGCTGTGGTTCATAGGCTGCCACGCAGTGTGCTTATCTCGCAGGCCAGTACCATGTAGCAGTCCGCCTATCAGCGCACATGCACCCAAGGTCTGTGTAGCCATCCCAAGAGCTGAAGTTGTGCTCTGACAGAGCCAGCACAGGAATGCTTGGCTGCCTGCCCACCCACCTGTAGTGGGCTCTATGAGCCCAGCAGCATAGGCTGTCCCCACTGGCTCGCTGTGAGGTGGGGCAGCCAGGCTCAGCTCAGCCATCCACAGCGCCTGTCCACCCACCTGCACTGTCGGCCCAGCGGGGCAAGCTGTCCCCGCTGCCGTGAGAAGGTGCGGCCAGGCTCAGCTCAGCTACCTGCAGCAGCCTGCCCACCTGAAGGCTCCATCTGCGTGGCCGGAACCCAGCAGCACAAACTGCCCTCCCTGCTCGGCTGTGCGGTTGACGGCATGCCGGATGAGGTGGATCCCCTTCTGGGGGACCAGCCGCGTGACACAGACCACCAGGGGCTTGCCTGGTTCCAGGTCCAGGCCCAGCCCCTGCTGTAGATACCTGCAGGCAGGTGCAGTGCTGCTGGGGGCATCTGGCATGGTGAATGTTGGAGCTGTAGATACCTGCAGGCAGGTGCAATGCTGCTGGGGACATCTGGCATGGGTCAACATCGGAGCCTCCTGTGGGGTGAGTGGGCAGCATTGGCGGTGGCAGCGGCGTATGGGCAGCACGCAGGCAAGCTGGCAGGGTCTGGGCGAGGCAGGCAGGCCACAGCTGCCTGGAGCCGGCCAGCCGGTGCACAAAGGAGTGACAGGCAGGCGCCCCTGCCAGCGTCACCTCTTGCAGAGGTCTTTGCCTTCAAACTGGTCTGTGCTGAAGTTGGCGGGCAGGGTGGGGTCCGCTGCCGGATCCCAGCTGACTGTGTCAATGCCGTTCAGGATGCCATGGAACTTTGCCCGGATGTCCGGCCTGCGGGAGGGGCAGAAGTGAGTGGAGGGTCAGCACAAGTGGGTGTCAGGGCACCAGCGCTGACATGTGGCCGGCCTGGCACAGATGCTGGTGCCAGCGCTGCCATGTGTGAGGGCACCTGGTGCAGGCGCTGCCTGATCCGAGGGGCTGCATTGCACTTGGTTCAGGCGTCACAGGGTGACTGATGCAGCTCATATGCGGTGCGCCTGCCACAGAAGCAGCACGCCGTACGGAAGGAGGAACTAGTCTGAAAGGCGTCACATTCCCACTGCCTGGCTCACGGCAGGACGAGAGCAGTCACTGTCTGGAAAGGGCCCCCACGAGAAACATGCTTGCCGGGTCACAGCACACCTGGCCAGTGTAGAGTTCAGCCAGCCAGCAGCTCCGCCTGCCACGCTCTCCCGCGCATATGTCGGGCTGACCGTTGTGATGACATTGCTGTACACGATGCCCCCCTGCAGGCACAGGGGATGCGACGACCGCTTGGGGAGCAATATGCTTTGGGTCCTTATGCGCCTGAGGCTTGGTGGCCGTGCCGCATGTACTGGCATCAGCGGCATACCGCAAGCATATGCCTCTGCAGGCAGATGCATCCAGCAAAGGCTTTAACGGCCACATCAGTGGAAGGCATGCCAGGTTAGCAGCGTGCTTGCCTTCATGAGAGACAAGCGCTCAGGGTTGTGGCCGATGGTCCGCTCGTCCAGCGCTTTGTCCGGCGAGGCAAACATTTCTCCTGGGAGCCCTGCAGCCACAGAGGAGCAGATGGCAGATGTCAAGCATGAGCGCGCAGGCTGTCTCCAGGCAGCCTTACATCCAGCAAACAGACCCGCGGCCGCAGCACACACAGGTGGACGATCTGCTGCCAATCCACCTTCAGCAACTGCCAGCTGCATGCAAACGTGCAAGACTATGGACCAGTCAGGACAGCACAGCGGAAAGGTTCTGCCGCAAGCCTCGCCAGTCCCATGGGGCACCAAGACCGAGCGCAACATGCTCTGAGCAGACAGGACCGGGCGGGTGCCGCTGACAGCTGCCCTGTGTAGCTGCTGCTGCTGCTGCAGAGGCAGAGCACGGGGGACAGAGCCAGGCAGGCACCTGCCTGAGTAGGCAAACTCGTCCTGCCGGCACTCTCCAGCGCTGTCCATGTTGTGAATTGTCAGCATCACTCGTGGGCGGGTCAGCCCCTGCTTGTGGTAATGGTCCCAGTAGAGCATGGGCACTGCAGAGAGCTGCCACTCATGGACGTGGATGATGTCAGGCTGAAGGCCGGCCACTGCAAGGTACTCCAGGCAGGCTCTGCATGAGGAGCAGCAGGTTGGCTGGGAACAAGGCGCCCAGTGGCATACTGACAGCCCTCCACAGCTGGAGCAGCCTTGCGCAGGGGCGCACAAGCAGCAGTCCGGCACCTGATAGCTGCTTTGCACAAGAGCTGGGACACATTGAGTGTTTGGGCATAGATGCAGGGCAGCAGATGAAGGCAGCTGCTCAGGCAGAGATTGAATAGGTGTGTGCGGGCTACCACTCCAGATAGGAGCTCCAGACGGGCTTTCTACACAAGAGGGAAAGCAGCGGTCTTTCAAACACGAAGCGCTGGGGCATCCCATGCAGGCAGGAAGCATTGGTGTGACCAGTTTGCATTATTCATTGTCTCATTGGTTCCCCACTGCAATGCAAGCAGCACAGGCGCACAGCTGTGACCTTTGGAGATCTGCCACTGCCCCCTCTCATCGAGCCCCTGGATGAGAGCATCAACGCCTGTTCTGTTGTGATGCACAGCAATGAATTTCAAGTCCTGAGCTGCTGCACTCCCACAACTTCAGACCCCAGAACATTTGCCAAACGAGCCCACCTGGAGAAGTAAAGGTAGGCCTCCAACTCGCTGTGGCTACCCCCGTAGATGGCCCCGCCGCGGAAGAGGCTGCTGCGGCCCCAGTCAGGCCGCAGCAGTGTTACAGGCACACCCTCAATCTCCCCAGTCCATGCGCTGGTGCGCAGCGTCTCTGTCTGCATGCGACCATCCCATACGCGCCCCTGCACGACGCGGCAAATCCTCGGCAGAGGCGCAGCACCGCATCATGTGCTGCAGCATGGCGCTGCTGTGTGTTGTTGTTGTTGTTGTTTCACACTTGCCCTGCACGATGCATGAGCCCTTTGGCACTTGTCCAGAGATGCCTGATGCTACAGGCAAGGAGCTGTGCTGCAGGTGCCTCAGGTCTTTGTAAATTGTTTTGTACACTCCACCTCCTCTGTTGCCACTGCCTCAGTAATAACAATGGGGCGGAGGCTATGTTGCAGCAGGCACCCGAACACTGGAGGCTATTCGTGCAGGCTGACCACCACCCATCAGCTGAAGCATCTCAGCCCAGACATTGTCAAGCGCCTCTCGGACGATGCTGGCAGAGACAACAGGCCTCCAGGGGAGATCCGGCGTTGAGACTAACAGGGTGCACAGCACATTGGCTTGCCTTTGGGACGTCAAAGTCTCGCTCATGCTGGAGAGGGCCAAGCTGACCCTCTGGCAGGCACTCATAGAAAGGCAACATCACCCGCACCTGCAGCACAGCAGGGGCAGCTTCTATCAAGCAAGTGCAGCTTCCACAAGCCCACCTGCACAGCCACTGCAAAGTCCCACCAGTCCTGCTCAGGAGGTATGCGCTGCTCGCTTCAGAAACTACCCCAGAGCATGCAGCAGGGGTGCCACAGGAGGCCACCTGGGTTCTATGGTATGCTTGCACACCCACAGGTTCACATGCAGCTGCTGTGTGGGGAAGATGGACAAACCTTGTGCCCCTGCAAATGGCAGGTTCGAGCGAGGCCCAAAACCACATCCCCAAGGCCTCCCACCTGCATGTGGCAAGTTCACAGGTGTCTGTATGCCAAGATAGGGGTCTCTACAGTGCCCAGGACTGCATTCCTCTGCACAAGTGCTGAGGCAGCCGCATGGCACACCAAGCCAACAGGTGGCACTGCCAGGCTTGAGGCACCTTCAGCTCCGCTGCCTGCCACCTGTGTGCTTTACTATGGCAGGCAGCCACAGCCCAGCATGCCTGCATCCTGCTGCGGATGGAGCTTGCTCAGTGTGCCCAGGCTTGCCCACACAACTTGGCACAGGGCTGAGTCCACCTAGAGTGTGCCCCAGATTGTGTTTCACCTTGGCGAGGGGCGCCATCTCTGCTGTCATGTGAAATATCTGCAGGGGATCCTGAACCTGCGTGTATTGTGGAGACTGGGAGGACCCTGCAGTGGCACTGTTGAATGAGGTGAGCACCACATCGCGCTGTGCTAGAGGCTGTGCTGAAGTCCAACAAGCGAGCACTGGGCAGGCCATCAGCCTGGCAGGCCCACCAGATCGCAACGGGGCAGGTGCAGTGCGAGCCGGGCGCTCCCAGAATGGCGGGCTTTCATCAGGCGATGGCCACTGAATGCCAGCCTCAAGGCCAGAGCCTCCCTGCTGCTTTCTGCTGGCGGCACCTTGAGCTGGATGTGAATGAGGGACATGCATCAAAGGCTCGTGATCTGCTGCTGCGTCAGCTGGCGGGAAGAGGAGCTCAGATGGTAGCGGCCTGCCTCTGCCCTGCGTTGCCCGGACATGTGCATTTGTTGCATGGAGCCAGTCAGCAGGAGTAGTTGCGGCCCTTGGTGCTCAACCAGTCACAGGGATATGCCCTCCCTCAATGCGCCTCATGTACAGATGGCATTCCTACCTGTGACGCATGCAGTCTCATCCTTGTGGAGGCATGAAGCCTGCATAGCTCAGCCTGGACCCCCCAAGGCCTGATGGCAAGGCCTGGCGCATGAGGGCATTGTCGGGCAGAGGAATGCATCTGCAGCTGCTCAAGCCTCTCTCCCTCAAGCCTCTCTCCCCTGTCCAAACTTCCCAGAAGGGAATTTTGACAACCCCTTTTTGCCTCCTCTTTTTCCGAAATCGAGAAGCTTCACTTGCAGTGCAATATTTGCACGTGCCAATGGTGCTGCCCAGTGTTACACTCACCAAGAAAGGATGAACACCGTGACAGACGAGCAGGTGGCACAGCTGGAGGGCATGACAGACGCTGACTTGGCAGCGCAAGTGGCAGACCCTGCCACCCCGCGCGATGTCTGGTTCAGTGCGGTGAAAGAGCAAGGACAGCGCATGGTGTCCAAGGAGCGCATGAAGGGGCTTGAGGAGTATAGGTATGCTATGCTCGTGAGTGAGCATTTGATGATGTGAAAGCACTGATCAAGACCCTGCGGCCGAGTTTGCCTTTCATGTGCAGGAACACTCAAGCCGAAACCTGACTGCAGAGACGCCGAGACATACTGGTGCATTCAACGTCTCCTCTCAAGCAACAAAAGATATCTGGCCGACCCCACGGAGTTCCAGAACAACTTCCTGAGTGACTTGGCACCTGCCTCTTGGTGAAGTCAACTTCACGTAGACAAGCGTGCACACTGCTAGACTGAAGAAGGCCAACAGCATGGAGACATCCACTGAACTATGTGAACTGGCACACGAGGCAGCAAGCTCTCAGGCTATGGCACAGTCTGGGAGTCTTGTCGCCTGCTCCTGGTCTATCAAATGACTAGGAGCAGTGCATCAATTAGCCTGGACACATGAAGATAGAGCATTAACAAGCTCATCCCATCAAGCACCCTGATGGCGCCACATAAAGTACAGGGCACGTTTCGTCTGCTTAGGTGATCCGGGAGCTGCATCTGCAAAAGGGGCGGCTGCGTTGCCTCCTGAGTAGGATCGTGGATGACATGCAGCTTTGATAGGACACCAAGAGCGCCGCAGACAGCTTTCAGTTGCAAGCTCGCATGGGGCCCGGCAGGAGTGTTGTTGCAAGCCATGAGCAAAGAAAGTGAATGGCACATTTCATGCATGGGCAGCCAGGCCTGCTCTGATCAGCTGAGCTCTGCGAAGCCCGCGTTGCTCTGAGATAGGGTGACATGATGAGAATCTAAGTCACCTGTGAGGGATCAAGCAGGGCCATGGCAAGCTATGTGTCCGAGGAGCTCACATTTGTGTGGATGCTACTCATCGCCACGGTCACAGCAACCTTCTTTATTCAGCGCTGGCACCTGCATTATTTTCCACCCTCTGCGGCCGCAATGCTGCTGGGCATGCTGTGTGGCGGGCTCGTCAAGCTCACAGGTAAGGCTCAGGGCCAGCCACATCCAGAGCTGCTCCGCGATGTTGCAAGCTCATCGTGCTGCCAAGCTGCACTGCAAAATTCGTACAGTCTTACGCTTCAACAACCTGCTCAGCACAGCCAGCATGGTGCGGCAGCTTATGCTCTCTGCTGCAGGCCTGGAGCGAGCACTGACCTTCAGCCCTGTGATATTCTTCTACGCCTTGTTACCGCCCATCGTCTTTGCAGCCGGCTTCACCCTAAAGAAGAGGGATTTCTTCAAGAAGTGAGCAGCCTGCCTGGCATCTGCTTGTAGCTGGTTGATCACTCATCAGCCTGCAGCAAGGGGCAGGCTGTACTGTCCACAGCTGAGCAGGGGCTCCTGAGGGCCTGCTGTCTTGATGCTGGATGCTCCATGAGCTAGTCTGCAGTCCTGCTGTATTGCACCAACCCCTTGGTCGCACTTCCTCTCCTTGTTCTGCAGCCTGGGCACCATCACCCTGTTTGCCGTGGCTGGCACCTTCATCAGCGCCCTGGCCTTTGGCATCCTCACCTACCTGCTGGTGGTGCTCGGAGCAGTCAAGCGGGCCCACCTGGGACCTGCGCCTCTGATAGAATGCCTGCTATATGGTAAGACTGTAGTGTTCAATGCTATCTCGCTGTGCTTGGCGGCTGCACATCTGAGCACTGGCACATGCCTGGTGGCCATCCACAGCCCCCTGCACACGCCTGCTGCGCTTGACAAGTGTGGTCTGCACCCTCCTATGCTTACAAGCCGGCCTCCCATCATGCCTCTGCACCTTGCTCCAGCACATGGCTCATCCCTGCCTCTGCAAGTGCATGAGCACCTAACGCTTGCCTGCTGACCTCTCAACAGTGTGCCGTGCGCCTGGCTGTGGCCGGCAGGCGTACCCTGCAGGCAATGTACAACCAGCCTTATCACCTGAGTCATTCTTGCTGGCCTCACATACAGCATCCCGTGCAGGATCCCTCATCTCTGCCACAGACCCAGTCGCCACCCTCTCAATTTTCCAGGACATGGACGTCCCCCCTCTGCTGTACAATCTGGTCTTCGGGGAGTCGGTGCTCAACGATGCAGGTGAGATGATCAGGGTCTGCATTGTACTCAGTGGGTGCCTCTGCAGGCTCTGCTTGCAGCCAGCAAGCTGTGACGCATGTTGCGTGTTCTGAAACCCCTCAAGGAACTGCTCCAAGGTCTGCTTCCGCTGTTGCAGTGGCAATTGTGCTGTTCAGGAGCCTTGAGGTTAGTCGCATTCAAAATGCTATCCCCAAGCAGCCTGCACCTGTTTGCCCATTTCTCAACTTGCCTATTGATCTGCGAATCACACAGCACCCCAGCACTACAGGCCTCCTTGAAGCTATCCATCCCAAAACCCTGCAGGACTTCTATGACGCCCCCCTGACGTGGAGCGTGCTGCCCCTCATCTGCGCTCGCTTTTTGGCCATTGGCATTGGCTCACTGCTCGTGGGTGAGCGGCATGACAGCGTTGAGAAGCAGTCTTGTAGCAGGCTGGGTCCCGCCCAGATGGTTCCACGGCTCCATCATGCGTTCTGGCCATGTGCTCCAGCTCACTGGTGGAGCTGGGTCACCATGGTTCAAACCTGCAGGTGTTGGGGTGGCTCTTGCCTGTGCCTTCATCCTCAAACGCTTCCAGCTGTCTCCATCCTCCAACAGCTCTGATGGCACCTTGGCCTTCAACGGTGAGCTTGGAGTTGCCTATTGCACACATCCTGCAGGCCTGGGCGCTTGGTCCCCCTGATCGTCCTGTACAGCAGCTGGTTCACAGCCGTGGTGACCTGCATCCCCCATGGTGTGCCTCAGTGGACACCCAGGCATTGCTCTGATGCCATGTGTGGACATGACTTCTTGCAGGCACCATCTATGAGATTGCCCTGGTGGTGATGTCCAGCTACCTGGCCTATCTGGTAGCCGAGACAGTGCAGCTCAGCGGCATTGTCGCACTCTTCTTTACCGGCATCTGTCATGCGCACTACAGGTTGGGTGGCACTCAACATGCCTGTAAAGTGCAGCATGATAGGACCTCCCTGCAGGCCCGCCTGCAAGTGGTTGCTGTTTGTCAACACATGCTTAAGGTCGTGCATGCCAGGGCTCAGGTCTGCATGTGGTGACAAAGTCGATATGACTGCACTGAGGTCACAGCAGATGAAGTGGTGCAACCTGCACAGCCTGCACAACTTCCCACTCAGGTGCCTGCCTGTCTTCTGCAGTTTCTACTCCATCACAGACAATGCAGCCATCACGCTCAAGGGTGTCGTCGAGTTTGCAGCCTTCCTGTCAGAGACCGGCGTCTTTGCATACCTGGGCCTGCAGGTCTGTTATGCTGTGGGCAGACTGTTTGTCAACCCTGCTGAACAGGAAAGCTGCAAGCTGGCTTCAACTGCACCTGCGCTGCTATGGCGGACAGCGTGCCAGGTGCTACACTGGGCATCACTGTGGTGTTGCATATTGCTGTACTAATCAGACTGCCACTTTGTGGCACCCTGCTTGCACCTCTGCAAGCCATTCAACAGCGGGCAGGTGATGCAGACTTCCTGCAATGCAGGTGGCTAATTTCCGCCGTGGCATGGACTGGGCCCTCATCTTGACAGGTGTCCCGCTGGTGCTGGCCACGAGGGCCCTGAACATCTTCCCCCTGGCCTGGCTGCTCAACAGACGTGAGCACAAGCCTGCTCCATGTGTGACTTGGCCTGCATGCTGACCCTGCAGCCAAACTGCCTCATCCAGACTTTTCACAGCAGTGTGGCCAGCCCCCTGTTGCGGCAGCTTATCTCACAAAGCTGCACTGCTCAAATTTGAGTCACAACTTGAAGCATCTCTTGGGCCAGGCTGTGAGTTCAGAGCTTGTATGCTTGCAGGTCGCAAGCTGCCTCTTCCCCGAAACCTGCAGACTGTGCTGTGGGCTTGTGGGCTGAGGGGAGCTGTGGCCTATGGGCTTGCAGTCAACCTTCCCCAGGCAGGTCTACCAAACCTATAGATACACTGTCTCAACAGCGTTGCAACAGGCTTGTATGAACAACACACATGTACACATCTGCGGCAGCTTATTGCACTGGTGTGCATGTGGCGCCCTTGCACAGACTGCACTCTCACCGGTGATGTGCTGCAGATTGATGCTGAAAGCGATGAGGGTATCCCTGCCATAGAGTCAGCCACCCTGGTCATTGTGCTGGTATCCACCCTCCTCTTTGGAGGCCTCACAGGCAAGCTCTGCTCCTGCCTGGGCTGCATGCCGTTCGCCTGCCCCTGCCACTGTCAGTGCCCTGCTGTGCATGGCAGCTCTCCTGTCCTGCCCCGTCCAAGCGTTGCAGAGCTGAGGTTCACCATGCAGGGCCCCTGCTGCACCTGTATGGACTGCACGGTGTCAGTGATTTGGATGTTCACATCATGGGCTACCAGGAGCGGCACCCAGGAGTCTCGCGCGAGAATGCAGAGGAGGCTGTGTGCGAGATCCAGGGCATGATGTCTGACAGAGCCCACTCGACGTGGAAGAGCGTTGATGCTGCCTTCCTGCAGCCCCTCTTTGGTGGCCGCAGATCTGCCCTCCCCCAGGAGTCCGGCAGCGGAGAGCTTCTCCCTGCAGCCAGCCCTGGAGGTCACCCCGATAGATTGAATAGTCTGCGGACCGAGTTGACTTCACATGCAGGGGATTATTTGCCTCCTTGAGGGGACCCTGACTGTGGTTTTATGTGCCTGCAAATGCAGCAGCAGGTCCTGCCTTCACCACAAAGACTGTGTGGCATGTCAGAAGGAGCCACTGCCTCTGGCATATGGGGCCGTCTCTGAGCACCGGCAAGTCGAGGCGCACTTGAATCCAGCCCAGGCTGCCCTGCTCAAGGGGCTGCAGCTGGTTGTGTCGTGGTATGTTGGTAGCCTGGTCCAGGTGTGGGCAGCCCGCAGGAGTGAGCATTGATGTGCTGCGCCCTCACAAGGGATTGAAAAGCAGCCGATGGGAGTGAGCATGCTGTGCTGCGCCTTTGCTGATGCTGTGCCAGATATCTCCTCAGGAAAAAGCTGTTCAAGTCCCTGCGGCGGAGCGGGTGCAGCCTGAGCAAGGCAGTGCAAGGACTTTCCGACTTTACATGCTGCTGGCCACTATAGCTGCTGTGGTCCCTTCTGTGGCCAAGCTCCAGTAACAGTGACACAGGCCTGCTGTCTGTGACTCCAGGCAGCTGCTGGTCTCTGAACAGTGCTTGTCTGACACAGATAGAGGCAGGTCATCAGATCATCTGATCAAATGCATCCCCTTCTTGTATGCTACATGTATGCCCTTCGGTGTCCTGAGGGGCGCAGCTCAGGCCGCAGCAGCTCCCTGTCGTGCAGTAATCTAAATTCAGACGACAATCTGAGCAAATTCACGTTCGGGGCTGTCTAGAAACAAGATAATGGCTGGTGAAGAACACTGACAGACCTCGTCTGCCATGATGGTGCCCTGACAAGTGACCCTTTTGCAATTTGACAATTTATGGTCTCCCTGGCCCTGGGAGACCTGCAAGCGGCCTACAATGCCGGTCGCACTTCACCTTCTGAGGTCGTGAAGGGAGTGGCATCGCAGTTGAAAGGAGATGTGGCATTTCTCTCCTTGACCCCCATGGAAACTCTAATGGAGCGGTGCAGGTGTGCCGCCACAGCATATGCAGCACACCCTGTGCTGCAGCGCTTCTTGGACAGGCCTGTTCAGCCTTCAGTGCCATAGGCCCCTCTCCCCACAAGGGACATGAGCTCTGGCTAGCTGCAGGGCTCTGGAGCAGCAGCCCGCATCGCACAGAGGGGCATTGTGGGGGGTGCCCTTTGCAGTGAAGGACAACATTGATGTTGAAGGGCATGCCACAACCGCGGCCTGCAAAGCCTTCACCTACCAGCCTCAATGCAGCGCTGCAGTGGTCCAGGCTCTCATAGATGCAGGCAAGACACTGCCAAGCTGCTTCCTGAGAGCATCTCTGTTCGCACAAACCACGCTGAGAGCTCTGAACCCAAAAGGAAGTCTTTTCAATTGCCCTCAGCCCCCCTCTGCATCCACTGGCTTGCAAAGTCAAGCAGTGCATGTTTACTGCTATTGGACAGGGCAGCAAAACTCTGACAGGGAGGTGAACGAAGGCGCACTGTCCATGGCCTCGGACTCCACTGCTGCTTACTTGCAGTAGCCACAGTGACATGCTGACGGCTCCGGGGGAGTCAAGCAGCTGTCTGACTTGTTGGTGTCAGAAGCTGCAGCTTTGCACTGCTGGTTCCTACAGGAGGAGTGATGGTAGGCAAGACCAACATGGACCAGTTTGCAGCTGGCCTCGTGGGCACACGAACCCCCTTTGGCACTGCCCGCAATGCCTTTGACGACAGGTCAGTGCCAGCTCTTGTAAGGCCGGCTGTCCCTACAAAGCCTGCTCGGTACTGGCTTTGCCACAGCTTGCCACTCTCACAAGAGCCAGCCCTGCCAGAGCCTGGTGTCCTGTAGAAACAAGTGCTCCACACCTGGCTCTGCAGCAGCCATCATCATGTGGCTGCAGTGACCTGCCAAAGACTGCAAGCAGGCACGGCAGCTGGCAGGTGTTGCGTGCACCCATACCGAGGTTGCAGCCTTCCTAAGGGCTTCCACCTGAACATCATGGCTGCTCAGGCAAAGCCAACTGCTGGCCTGCAGGTTCATCCCTGGGGGGTCCTCGGCAGGCTCAGGGTCTGCAGTGGGACGGACCCTTGTCAGCTTTGCGCTGGGCACAGACACAGCAGGATCAGGTGGGGCTCAGGTACTGGCTGCCCACCAGACTGCAGTTGCCATGCTTCTGTGTGTGCTCATGTACAGAGCATGCAGCCATGTCCCTCAAGATGTGTCTTGCAGCAGGATCAGAAGGTCCCTTAGGCGGGCCTCAAGCACGCTGCCTTCATGGAGTGCTATGCACCATGGCAGCGCGGCACCACGCTGCAATGCAGGTGTCACGCATCACTGGGGCTTAAGCGGGCTGATCATTAAGCGCTGTGCCCACCTGCAGGGGCCCATCCTGACTGCTCGGAATGCGACTGCTCAGCTGCCACCGTACGTTCAGACACCAAGCACCCCGGCAGGCCGACCACAGACCAACAACATGTGTGCCTCTGCAGGGCGTATTCCGGCTGGCCTGAATGGCTGTGTGGGCATTAAGCCCTCTGTGGGCAGGCTGAGCAACCAGGGCCTGGTCCCAGCAGCCGCCTCTCTGGACTGCATCACCTGCTTTGCTCGCAGCGTGAGGGACGCCGCCACAGTGGTCCGCATCATGCAGGTGAGTCATGCATGGGGGCAGAGGGCTGTACTGCCTTCAGAACACACGTGGCTGCATTTTGCAGATGCCGTATCCGTAGCCAACCTGATGGCGATGCTGCCTGAATGTCAGGCATTGAGCAGGGCAGCTTCGGACACTGCACAGCTGCAGTTCCTGGAGTCTGCGTGAGGGTCTGATGCTCCACCGCACGGAGGGGGCAGCATGCTTCAGGTGCAGCGACACAGAGAGGGCTAGCTGCTCAGGACCTGCAGGAGATGGGTGTGCGGCATCAGACAGATGCACCTTGCTGCGTCGGTCTGCCCTGTATGCTTCTTAGTCCAGATACATGCTGCAGGAGGCAAGCAATAGGCTGGCAGACCCCACCTGCAGAACCCCAGACAATGCAAGATACAGCCGCCGCTGGGAGGGGGAGCCCTTCACCTTTGGGATACCCTCGCCCCAGTTCCTGGACTTCTCAGGACCTGGGGGTGTCCTTACAAAAGATTGTGAGTGTCCTTGCCCCACCTCACCACCAGTACTGTGCCTGGTGGACTGCAGCACCTGTGGTGCCACGGGGCATATGTACAGAGACATGTGAGCCTGCCATGCCTCATTAGCTCAATTTGCATCTGCTTACTGCAGTTGGACATACCAGTCCAGGCCGGCATCAAGCTGCAGCACTGGCTCTGCATCAAAAGCACATTGTGTCTTGCCTGCGTGCAAGCAGCTGCCGTACCTTGCATGCCGATCATGCTGCGCTGTGAGCCCCTGCGACCAGAGCAGTCATTCCACTGCCAGGTCAACCTGCCATGCATGCTGGCGTCGCCCATGCAGCAAGTGCCTGCCTGGCCTGTAAAGGACGTGTGCGCACTCATCGTGAGCTTCAAGCTCACAGCATGCCTCACATTGTTGGTGCAGTGTATGAGCGCCTCTTTGGCGAGGCCGTTGCCCAGCTGAACAGTCTGGGTGGAACCCAAGTGGACATTGACTTCACTCCCTTTGCCGAGACAGCTGCCCTGCTCTATGAAAGCTCTTTTGTGGCAGAGCGCTATGCCGGCATCCGTGCATTCCTGGAGCGGGCCAGTGGTACAGCCAATGGCCTGCGTGATGACCACCCCAAGACCAGGGTGGGTGCTCGGGACTCCAGCACTACAGACTGCCATGCATCTGGGGCAGGACCCCGCCACCAGTCCGGGCTGCATGGCATTGGCGTCTTGCCTGCGCTCTGCGTTGCGCAACAGCATGCTGACGCTCCTCATCTGGCTTATTCACCGTGAATTGCGGTTGTGAAGGCTGAGGATCTGTCTTTGACCGCTCTGGCACTCCATGCCCGAGAGCGCACTTGCGTCCAGCAATTGTTGGACCATGTTTTGCACGTCCTGCAAAGCAGATGTTGACTCAGGAAGGCTGCATAAAGTCAAGAGTGGCACAGCATCCCCAGCAGGAGCCACGAGTCACCTTCCTGGTAGGCTGGCCTGCCCTGCGTGCAGAAGAAGCGGCACCTGCACCCCGGCGACATCCTGCAAGACCCCCGCCTGGAGAGGGTGTTGGGCGCCATCCTCTCTGGTGCCCCCAACTTTGTGGCTGCAGATGTCTTTGAGGACCTGGCAAAGCTGCGCGTCCTGCAGGTGCGCAGCAAAGGTCGAGTAATCGAAAGCACCTCAAAGAGCTTGCCCTGTATTGTTGGCTCTTCTTTAGGTTTTACACACCTGCTACATCTGCAACACTCATGGATACCTTGCTCCCCTCTGGCCCTGCTCCCTACCCTTGTCCTTCTGTGTGAACCAGACCAGGTACACAGCGTCAGGCTGCATGGCCGGTGCTCGCAGGCTGCGTTGAGAGCACCAGTAGCAAGTTCAACCCTTTGCCTTGGAGGAGCCTGACAGCATCTGCCTCAGCTGCAGATTGCCTGCTCACCTGTCCTGCCACCTGCCAAGGTGTGCCCCACAATTTTGCAAAACAGGTTCCTCAAGTGCTGTCTTTGTGCAGTCCGCACCCCCTCACTCGCCGGCATGGGTGCTCCATGTCTTTCAACTTCATGGCGGAGTTGATACATGCCTGTGTTAAGCGCTGATGTTGTGCAGGCTGCAGCCCGCGTCCAGATGGCCAAGGTAGATTGCCTGCTGGTCCCTACAGCCCTGCACCACTACACCGTGAAGGAGATTGAATTAGAGGAGAGGCCTGCTGAGCAGGATGACAAGCCAGCCCAGGTGAACAGTGTCCTGTACCAAAGATGGGGGCTCACAAATTATGCAGTCTCAGCAAAGGCAACACGTCCAGTACCTAGGGTCTCTGGCTGATGGAGCAAGCCTGGGTGTGGCTGCGAATGGTTGCCTGTCGCCCACAACTGGTTGCCTCACGTTGGCATGTCAAGCCAGGGGCTTCAGGCAAGCAGAGGGGCCAGGGCAGTACTACTACCTGTACGTAGCTGACACCCCAAAGCAATGCCCACAGCCGGCGGATAGCTGACAAGCAAAAGCAGCGCCAGTGCATGCAGCCAGCTGGAAGCCAGACCAACTCTGATGCCTGCAGGTGACGTGGAAAAAGAATGCCAAACTGGGGAGGTTCACCAACTTTGTGAACCTGTTGGACATGTGTGGCGTGGCTGTTCCCAGCGCCATTTACACCCACCCAAAGCTAGATCCCGAAACGCTGCATGGTGAGCCCTGCAGCTGCTGCACCTGCCATCTTGGGCAACATCTTGAAGCCTTATGAGCTAGGCCCTGCAGCTGCTGTCTGCTGCCTCATGTGGTGGCTGCACTGGCTGTAGGTGAAGCGAAGCAGCGAGGGGTATATTTGGCTGCGTCAGGCGATCCCACTCCAAAGCTGCCTTTTGGCGTCACATTCATCGCCAACTCCTGGCTTGATGAGTGGCTTTGGGGGCTGGCAGAGCGCTATCATGATGTCTCTGGGCTTGGCTGTGGGCCACATGAGCACTTGAAGGTTGACCAGTCAGCGTCCAACTCTCTCTGAACTGCTGTTGGTCGCAAGTGTGCGCCCTCCGGCAGAGAAGATGCTACCAGGGGTGGGCAATTGTTGTTCCTGGTTGTTCTGCTTGTGATATCCCCTTGTGCCTAAGTTGAACAGTCTGCTGGTGCTGGCGATCTGGTTATGCACCTCAGTGATGGCCTCGGCAGCTTACATGAAGTCATGCACCTTCAGAGGTGAGAAGTGTCAAGGCCTTCATATCAGTGTCCCTGGGAGGCAGACTCCCATGCTGGTAGCATGCCGGGTGTCTGTGTGGTCACTACTTTTCAAATGGTACACAGTCAGCCTGTGCTTTGGTGAAGTACATGAAAAACTGCTTTGCGAAATTTCCCAAATATGGGCTGCTGCTAATAGAACAGAGCTTCACAGAGGACAGCCCTGCACCCTGGACGATAGGTGTGCAGGGACCTTGCATACACACAGTGATGGTTATTTCCTTGTACAGGGCTCACAAGGCCCCGTGCACAGCATGGACATGCACAGAGCTCAGAAGCAAAGAGAGGCAGAGCAGGCAGGGCCTGGAGGCGCAGGCCTGTGTTGGAGGTCTGGCTCATTGCCCTTCAGGCACCAAGCCTGAAGAATTTGCCCATACTAAGCCAGGGAAGGTGGCAATTCGGCGTCAATGTGGGTTCAGGGGATGGGGAGGGGGCGCCAGCACAGCAGCGCACGTCTGCCCATGTCTAGGATCTAGGGGGGTTTCATGGCACCTCCTGAGGGTTTGGAGGGCTGACTGGTCTTGCTTGGGTATCGCCTTGTGGCAGGCTTTGCGGGTAGGTTGGCCCCTGATGCTGGGACCTGGTGGGCGTGTCTGCTGAAACAGCCGTCTCGTGAGGCTGTGGCTCCAGATGCTGGGATCCAGCAGGCGAGCCTGCACCTGGCGCGGCAGGCTCGCAGCCAGGGCTTCCCGTAGGCGGGGCTGTGCTGTCATGCGATGCAGCCTTGACCATAGGCTGCTGCACAGGGCTCACGAGCGCTGCAGTTTGCGACTCGTCAACAGGTGACCCACCCTGAGATGGGTTAGTGACCACAGGGCCCTCACTGGAGGTGCTCAAGACCTCCACTGCTGCGGGGCTGCCAAAAGCCTCCTGTGGAATGATTGGCCCCTGCTGCTGGGGTGATTGTGGCGCAGCCTCACTGCCCTCTAAGGCGCCGCTGCCTGTCAGATTGATGGCACTGCCCACCTGCTGCTGTGAAGCGGCAGCTGCTGAGCTGCCAGCAGCCCCTGAGGACTGCGTAGGCTGCTGCAAGGCAGCAGCTGCCTCACGCTCCAAGCTCACATCGGTAGAGCCAGAGTCAGTTTTGGCTGTGCCATCAGCGTCAGCAGGCTGCACCTGCAGCAAGGGCGCAGCAGAAAGCCCTTGCTGCGACCCTGATCCTGGTGCGCCGTCATGTGCCCCTGCTGTAGGCGCAAGGTCGCCGACAGGGGCCCCTGCCGCAGTCTGTGCTGCAGTCTGTGCGCCCGTAGCCGGCAGCTCAGCTCCCAGACTGGCCACGAGAGGCTGGCTGCTGCTGGCAGCGTCTGTGGGCAACTCTGCAGTCTGGACGGGAGGCGAGTCCCCCAGAGCTGTTGCGTGGGAGGCAGACAGCCGTGCCAATGTGACTTCCAGCCACCTCATCCTGCAGCAAGGAGTGTGAGTCAGGCACTTGCCGTGTGCGAGTAGTCAGTGCTCCATCTGTCCAAGAGCCTTGTGGCCTGAGCAGCCCACGTCTGTACAGCGCCGGCCAGACTGACAACAGATGCGTACCTGGCTGCAGCAGTGTGGCCTGAGGCATCCCAGTACTTCCCCGACCCAAGACATCATCTGGGAGACCAGTGCCTCTTCTCCATGCTGATTCACAAGCAGGCTCATGCCAAGCCCAAGCACGCATGGCCCCATCAACAATGGGCAGCTGAAGCTCAAGATTCAGGGCTGGGGTCTGTGAATGTGCATGGGACCTGCTCCCTGCTCTCTCCTCCCCCCCCCTACCCTGGGTCTGTTCCCTTGCTCCTCTCGAAAGCCATTTTCCAATGGCAAAAACAACATTGGCAGACATGCTCCACATCCAAAGAAGCTGAGGGTCCAGTACTCCAGTCGTGCTCACAGCAGATGTGGAGTGGGACCACGGGTGAATCCCCACCCCCGCAGCACATGGGGTCAAGAGCGGCAGTCTGATAGGAGCTCTGGTGTCAATGGGGCCGTGAGGGTTCAATCTACCCCAGCAGCACAGTGCAAGCAGGAGGAGGTCACAGAAAGCGGGTCAGCCTGACAGGATGCCTCTCAGCCCCTGGTGGCTGGCAACAGCCATGCAGTTTGGGCGCCAAGGGGGGGAGTCTCACCTCCCCTCATATGCCGCAGCCTGGCGCTTGCGCTCAGCCAGCTCCCCGTCCAGGTGGGTGAGCAGCTTATCCTTGGCAGCCAGGGCCTCCTGGAAGCGCTCAGCCGCCACTGCCAGCCCCTCTGCACCACCTGCCGTCTGGGCAGCGGCAGCCCCCTGCAGCAATGGAGGACAGGTTGTGAAGAGGCATGCAGCTACCAGTGGAGCTGCCAGTGCCAGCCACTGCATCGCCTGCTGCCTGTGTGATGGCAGACCCCTGTAGTGCAGTTCTGTGTGGATGCATACATTCAGCAGACACTGCCAGCCTGTCTGCGGTGCATGCCCCCAGGAGAGTGGCTGCCCCCTGCCAGAAGGTTTTGCAGGATTGTGAAAGCGGCTGCATGCCGCGTGCATGTGAGCTAATGTACACACAGCGGTGCAGGCAGACACAACATCAGACTAAGCTGCAGGCGACCTCAACTGCATGCGCAGAGAGTGCTGGTGAGCAGCTGCAGAGCATACCTGTCCTACTTGCGGTCTCCTGAGCACAAGCTGCCCCTCTACCAGCTCCATAATGAGGCCACCCATGGGTTGCATCCAGCGCACCTGAGCTGCCTGCCCTCGTCCTGGCACCACCACGCTCCCAGCTTGGGTGGAACCTCCTGCCCAAGCCGCCAGCCCGACCACGCTCCCCTGCACCGCTGGCACAGACACCGAACGCAGCAGCCCGCTGGCACTGGGGCCGCCCGAACCAGAGGGAGCGCTCCTGTCAGGGCTGAACCCTGTAGGGTCTCGCCCCGTGAGAGCGCTGCGTGCGCACTCCAGCGCAATCTGGGAGGCCAGCTCGCAGCGCAGGCGCGCATTCTCTATCTCAAGGGACTCGCCAGCAGCAGCGGCCTGAAGCAGACAGCACATGCATGTGAGCCTGACACCAGCCTGATCCCTTGCCAGTCACCCCATGACACTGCCAGCTTCGGATGTTATATGTGCTGTAATGTTGCACGATCCCAGCTCAACTTTGGAGACTGCCAAGCACCCCTTAAGGCACCCTGCAAGGCATCATGGAAGCTCCGGATCATGAGCAGGCGGCAGCCCACAGAATGCAGTGTGCCTGCAAACTCAGGCTTGCCGCACCTGTGTCGAGCAAACAAACAAAGTTGAAGGCATGCGCACCTCCCTCTGCTGCCTTACACTGTCTAGCAGTTCACTTGACTTTTACAGCAACATCTACATGTTGACCTCAACAGCAAAGTTTATGTGTTGACTTACCTGCTCTGAACCCTCTTCCTCTGTAGCAGGCCCCAGTGCCTCCTCCTCCTGGGTGGGGGCGCCAGCTGAGAACGGCGTGCCTCTCGGGCTGCTTGACGCCGCGCGGGCTGTTGGAGAGAGACTGGGCGAAGACCTCTCCATCTGCCCTGGCAGGGGCTGCAGGGCCTGGGAGGCAGCCACGTCGCAAGAGGATTGCCCTGCTGGGGTCCCAGCGTCCTTGAAAGGCAGGCTCACTGCCACAGAGGCCTGCAGGGCGGCAGCCAGTTGTAAAGTTAGCTGCTGTCACTGCTCTGCAGAAGGGTGACATCACACAAAATGTCTCCTTCAGGTGGCCTGTGCTGTGGGTAACATGTTGTGGCTGGCATCTGAGACCCGAGACTGCTGCCAGCTGGGCAGCAGCATCATGACTATATCTGCAGCCACAGCACAAGATACTGCAGACTTGAAGGAATGCTCTCGTGAGAGCTGCGTCCTGAGCCTCTTCGAGGCCTGCCTTCACACAGACCAAGGCTGCAGCTAGGTGCACCCGGTAGACTGCCCACGCACCCTGGAGGTCTACACGTACACCGCACCACGTACAGTTGCCAAGCTGAGGGCTGCCAAGCCTCTCCACTGCCTCTCCACGAAACGGCCAAACTGCTTCTGCTGAGGACCCTGGGAGACCCCACACACCTCAGGTCCATTCCTCTGCACTGGACTGCACCTAGTGGACTTGACATTGTAACAGCTGTGCCCAAAGCCTGTAAATGCTTGTCATTGACCAGGCCAAGACTGCTGCTCAGCGATTTGTGCAGTGCACCCTGCGCACCTGCAAGTCCAGCCTGGGCAGGCGTCGCACGTCCTCCAGCGTAACTTGCAGCAGGCCCTGCTCGCTGGCAGGGACGCTCACGCTGCAGTGTGGGGGCTGCAGCTCCAAGCCCATGTTGTGCAACACCTGCAGGCACAGCATCCATCTCAGCATGCTTATGGGGGTGCCACCTCACGGAACATGTCTTAGGGCCACTGCAGCAATGGTACAGGCCGCAAGAGTGCGTTGCTGCTACCCTGTAATCCCAAATCCTTGCTGCTGGCACTTTGTGTGTTACAGAAATCACTGCTGCGAGTGCTGTCTGGCAATCGCGCAGCCCAGGATTGGGCTCAAAAAATGCTACTCTGCACATTCAGGCAGCAGCTGCCTAGGCAGGCAGGCAGGGCTTGCCTGGGTGGGTATGAAGCGCTCAACATGCTTCTTGAAGGCCTCCCTCTGCGCCACCTCCTTAGCACGCAGCTTGGCCATGTGCTCCGCCAGCTTACCGGCCTTGGCAGCATATAGTTCAGCAAAGGCCGCTCTGCAGCACACGAGACCTGTTCTGGCACCCAGCACTCTTTGAGGCCAAGGCAGGCCAGCCTTTGCCCATTTGCTGACATGACTTGTGCCACTGCAAAGGACCTCTTGAAACATAAGCGGTGGCCTCATTCTGGCACTAGAACAGCCCCAGCGCAGCAGGCAGACAAAGCAGCAACCTCATAGCCCTGAGCAGAAGGTGCTAACAGCGCTCAGGCCACAGGCAGAAAATTGTCTGCACAGGCTCATGCCTGAACACCAAGCCCTCTGCAGCCATTCTGCCCATACCTACAGAACTGGTCACCTGACATTATCAGACACTCTGCTGGGCAATGGCAGCCAGCAGTGCATGCCAGTGTAAGACTCAAGGCCCCAGCAACAGGGCAGTGAACATCCCAGTGCTTTAGCCTGACCTTCTCACACACTCAGCCAGGCAGTGGCGGTAAGCAGTGGGCACCCTGCGCAGCAGCTGCAGCTCTGCGAAGGCCTCCTGCTGCTTGTTGGCCACCTCCCGGAAGGCGACCAGCTTGTTGCGCATGCTGCGGATCTTGCTCTGCTGCGCGCTGATCTTGTTGAGCTGCCCAAAGACGTCCGCAGTCATGCAGTTCTGCAGTTGGGCAACCTTGGCCGCTCAGCATGCAGCACCATCACTGTGGTCTGCACCAGGCAAGAGCCTGAAGAATGCCACTCCAGGAAGGCCTGCCCGCCAGCTTGCCCAGCTGTGTGTGCTGCAGCCGAAATGCGGTGGGCGAGGCGAGACAACTGACTGGCAATGTGGATACTCTGCAGCAACGCCTCAGCCCACCTTGCAGTCCACACAGTGCCCAGCAAAGGCCTCCCATTCGGTGTGAGACTGCTCCATGCACGGCAGTAGCTGCTGCGTGTGACTGTCGTTCATCACCTCCAGAGCATAGCAGGCGTCCAGGGGCTGTAGCACACCAGGGATGAGCAGTTGTGTGACAGGGGCTGGCGCGGAGTGCTCAGCCATGAGGACACTTTTCTGGCACAGCACTTATGCCTGCGTTGCTGGCATGCCTCTCACGCTGACCCCAGGGAGCAAAGGGAGTCACAAACAGCAGCCCAGAGTAGCCAGAGAAGCTCCAAAAGCAGAAGACCCCAAAAGCAGTTTTCCCCACGCTTTCTTGACACTGAAGCAGCGATCATGCATGCACCCAAGAGGCCAGCCCAGAGCGCATGGATCCTGCTCAGGCAAGCAACTGCAGACCAGACGCTGATCAGCATGTTTCTCAATTCTGCTCACCTGCACGCTGGAGGCTGAAGCAGCTGCTGTGAGCTGGCCCACTGCGTCCTGCACCAGGCGCTCTACACGAGCCTGGTCGCTGCGCAGCACCGCCAACACCGAATTCTGCAGCCAAAGACAGAGCAGTTTCTCGAAACTCTGGGGGGCTTAGCAGCGGCGTACATGATGAAGGCCCAGACTCATATGAAATTTTTACTTAAAAGTAATGCAGGCTGGTGAGTGCCAGCGACCTGCAGGCGTCTGTCCTGTGAACTCAACCTGTGATTTGACAAGACCGCGCACTGACTGTGCGGAAGCTCTATCCCAAGTTGGGGGGAAACTGTCCCAAAGCCTAATCTCCTCTGCTCAGCGTACATCTGCTGCTGCTCCTCAGCATGGAGATGCTTTGTGGCCGGCAACCATGATTGCTGTGTTCTACAGGGGTCAGAGTTGTCAGCAGTTGACGCAAGCTGGCAAGCCCACTTGGTCCTCGATGAGCTTCTGCAGGCCCTCCATTCGCCTGCCAAGGTCATCCAGGTCCACACTGGGGGCTTGCATGAACAGAGCCTCTACGTCTGCTTTGAGCCCAACAAAGAGCTGCTCCAGCTCCTGCACCTGCAACATCGGGCCCACATGACTTCAGCGTGAGACACGTTTGGGCAACCGGAAGCACCTGTCTCCTTCAGAGCAGGCTGCTGCAGCAAGGTGCCACCCTTTAGGTTGAGTGCACTGCAGGCCTTTAGGAGACCCATCACGTTCCAGTCACGATTCTGCACTTCGCAAGCTGGCCCAGTGAGCTGCATTGTGCAGGACTCAGCATGCCCACAGTCACGCAGGGGCTGCTGCTTGTGAGGCTCACAACACACACATCGCAAGCTCAGCTGCCAGCATGCAGCCAGCAAAGCCCTGTGCGGCTTGCTGCAAGCAGGGCACAGGTGCCCACTGGGCGCATCAGCTGCATGCCTTGTCTGAAACTTGCTCATGGAGTCCAGCAGTTGTCGCTCGACTTCTGCAATTTGTAGACATTTAGACGCCGTCCAAGGCACCGGATGTGTTGCTGGGCAGATTCAGAACCAGAACAGGTCAAGTGCTGCATGCCTGCTGCTGCCAACACATAGCCAGCAGCAGGCATGCACCACTTTGCTTGAATCAGCTTTATGCATCATTGTGGGAAGTAGATGCTGAGGATGCAGCCCTCCAGCTGCCATATACCTTGTCTGTGAATTGCTCATGGGAGCGCCTGCAGTTCTCCGCCCACTCTCGCAGCCTCTGCTCAGGAACCATGTCAATCAGACGCTTGATGCGGTCTGTCCCGGCTCCCTCATGTAAAGTGATTGAGGCCAGAAGCTCCATGTCCTGGGCAAAGCGCTGCAGCAGCTCCCCATGTCGCTCGTGCTGCTGCTTGTACCTGCAGTGCAGCCACACAGTGCATGCAGGCAGGGTAAGTGGCCAGTGCCTGTATTGCTGCTTAATTTTGCAGGGCAGGTGGGCCGCTTGTGCCTGCAGCACAGCCAGGCAATGTGTGATTTGAGGTGGGGCAGCCTGTGCAGTGCTGCTTGTCCAATCCAGCTTGAGGCAGCTCGAGCATTTTACGTCCTCAAGTGTCCTGCAGCAGCGGTGGACTATGCCAGCAGGGTGTTTGACCGTTCTGGTGAAGTGGGTCTGGGTGCAGCTGCCTGTCAAATCTCCAAGGTCCCTGGATGCTGAGATGTGGCGTGGCCCCCTCCATGTTATCGACATGACAAATGGGGCTGACATCATGGTGCCAAATGGCCAGCTGGGCTGGTGCCACCTGGGCAGCCATGCAGCCTGGTGTGCAAAACACAGCGACACGGCAGGCTGCCTCACTGTAAGTTGGCAAAGCGCAGCAGTATGCCTGCAGACTGGCGCAGCGCACGCCTGCCAAAAATTTTTAACAGATGTCCCGCAGATCGCCTACAATGCCGTGACAGTGGAAGATGCACAGCTGCTGTGACAACCTCTGCCACCTCACCTGTCCATGAAATCGCCATAGCTGCCACAGATGTACTGATAGTGGTGCTCCACATTCACGCGGGCAGCGTCAATGGCCAGGGCCTGCACCTCTTGCTCTGAGACAAGTTGCTGGCACATTGCGCTGTACTTGAGGCAGACAGTTACATGCTCCTCAGCCTTCTGCACATGGGTCCTGCACGGCCCATCAAGTAGCAGTTGATACTGGGTGTGCGTGTCCGCACAGCAGCAGCAACACTGCCAACACCTGCCAGATGGTGCGTGCATGCAGATCAGGCCTGAGGCTGGACGCAATGCAGGACGCACAGAGGCGACCACAGAAGCTGTTCCATCAGCTGCCAGCTGGAAAAGGCAATCGGTCAAGTGCAGGCCTTAGCACCTGAAGCTGCGCTCGTAGGCTGGTAGCGTCCTGAGCAAAGGGGAAGCTGCGCTGTCCAGGATGTGTGGCTCATGCGGGATGGCACCAGGAGGCGGAACTGTACCACAGGAAAGATACGTTGAGGGACCAACTCAGCCCTTAAGCTTGCGTGGTCATCAACAGTTGGTTGCCTGCTTCTGTTTTGTGGCGTCTGCTGCTTTCTCAGATGAGGAGCTCTGGGGTGCAAGACGAGCCTTTGGGAGCAGGCTAGGCCAGGCGACACGGGCTGGATCAGGCTGGCCAAGCACATCCTTTGTGGTCCTTGTAAGACTGTTGAACACCAGCCACAGTAATGCTGCCATGTCACAAAGGCAGCACTTTCAGCCAGCCAGCACCTGCTGCACATGCAGCAGAAGGGATGGCAGTGCGCTCACCATTGATTTTAAAGGGCGTTAGCTGCTGCGGTGGGGGCAGGGTGGCCCCTGACCTCAGGTGGGCTTTGCAGTACAGAAACACATCCCGGGGTATGGAAGGGTCCTCCTGCACCGTCCAAGTCCACGCATGAGCGCGCAGCATCTCAGCATATCTTGGCCCAAGATTTGACACCTTGACAACGCTTGCTACCTCTGCAGCCCAGGCAGACACGGCCACTGCTGGGCACAACTGATGGGTCTACCCAGCTCGTCTCCTGACACATGTCAAGGCTATGCTGGCAGCACACTCACCACTGGTAGTTTGTAAGCTGCCAGCGTTCTGTTTGGGTCCAGAGGCGCTCCGTTGCACATGACAATCTGTTCACTGGCAGGGACCCCTGTGATCTGGGACACAGCTTGCTGAAGGGCGCTGACCCTGCATCATGATGGCATGTGCAGTGGGCATGTGACACAGACTGCGCACACAGTGAAGCCTCCGCCGGCCGACCTAGCCTGTAATGGCACAGGCAGGCACACACACGAGTGCACTGGGGCCTGCAGAAGCTGATGAGATGAGCTGCTGCTCAAATGATGCATTCTGATGTCAGTGGCAGTTGTCTGATATGTCTGGGGCCTGCTGCTGGCTCCAATGGTCTCACCGGGTGGACGCCTGAACATTGAGCTCAAGAGTTCTTCCATTGTGCGCACACAAAATGAACATCAAGCGTCCCAAGTGCGCGTCCTCCCTGCAGGCTCCTGCAGCTCCTGCACAGTGAAATCCCAGACTCTGCTGGGCTGTACAACCCCTCAGCCCTGAGGAGAGTGGCACATGATGTTGCAGAAAGACTTCTTACGGTCAGTGGGCCTGTACCTTTTTGATGCTCAACGGGCAGCCCTTGAAAGTATCGTGAGACGAGCTGCCATGATTTTGGCTCGTGGCTCTCAACTTTAAAGGTCAGCTGGCCAGTCTGATGTTGCCCCCATCAGGAGATTAGAGACGGTGCGCTGCGCTGTCCGCTGTGATTGTCATCTCAGATGCATTTCCCTTTCTATGTTGAACGACACATACCACCAAGCCTTAATCTGCTGCCCGTGGTGAATGTGTGCATGCTTGCGAAAGAGGTGATCCTGATCTTGCCTTGCCTGGCAATCAGGCTTTCCAGGCCCAAACCTGCTCAATGGTGAATGCCAAGGATGATCTCGAGATGGAGGATGCTGAGGCTGCTTCAGGCCCCAGCACAGAGCCAGCTGGCAAGGAGCTATCAGAGAAGGCATTCAACCTGCCTGAGCAGCTGCGGCGCAACCTGGCGCTGCTGGAGCAGGCAGTGGCCCTCAAGGAGCTGCGCCTGATATCAGGAAGGCTGCAGCGCCAGACCGCTGCAGTGCGCAGGGAGCTAACTGCGCCGGTCCTGCTGAACGTTGTGCAAGACTCGCTGCCAGCAGGCACACCCATGAGGGAGCAGCTGCTGCAGCACCTGCAGAAGGTGATACAGACGATGACATCAGACTGGCGCATCAATGCGGGTCGCCTTTACACTCTGTGTTGGTCAAGCTGACTTGTCTGGGACATGGCATCTGCACTCTGCGCAGAGTGGTCAGTGCTGGCGCTTTGCTTGGGCTCCAAGAGTCCACTCCTGGCTTGGTCATTGCTGCGCTCACTTGGTGACTGCTGTACCTCGTGCCACCCAGGCCCCTGCAGCCCCCGGTTTTGACGCTGCAGGTGGGCAGTGCAGCAATGGAAACTGATGGGCCCAGCGCTGGCCCTTCTGGCGGAGCATCCAAGAGGTCGGAAGGGGACACGGCCAAACCTGCTGGGCTGCTGCCAGAGGTGGAGATCTATCTGGTGCTGCTCGTCATGGTGTTTCTGATTGATCACCAGCACTTCCAGCAGGTGGGCGGCTCTCGTCCTGTCCATGCTTTGCATGTTGAAAGCTCCCTTGGCTCTGCATGCCTCCGGTCACATTGCGCTGCGGCCAGCAGGCGGTGTTTTCAGTGGACTGCCACTCTTCCATCAGGTGGACGGCCGCTGAGGCTTGCTCTCATGCTTGGCCTGTGCATGCAATGCATCTCTCTTGCCACGCCACTGGCTACGCGCACCTCAGGCCACATTGCACTGAGGCCACTTGCTGTGCATCTCTGGATTTTCCTGGCTCTCTTCTGCATTGCCTGGCCTGTGGACACTTCAGACAACACTGCAGCAGGCCAACGACGAGCATTGTGTGGCTGTGGACCAGCAGCAAGTCTAGCAGATGGGCGCCGCATGATTGTTTGCTGCTGTGACTGCTATCTACCATCGTACACAACTCACCCACCTTGACGCTCATAAGCATCATTGTCAAGCCGGGCCGGTGCAGGTGATGCAGCTGGT
Organism: Asterochloris sp. CNOR1; assembly: GCA_963969365.1. Lineage (NCBI taxonomy): Eukaryota > Viridiplantae > Chlorophyta > Trebouxiophyceae > Trebouxiales > Trebouxiaceae > Asterochloris > Asterochloris sp. CNOR1. Next base: position 2,799,441 of record OZ017751.1, read on the forward strand.
GCAGGCCACGCAGCACATGGCTTCAGCAGGGCCCTCTACCATTCTCACAACAGGCCCCAGCCCCCTAATATATATTTCGTGAACCCGTGACTGGTACCTGCAGGCCAAACAGCTGTGGCCTAGCTGCCCATGCAGCGCATCACTGAGCTCACCAGCTGCTTGCACAGGCCACACAGCATCTCAGTTTGCCTTCACTGCAGGCCCCACGAGCTTGCGCAGCAGGCCATGCAGCGCATTGCCCAGCTCAGTCGCCGTTCCTCAATGATGGGCCCCATCGTGACAGGAGGCGACGGCTCTGCTGTTCTGGCCCTCTCTTGTGCAATCTACATCCCTTGAACCGACTGTGCGGGTTGATGCATGCCGAGACAGGGCTTCGCTGACTGCAGGCCCATGAACTGGCCCAGCAGGCCATGCAGCGCATCGCCGAGTTCAACCGCCGCACCCTGGACGCCCTGGCAGCCCGCGTCTACTTCTACTGGGCCTGGACCACAGAGAAGACAGGGGAGCTGTCTAACATCAGGGGGCGGCTGCTCGCGCTACACAGGACCGCTGTGCTGCGCCACGATGAGTATGGCCAGGAGACGGTGCTGAACCTGCTGCTGCGCAACTACCTGCACTACAACCAGTATGAGCAGGTGGGTGCTGGCTGGGTATCCAGCATGGGTGCACCTGTGGTGCAGAGGCTGCAGTCAGATGGCGCCTTGCGGCTGCTGCAGTTGTGACAAAGGCGCTCTCCTGCTTGGCTGCTGCAGACGCATGACAGAGTCATGGACCCCTGCTCCTGTGTGCATCACCAAGGTAGGCGCTGGTTGGGTGCTTACTTTTAGCGCACACCAAGTGCAGGCACAATGAACGGAGCTCAGCACCGTCCTTCACTTGCATCACCTGTTGTAGCTGTCCTTGGTGCAGGCAGCCTGCCATGTGGCCTTGCCCTGTCATGGTCGAGCCCGGCCTGTGCGTCATCTCCTTCAGCCTGGTAGAGTGCGCTTGGTAAGGTGGAATCACCCGCTTGCTGCAGGCAGAGCAGCTGAGGTCCAAGGCGCAGCGCCCCGAGCAGAGCCGGCAGCACACACAGCTGTGCCGCTACCTGTACTACCTGGGTCGCATCCGGGCCATCACGCTGGACTACACAGATGCCAAGGACTGCTTCCAGCAGGCAGCTCGCAAGGTGAGACTGTCTGCTGACGTCCATCTGACGGGGACGAGTGGAGATGGCAGCCTGCACGATAAGGAAATCTGTATTCTGTTTGGTAGTTGGCAGTGCGGCGAGTGTCGGCGATGTCCAAGGTGAGGCAGACTGACAGGCAGCAGCCGCTATGTTGGGGACCTCTGCAGTCATGCAGCTGGCCATGCCTCTTGTCTCAACATGTAAACTTGAGAGAGCACGTCTTCCATTGCAGCACCAGACACTGCTGCTGCAAGTGATGGCGTCCCCATGTTGCCGCCTAGTCTCGCCAGCAGCCCTTGATGCACATGCAGTTCCACCAGCAGTCCTGCCTGATTGCAGGCGCCCACCAGCGCCATTGGGTTCCGGGCGGCAGCCACAAAGTGGCTGGTGCTGGTGCGCCTGCTTCTGGGGGAGATCCCAGGGCACCTCGAATTTGTGCAGCCTGGCCTGCAGCAGCGCCTGCAGCCCTACTATGAGATCACGCAGGCTGTGCGCATGGGGGACCTCAGCCTCTTCAGGCAAGCGCTGCACAGGGTGCCTCATGAGCATTGTGACCTCAATTACAGTCTGCATGCTGGGCAGCAGCAGGCTCGTTGCTTATGTAGGCAAGCACTGCACAGGGTGCCTCACAATTGCTGCGCCTAGTGTTTTGGCAGGAGTCTGCCTGCTGGGCAGCAGCCTTGTTCCTGTTCGGACAAGTAATGTGATTTGTACTTCCCTTAGGGTGCAGCAGCTGCAACAGCACAATGCTGCAGGCTGGGCCGCGGCCATTGAGGCAAACGGACACACTTCTTAGCATGCCAAGGGCAGCAGCTGCAACAGCAAAGTGCTGCATGCCCACGGTTGGCTTCGTGGCCTCTCCATTCCAGCACTGTATGTAGTATCTTAGACTACTGCACATGCCAAGTGCTACTGCAAAAAGGATCTGCTTGTTAGGTAGCCTGTTCTGCTGTCAGCTTGCCCAGACCAGCTTCCTTATGCCAGCCAGCTTCTCAAGATGTTCACTTAGCCAGGGCAGCCATTGCTGCTGCAGGAAAGCGGCTGAGCAGCACGCTGCGGCATTTTCAGCAGACAAGACGCACAACCTGGTGGTGCGCCTACGGCACAATGTGATTCGCGCTGGGCTGAAGCGCATCAGCCTGGCTTACAGCCGCATCAGCCTGAAGGACATTGCTTCCAAGCTGGGCCTGCAGAACGTGGAGGACACGGAAAGCATTGTGGCCAAGGCTATCAGGTGGGGTGCCTCCAGCGGCATGCAGCATGGGTCCAGAGGGTTGGGAGAAGGCCTGCCCTTGCTTGAGCTGGACCAGCCACATTGAGGTTGCACATGGCGCAAAAGCGGAGGGCAGCGGCTTGGCGCAGCATGGGAGCTGGGCCTGGAGGACCAGAACATTATAAAAAACAAACAAACAAACAACATGGAAGGAAGCGGGGTGGGCTGGCTAGGTCTGTGTCCGCAGCTGTCCAGAGACCCCGTGCTAATGGTGCTACTGCTTCAGCATGCACAGCTAACAATTCAGCAGCCATGCTGGGTGGCCATTGCTGGCACGATGCAGGCCATGTACAAAAGTGTGCCGCATCATGGCTTGTGTGGTGTGCTTGGATGTGGGGAAGTGTTGAGAGCATGGTGGCCGACATGTTTTGGCAAAGCCAACTGTTGAGCTGATTTTCGCGCAAAGCCCCCTTGGTCATGCTTGGCGTCCTAAGTGATGCAGCAATGGCAAGCTCCGGGTCTTGCGTCTGTTTTACGTACTTTGCTTGTCGAGCCTTGGGACCATGCAGCTGCAGAGGTGCCAGGACATGACGAGGTTGGCTCCACTGCTTCCATGCAGCACCATATTGATTGCAGGCTGTGTTAGTTCTGCGCGGGGCAATAGCACTTGCTGTGATGAGCAAAGCTTGCCCTTTCTTGGCTGCAGAGATGGCGGCATTGATGCAGTGGTGGACCATGCTGCTGGCAGCATGTCCAGCAAGGAGGTGGTGGACATCTACTCCACTGATGAGCCCCAGGCCGCATTGCATGCCAGGGTGGCCTTCTGTCTTGACATCCATAATGAGGTGAGTGTTGTGCCAGATGTGCGGCGTGACCGCATTGCGATTGCGTGAGGCTGACTCATATTTGCATTTAACCTGAGAGGCTGCTGCAATAACCCTACTGCCCTGCTAGACCCTGGGTCAGATGCTGTCTGAAGAGGCCAGCTACCTTTCCGTGTAGGCTGTCAAGGCCATGCGCTTTGAGCCAGGTGCCCACAAGAAAAAACTGGAGAAAGTGCAGCGTGAGAGGACTGTCAGCGATGAGGAGATTGCAAAAGCCATCGAGGACAGCCTTGAAGAGGACTGAGTGATTGATGACTTTGGCAATGTTGCAGACACACAAAGCACCTCTTGCCATACTGGCAGAGTGTACACTCTGCAGCTTACTGGTAAACAATCCTTGCAGCACAACATGCTCTACAGAGGTGGTGCTTAGCCACTAGAATAGGTGTATGATAAAGGGTCTTAGGGGGAGACATCAAGAGCAAAATCAAACCAAAGCAGGCAAGAAGTACACAGGTAGCAGCAAAATCAATTTGTCTTGGAGTACGCGCTGGAGGAACGGCCTAGATGGCAAACAGCGGCATGTTTTTGTGCAAAGATGCAGTAAGACTCAGCCGCTGTGCATGTCTCAGCAGCAATGAGCTTGGGCACAGACATGACACTGGTGGCCTGAGACCACATGCTGGCAATGTCATTTCAATGCTCAGTAGTAGCGGAAGGCGTTTGACGCACTCTCAGACATGGCAGCTGAGGCCACCCTGCATGGTCGCAGCTGGCACATACCCCCAGCTGCAGCTAAGCCTGCCTGGCAAATGCATGATGCCACGAACAATACAAGTAACCTCAGGAGTCTTGAGATCAAGCGTTGTCCCTGCCCTACATGTTGTCCTTGCTTCTGCTTCATGCTTGAAAGTTGCAAGCAGCCCCAGATAGGGCAAACAAACATGGTCTCCGCGCCGGAAGTCTGAAGTCACATGCATACTGCATGCAAGCCCTGATTGGTCGGCAGTCTTCCACTGGCTGAGCACATTTGCTGGACTGCTGCCGTTCTCCAGGTTGACATGTAAGTCAGAGAGATTTACACGCAAAATTGCTTGCAAAAGTCGCAGCATCTATTCTTACAGATGCAACATGACTGGTCACTCATTTGGACTGTGCATCACTCTCTCAGCACCTGCAAGCTGGGCTGTCTCGCTGGGTTTGGTGCAATCTGGCTACCTGCTGACCATCTGCAGCTGGGCAAGGCTATCCTTGGGAAGCTTGCCTGCACAACAGGCAATGGAGCTGTTGGGCCTTGGCCATCAACCATCAGACAACAAAAGGTTCAGGTGGTGTTGCTGCAAGGCTCTGCAGTACCCATGGCCCACTTCTCTGTGCTCACCAAGCGTCTTGGCTGCTGTAGAAGCAACATCAAAGGCAGTAAGACCGGCTGCCGCCATCTGATCCTTCTGGCCGCCGTGCTCAATGAACCTGCACACAGCCAGGGACAAGTTGCTTTACATGCTAGGCCCAAGCTCAGCTTCATCAGGTGTGCTAAGCAGCTGCCCAATTTGACATGCCAGTGCTCACCCCGGAGTGCTTGGCTCGGTCCCTGGCCCATACACAGCTCAGGACACATGTATGGCAGATTGCAAAGGACTGGCGCACCTGTCAGGCAGGACCATTGGCCTGAACTTGACTTTGCCGTCATCCATGAGGCCGTCTAGGGCCATGAAGTGCTGCACGTGGGCGCCAAAGCCTCCCACTGCGCCCTCCTCGGCAGTGATGACCACAGAGTGCTCCCGGCACAGCTGGCGAACCAGCTCAATGTCCAGGGGCTTGCAGAAGCGCATGTCTGCAACAGTGGCACTGATGCCGATCTGCAAGGCAGGCACATGAGCAATGAGATGGGAGCTGAGCCAATGTCATGATAGTGCCCGTGCTCAACGAATATTGTGCTGGCGGAAGCATGTGTTATCCACTCCCAGGGCGTGACACATGCCATCATTAGCTGAAGCCTTGGCAGCATTGGGGCCCAGGGTTCATGCGCAGAGCAGGCAATAGACTGCAGCTGCAAGGAAGACCCTGTGGGGCTTGCCAGCCACAGCCTGATGGCTACACACATGCCACAGGAATTTGTTAGAAACAGGACATCGAGAACAATCCCGGTCCTGCTAGGTGGACACTGGCATGGCGGAAGCTGAATGTGCCAGCCCTGCAGTGGAAACTTCGAAGCACAGCAGATGCATCTGCATTTACTGAGACTCCAAGATCAGGCTGACACAGCACCCACCTTCTGCAGCATGTCGGCAGCCTCTAGACAGGGATTGACCATGCTGCCATATCCCAGAAGAGCAACATCCTTGCCGCCTCGCCGAATCACTCCCTTCCCGACCTCAAGGGGGGTGCCCTTCAGGTTGCTGCTGATGCCCGCTGCAGCCAGGTCCACACCAATTCCGTTGCCTCTTGGAAACCTGCAGGTGCGTGAAGGTCACTATGGGTGGAGAGGTCTCAAAGACTAGTGGGCGCCTGCTGCATGAGCGGTCTTGTGCTGGAGGCAGCAAAGCGGTGGCAGGCAGTAGGTGCATGGGCATCAGCACTACACAAGCTGCCTGCCTATCTGCAGCATGACAGGATGGCACTTCACGATGCCACCAGGTTGCCCAGCATAGACAGATAGAACGGAGATCAGATCCAGTCATGTTCATCTTCAGAGACCAAAATGCCAAGGCCCGGAGATGCTGGCGTGCTGAGCATTACAGGCGCATGCAGGCCAGACCAGATGTACAAAGCTCAAGAGCCCTGCGCGCTGTTGCCGCAGACAGTGAGGCAGCCCAACTTACGCAGGCAAATAATCTATCCCTAAGGTCCTTGCACTTACGCAACACTGCAGCCACAGGGGGAAGCCACCAGCACTGCAGACAAGCTGCGAGCCTCATAGCAACAGGGTCTGCCATCACAGGCCACAGAGGTCACCACCAGAGGCACAAACTCTGTCAGCCAAATACTAGAGACATGCCAAAAGCTCCACCTGAAGCAGGACGGCCGGTCATCAATGGCCACAGAGGTGGCCACCATGTGCACCAGCTCAGCCTCATTGCTGGGGGCCATGACCACCATGTTGGGCAGGCAAGCCATGTAGGTGACGTCAAATGCTCCGCAGTGGGTCGCGCCATCTGCCCCCACCAGGCCCCCACGGTCCATGGCAAACCGTACTGCAGGGGTCACAGCAAAGCTGAGCTGCATGCTGCAGGAGCGGTATCCTGCTCCACAGCACGTCAGGTGCTGGGAGAGCGGTGTGGAACCCAAAACGCCCTGGCAAGGCACACTGCAGGGTGGGAAGGGGAAGGCAGGTGAGTTGGAACGAGCTGTGGCAGCAATGGTGGCAGAAGGTGCTGCAGAAGGCAGTAGAGTGCACCACAGGGGGAGGTATCGGGGCATAGCCAGGGCAAAGGCAGGCCGGAAAGGCAGGTGCAGTGTAGTCAAGCAGTGCAGCTGCAAGCTCGAGGTGCAGCACTGATCCCGCAGCCTGCAGCTGCGCTGTGCAGCTTGCGCAAGGTGCAGGCCTCCACATGTCACACAGGTGCATGCTGCTGCTGACTGCCATCCACGCAAGAGGCATCGCTGGCCCCACCAACACTGATGCCATGGCAAGACGCCTGTTGTTCATGACCTACTATGCAGTAAACAGCATGGCTGGCGGCTGGCATAATAGCTTGATCGAGCCAGCAGGGATAGGCCCCACCTGGCAGCTTCTGAAGGGCGACATCATGAACGACCTGGTCATACCCTCGTTGCAAGAAGGTGGAGTAGATCGCGCAAAAGGGCACCAGACCCTCACAGGACAGCCCTGCAGGCAGACAAGGAGCAATTCTGCATGCTGAGGGAAACTCCCCACAAAATGGAGCGTACTCGCAGCAACATCGCAGCGGGCCTAACTGCAGCAGTTGCACACTGCTCCAGAACCTCCTGTGCTTTATTGCCAGTGGTTATGCTGAGGCCGCCTCCACATTGATTTGACCCCACCCAGCTCAAATGAGGAAAGCTCACCCGCAGCAAACGTGACCGCGTGCTGCTCTGCAATGCCCACGTCAAAGGTCCGTTCGGGAAAGCGCTGCTCAAAGCGGTTCATGCCTGTCCCACCGCCCATGGCTGCATGGATGCCGATAATGCGGGAATCACGCTCAGCCTCAGCGATCAGGGCATCAGCGAAGAAATTGGTGTACGAGGGCACCTGCAGGAGTAAGAACTTTGCAGTGAGCCACAGCACGCGGCTTGGCTCGGGACTTCCTGAATGCACAGACATGACTGAGGGACACAAGCAACAGCCACAGACTGTAGTGAGCTAGGTGGCTGTGGCTTGTTTGGGGAGCTTTTGGGTGCCTGGCAATCCTCACAGCCATGCATGCAGTGACCTGCATGGGCAAGGCCTAGGCTGCGCCTGGCTGGCCAGCTTTGCGAGGCAGGAGGCATCTGGGTGAGCCTAGCAGGGCCTGTCAGAGGCAGCACCTCAATGGTGTGCGATCTGCTGCTTCTGCTTTGATTGTTGCGTGCGAGGCATGACAGATGCCAGGTGGCAACCCGGACAGGGGTCCCAACCGTCCAGCACAGGTTACTGACCACGGGCTTCTTCTTGTCCTGCTTGCCGGTCAAGGGGTCGTAGGGGCCCACGCCGTGCATCTTGTCGGAGGCACTCTCAGCAGGGAGGTAGCCCTTGCCCTTCTGGGTGATGATGTGAATCATCACGGGCCCCACAGTCTCTGTGGACTTGACCTCTGCAGAATGCCAGCAACCCAATGTCAGCCAGGTAGCAGACAAGGAAGGAGGAGGGGTTCAGTCCTGGTGATATGCGGCGAAGCCCAAGCATTACTGATCGAGGCCTTGCTGCCACCGCTGCTGAACTGGTGGGCAGCTCAGGTAACACCATCAGATGTGACATGTCAGTGCTGGCAGCCGCCAGCCCTCAAAGTCTGGCCAGGATGCTCACCATTGACCAGGGTGTTTGCCTGAACGGCACCTTCCAGCACCACCACCTATTTGCTGGCAGCAGGGTCCACCTCCAGTCACAGCCGCCACCCCTCACTCAATACAGCAGCGCACCTCACCTCATGAAACATGCTGACCTCTGCCACAGCCATCACCCTTCAGCTTGGCAGCAAGCCAACCTTCTGACACATCTACATCTGCTCATGTCACCCTCACCTTCCAGCACAGCCACCAGGTCATCCATGTTGTGGCCATCAATGGGGCCAATGTAGTACAGCCCCAACTCCTCAAATAGCGTCGACCCTGAGCCAGAAATCATGCCACGCGCATACTCGTCAATCTTGGCTGTTGCTTCCTGCAGGGCATGGTGCCAGAGGTGGCTGCGGCATAGGTGCCTGCTGTACAGCAAGATGCGTGCCAGCTTGGGGAAGCAAGCACAGGGGCTAGAAGTGCATTGCAATCTGTGCCAGAATGGAAACTCTGATTGCACTGTGGTGCATGCTGCTGTTCTGCAACTTGCCGGCAAACGGCTCAAAGTCAGCCACATGGTCACGGCGTCTCAGGCCACCAGCAGATGTGCAAAGCACTCATGTGCAAGCACACAGGCCATGCATGAACAGCATTGCAGCTGGAGGTTGCCAAGTGGCAGCCTGCTTGCAGCGGGCACTGCGGCCCTCAAATGTTCATCTGCACCAACAAAACAGGCAGGCTCTCATGTGGCAGTCCACTTAAACCAGGCGGCCCAGGCCTCCAGGTGACCCCCTTGAATTCTCTTTGTGCCAACGAAGCCTGAGAAATCCTACGCAAGGCGGGCAACATTGTTCTTATGGTTCCTTGGCTGTCACCCACCTGGAAAGGCTCTGGCAGCTGCTTGGTCACGCCCTTGGCAATCTCACGCAGCTCGCGCAGAGGCCTGTTGGCCTGCAGGCGCCCCAGAGCACCAGACAGGGCCCCCACAGGAGCCTGATTCTGGCCATTATACTGCGTGGGGAGAGAGACCTGCAGGCCAGGGGGCAAGCAGCTTTCACTGCAGCTTCGCTCTGTTGGAAGGATGAGACCGTGCTGAGTGAGGTGGGAACCTGCAGTTCAGGGGAACCCCTGCGCCACAAAACCAGCAGTCACAAGATCTACTGAAGGTTCAAAAGCGCCCACTGAGGTGAGAGACCTGCAGCCCAGGGGCACAACAACATGACAGACTTGTTCTGTTTTGTGTCTTAGCAGACTCCATTGCCAGAAGGAAGTTGTGCTGCATGTGGAGAGAGACTGCAGGGACAGGGGCATACCAGTACCACAAGAGCAGCAGGAGCAACACTTCAGAGTGCCCAACATACTCTGGCAGTCTCAGAGCAAGCTGTTCAAACCTCCAGGTTGGTGCAGAAAGCTGCCAGGGCAAAGCAATCATGGCTCAAAGTATGTGGCACTCCGTTGGAGTCACGGCCAAGCTGCGATCTTGCAGTGTCCACTCCACAGCAAGCCATTAGACAGCAGGTATGCTGAGCATGCAGATTGGCGGCTGAGGCCAGCAAGGGGTTTGCCATGCCGTGCGTTCATGCTGGCTGATGTTCAGGATCATGTGCTCAGAGGCAGCCCCCACACCAACAGCAATTACGCAGGCAAAGGCCGCAGCACAGTGGCAAAGTGCTGTGGTCACCTGCTGGTTGTCATTCAGGATCACGATGACGTTCTTGTCTAGGAAGCCTGCATGGTTCATGGCCTCATATGCCATGCCGCCCGTGATGGCACCGTCTCCAATCACCGCAATGCAATTGTTCTTCCGGCCCTGCAGACATCAGGCGGCTGTTAGCCAACAGTGGAAATCCATGGGCGGAGCTATTGTGAGCTACTTCGAGCTTGTTTGGACTCAACAGTGCCACCAGCGCCCGGGTAAGCCTGTTTTTGCTCAGGGCAGGTGCAACCCAATTCTGGATGAATTTGGACCTTGCTCGCCCTCTCTCTGCACACAATCAAGCAGCCATCTCCAGCACGCTCCATGCACTACGTCCAGTCCCTGCAAACCATACTTAGAGCAGCATAGGCCCTGAAGTTCTCGAGCTGCCTTCTCTCAGCACAGGCTGACTCCACAGAGTTGCGCCCCTACGGACAATGCAGCCACGGATAGAAGAGTCGGAAAGCGTCTGATAACTCAGATGTTCTTGCTGCTGCTGACTCAGCACCATGACTAGTACTCTAGCAGTCTCTCCTCGCCGTCATTCCCCAGGACAAATAGATAGAAGTGGCCACAGGCATGGCGTCTGCTGCATGCACTGGCTGCGAGGCATGCAGAATGCACAGCCCTTGGCGGCTACTGCCACACTCTGCGCCATGCCGACCTTTCAACAGGCTGACAGACAACCTTGCAGGCATTGTCATGGGTAGGACCCAGGGTGCTTGCTGAGAGAAGGGCAGCCTGCTCCAGCAGAAAGCTCACCTTAAAGTCTGCAGCCACAGACATGCCCAGCGCAGCTGAAATGGAAGTAGAGCTGTGCCCTGCGCCAAAGGGATCGTACTCTGACTCGTCCCGCTTGGTGAAGCCAGAGATCCCATTGGACTGCCGAATGGAGGACATCTTGCCTCGCCTGCCTGTCAAGATCTTGTGGGGGTAGGCCTGTAGTCAAGACATGTTGTCTTGGAGCAGGACCTGAAGCAGGCCGGCCTGTGAGGGGCTGGCCTCCCAGGTGCAGATGTAGATAATGTGCATGCCCAGGCATCGCCCAGCGGTTGAGGGCAGTTGTGACCTGGCTTAGTCAGTAGCGCTCCGCATAGAGACGTCTGGCCTACTACAGCTCTCTGCAGAGCATGCTGGGCCCCTGGGGCTGGCAAGCTTTGGATGTGGCATCGACCTGGTCTCAGCTGAGCGCCTCCCTGGCACCAGACTCAGCTGCAGCAAAGATTTGCACAGGCCCTTAAGAGGGCCTTATCCTGGTATCTCTGCACAGCAGCACTAGTCCTTCAACCATCCCATCTTAGAAGCATAGTGGGGAAGCCCTTGACAGGCAGCAGCCTGCCATAAGAGTGCCCACTCACCCAGGCTGCATGGAGAAAGCTCATCTGGTGGCCGCAGCCTCGAAGCAGAGACCGTGCCCAATCGGCAGGTCCCTCCTGGTGCAGAGCTTTGTATAGCCCCTGCCTCCTCCAGTGCAAGCATCCATGTAGTGAGCATCACCTGGTGCCCCACGTCAAAGATGATCTTGTCCTCTGGGGTGTTGAACACATAGTGCAGCGCCACAGTGAGGTCTGTGACCCCCAGGCTGGCTCCCAAGTGCCCTCCCGTGTGGCTGACGGTGTGAATCACGTCCTGTCTGATTTCCTGGGCCAGCTGCTTGAGCTGGCGGCGGTTGAAATTCTTAATGTGGACGGGGTAATTGACAGTGTCCAGCAGGGGGGTTGCTGGGCGGCGAGGTGTCTCAGAGTCAAAGTCCTGCAGGTACACTTGACGAAGTGGCAGCCTTCTGCAAGATGTATGTGTGCTCTGAGAGCCGCAAGCTGGTGCAGCTCAGCTTCATAGACTTTTGCCCAGGCAGCTAGGGAGAAGCCTGCAAAACGAGCTCAGACCACTGCCTGCAGCTCCCCAGCATTATGCCCAGGCTATGTTGCTTGCCAGCTTGATGTAAGGTGAGCTGCATAGCAGCATGCAGAGCCGCAGGCAGCCAGATGTTCAGGTAGGCAGTGTATGGATGCAGACGGGCTGCATTTTGCTCACTCTGGCAATGTGTGTGAGGAGACAAGTTGCTCTGCTCTGTTTTAGGCATAGGCAGTCAAGCAGCATGGCAGCCAAGCAACTGCCTGTGCTGGATGCCAATCAGTGTCTGCAGTCCAGGTGTGCACCTCCAGCTCATCCATGGACAGCTTATCCAGCCTATCATTGCCATTGCTGCCGCCTGACAGAGGTCCATTCACAGGGGATGCCTTGGCAATGGTCTGCACTGGGGTGCGAGCACGCTTGGTGCCTCGAGTCCTAATGGGCAGGCCCTGCTTGACAAGCGCAGAGCCCTGTCTCAACCCTGCAGGCCATGTGTCAATGGCAATGTGAGTGACAAGGTGACATACCTTCACGCAGACACTGCTTTGCTGGCAGTCAATGGGCGATGCAGGCATAAGGTGAGTCATTGTGAAAGGCCTCACCTGCAACAGGCAATGCGACACCTCTGCGTGACCCCTGCAAGCACACAACTTATGCGTGACTAGATTGTATGCAGGGCGCTGGCACAGATACAAAGCATCCAAAAGTTCACCTTGGCCTCTACAGGCTGTACCGAACCAAGTTTCATGCTGTTGCAATGCCACGGTCAATTCGCCACTGTCGGCTTCAGAAGGCTGGCCTGCGTTCAAGCATCAGATGCACTGGACTGCTCAGTGTCAGCCAGTGCCGCTGGACTCCGGGTGGTTTTCTGCAGATCTATGTTGCTAAGCTCTTTTGCTTTCTTGCGTCGGGGATTTTTACTGGATCTGTGGGTGACGGAGACACAGCAGGCATGGATTTGGTGGCTAAGAGGCTTCTGGAAGCCCTTGTTTCTGGCAGGCAGCTGCCTGTCGCCTGCTGGCCTTCGTGCCTCCCTGGAGGGAGTCTCAGGTACTGTTCATGGTGTCCCTAGATCAAGAGCTCAAGCTGTGACGAGGTTTGTGCACCTGCAGTGTGGCCATTCTTGAGCAGAATGAGGGAGTGCTAATCGAAGCATCAGACATCATGGCCGGTCCAGGCTACTTCAAATTGCGCCTGCACTCAGCTGATACCAGGTGTGCCCCTAGTGATGAGGTCAAAGTGCTGTCATGCACCTGATACATGCCGACAAGCGATCAGCCGCTGCACCACCGTTTGGATGCCCTGCAGCACGGGACAGGCTGCAATGCTGGGGCGGCATGAGGCCAGCATACCAATCATAGCGGGGAACAAGGAGACGCTGCTGGGCGTGCTCTGCCTGATCTGTAGGCCCACTCAGGCACTGGATGCCAGGTATGCGCTTCTGCCAGCCCCTGCCGTCTGGTTGTGATGGGCTGCATTTGGTCCTGCACAGCCTGAATACAGTAGTCTTCTCTGTCCGTCACAATGGCCAAAATTCCATCAGTCTGCCATGTACATGCGACTCTCATGGGCAGGATGTGGTCGTGTGGCGTATGCTGCACACCTGCTGCAGGTGGTCCGGCCTTGCTTAAGGGCCCCTCTGTTCATGATTTTGGCCCATTATCTCAGGAACCCAAGCTCGACAGCGTCACATCTCCAGCCGGTGGACGGCCTGGACTGCACGTATCTCCTGCAGGCACCTCGGGCAGCTGCAACAGCTGGCAGCAGCCATGGCGCCCGGCTTTTTGCAGGCCACCCATGACCTGCGGGAGTCAGTTGTACACTATGTCCTGCAGCCCATGTGCGGACTGACCCACCCAGCAGGTCGCAAGCGGCCCCTGCCTGCCAGCAACCCCACTCATGACAGGCGAGCTGCCTGCCATAGGAAGTGTGACAGCTGTGGCCTGCTGCAACAGCTGCCTCTTCTGCTGACCATGGAGGCAGCTCCTCACATACAGGGAGCCTTGCTGCTCCACAGTCTTGAACTGCTTCCTGTGTGAGCCAACTGATGCACTGCTGAGCATAGCAGCTTTCAATTCAGCTTACAGCAGACTGCCATCACTTCACACAGCAGATGAAGCTGCATCAGCTGCAGCCTGTTCTTCATAGGGCTGGCCACACAGTCCAGCTGGTGTAGGTACACCTCTTTTGAGGAGCTTCCAAAGCTGGGGGCGCCGTCCAGTGGAGCAAGGCATGCCGTGCCCCTATTCCCAGGCTGCATTGCCTCTGACGAGGCTGTCAATCTGCACTGCCACCGCACAGGTGTGGGGACAGTTCAGATCAGATTGCTGATGCACAAGACCTGTCCAGTGAGGCAGGTCACCAGCCATGTCCTGGGCCCCTGCCCTGCCTGCTCACCTGCAGGTGTGGTGACAGCTTGGGACCAAGCAGCAGACGGTGCAGATGGGATGTTGCTCAGAGCGGTGCAGAGCTGGCCGATGCCACCTGTGGCATGTTGCGTCCCGCCTGAGTTCCAGTACTCTGCCTGTTTGCAGGTGCAACAAAAGGGTGGATGGGGGCCCTCCAGATGCAGGAGGCCCGTCTGGCAGTGCAGGGACCTGCGGGCGCCAGTACTCTGGTCAAGGGGAGGCCACCCGCGCAGCAGCGCACGCTCGGCTGGCCGAGGCGGCTGCGGTGCTCTCTGATGGGGAGGGGGTTTCCCAGGCAAGCTGTCAGCTTGCAGCTGCCCTTTCACTCTGCCAGTGCAATGCAAGCGTCTCCCAGGCAGTGGCTTTCTCGACCAGGCCGCAGTAGCTTTGTGGCCCACAAAGTGCAGTCAACAGCAGCTTTGTAGTTACTACGCTCATCCATCTGCCTCGTCCCAGGAAGCTCACCGATCTGCAAGTCTCTTTGTGCTCACCTGATGCCTGCAGCAGTGAGCTGCAGTCAGGTGAATAGGCCCTGCCTCTGCCACCAATTAGAGAGGGAAGTCTGGTGCAGACCCTTGACAAGCATGCCCAGCCATGATGCTGCCTGAGCTGCAGGATGGGCACGCGGAGGGCAGCCCGCCTGCTGCAGACTGTTTGGGCTGGAGCTCTTCTAGCTGCACATCGGGTGGTGCAGTGGCAAACGCTGATGGGCACGATTCAGAGGACCCAGCTCACCATCACCACAACCTGGAGTTGCCCCACCGCCCGCTTGAGCTGTTGGCCCCACATTCGCCAGACAAGAGCAAACAGGGCCCCCCAGTGTCAGCCGATGTGGAGCTGTCGGCCCCCAGGCCGTCAGACAAATGCAAGGAGGCCCCCTTGCTGTCGGCTGAGGGCCACAGCGCTGCAAGCTCTGTGGACAGCAGGTGGGCCAGAAGAGGTCTCAGGCGCCGGTCCAGCGCTGGCCAGGACAGCGACCTCAGCAGCCTACGCATGCGATTCTCAGCCCCCAGCGAGAGCGGCAAGTCAAGCAGCCCGCAGACGGGGCTGTCCAAAGCCAGAGTAGCGAGCAAGGCAGGGAGGCACCCTCCTGGGCAGAGCATGGTGGCCCAGGAATGTACTGTGGCGCCACCCCTGCGCCAGCACCCCTGGCTGCTGAACTTCTGGGACCCAGGTGAGGCACATCAGACCTGCCAGCCAGCTTGATCTGGCTGCCCTCTCACATCTGGGTAGGGTCAAAGGCCCACTGTGGCGCCCTACCTCGAACAGCATGCAAGGCCGCTGCATGTGTGGAATCCAGGTCATCTGCAGTCATTCTGTGTCTCTTGCTGGTATGTCTCTACAGCTGCATCCTTTGGCGTTGTCACTCAGGCTGCGTGGTCTGCGCCTCCTGTTTTGCAGAAGCATGCCTGTCACACACAGTGCCCAGGCGTTGTCTGCCCAACACCTGTTCTGGTGTGTTTCACCCATTGATTGCATATCTGGCATCAACAGGCGTGTTGCCTCCTTTGAAGGTGTCGAGGCTGAGTTCCTGTTGTGGACCGCAAAGCAGAGAAGCATGGTAAGCACACACACGGTTCATGCCTGCAGCTGCTTGTTGTTGCACCCTTGGTGGCGAGACTCATTCATTCTCGGTTCACACCTCGCAGTAGCTGAGACGCAAGTGCGGCCAGCAGCCTTTGTCATGACTGCTGCCTGTCTGTGCCAAATTTTGCCTCTGGCAGCACAACTGTACTCGCCAGGTACTGTGCTGACGATGCCACTGCTGTCTGCCTTTTGACACGCCTTCCATTGCCCGCTGCAGGTGCAGGTTGTGCTGGAGGTCTTGAGCGTGGCCATCGCCGTCTGCATCGCATTTCGGGGCCCAGTGGCCATGACACAGCACTATGCAGTGCTGGCCTGGGCACCAGTGGCGCCCTTCATCTTCCTCATGCTGGCCCAGCGCACCCAGTGGTGAGTTCTATGGACTTGACCCGTGTCTCAGCATGTGGAAGCAACATGGTACTGAGACAACTTGGGCTGGGTGAGATGACAAAGTGTCTGTCATCGATGACAGCTCATGGGCAGTGCTGGCCCCAGGGCTCATCGCGCTCATCATTCCTGCCTGGACTCAGCGTGTCTCGGCGTGTGAGAGGGGCATGCAGCAGAGTGCTGCTGGGCAGGGTGGTAACTACTTGTGTTGAAGAATACCCTGCTGTGCAGACAGCTCTAGGTGGGAGCTTGTTGCGTACAGAACTGGCTTGGGGCTGATCACAGCCCTCTGCCTTGCTCCTTTGGGCCCATGACAAGCTGTGACGAGGTGGTGGACACCGTCTCCTGCTGATGAGCAGCCTCCCACTACTCTCTGGAAGGGCCCTCAATTACCTCAGCAGGGCTGGCACAGGAGCTGTCAGGGCCCTGTTGAGCAGCAGGCCTGAATACAGGGACTGCCTGCACAGCAACTTCCACCAGCACAGAGCATGTCTTAGCAAGTGGCCTGGGGATTTGTGCAGGTGGGGCAGCACTCTGCTGTATCAGGCAGCAGGGCGTTATGTGCACGCTGTCTGGGCCCCCCAGTTTGTCACACAGTCAAGCAGCTCTGCAGCATGTGAGCAGATGCTGTGGAGCAGCATCTCAGCAGTGTAAGGGCGTCCAGCAGGAGGCTGGTGCTTCTGTGTCTTTGCTGGTACCTCTTGCAGTTCTGAACAGGTCCAAGCTTCTTGTCCCAATTGCTCCCCCACTGCCTGCAGGTACCTCAGGAATGTCTTAGGCAATCCAGCAGCTTTTGAGCGCCCAATGTTCTTCTTGCAAGCCCTGCCTTTGTCGCACACCCCTTCAGCCAATCCCACTGCCTGCAGGTACCAGAGAAACGTTGGAGGTATTCCAGCTGGCCGAAGATGCCGAGGCCGTTGTACGGGCCATTCATCATCTGGTCAATGACTCTCCCTAATTGTTGACCGCCATCTCGCTGTCTGCAGGCACCGCGGGACTTTTTCAGTCTTTTCGATGGCCTGACTCAAACATCTGCTCTTCCTGCCTGCTCACTGCCACTCCACTGCCTGCAGGTACCAGGGGATTTTTGAGGCGTTTCGGCTGGCCCTGTATGCCTGGAAGCTGGCCTGGGCCCTGCTGGTGGCCCTCCCCGGCATCGCTGACAGTCTGCAGGCGGCGGCACCCAAGGCACTGGGGGCCACCCTGTGGCGCTTTCAGGCTCCCCTGCTGGAGGCGTTTACCCTGATGCCGCTGTTCACCCTGAGCCATGTGGTGAGTGCGCAGCCGACAGCATGGTGCCTCTCGGCAGAGGCAAGCTGTGTTGGGAGCGGCGCCCCAAGGCACCCAGAGAAGGGGAAGAGCACACCCTAAGCTCCTGGGCCATGTCCCGAAGCTGCCTTACTACTGTGCTGACCATTGGAGGGTGATGGTGCTCTCACCAGACACTTTCATGCGTTGTCTGGCTGATGGTGTTGCAGTTCTGGTGTGCATGCCTCATCAGTACCTCCAGTGTGAGGCAAATGCTCAAAGTGGTATCTCTCAAGTGCTGGGCAGAGGTGCCCGTCCATACACTCCAAGCTGGCTCCAGTGGGGTGCTGAGCAATTGCATGCACATAGTGCACTCACACCACACCTGCTGCAACGTGCAGCATCCCTACAGCTTTGCAGTGGTCCCCATGTGTGTCTGCTGCCCACTCAAGCTGACAGTCTTCACGCTGACAGCGGAATGCTTGTTCTGAAGGTGCGGAACGACAGCGCAGGTTGCTGTACAACCCTTCAGAATCTTGGGTGGCTGCGTCTGCAGGTGCCAGCGCAGACTCTGGCCTAGAGCACCTTGTCCACATTTGAAGATGCATACCTAAGTGGCTGCAACTGAATACGCAACTGAACACGCTGCCTGCATGCTGCAGGTGCGCTTCAAGACCTTCGCATGGTTCCAGCTGATGTGGCTGGCCTTGCTGGTCGCCCTTGTGCCAGGCTTCTGCACGCTCCATTACCCGCAGGAGCCCTGGCTGGGGTGGTGCAGCGTAAAGACAGCCTCCATGCTGTGCATGGTGGGCTACTGCTCGGTGGGGGCTGTGCTGCACAGCATCGACAAGGCTGCCCGGGACAGCTTCAGGCACCACAAGCTCATGGCCTACAGGCGTGGGATGGCAGTGTCGGTCGCTGCCAGCCGCTAAACGCGGCACCCCTCAAGCATTATTGCCCATGTCGGCAGTGAGGGAAGGCCTGCTCCCTATCAGCCAGTGAGCAGGTTTCCCAGCACTTCTGTCCAATGGCGAACGTGGACCTATCAGCCACGCAATGCGCCTCGTAAAACTATATGGGTTTCTGGCACTGACAGCTCAGACTCCACTGGCCCTATCAGCCGGCCAATTGGTGGCCCGTGCTGCCAGTGAAGGCAGGACCACCCCTATTCACTGATCTCTGCCGGCTTCTCAGGACTCAACAGATGCGCTACTCAGCCTGCCCTGATCAGCCATTCTGTCTGCTGTACATGGTACAGCCTGGTGCACCCTCACAGTACTCCAAATGCACAAATTGGCATCATGAAGAGCAGGGGTGGGGCTATTCCCTATTGTTCAGCAAGCACCTTTCTCTGCCCCATTGGCCCCGTAGTGACCTGGAGTTTTTTGACATAGTATGCCTATCAGTTGAGCGATTGTTGTGCTCTTGTTTTTGATGCTTGTCCCCAAGGCACGCTTAGTCAAGAAAGCATATTACTGCCTGCATGTGTCACTCAGGTTGTCTCCTCCTGATCATTTCTGAGTCCATTCAAAACCTTGTGCTGAGCACCAATGCAACAGAAAATGTTCATGATTGTTGCAGTGTGGAAGAATGTGCAACGAGTGTACAAACAGCTTCAGTGTCAGTGTAAAGTAGGCAAGTTTTTCAGACAGGGTCTGATGCATTTTTGAAGATCAGATCCCACAGGCATACTTCAAAAGCAGGCACACATGTCAGCCAGGGCGCGCTTTAGGTGGTTGCAAACTGGAAGGGCGGCGTCGCATTGTTGCTGCCCATGGCAGGAGCATCCTGAAACCGCTTGTGCCCTGTCCTTCCAAAGCCTGGGCGGTGAGATGAGAAACGGTCCCACAGGAAGCTCGTCAGCAGCGTGAGCAAGATGCCAGCCGCCATGCCAAAGATGAACATGAGGGCATAGGGCCCACCTGTAGCAAAACGTCAATTGCTGGTGCTTGCACAAAGGGACTTCACTGAGTGACAATATGGGCACTCTGGTGTCACACACAGCAGCAGATGTGGACAGCATCAATACACATACAGTCTGGTTCTTCCCTTTTGTTGCTGAAGCGGTACGTGGCCTGGCAGAGGCAGCAGACATGGGGTGGTGACAGCGTGCCTCATTGCAAACTCACCTTGGCGGTGAGTGAAGCCCTTAGGGCACTGTGCTGCTGCAGCCTCAGAAGCCAGCTGGCTCAGGTTCCCGTCAGACTCAGAGTCAATGTCAACAATGCCCAGCGCATCAGCTGTGGGGTTGTCCGACCCCTGGGCTGCCAGCGCTTTCAACAATGATGATGTGCAGCCACAGTTTGTGCCCTGCATGATGCAGACTTTGCACATTTGACTTGAAGATGCAGTCACATGCAGCACTCAGGTCGTGCATGTGCAGAAGATAGCAGCCAGGGGGGGGTCCCAAGGCAGGGGCCTGCCAGTAGCAGCTATTGCAGGCAGCCCCGGTGACGAAAGCTGCACAAAGGATGTCATTGTCCTGTGCAGGCTCTCATTGAAGCTGGATGTTGTGGCCACCTAACGTCATGCTGGCAGCCCGCTCACCAGGGGTGCCAGAGAGCACGGGTTGAACAAGGCATCTGGTTCAGTGATGGGTCGGAAATTGACAAACCTGCATGCAGGGCCAAGCCCGATCCAGAACTCTGGCATCCAGCACCACAGATGGCAGCCACCAAGTGCACAAGGCAGGCGTCCAGAGGGACGCTCCCCAGGGCCAGAAGGATTTCTGCAGCTCCAGTGACTGCAGAGGCCCAAGGCAGAGCTACAGACGAAAGAATGGCTCTGAAAGCAGGTGGCTTGAACTGAGGAATACGATTTCAATACTTACGAGTAAGTGTGGTTGATTTCATTTCCATTGCGCACCCCTGTCAGACTGATCTGTTGGAGCAGCCGGTGATAGCTCTCCCTTGCCACCTGCCACTGCAGCAACATGAGCAGAGGAAGAGGCTGAGGCATGCTCCATCACCCTGGCAGCCAGGGGATCAGCTTGGGAAGCAAGCATCATGACCTGGCATGCTCTAAGCCAGCAGACATGAGCTCAGTGTACAAGAGCCATCAGGGCGCAACATGCTAGCTGATGGCAAACATGGAAGGCAGAAGCTACAGGCACCACATGCACCCTCCAAGGGCAGCAGCTGGTCCCTCAGGGGCAGGGCCTCCTTACCTGGTTGATGGGGAAGAAGTAGCTGACGTTGTAGGTCGAGTTGCCAAACCCTATGTCGTATGACCACTGCTCGCAGTCAATGCCCCTGCAGGGCCACAAGCAGACTGGATGGCCCTGCCTATGACAATGTTGAGGGGAAGCCTGGGCACTGCTCAGGGATACAAGCAATCACATATACTCCATTAATCTCCATATATAACAGGACCCTCCGCAGGGAGGAGCAGAAAACATGTGGCCTGCTGGCATCGTTGTAGCCTGGTGCCCCATTAGCAGGTGGTCTGTGCACAGCAGGTTGCCTGCGCATTGCAAGGCCCAGCATGGCTGCCAGATCTGCCCCCACAAGCAAGCAGCGACCTGCAGAGATGATCTGACGTTGCAAGCCCGACTCCCTTGCATTGGCCAGGCAGAGCCGCTGACCTGACAGTGGCCACCCCTGGCACAAAGTTGGCTGTCTGGTCCTCCCCAGTGAAGCGCAGAAACTCGCCGGTGGACAACAGGGCGTTGTTGTCGTTGCCAGTGCTGAAGTTGCTGAACCTGCTGCTCATAGACCTGAAGCAAAGCCACATAAAAGCTCCAGTGCTGTGCCCAATGGGTTATGGTACCTCAGTGAATGCTGGCAGCTGGTTGACAAGGGACGTGCTGGCTTGCACCTGCATGTCTTGCAGGCTCTGTCTGCACGATGCAGCGATGGCACTGTGAACATTATCAGAAGTGGCAGGAATCAGGTGAATTGGGCCCTGGCTGTAGATGATTGCAGTCTGCAATTGCCTGCTCTGGGCAGTCCGCAAGCTGCTAACAACCTGATTGTGGTCAAGCCCACCTGAAGCTGTGCAGCTGAAGAGCGGTTCTGCAGACCTGACTGGTGCATACAGTGACGAAGGTCTTGGTTGGCAAGCCCCAAGCAGGTGCAGAACCCCAGGGCTGGCTTGCAACACCACATGGTCTTGCCCCAGCCAGGCAGGGGCCATGCAGCTGCAGAACCAGGGTCTGACGTTGCCACCCCCTGGTGTTCCTCAAGCTAGGCAGGAGCCATACAGCTGCAGACCTTGGCAGCCCACCTGGTCTCGCACACGCCATGCGGATACGTGGCGTTCTGCCCTGTGATGATGGTGAGCTCGTTGTTGTCAAAGTCCTGGATGAGCACCCTGTCTGTCCCATTGGAGTGCAAGTCCAGGCGCACCATGTTGTTGGAGCTGCAGAGCAGGTTAGCACAGAGCTCAGACACTGTCCCATCATTGGCAGAACTTGGAGGAAAACATGAGGGCCACAGCTATACAGGAACACCGCTGAGCGGTGCTCTGAAAGGAAAATGAAGACAGATATGGAGCACAGAAAAGACCACAGCGACAGGGCCAGGGAGCTAAGAGGAATGTCAAGCGACACACTCTAATGAGCAATGGCTTTATGCTCAGCAGCAGTGGCTGTGTCACGCAACACTGGCCTGTAGCAACGCCCCAGCGAAGGCACACCAGGACCCAGAGGCCCCCGCTGCATGTTGCGCAGTCTTGATTGTCAAAGCGGCATTGTCCACAAGGACTCAATTTGACGGTGTCACAAGCAGCCTGGTGACGTGCCTGCTGTAGTACTGGTCGGCTACGAAGGTGTAGCCCTTGTTACTAATGGTAGTCTCGACCGTGGCCGACCACTCCCTGCAAGCAGCAGGCAAGGTGTGAGATGGGCCTGGCAGTAGCTGCAACGCAGTGTTCTGTCGCTTTTGTCAGCTGCGTGCATGTGGCTCTGCCATTTCAGGCAGTGCAGCTGTGCCACATGTTGCGGCCAAGCCCAGCAGGTAAGCGCACATCAGGAAAGTTTGCTCTCACGTGGGGAAGTCTGGCGGAGGTGGAATCAGATTGGCGCAAGCCACGGGCGTGCCAGTGCTGGTGAGGATGACCACTGAGGCTGCCTGATCAAAATCGATCAGGTAAGGGACGATGCTGGACACGGTCTGCAGCAGGAGAGCAGGCTGTCAGCTGCTGTGGGATAGCAACTGCAAATGGCGTTGCAGGCAGCAGCAGCAGCCTTTGCACTCTGCCATATGAGGCAGGAATGGCATGCGCCCAGCAGTGTGGCGGCTGCTGGCGGCGCCTTGCAGTTCATCTAGCTCTGAAGTTGCTAGAGCAGCATGCTGATTTGCAGCAGCAAGGGCTCTTGCACATGTCCCATTGCAAGCATGCACAGAAGGCCCCCTATGCACTCAGGATGCTGCAGCACCAAAGGTAGCACCCATTCCAGGGCTGGTGCTCATGACAGGCCAGGGTGAGGGCAAATGGCAACACTGGCAGTCCAGCCTCGGGGTGTCGATGCCTGCTTGGACTTGTGCCAGCCAATCCTCACCGCTGTGCTGGTGCTGTTGACAGGCAGCACAAGAGAGATTATCCCCGTGGAGTTGCTGTACTGGTCCATCAGGGTGCTAGAATTGAAGTCTGAGCCTGACGTGCAAATCTGCACAGCAGGGAGTGACTCATCAGGGTGCTGACATGAGGACCTGAGCCTTGCGGGCACACCTGCACAGCAGGGAAGGCTTGGTGCTGGAGTGAAGGCTGAGCCCTGGACGGAGCAGGCAATGGACAGCGGCCACAGGTTGAGGAGGGGTCATCGCCGAGAGGCATGCTTGTGAGACCGCAGCCAGCAGTGGTGCTGACACAGGGACTCATGATGGGCTCCACACAGACTTTGAGGACCAGACACATGCTACATCAAAGTGCACAGCTTTTTGGAAAAGGGCGGAGTTGTGAAAGCAGGGTCTGCGTACAGCTCGGACACAGGGAATCTCAGCCGCACCGTGCGGTGCAGCTGCGCCTGAATCTGCTGCGGCATGGCTGTGGCGGCGCCATACAGCAGGCGCGCTGTCACATTGACACGGGAGTTGCCAGCCTCCCTGCAGCGGCAGCAGTGGCACCACCTCGGTCCCCAGCATCTGCTTGCTGCGTGGTGGGCAAGCCCTGCAGTTTCTGTGGCGAGGTCCCACGTCAGTCCTGTCCAGGAAAGCTCTGCCTAGTAGGTCTCATGCACTGCTCTGGACCCAGGACCCGAGAGGCAACATCTGCGTTGGCTAGACTGAGACAAGCAAAGCAGAGGCCAGCCTTGTCACAGCCAGACTCCCAGCCATAACAGAGGCCAGGGAACTGCAGGCACAGCTAAACAACTCACAAAAGGCAGGTCTGTCTTGGCCGACACGGCTGAGCTCAGCAGAGGCAACCTCCGCTTTGCTGGCCCCAGCACAGCTCCTCGATGTCAGGACATTGTATTAACAGCCACTCACTGACAGCGCAGCTCACCATGAGGCAGGGTCGCTTGCATTGAAGCTTGCAGCGTACGTGGGACCATCATCAAGCTCAATGCTAGCTGTGATATTGGACACACTGCAGGCAGGGAGCTCTCTGAACTGAGACTGGTGCAGTTCTCAGAATGGATGCATGGACGCTCCT
The DNA here is from genome assembly GCA_963969365.1 of Asterochloris sp. CNOR1. NCBI lineage: Eukaryota > Viridiplantae > Chlorophyta > Trebouxiophyceae > Trebouxiales > Trebouxiaceae > Asterochloris > Asterochloris sp. CNOR1. The sequence continues at coordinate 2,823,352 of OZ017751.1, forward strand.
CCCATAATAACCTGAGGCAGCCAGCTGCCAAATGTACTCAGGCATCTAGGAGGACTCCTCACGTAAAATTGGTAACCTGTGTGTTCTCTGAGCTGGTGAGCATGATGGCAGCTCCTGAGACCTGAGATGCCTGCATTCAAAGGGGCTGAGATGTCAGCTGGCGTGTGGCAGCCCTGAGTGTTGCTGTAAGGCTGCAGCAGACGGATTCCCGTGACGCATGAAGCTTACCAGCGTAAAGACACTGTCATCATCTGCCACATCTGCAAAACTATCTTGCGATGAGAACTCTGCATCCTCCTGCTGCAGTGTGCGGCCTGGTCCCTGTGTCAGCATCTGAGGAGATGTGGCGGAGAACTCTGAGATCTCCACTGAAGCCGCCTCCACACCATCTCTGGACAAGCGAGGGATAGCTTTGCCGACGTGGGTGAGCATGCTTGCAAACGGGCATGTGGCTTGAGCATCGCCATGAGACACCAGCAGAAGGCCCAGCACCAACACCAGACACGACATTCCGGAATAGTGCAGGGTGCACTGTGCCGGGTCAAAGTAGGGTCAGAGCTAAACCTATGATGCTGATTTGTGGCAGGATATGACTCAGAGCTCACCAAAGCAGTGCCAGTGGGGACGCCCACCTGGACATGAGGACATCTAACTCAGTGCTGGACCTGACAGCAATAGGGCCAAGGGATGCAAGCCGTCAAGCAGATTGCTGACCCTGTGATGGACAGCGGGCCGTGCTTGCCATAGCATGCAAAGCTTGAAAGAGGTTGCCATGCCATGCTCAAAAGGCAGCAGTATACATCAAGCAGATGCTGGTGGTGTGGCAATATCAGCAGGCCGGAAGATGTGCAGCCAGAGGCACCCTGCTGCAGGCAGCTGGCCTGTCTGCATGGCTGAGTAGTAGAGTGGGCTTTGAGAGCAAGCGACAGAGCGCTCGCAAGACGCATACACTTGGGTCCATGGGAAGTCATGCACTTAGCGGGAGGGAGTGGGGCCTGAGTCAGGCATGGCCTAGAATGTAATCAGATGCGCGGCAGCAATGCAGGGTTTCGGTCTGCCCAGGAAACACAAGGGGGTTGCCACAGGGTAGCACGGGACGACTAAAGGCAGGGGACAGATTTGGAACATCTTGGTCAGTTAGTGGTGCTGCAAGGTGGAGCATCTGAGCTGCAATGCTGCTGAGAAATGTGTGGCTGGCATCTGAATGTCCTCCATTGAGTTCCAAGAAGTGTCGTTAAGGGCTCCAGAAGGCTGGGGCTGTTCTGGGTCCAAGGAGGGTGGCAGAATGAAGTCGGAGTCACCAACTCACAGATATTCCCAGCCGTGTGCTGTGTACAGGCAGCTGGCTGGAGCTGCAACACACAAAGGCCATACACAGGCTGAGCCCACCATAGGTGATCTTGAAGCCATGCTCCCAAGTCTGAAGGCCAGTGCTGCAGGGCAGGCAGGCAGCTCATTAGCCCAATGTGCAATCCTGCTGAGCTGCCATTGATGCACCCACAACAGTCAGCGGCACACTGTGGCAGGGGCCTATGCAGGTGGCAGGCCATACAGAACCACAAGAGGCTGAGATCATCACTTATATGTAGCAGGACTCACCTGGAGGGGTTTACCATGCCATTGGCATTGCCATGGCTCTCTTGGCGAGAATACTGACAGCACAAACAGGGTGCAATGATCACCTCCCCAGCGTACCTCATGAACCCATTGCCCTCAGTGCTTAAGGAATGGAAACATTCATTGACCTGGTGTGGCATAGAGGAAGGCTCACTGTGCCTCAGTGCCAGGCCGCACACCCCCTCTGCACACGAACCCAACTTGATCACACCAACTACTGGCGGCGTAGAAGCAGAAGGCATCGCAATGATGGCTGATCCTTGGCTTCGCTTTCCAAAGGAATGCATGTGACATTTAGAATAATATATCTTTACAGTAGGAGAAATCCACCTCAAAGCATTGAGAACCTCAAATTTGTCTGAGCAGGAGGTGGCTGCAAAGGGCATGGCGGATCCGGAGGAGCCCCTGACAAATGGCACTGTGAGCTGATTGCCTTCTTGACTCAATGACATCCAGATGCAGGATGTTGTGATGCAGCAGGGAACCTGAGCGAGGAATAGCTTCAAGTGCAGGCCCATGAAGAGCCAGCACATGCGCGGGCGCATCAGGCAGCAGCACTGCTATCTGGAATTCAGCCTGAGAATGGGAGGCATACACACAGGGTCCTGTCCATAGAGATGCTGCAGGACAACTCCGACAGCAACCTCAAGGCCCTAGACGACTCGCCCCACCACATCTCAGAGGCAGTATCCCAGGAACTTTCCAGGTGCACTGCCCTGCCTGTTGCCACCACTTCACCCTGTCATCCCCTGCAGGCGTGCCAGCAGCTGACTGTGAAACCCGAAAGCTTCCTGCAGGTGTTGTGCGGGTTCTCCACCCTTGAAGGGGACCCCTGACTGCCACCTCTTTGTGCGTGCCATGTGGGCACAAAAAAGTGACGTTGGGAACCCCTGCACAGCACCTCTTGACGTGCCCGAAGCCCAGCAGATGCTCGCTGCTCTCACCCCTGCAGGGATGGCGAGGCAAGTGTTGCTGACATTGAGGGTTCGGCGGCACCAGGATCCACAAGGCTGCACCCTGGTGACAGGCCCATCGAAGCGGAGGCACTGCCTCTAGAGGAGGCCTCGAAGCTGCCTGCAGAGCCACTACCCTCGGAACCCTGGGCTGATCTGGAAGTAGGTCTGCACCACCAGCATGGCAACACAGCAGGTGCTGCAGACCAGCAGCAGCAGGGCCATTGGGAGGGCCGGGACAAGCGCCAGCAGCTTGTGACGCTGTCTGCGGATGAAGCAGAGCAGGTGAGCCTACCTTGCTTCCAGTGCTCTTGCCAAAGGCATGCTTTTGCAACACATGCCAAGCAGCATGTCTCAGAGGCATGGCTACAGCAGGCAAAGGCGTCAAGCAGAGGAAAACTTGTTCGACATTCCCGCAGGTGCCAAGTCCCATGCTCCTTTGAGGCCCTCAAGCATCGTGACTCATCCAATAAGGCAGGCCCAGCAGCAACTCACCTGGCTAACCCATTGTAGGGCCCTGCTGTTGAATGGAGCTTGTTGGTGCAGCCAGACCAGGCCAGGCAGCAAGCCCGACCAGACGCCTGACTCCAAGGCCTTTTATTCACAGGGTGCAGAGTGGAACTGTGCGCGACTCCTGCAGGCCCGGCAGCGAGCCTCCCTGGCAGAGGAGGCACGCAAAACCATTCAGCAGGCCCGGAACAGCCTGTCAGAAGCAGCCAGCGACCGGAGCTCCTCTGTCGATTCCGCAGTGTCTGACCAGGTAATGGTGCGCCTCGCACCAGAGGGTGGCTCACAGAGGCACACAGCCTCTTAGGGTGTGGAGAAGCTGCCTCTTCAGCACAGATGCTGACATCTGGCAGATTGCCTATCGGCGGTAGCCAGCAGCAAGAGCTCACTTGATGAGTCTACAGCGTCAGACTAGGTGCACTGCCACAACACCTGCCGTGCACAACCAACAGTTGCAGCGACTCAGGGACGTAGTGCTCCAAGTGGACAGCATTTAAGGCAAACTGCCATGCCATGCACCAACCTGCTCCTGCCGCATGTGTTGTATGCTGCCTCACTGGTCAGCTGACCAGCTCTTGGTGGCTTTTTGGTGCGCGAGGAGGCAAGAGTCACTAGCAAGCGCAGCATCAGCAGGCCCCTATGCTGGTCCCTGTGCTGGGCAGTGGCGCTGCCACAGAACCCGCAGGCACTGCATGTGACATCACAGCTGGAGGGTTCATGTCTGGCAATCCAGCGTCTTTTCTGACCTGTGTTCAATGGCTGTCTTGCAGCTGCCTTGAAGGACGCACCCTCAAAACGCTGCGGCAGTCGCCTTTGTGCTGAGCTGTGGGTATGAGGGTGCCGCTGATTCCTGCTCGTCCCCATGTGCAGCTCTCTGAGAGGATGCGGCGGCAGTCTCAGGCGCTGCGGCTGTCATCTTCTGAGATCCGGCGGCTGGCCATCAGTGAGCGTGACTCAGCGGAGGAGCAGGCAGCGCGGCACCTGCTGCAGGTAAGCCTAGAGACTGGGCCCCACATCGCGCTGCAGGGCCTGCCTTGTGAGGAGCTCATGCTTGGCTGCGCCAGCGTCACACCTTGCAGAGTTGCTGGTCGTATTGTGTGCAGGAGGAGGAGCCCAAAGCCCGGCAGGAGGCTCGTTTGATTGCCATGAAGGAGCGGGCTGAGGTGGCGGCCTCCCTGGCAGAGGCGCAGGCCATGCAGAGCATGGCAGAGCAGCCAGGGTCTCAGATGGACCAGCTGACAGAGGAGATTGCACGCATCAAGCGCGCAGAGCAGGTCGGTGTGTGCCATGAAAGCACCCCGAGAGGGGCCCCAGATTTTGTGCACGCAGTTGCTGAGATTTCAGGTGCCAAGCAGGTCAGTGCGCACCACATTATATGAGTTGCAGAGGGCCTGTGGGCCCCATGCAGATGTGAGGCCTGTCAAGCAGTCAGATGGGTTGCGAGATGATGCTGGACCTGGCTTGCAGCTGGGTCCTGGCCATACGCCAGGCACCCGCTACAGGATTCTGCTCCACCTGCTGCTGCATGGCCCCTGGTGTCTATCTAAGAGATGGAGGGACCAGCCGTCGCACAGCACATGACATGTTGAGGCAGTCTTTCAGGCTCTGCAGCATGTAGTGGAGGCACAGGCTGTCCCCTGCAGGGGACTGCTGCACTGCAGCTCTGTAAGAAGCAATGTGATCAAGCAGGCACTGGCCAGGGACTCCTGCTCTTCCCTGCAGGCTCTGATTGATGCTGAGGATGCAGAGCAGATGGCGGCCGAGCTGTACGTACTCGAGCGCCAGCTCTCCAGCCTGCGGCACTCAGTGCCGGCGGAGGTGGCGGACGCAGCCCAGGAGGCCAAGCGCCAGGCAAAAGCCACCGTGCACCAGGCCATGTCAAAAGAGGCTGGTGAAGATGTCAGTGAATGCGCTGCAGCGGGCAGTGGGCTGGACGAGCCAGCCTCGTCTGGAGCCTCTGACACTTCGGCCTTCAGCGGCATCACTGATGCGCTGCTGTCCAACCCCAAGTTCAGCGCCGGAGCCGAGGGCGGCAGGGAGGAGCGCCAGGGCAGTGACAGGTGTGAGCAGTGTTGCAGAGCTATGTTGCTCCATGGCGTGAGGCGCTTTGTCAGCGCCGGGGCCCTTTCAAACCGCGTGTATACCTCTGGCTTCGCATATCCTTAGTCATTGAATGGAGCCCACTGCTGATTGAGCGCACCGCGCCATGCAGCGGGCTCCATTCAAGTTGCGCATATGCCTCTGGCTTGCCGGCATCACCAATACACTGCTTTTCTATCTTCAATATTGGGGGCGACTGGCGACAAGTCAGACAGGGCCCCCCCAGGGCAGCAAACAATGCGGGCCGGGTGCAGGCTCATTGCAGTGCTGGGCTGCTGTTATGTGCAAGCAGGCAGCTATAAGCAGCTTCTGCGGTCGAGCTTCGCTGCTTTGAAAGAGCACAGGGGCCACAGCTGGTCTGCGTCGTCAAGGCCCTGCAACCTGCAGCTCAGCCTGGGTGTGCCTGGGCAGAGGGTTGGAGGTGTTGGCAACTTGCAGTGTTGTATACTTGATGCGTGCAGGACATGGCGGCAAGGAAGGCCTTGGCAGGCACCAGCATAGCCACATGCATGTGAATATGCATGCTGCCTGTGCTACTGGTTCATGTGGTGTCACAAGGAGGTTGCACACTGGCAAAGTGCCTCAAGAGGGGTTCACCAAGAGCTCGTCTTACACGGTGCAGGAGCGGTCCCCTGCGAGCCCATGCACCTCCCAGCACGCACCCATCAGACGACTTGAGCAGCCTGCAGTCGCATAGCAGGAAATTGGAAGGGCAGCAGGCCACAGATGGTGACCCCCAGGCACTCGCACAGACTCAAGCAGCAGCATCTGAGGCTCAGTCCCAGGGCAGTGCTGCTGCTGGCGAGCCACACTCAGGAGCATCTGCTGCTGGCAAGTTTACGAGGCCAGACACCACCCAGGCTGCCCTGGGCTCTGAGGCGCCTGCCTCAGGCGCATCGGCTGCCCCAGGCAATGCTGCAGCCCCTCCGGGCACTGAGGGGTCTGCCTCTGGCCAGTCTGCCGGCCCTGGCAATGCTGAGGGCCGCTTGGGGTCCGAGGCGCCTGCCTCTGGTGCGTCTACTGGCCCCAGCAGCAGTGAAGCCACCGCAGGCTCCAGCGCTTCCGCCCGCGGCAGTGGCGAGGTCCCCTCAGCCAAGCCTGGTGGTCCCACTCGCGCGGAGCTCATGCAGCGACAGCCTGGCGCCGGGGCGGCCACGAAGCACCATGCCAGCGTGCCCTTCGACAGCGAGCTGCACACGGGCGTCGAGCTGCGGGTCAACGAGCTTGCCTCGCACCCCAGCGACCTGCTGTCCTCGCCCAGCCAGCACAGCCTGGACTCGGGGGCCCTCTCGCAGGGCAGCAGCAACAGCTCCCGGCAGCTGCCTGTGGACCCGCTGAGCAGCCCTGGCAGCAGCCACAACCTGGAGGGCGTCCCGCAGCCGACTGGGACAGCTGGTGAGGGTGCCACTGCTGGCCCTGAGGGGGGTGGCAAGCCGCCCAGGCCTCCCCCTGCAGAGCAGCTTGGGTCTCCTGGCAACAAACGTGCAGGCCAAGCAGCCGAGGATCAGCTGCCTCCCAAGGCGGTGCCTCTGGTCAAGTCAGAGGCACAGACGCAGCCTGGACAGCGGCAGCAGCAGGAGGCGAGCCAGTGGAGCACAGCAGAGTCTGGAGAGGGGGCTGCAACCATCCCATCCGGGCTGCTGGGGTGGCAGATGATGAGGGCGCTAATGCATTGGCGAACCCAGCAGACAACAACGAGGCCGCCCCCATTGTTGTTGCTCATGCTGAGGTGAGGGCCCGGCCTCTTCCCTCCCTGCTCGACCATGTCAGTCGCATGCAGCAGCCATGCAAACAGCCGCGGGGTTGCTGATGCAGCAGGGAATGACGTCCTTGCTGTGCCTGCAAGACCAGGCAGATGGCGTCCATCACTGCTCCCTGTGCTGATGTGAGGCCCCTCAGTGGTTCGGAGTAGGGCCTTGTCATGCAGGCTGGTGCAGACAGGTTGCTTTGTATAAATTTGCCATTCTTCGCCCTGCTCTAGCAAGCAGCTGGAGAGGGCCCTGGCATGACATCAGCACCAGCGAAAGCCTCTGGTCTGCCACTTGGTGGAGCTCCTGGCCTTCACCTGCAGGGTGCCGCGGAAGGCTGTATCACAGACAGCAGCACCATGCAAGACCTGACTTGCAGCCAGCTGACTGACCAGACCCTGCACCTCTTCTGCAGGTCCCAACAGGGGTCTTGTCTTAGAGACACCAGCACCAACCAAGGCCTCCACTTCAGTCAGCTGCCTCATGTCCCTGCCCCCACCTGCAGGAAGCTGAGGTGGGCGCGGTCACAGATGCCAGCACCAGCCAAGGCTGCCATTCAGGCCAGTCAATTGATGTTCTGCCCCTCGTGTGCAGGGTGGTATGGGGGCCGTCTCGCAGGTGGCAGCACCTGCCACGGCCTTGAACAGGCCAGCTGGTCAATATCCTGGCCCCTGCCTGCAGGATGCTGAGGAGGCGCCAGCTGCAGACGCCAGCAGCTCCCCACCGCAGATTGACAAGGTCCAGGCGCAGCATTACCCTGCCCCGCCGGGCCCGCCAGCCACGCCGCCCCCTCAGCAGGATCCAGCAAGCGCAGCCACGCCCAGCACAGGGCAGCGCCCGTTCAGCCCGCCGCCGGGGCGGGCGCCCCTGGGGCCGGGGCCGGAGCAGCAGCAGCAGGAGCCTCCAGGTGAGGCACTGCCGAGACTGTGCAAGAGGTGCAGTGTTTTAGGGTCATGCAAGGGTCTGGTGACCTGAACCTGGGGCCGAGCAGCAGCAGCAGGAGCCTGGTGGGCCCTGTTGTCCCTGTGTGCTCTGGTATTGCTGTGGTGCTGGGATCAGCCCGTACGTATGCTGCAGGTGTCTCTGTCTTGCATTGCACAGCAAGAGTCTCCACGCTCACTGAGTGTGTTGGGGATTGAATAGGTGCCTGTGCTCTGCCTGGCAGAATGCTGTGTGTGTCGCCCTCAACTGCATCCCGCACACTGAGCAGCAGCAGAGGGCCCAGACCTCACCAGGCAAGGCACTGCTGAGATGTGGTGGCCTGCTATGAGCGGCGCCTGTAGGCTTGGTTGCTGGTTTGACCTGCGCATGAGGGCCTTCCGTTGGATGCCTGCAGGCTTTTCTGACCCAGCACGGTACCCGCAGCCGCCGCCAGACATGCCCAGGCCCTATGGCACGCGGGATCAAAATGGTCCTGTGCCCTTCACGGAGCCTGAGGAGTTTGCCGGCATGCTGTGAGTCTGCACGGCTGTGCAAAGCCCTTGCTGCGCCCACTATGCCTCACTGTGCCCCCATGTTCACAGCAGATCATGAAAAGCGTATTGCATGCTGCCCAAGTCACAATGTGCTCTTTGCACCATGCCATCTGCAGCCAGGATGTGTGCAGCGCCATGCATGTCGTGCGGCCAGCAGCATTCCTGCCTCATAAACTGCACATCAAAATTGGCATGCTGTTGTACAGCATGCTTTGCGATAATGAAATGCAGCAACCTTCTCACTTTTACTGCACAAGTGCGTGCCGCAACTTTGTGAGTGCGCATTGTGTGGCCTGCAGCACACCTGGTGTGCTACAGTACAGCCTGCTGCAGCTTTGCCATACAGCCGGCTCTGCAAACCTGCTGCCTAGCGCCCACATGATATGCTGCAGGTACCATGATGGAGTGGATTCTTTGGGCAGGCCTGTGGTGGTAGTTGATGTTGATGCAGTTTCCTCAGCCGTGCCAGTCCGCAAGGCAGCCATGCACTACCTGCTGGAGCGTCTGGAGCCAATTGTGATTCAGGTGGGCAGTTCTCGCCGAATTGCAAGTTGGCTGCCAAGGGCATTCTGCAAATGTGCTGTCTTGACAGCATGTGTGCCCAAGCAATTGCAGGTCCCCTGTGGGACACTATTTCTAGTTGCTTAGCTTGCTTGAAGTGGTGCTGGGTGCTGCTGGAGCAGGAAGTGGTGAAGTTGAGGGCAATGAGGTCATGCTAGGGTACAGCTGGCTCAGATTCTCTCGGCAGCATGGCCAGTTCTCTCCTTCGGGCTCATGCACTGCATGGGCCCTGCAGCTGTGCAGTGCAGCGAGCCTTTGAGCTCTGGCTCAGTAAGTATTCAAGCACCTGAGCTGCTGCTGAATGTGCTGTAGGGCTGCCACAATGCTCCCTAACTTGTTGCATGCAACACATGCATGTTCACTGTCTCGTTTCATGCTTGTGTGCAGGGCTGCTGCGTCATCATGATGCTGTCCACCACAGTCCTTGACACGACCAAGCATGGCGTCACAGCACCTTGTCCTGGTTAGGATTGTTCATGTAAAGCTGAGATGTAACAGAGTTACTTATTGCTGCTGTGCAGGGCCCCTACGTCCTTGTTATGGTCTCAACTGGTCGGAGCGGCTCTGCCAAATCGAAGCAGCTGCCAGCTCTCTGGTTCGTGTCAGCCTATCGTGGGCTGTCCCGGCCCTTCAAGAAGAATGTGAAGTATGTCGTGCTCGTCAGGCCAACAGGGTGGCTCAAGACACTGTTGGCGGTGGTGCGACCAGTCACCTCGCGCAAGTCGGCGCGGAAGCTGAAAAAGGTGATTGCAAGCCGGCGCTGCAGAAGATGCTCTTGCCTGCAGTCATGTGAGGTGGAAGGTCTGCCTGGGGCCACTGCACAGCTGACTTCTGATTTGGGAGATGAGCTGGCAGAGCTGCTGTATGCTGCAGTGCAGCAGGTCCTGTGCATGGCTGGCCTGGCAAGCCCAACTCATGAGATGATGATTTGAAGCTTGACCAGCTGAACTACCCTTTGTCTGCTGGCACATGCATGCCTCTTCTGTGTTGCAGTTAGACAGTTTGTCCCAGCTGGCAGCAGCCACCAACAATGAGGTCACCCTTCAACACCTAGGCACAAGATTTGCAGCAGCATGCGGCGATTTCATTCTGCAGGGCCTACCCAGCGGCCCTGCCAGTCAGCCGTTCAGAGAAGGCATCACATATGCCATGCCCAACTTTTGATAGTCAAGCAAAATTCTGTGTGAACAGCTCATGATGGTTCATTGAGCCAATGAGTTTCCTCGATTTCCGAAGCTACTGTGTCTTGGATGTCACCATTCTGGACTAAATGTCAGTCCTGGCTTGTGGCAAGTGAAGGGGAAGGGGCCATCCATGAAGCCTGAGTGTTCCATGCAATAGAGGGCATATCCATAGATGGGGCCCAGAATGATTCGTCTGCCGAGTCTAGAAGCCATCTTTGCATACGAGCTCAAGGCAGACTTGGATGACTGGGGACTGCAGCGCGCCTGCCTGGGGGTTGTGGATGTGCTGCAATAAAAGCCGGTCCAATTGCTGACGCAGCTCACGGACAAGGACTGCAATTCTGGCTGGTGCAGTGAAGGTGGCCCAGTCGTCCAGCTTCAGAGTCCCTGCTTCATGCTGCACAGAGATGGCGCCTGCACACATGCAAGTCCCAGCAGTCACAGAGCTGGTGTTGCACGACATTTGATATTTAGAGAACTGTGGGTGAGGCAGATGGCCAGACTGCATAGCAGCACAGCAATAATTCATGCACAGGTTTGCAGCCGAGCAGTGGCGGACCCGGTGACTAACACAAAGCAGCAACTCCACAGTCTGAAAGCTGCTGTGCAACAGAGTTGCTGTGCATGCTCACCTCCAAAGAGGAGCAGGGCATACACAGGTACGCTGCTGCTCTCCCTGACATATACCTTGCTGGTGGCCACCATCTCTGTGAAGACGAGCCAACCAGAGTCAAAGCGCCCGCTGTTGAAGTTGATGCTGCCAGGGTGTATGAACACGCGACCTGCATACGAATGATCATGTTGGTGGGGCAACCTGCTCGGGTGGTGCACAGCTTGGGCGGGGGGTTAAAGCAACTGTTTTGGGCTAAGTACGCCAGACTGTGGGGCGCAGCGTCAAATCAAGCAGCCCTGCTGCAGCACAACAACATCTGGTGCACAGCAGAGCCAGCATGCACCAAAGGACCTGTATCAGGCACTCAACACCGAGCAGCACCCACCTTTGTGCCGATCAAAGATTTTGAGCTTTGATGGGTCACCATCAATCTCAAATGCACCACCAATGGTCTGAGCGTACTTCTGGCTGGGGTGATCCACTCGCAAAATGGAGGGGTAGAAGCCTGCAGTGGTCAGATGGTCAGAACAACAGGTGTGCTGGATGGCTTTGGGGCTGTGGCATTAGCAGAGCCGACTGAGAACAAAGCGGCGCATGTCTCGATCTCAGCTCAGAAGGCATAGGTGTCAATTCAATTTCCCCAGCAGGCAAAGACTGCAAGCTACGGCTGTGACTGCTATAGTATCGCAGCTGCTCTTGCCATAGATATATGCCCTGCTCCCCCCTCGACCAGCTTCGCATGTTGTCAGTATGTTCATGGATGACTCACCCGCGCACAGCGCTGCCTTGAAGACTCGCCCATTGGCTGAAACTCATCAGCAGGATGGGTGCCTTCTGAGGGGCCAGACTGATGCTGCTGCAGCACTGTTGTGTGGTAGTCGGGTTCCAGAAGGCCTGCAGCAACCAACACATATTTGCATTATGGCAGATGCTGGCATCTTCAGCAACCTCAGCAGGTTACCCACTGCATGATGACTGCAGTCAGAGTGCCAGAAACATGGCAGTGCATATTCACCATCATGCCCTTGGAAAAACGGCATGCAACAGCTTGTAGTACCACCGCCCAAAGGCAGGCTTCACCTAAATCGACAAGAGTTGCAGCCACCTCCGCCCTCCCAGCCTGAATGGCCTCCAGCGCTGACTCGGACAGAAAGTTTTCCTGACCAAACTGCAGCGGCAGTGGCAAAAGTTGCTTTTTTTTGGCACAGCCTCTGACTATGCCGGGCTCCTGACTGGCACCCCAAACCTTGTCCAGGAACGTCGCTGACTGAGCTCAGAGCGTACTGAGGCTCCATGCCGCCTGCTTTGAACTTGACCCGTCAGCAATGCATGCTGCATGCTGTGCATGACGTTTGGTTGGCATGACTGCACACATGCATGGAGGCTGCCCACTGCCCTGGTACACATCGAATTGTGTGACAGCTGCAGCAGAGCACTGCAGTGCACTCTGCAGAAGCCCACAACGCTTGCAGCCTCAGGCACTGCTGCCAGACAGTGAGCAGTTCTCTGAGATATGTGCAGCTCAACTGTTGAATGCGCTCCAGCAGTACTGACTCTCTAGAGCTGAAGCGCATGAGTGCCTGCCGTGCTAGTACACTCCCCGTGGCAACACAGCTGCAAACTTGCTTGCCCAGCTGTGACGCACCCTGAATGCCTCTTGCCGCCCAGAGCCCTGCTGAACAGCTAGCCAGCGGTTGAAGGCCGCCACCACAGCAAGGTGGTCACTCTTCACTGCAGCAGTGCCCCCACACAGCTGGGCCCTGGCGGCTGCAGCCTCCTCGCGTCTGTCAGGCGGAGAGGTGAAGACGGGGCGGCCATGTGACACTGCTGCCACCACAGTCAGCATGGGGCCGACGCACCTGAACACTCAAGTGCAAAATCTGTCGGGCCAGGCACTGCTGCAACGATACAGGCAGCATGCAACCTACACAGCTGCACAGCTCAGGGGTTTTATGAGCAAGTAGTCCAGAATAAGGACGCTTCAAACAAGCCCATGCCTAAGCATGAGCCAGCATCCAAGGAGGGGCCCACCTACAGGAAATTACGAGTACAAGCAGCTTTGATCTGCTCAGAAGGCCACAGCAGCTGCACAGAAAGAGACAAGGCAGCTTGCTTGCCCGACCAGGCAGGCTACATGGCAGGCTTTGTGCCCGTGTGCAATGTGACAGGTAACCCAGCTACCTTGCCAGCAAGAAGACATGCAGGCAATGCAAATGGACTCACCAGAAAGGCAGAACCAGCACCCACCTGAGCAAGCAGGCGAAGATGCAAGCCTTGCCCACACGCGGGTCCATCGGCATCCTGCACAGCTGGCGCCCAGTGCAGTGAGCTGCTCCTGAGGATCAAAGGCGCCCAAAGCTGTGAGGGAGGCCACCGCCGAGGCCACCTGCAGTGAAACTACTGCACCATGAGGCCTTGACGTATCACAGGCAGCTGTCCTGAGGCTCTAAGTCGCAAGAATTTGAGGGACGCCACTGCTGAGGCCATCTGCAGTGCAGACATTACATTGTAGTACATTTTGCAGCGCAGTCAGCCGTTTTCTGAGAAGCAAAGGCACCCCATGCTGGGCGGGGCGGCACCGTTTCAGCAACCTGCAGGGCAGACAGAGCAGTGTCAAATGCTGAAGCAGCACAGTCAGCTGCTCCTGGACATCAGAGGCGCAACAACTCTGTGAGAAGGCATTGCTGAGGCTACCTGCTGTGCTGCAATGCAGTGCTCAGCATTGCTCAGCTTCACAGATGCCCTGAGCATGGCTGTAGGAAAATTATTGCTGAGGCCACCTGCGCTGCAGTGGCATATCATCACACATGGCGCCTTTCAGGCAGGTACACACTCATGCATCTGAATGATGGTGGTAGTTGCCGGTGCTAACACTGATCTGCAAGCATGCAGCGGTACCCAAAGACGCACGCCATGGGCCTTATTGCTGTGAAAGGCGGGAGTAACAGCGTCTGGGCCAGTGTGGCTGCCAGGTTCTGGCACTGCACATGAAGAATGTACGCGGTCGCAGGTGGTAGAGACTGCTGCTGACATTGGATGTTGCCTGGACGGAAGCAACAGGTTCCAGGCATGTACACAATGGGCCTTACTGCTGTGGTTGGCGGCGGCGACAGCATCTGGGCCAGTGTAGCTGCGAGGCTCTGGCTACTGGGCATGACGGTGCCCATGGTGGCCTTCACCGTCAGGCAAAGCTGCTCCAGGGACGTGCGCAACACCTCCGCAGCTGGTACTCCTGCAGGGAACAGAGAAAGGGTTTGGAATGACGCAGCAGCTAACCTTGCAGGTCACATACACACGCCACTGCAGGCAGCTTGTAACCCCCAAAGGTAGCCATTGGTGCAATGTGGGAGCTACCCTTGCAGGTCACAAACATAGTGCACAGATGCTTGTGCTAAAGCAGCTGGTACTCCTGCAGGGGTCAGACAAAGCCTTGGGTGAGATGCAGCTGCAACCCTAGTAGGTTGCAAGAAAACCCTGTGCAGCATCTGGGGCAGCTGAAATCTACCGAGGACAGATGCAGGGTGCGGTCTGGCCACACCGCCTTAGCACGGCAAACATATGGTCGCAGAGACAGGCAGCTGGGAGGACAGGAGTGCGCAAGTGCAACAGGACAGTGGGCTGATGGGAATGGCTGGAGGGCACAGCGTGACATTTGCAAATGTGCTACATGGCTGGGGAGTTGCACTGGGCAAAAGTGTGTTACCACAGGCCAGCAGCCTGGACAGTCAGAGGCACCAGCGTGTCCTCCTCTGGGGAAGACAACCCATCTACACACAGTAAGGCATCTGCATGCTGGCAGCCTGGACATGCTCAGGCCCCTTAGTGAGTGGAACATTGCATCACATGGAAGCAGTGTGGTCGGAGAGCTGCAGGTGCTGCTGCACAGCAGGCACACCTGCATCTTAGCAGCCTGGCGGCGCGAGAAGAGAGCTTGAAGCACGCCCCGGGGCGAACGCGACCTGCCCTCCCCCTCCGCTGCTTGGCTGAGGCGAGAGACACCCACCCCTCGGCAGGCGTGAGATGCCGCGGTCCGAGTCAAAGCTGCAGGGACAGCGCCGCAGTAGTCAGGCTGCAAAAGATGATGATGACTGGATTGACGCCAGGGAGGTCCATCCCTCAGCCAGGCGCACGCTGCCACACAATGAGAGTGACGCACAGGAAGAGGCTGGCAATAATCAGTGTGCAAGACAGCCTGGTGGCACACAAAACAGACTGCAAACACAGAGGTGGTTGTGGAGAAGCCCCGCTGGTGCCATACAACAGCTAAGCATGCCAAAACTCGTGTTGTAATGCAGCAGCCAGGCCTCATTCATTGACAGCACCTGGCTGGCAGCACCACCATCACAGGTCACAAGCACAACTGCTGCCAGAAAACAAGGTGGCTGCCAGCACAACCCGCCACGAATGTCAGGTGGTCATGCTTGTTTGACATGTACAACAGGCAACTACAGCTCACACTATCAATGTGCAATCAATCAGAAAGGGGGCCTGGTAACCTGTCCCTGTTGCTCTCCCAGGCTGACCGCAGGCAGCCAGTGAAGCAGCTGCAGTGGTTTGCAGGTGCCTTGACTCTGCAGATGACCTCAGATACCCTGTTCAACGACCTCTGCCTTCTCCCCTCGCCTCTCTCCTTGACTCTGCCTGTGTCTACAGACCCAGAGTGGCACCCTGTTCCCGGTTCATGTTGCCACCCTCCAACAAAGCTGCCATGATATGCGCGCGACGAAGTGCTGATGCTGTCCAAACTCTGCTGTGTTCCCTCACCTCATCTCCTTGACTCTGCCTGTGTCTATCACACAACTCACATCATCAATGGTCAGGGAGGTCTCTGCCACATTGGTGGCAATCACAATCTTGCGCACCCCTGGGGGCACACTGTCCAGGCAGCGGCTCTGCAGCAGTCAAGAAGGGCAGTCAGGCAGCGCTCCCTACAGTGTGCACGACTGAGGTTCAGCCATGACAAACAAAAGCACCATGCGAGCAGCTGGCCATCCCAAGATGAAGTGGGAGCCCAACCAAGACAGACATATGCATTATGCAAGCACGCAGCCCGCAGCTTTCACTACAGAGGGACACCTTTGGTGGACAAGCATTGTGCAAGCTGCCAGGCTGCGCCAGCCCAGCACATTTCGAAATTTGAAGCCAACCAATTGTGTTCTGCAAGTTCTGTCCAGGAGGCCAGCCTACAGCATCCAGACCAAAGCCAGCCTCAGCTCACGCATGTGCACCCATGAAAATGACCTAGGACAGGCACAGCCAGAGTCTTGCCTGTGAACGCTTTGTGCACTACTCAGAGGTATTGCAGCAACACTCTGCTTGTTGCATGCTTCTTGAGTGAGAACATCACGTGATGTTACTCTGTGCTGCAACACAGCATATCAATCTAGTCCCCAGCTGCCAGTGCCCTGTGCAGTGGCGGCTGGCGCCATTCTGACTGGGCAGGCGCTGCTATATGCACAAGCGCCCCAGGCGTACTCTGCTTGGGCACTTTTGCTGACAGAGCACAGTGGTTCGCTATGTCCCATGTAGCTTACTAATCGCAATCACACAGCAATCAAGCCTTTACAGAAGGTGCACAGCTACAGCATCGTCACCTGGTCTTTGGCTGACAGTGCCCCATGCAGCGGCAGGAGGCGCACTCCCTGTGGGCAGGCGCGCTTCAGACGGGTTGAGGCCTGCAGCGCTCGCAGCAAGCGCCCAATCTCTGGAGCGCCTGGCATGAAGATGAGGATGGCGGAGGCTGCCTTTCCAATGGCACCGGCATCCACAGGCTCGGTCCATCCCTGCAGGTGACAGAGAAATTTGACCATGGCTGTGTACATTGCTTCACTGCTCAACAGCACGGCTTCATGGGGTCCACCTTAGCATGGCACACCAGCGCCCTAGTAAGCAAACCATCTGTGACTGCCCGCCTCCAGCAGGGCCCCAGGCCACAACCTGCCTTGACATCCACAAAAGGGGCATATGGAGCCAATACCAGACATATACCCAGACCTCTGGCATGGCTACACGGCTGCAGGCTGCTTCTGCCTCCACCAGATGGCATACCAGCGCCAGACAAAAGTATAGCATTCACCTCTAGCATGGCACCAGGGCCATGGGCTGCCTCAACCTCCACAATGTGGCACACCAGCGCCTCGATCAGGTCAAAGTTGAGCACTGCCTCATCCACCACAGCCAGTGCCTGGCGCGTCTGCAGCGACCACTGCTCCTCTGGCGCAGCAGGGCTGCCTTGCTGATCCCAGCTGGCAGGCGCACTTGCTGCCGGCAGCTGAAGGGCCTCATTGGTGCTAGCATTGCTGCTCTCGGTCTCCTTCTTGGCCCACCTGCACCAGTCAGGGGCAGCCTGAGATTTGACAGGACCACCTAGCTTTTTGGCAGATGACGGGTGCTGTGGCACTGCTGCAATTCTGCGTGGCTGGTCTCCAACATGGCCCACCTGCAAGCGCAGCCCTGTGTCAAAAGCAAGACATCTGCAGTCTGGCAGGTTGGAGGCTGTTCAGGTGCAGCAAGTGCGGTAGACTGTCTGGTGGCATGTTTGCAAATATACAGCCCCGTTTACAGTGAACACCTGCCAGTCACTCTTCCAGATGCTGCAGCTAAGGCTTGCGCCTCAAGTCATAGGCATGTGCATCCCCTGAGTTGATGTCTCACGGTAGCAGCAGGGCGGCAGTTGAGTGGCGCAGAGAGCTGCATTATGCTGCAGCTTGCACTGTGCTGCAGCTTGCACTGGGCAGAATATCATGACGCTGTGCAGGGTGGGTCCCGTTCACGTGGACTCTGTCTACCTGATGCACTTTGCTATGCGTTCTGTCTGTGTTGTCCACATAACAAGAAATCTCGCCTGGAGCGGCGCCCAATCTGGAAATGAGTACGCTCCAGAACATCCTCCAGGAACATGTCTCTCACAGGATGAGTGAAGCCTGGGATGGTGATCTGGCCAGCTGCGACCTGCACCACCAGTCAGGTACAACTTGAGAGAAGCTGAACATCTGACAGGATGTTCAACTGCCCCGCTGGGACTCCTTTCATGAATGTGGCCCCAGCTGAAGCCATGCTACTCTGCTGTGCAACAAAACAGTTACAGGGATGTGTGGCAGCAACATGGAGAGATAGGGAGTGTAAAGCTGAAGGTGGTCCCACCTGCAACTGCCTCAGCAGGAGGTGAAGCAGAGCGCTGAGCTCTCCTTCATGCTTTTCTGTGGCAAAGCCTCAGCATTCAGACACAAGGCATGGGGCCAAAACAGATCAGAGATGGCCCGGGCACCGTGAGCTGCAGCAAGCGCCCTTGCAGCATGCAAGACCGCATCTGCCACCCAAGATCAGGTGCCCATTGACTTGAGGAGTAGCGCTGCTACCCCTCAAACAGCTGCCTGACAGACGCTCACTGCTCCATCTCAGCACTTACCTGACTGGACCTTGCAAAATACTGCGCAAACAGCTCCGCATCCGCTGTGGCAGACATGAGGACGACCTTGATGCCAGGCTGGCCCCCTGCTGCCGCCTGCGCCTGCACAAGGTTGCGCAGCAGCAGCAGCAGGAGGTCAGAGTCCAGGCTGCGCTCGTGCACCTCATCCACCACGACGTGGGTGACTCCCTGCAGCTGGGGTCGCCAGGAAGCGGCCTCAGAAGAATTCCTGCAGCGTGGTTGGGGGACAACTAAGCAAGCGAGTCGCAGCGGTACTGCAGGGAAGGCAGGGATGATGAGCATCAAGCTGTGTAGCTGAGCTTCTGCAGGGCAGGCAGGGGTGTCAAGCATCAAGCGGTGTGGCAGAGCTTCTGCGGGGCAGGCAGGGAAGACAAGCATCCGGTGGTGTAGCAGAGCTGCTGCAGCAGAGCTTATGCAGCAGCGCTTCTGCAGGTCAGGCAGGGATGCAGCCAAGTATGAGTAGCTGGAGAGCAGTGCTCAAAGGGTCCTTGCAAGCTGGCGCAGTGATGTCACGGACTCTGGCCATTGCAAGTTCAATGACTCTCGCGGCTGGAATTTGACGAGAAGCGCCTAACAGGATGCCTAGATACAAGGCAGATGTAAGCCAAGTTGGGGCAGCAGGTAAGGCATCAACTTCCACAGAGGTGGTCTGGAGCATTGGCAGCCTTGCCACTTGCCAGCATCAGCTCCATCAAGAACCCCTGCCTGCCCACAAGCATGCCGACCCTTACCAGTGGTGCAGAACATGAGTCGGGTGTTCTGCGAAGTCCTGCGATCCAGCCTGACGCTGTACCCAACTGTTTCCCCAACCTTTTCTCCCCGCTCCTGCAGGCAGAATTGTTCTCAGGCAGCGTGTGATCTGCGCCTGCTGGCCCCACACAACCTAGACATTCCTGGGGTGGTTGGTGCAAGAGAGCTTGACACATGTTTGCTAAATGTCTGGGCATGTTGCGAGGCAGCAAGTCTGCCCACCTGGACAGGCAAAATGAAGCATGGTCCCCAGGCAACACTGCAGTGGGTACACATATCTCACCTGTGCTACACGTGTCGCCAGGCCCACGGCTGACACCCGCCGGGGCTGTGTGCAGATGATGTTGCAGTCTGCACCCCAGCCATCAGCAATGGCAGCTTCCAGGATGTACTGAGGCACCTGGGTACTCTTACCACACCCTGCAAGAAATTGCAGCAGCAAAATCGGTGTATGCCATTGCAATGCTGTCTTTGCATGGATGAACAGGTCCCAGGCATGCATGGCAGCTGTCAGTATGCGCATTGCTACTGTCTACCGGTTTCAGCAAGCTGGTGCTGGGCACAGGGAATCACCAGCAGCAGCTCCTAGAGGCCTTTAGATTCTGATTTATGCTTGCAATGCCCGCTATGCATGCACCCTCCACGATGAGCCTGCGAATTGCAGCGAAAGCCCTGTAGCACCCAGAACATCGGTTGCACCAGCAGAGTCTTGCTTGCAGGTTGCTCCACTGACAGCCATGCTTAACGGCGCACGCAGGCAGGGAGCCCAACCTGACTGCATTGCCAAGGCACCCACTGCTGCCGCAGTGACGGCTGCTTGGGCCGCTGCAATACATTGTAAAGCTCATACACAGCAATGCCATTGGCACCCATTACTTGCCTGTTGCTCCACTGACCACCACAACGCCATGCTGCTGCAGCCGCTGAAGGACCCTGGAGCGCTCCTTGAAGGCTGGCAGCCTCTGTCGTGTCCTGCGCATGGAAGCGTGCTTTTCACTGCCCTCCAGCTGCTTCTGGTGCTCTAGCAGACGCTGGCTCAGAAGGCGCAGATGCTGCTCTGTGGGAGGCAGCCTGGGACGGCTGATTGCAACAGGTTGCTGAGGCTTCTGATCAGCCTCCATGCCTGCAGCAATTTGGCTCTTGTGGGCTTCAAACAAGTGAGCTGCAGTCTTTAGACCAGTGACAGTGGGGGCCATCAATAAGCGGTCCATGCAATGCATGGCCTTCCGTGCATTGCCCTGATCGTGTGACATTGGCATTGTGATGGTGCGCAAACCACAATTTCGCTAGTGCACAGACTGCCTCATGTCACACCCAGCTGTCATGAACTGGTTGGCTGCAGTGGCCAGCCATGAGCTTGGCGTTGGACCAGTGCCAACATTGCAGGTGTGTCGCAGCCTGCTTGCTGCTAGTGCCATGCGTGTGCACTCCTCCACATAGCATGCCCTCCTCTCCACTGTCAATGGCTGCAAAGGCAGTGAGCTGGCTGACCTCTGCTTGCAACTTTACTGCTGGAGTGCTGCTGTGACGCCTGCTGCGACTGGGCGTCTTGAGGGGTTGGGCGAATCCTTGGCAGGGGTGGGTCATCAGGCAGGTCAGCAAGAAGCTCCTGCGCCTGGTCTGCCAGCTCATGCACCATGGGAAGCCCTAATAGGGTGGAGGCCTGCTCTGCCAGACGAGTTGTGAGGTGCAGCAGCTGCTTGCTGCTGAAGCCCTGACCCCTGCAGGAGCGCAACAGTGACCATCAGCTGTGCAGACCAGCATGGCATGGCTGTGGAACACCGAGGCCAGCTCAGACAGCATGGGGCTTCAGCATTTGTGGTACGATGGGGCACAGGAGTGCAGTGGGCTGCTGGATGCAGCAGCAAGCATCACCAGCTGCGCATCCTCATGCAGCCAGCCCCACCTGCAGGCTATGAGCGGCACCTGATCTGGGTAGGTGCTGCCAGGTGGGACGCTCACATGCAGCTCAAGAGCAGGTGCCTGCAGCCCAGCCAAATAGAGGTACACACAGCCCAACAGCACAGAATGTGTTGAGTGCAATGGCACCGTGCTGCACTGCACATGGTCGGGGCAGGACTTTGACTCAGCTCACAATGCGAGGGCAGTCCACCAACTTGACGCTGTATGTCACAAGACAGGAGGCGGCCCACAACTCCAGAACCTTACCGCTTCTGCACGGATGTCCATGCAGCACATCCTGCCAGACAACACGAGGTCCTCGTCTGCTGGGCAGCGCAGAACTGGCACCGACAGCAAGCCACAAACAAATGCAGCCCTGCCTTGCTCTCACCTCCTCAGCTCTGATGGCCAGGCAGCAGCTCCTGCAGGTAGGGAAGGATACCTCGGCACCAAAGATGGCCTCCAAGGCAGTCTGCTCCTCTTCCCAGGCTGGAGCTCCATCTGCATCGTCATCAGGGTCCTGAGAGGATACCACCTGCCCTGCAGCAAGCGTAGGCCCCAGTTCACCAGCATCTCTGCGACACAAGTCCATTGACATGCTGGAGTGACCTCATCTGCCCTGCAGCAGGCGAGTGCCAAGACTGCCAACAGCTTGTACAGATCAAGTGCTGAATGCATTCATGCTCTGGTCGCCACCAGCTGTCCTACATTTCCCACGTTGACTGCAGTTAGGCAGCACTGGCATGGTGATTGTGTGGCACACTCGATCAATACCTGCATGTCTTGCAGCAACCCACCTGCCAGCTGTCCCAAGAGGTCCTAGGGGGCATCCTCTGGCAACTACGGAAGAGACACAAATTGCCCCCTGCAGCAGGCCACCAGCTAGTGGTGCATAGGATCGCAAGGGATGTCTCCTGCAGCAACCCACCTGTAAGCCTTCCAAACAAGTCCTGGTGGGCGTCCCCCGGGCTGCCACGCAGGCGGGCCAGCGCCTCCACGCAGGCTGCAGGCGGCCAGCCCCACTGCATCAGGCTGGCCACAGCCGGGTCCTCCACTGCCTGCTTGTCCTGGTGGCGGTACTCTCGCTGCCCATTGGTGGCTGGCTTGTAACGCACGCTGATGGGCCTGCCTGCTGCTCCTGCACACGAGTGCAGAAGGGGATCTGGGATCAGGCTACCTACCAGTGGCTGGCAGGTAGCATACACTGATGAGCCGGCCTGCTTTTGCCGCATGCTAGTCGCCAGCTTGCCTTGCTGTGCAAAGTGCGGGTGGACAAGTCAACCGTGCTGCGTGCAGAAGGTTGCATGCAGATATGCCTGCCTGCTGTATCCGCAGGCCGATGATCAGCTTGTCCTGAGGACCTGAGGAGAAGGACATGGGAAGAGTGGTAATCGGACTCCAGTATTCTGGCCTGTCAAGCAAGAGACAACAAGCGCGCCAGCACCATTGCAGACTGGTTGCAGCTTCTCTGATTGCAGCTTCTCTGGCACTCAAAAGCAGGATTGTCAGGCAGACTGCATGCGGCTTACTTGGAGGGGCGGGAGTCAAAGGCAGCACAGGGCAGGGTCTACCTGCATGTGCAATGCACAGTGCCCTGCATGGGCAGATCAGACTGCTCTCTGCTGAAGTTCCATGATGCTGTCCCTGCATCTGCCAGAAGAGAAGTGGCGGCAAACAACAGGAGGCTCCCAAGGCTGGTCCAGCACTGAGCTCACCGGGCGCAAACGATGCGGGGAGCAGGTTCTCTGGGATGTGCAGGCACAGCCAGTCCAGGGCTGCCGCCAGCCCTGCGGCAGCGCCCAGGGCATCTGCTGCCGAGCCAGCGTCATCCTCCGCAAACCCCAGCTGCACCAGGGACGCAACCAGAGCCTCACCGTCACCTGGAGCATGCGAGAAGACCCTGTTTAGTTTGCTGGACAGCAACCTGCAGGGTACGCAGGACTTGCTGACAGCCTTTGGCTGCTGCCTGCCACACAGCCACTGTGAGAGGGGTCTACCCTGACACTGCTGGCGCTGTTCAAAACTTGGCAGTGCCTCCCCATGCCTGCTCCAGCTGCTGTACAGGACTGCTCTGCCAGCATGGGGACACTGGGTGGTGCCTGCAAGAGCCTTCCCACCTTGAGCAGCAGACTGCTCTTGAGCCCTCTGCATGGTTGCAAAACCCACAGTCAGCAGGGTGATGAGGGCATGGCTTTGCGCTGGATGCAAACAAAGCGCTGCAGCATGTCCAGGTGTTGGGTGCTCACCCTCCTCAAGGCAATTGCTAGCACCACATCTCCCTGTCAGGCCCTCCTCTATCTAGATCAGTTGCTGGAGCATCATAAATTGGCCTTGCCGGCACGATGCCCGATCACCACAATATTGATATTGTAGATGACCACCTTCGTCATTGCCGGTGCTGGCACAGTCCCTGTCTTTGAGGCCAACATCTGTCTGCCTTAGCTGCTGGAGAACCTCCTCAATGCGGCTACGCTGCTGCTGGGACATGACAGCCGTCACTGGGGCTCGCTTGGCCAGGGCAGCCCTGCGCCGAGACTCCCTCTCCTTGCGAGCAACGGCAGCTGCTGCCCTCTGTTCCTGGCGAACAACAGCCTCCTGCACCTGCACAATATATGCGGCCGGTCAGCTGCAGAAGTCTGAGGGCTGCGTTGGTCTGATGAACCCGTGCTGCTCATGCAGCCACGCAGCTGCAGGACTGCTGGGCGGCTTGAGCTTGACACATGTGACTTTCTGTAGCAGAGCAGGTCTTTGGCCGGCCACAAGCATGTAGACGGCGGCATGTAGGCCTCCCAACAGCAATGCAAATGGAGCCCAAAGTTGGCATCAGGGCCCACCAGGAAGTCCAGATAAGATTTGCACTGCAAGTGACCTGTTCGTGGCCTGCATTCCACATGCAGCAGCACCTCCTGCCGCAAGAGTTGCAGGTTCCCATGAATATAGACTCGCTGCAGCTGACCTGGTAAGAGCATCAGCTTAACAGCAGGCAGGGTCGGCTTTGCCAGCTCCCCTGCCTACAGAAAGCTGACAGCCCATTCTACAACATGTAAGCTGGCGCCGGCTGACAGTAGCTAGCACTGCTCACCTGCTGGCAGCACGTGCCCCACATGGAGCGATAGTCCTGCGGGAGGATGCGCTGGAAATTGCGGTCCCCAGCCACACGAGCCAGGGCAGCCACTGCTCCTCGCTGTTGCGCTTCCTCCTCATCAGAAGCGGCGTGGTCCTCTGCCAGGAACACAACAACATCAAGGTCCTTCTTCTTGACGTCAACCAGCACCACCTGAAGCCAAGAGTGTCAGAAGCTCTCTGCCAGAATGACCATGTACCAGCCTGTGACAGCTAAGTCAGATGTAAAGCACTGCACTGAGCTTGCTGATATTGGCAAGCCTCAGCATGTCGCAACTGATGCACAGTTGCGAGCGCGCTGTGAGGGCCCCTCACAGCATTGAATGTGACATGAGGCAGGCACACTGCTGGTCAACCAGAGGTCCCTGCAGCTCTGCCTGCTTGACTGCAACTCAGCACTAGCTGCCCACTGGGAGAGCCCGCAGCAAGGGCATGTACTCCTCCCTGGTGGCCTGCACTGCGCAAGGCTGCCATGCAGGTGCTGCAGTCCAGGCCGGCCTGGCATGATGTGACCGCCAGTGTGTTTCGAGGCCTGCTCTGCACGGACCTTGCACCTGAAGCTGCCCTCGTCTGTGCGCAGCGTCTTGTAGCGTGGCTTGAGCCGCTTCTGCTGCTGAGTCCACTCCAGGAGCAGCATCTTGGGGGACTTCTGGGTGTAGAACCCCGCCTTGCTACCAGGCTGCAGCACTGCCTGCACAGGCAGGTGGCATGGTCATGTACTGGGTGTCAGTCTGTCCTCACCTGTGGCTCGCATGGCTAGCAGGCTTCATTTCAACCATGCTCCTCCCAGCGGAGGAGGCCCTGGGAGTACACATCCTGGACCGCACAGACAAGGACGTCGATGAGCGCAAGATGGTCTTAATGAAAGGATGCAGCACAGAGTGCAGGCAGGAGCTGTCTCACATTTATGCACCTGCATATTGCACAAGCGGCGGCTGCAGGTATTGCAGGTCATCCACATGCAAACTTCAAAGATGGCCATCACTGAAGCCTGCTTTGCCTCCAAGTCACAAAGAGCCTGCACAAGCTGCACCCTCAGCCCTCACAGCACGGCACCTTCAGGCTGACATCCAAACAGCCTGCATTACTGACAGCGGCGGACGCTGCCTGCACCAACAGCAGCTGCAGGTCACGCAAACCAGGAGGCAACTCCCTGTCCATTATCAGGACCAAAGAGAGCCGCTACCACCTCATAGCAGAGGCCGTGGCCAGCAGCCCCCCACAGGCCATGCTTTCTCGAGCTTCATAGAGCAGGCACAGCGCAGCTGCAAGCCGCCATTTGCCAGTTTTGCATGTGGTTTGATGGACCATACCTGCTCTTTGGGAGCGGGAGTGCTGCTGCTGGCTCCTGCATCACTCACGCCCGCCTCCTCCTGGCCCTCAGGGTGCTTCTTGGCCAGGTGGTCGCGATAGCGGTCCACCTGCAAATGCATGAGTGCACCTAGTGCCCAGCTGACGGGCCGTGCAACCTCATTCAAATGGAGCACCATCTGTCTGAGATCTGGTCCACACTGCACACTGTGCCAGCGCACGCCCCTGCCTTGGTGTACCCAAGGCATGCTGGCATCTGCCTGGATGTTTGCGGGCCCCCATACTACAGACTGACCTCATCTCCCCATTGCAGCAACAGAGACTGGAACAGAAAGGCAGGGACCTCTAGAAGCTGGTGCCTTGCCCAAAAAGTCCCGGCAGCAATTGCCTTGCGAGGCACACCTCTCCAGCACGGCAACACATGTTGTGCACAGCAGTGCCACTGCAAGCAGCAGCTTGCACAACTGTACACCTGCTTGAAGACTCGGTCGCAGTGGGGGCAGGGCAGCTCCTGATTCCGCTTGTCCACCATGGCAGGGCCCTTGGTGCCTCCTCCACTGCCGCCAGAACTGCACAGAGGCACAGCATTGCCTCAAGCCCTGAGACCGCCGTCTGCTCATTGTCGCAGTGTGCAAGCTGTTACTCAGTTGAGCAACTGCAGCTGCACTTAGTTGCCATGACATGGGAGTGTCATAGGCAGCAATCTGCATGTGCATCTAGTGAGTCTGGACTACAAGCATCACCACTAGGCTGATGCAGGGTGCAAGACAGAGTAAGGGCGAACAGTAATGTGGCTGCTGAGCATGTCTGTTGCTGAACTCACTAGACATGAGCTGCCTTCTTCTTGGCCTCTCGATCCTTGACTCCCCCCATGATGGAGGTTTGAACTACATGAACGACACCATTGAGCCTCTCACCCCATGGGAAGAAGGAAAGTTAAGGTGCCCTGCAGGGGCAATTAAGCAGAGGAAGGCCTCAGCATGCTGCCCCACCATCCTGTCCAGCACGGCAATAATTCGCAGCTAATTGGTTGTTTTACTAGGCAACATATTCGCCCATGGCAGGCTCTGCATGCAGTGAGAGCCAGTCAAACAAAGGCTCAGCCATCTCCTAGACAGACCATTAAGATATCAGCACCACAGCCCCCCGCTTTCATTTCTCAGCCTGTGACCGTCAATGTACAGCAACCAGACAGCAAGATCGAACGGGCAGCGCAACCCTGGTGGAGCACCTGGTACAGCTTGTATACACATGCATACATGGCCTGCACTGAGCTTCCTGTGCTGTTAAGCAGAGGGCAGGCTCATGACCGGTGCAGGTGTGGGGTCTCAAACGGAGTTTGGAGCGGCCAGGTGGCAGCCTTCTCCCCGGCCACAGGTGAGTGCTGCCCATCTGAAAGAGTCTTGCACCATGCCTTCTGCTCTCAACGACCCAAAGCCAGCGCCTCCCTGTTCTGCAGAAAAGCCTGCACCATGCCCCAGAGCTGGCCTGAGGGAACGCCGTTGCCTTAACTCTTGGCAACTGTTAGGGGCCCCTGTGTGCTTGCCCATGTTGATGGCAAGGTCTGGCGTCCTTGTTCTCACTGTTGTCCTTGTCTCATAGGTGAGGCTGAGGCACTCAGCCTGGGGGAAGACAAGAAGCCCATTCTGGACTTGTACACTCTGACCACAGAGGAGCGTGTCGCAGATGATGACACTGACGTAGTTATCAGGTGGGCCACCAGCCTAGGACCTGCATCAACAATGTTGCCAACGGCATATTCTCATGCTGAATGCAACGTGCAGGCACTTCCACCTTGGCAGGATGTGTTGCGTTTCAGGACTGTGGACGCCTTGTACCACCCTGTTTTCTCTGTCTCTCAAATCCACCTGCAGGTGTCGGGCAGAGCTTCCTGCCTGACCTGCTATAGGTTCTGCAGCAATGCTGTAGCCAGCAGTCCCTGACATTCTTCCCTTGATGGAGCTAAGCTTGACAAATGATGTTCTGCTGGCTGCAATGATCTGCCTCCCGCGTGGCCACCTGGCACAGCTCTGGGTCCAGGCGCTCTAGACCACATGCCATTCTGAGTCGCCCTGACACTCCCCTCCTTGATCTGTGGAACTTGTAAAGGTTCAGCTGGTGCCCTGCAGGCGCTGCCGCCGGTGCCGCAACCCCCAGCAGTTGCAGATTGCCAGCTCCGGCTCTGCCTCCAGAATGAGCCGCGCACCAACCAGCACAGCAGCTGCTGGCTTGGCAGACCCTGATGCATGCGAACTAGACATTGACGAGCTGCCCTCAGAGCAGGAGGGCTTTGTGTACTTTGACGGTGGGTGCTTGTGGCAGCTTGGCTGACACTCTGGGCTGTTGGCTTCTATTGGGACACTTCTCTATTTGCAACAGGTGTAGGCCTTGGGTCCTCTGATGTGAGGCCTACCTATGTGAGCATCCTGAAAGAGTGCCTGGCCTCTTGCCTGTGCTAGGTGACTACATCATAATCTGAGGGTCTCTGCTCTGGGAACGTGCACCAGCTGGGTGTACTGCAGAGCATTAGCACTGCCTGGACATTGTACGACAGGAGATGTACACCGTCCTGGAAGCCCAAGGCAGTGGCAGCCCTGCGTGCAGGTGGGGCCTACTCCAGGGGCCCCTTCCATCTGCGCAATGATGTGGACCAGGGGACTGCAGCGCAGAGCGCTGCGGAGGGCAGTGGAGGTGCAGTGCACCTAGGCAACGGCAGCAAGGCCAGCCCAGATGGGGACGAGGAGCCTGCCAGACCCGCCATTCATGCGGTGGAGCAGTGTCTCACCTGGGGAGGCGAGCAGCGCATCAGGCTGCACCTGACCCTGGCAGTGGCCCAAGATGGTCAGTAGCAGCAGCTGGCTGCAACTGCACTCTGCCAATGGTAATTGTGGGGCTAGCTGCTGCTCATGTTGCAATGCTCATTCACGGTGTCAAGCAAAGCCTCACCTGAGCATTCGAGCCAAGCTTCAGGCTGCGCCTGGCCCTGCCACCCGCCGAAAGCAGTGAGCCTGACACTGGCTGCACCTTGGGTGACGCCATGTATTATGAGGTTGCCTGCTGCTCATGGTGCTATGCTCTGTTGCTGCTGCTGGCCCTGGTCCTTGCATCAGACAATAGGCCCTCACATGCCATAGCAACCTGCCAGCGTGGATGGCCAGACTTGGCAGGATGAGACCAGATGACTGGGCGGTGCAGGTGGCCAGGAGCTCGCAGTGGATGTGCCGTGCCTGCAGGGTGGAAGCAGCTCTGACATGTGGGCTCATCTCGCTGCAGGCAGCCAGGAGCCCCCATTTGCTGCACCCACTGGTGAAGACCAGTCTGTGAGCAGCTTTACCCACAGCTTTGTGCTTCCAACGGTGCAGGCGGCCAGGAACTTGAGGTGGACGTGTTGCGCCTTCTGGTCTTCACGGAGGCCTGGGAAGGGCTGCTGCCTGCCCAGAGCAGCCACGATGAGCCTGCAGGCATGCTCCGCCCAAAACCGCTTCAACCTGCACCCCAGGTGTGACTGGAACATGCTCTTCTATCATGCTGCCAGATGGAGCAGAACAGGTCATGGCGGCACCTATGCCAGGTACCCCTGCCACACATGTCACTGGTCCAACCGAATTTGTGCGTCTCAGAAGGGGTGGAAGCTGGGCGAAGGCCCTTTTCCACCTTGGCCAGGGAGGCTTGGTTGCACAGGTCATGTCAGCGCCTGCGCCACTTAGCTCTCTGCCCACCTGTCAAGAGCCGCCTGTCAAGAGCCGCTGTCTCCTGCAACAGATGCCAGCTGAGCTATCGTCTCGGCACTGGCCTCTTCTCCTGGTGCATGCAGACCCTTTCCTGCCTGCCCAGCTAGAAGCTGTTTGGTGGCGTCAGGCTGCTCCAGCTGGCCATATAGCTCAATACTCACACGTGCAGGATGCCACCCCTCCTACACAGCCCGAAACCAGCTCGTCCAATGGCAGTAGTGAAGGCAGCCCCAGGC
Organism: Asterochloris sp. CNOR1; assembly: GCA_963969365.1. Classification (NCBI taxonomy): domain Eukaryota; kingdom Viridiplantae; phylum Chlorophyta; class Trebouxiophyceae; order Trebouxiales; family Trebouxiaceae; genus Asterochloris; species Asterochloris sp. CNOR1. The sequence continues at coordinate 2,852,592 of OZ017751.1, forward strand.
TGCGTCAGCTGGCGGCCAACCCTCTGTCCCAGCAGGAGCGTGTCAGGGCAGAGGCCCTGGCAGGGCAATGGAAGGTGCTGGACCTCACAGCAGTGCCTATTGAGGAGAAGGATGTCCTCACAGGTGAGGTCGAGGGCACCTCTTTGCAGAGGAAGCGTTTGATGAGCTCTAATGCGTCTGTCAAGGCAAACCTACAAGTTGACTTGCGTGCTCAAGCACCTGGCAGGCTCCGCTGATTTGCTGGCCCTTGTCTTTGGCAGCAGGAGCCTCAAGTGAGCAGTCTTCTTGGGCACTTACTGTCACCCTGTCCAACCGTCCAACTTCCGCTTTCTGCAGGTGTGGTGCGCAAGGTGAACGTGTTCTTCAGCCAGCAGACCGAACAGACCTGGGACCCTCCAGCCAGCGCCTCTTTGTCCGAGGACGGTGCAGCCATCTGGCTGCCCCACAGGCTCATGGTAGAGCTGCGCATGGTGCCTGCGGTAGGTGAAGATGTGCCTGCACAATCTTCTGGCATATATGGACTTGCGTCAAGGCAGAGTGCAGCTTGTACATGCAAGCACGCAGCCTGCTGGCAGATCCAGGATGGAATTGCATGTGATGGTGCCTGCGGCTGGTGGCACTTTCTGCGCTTGAGTCTGATAAGTGGTGCGTGATGTATTTCCTTGAAAGCTTTTGGGGCTCAAGAGTGCAAGTTGGTCATGCATGCACTGAGTGTGCAGGCCTCCCAATACAGCTGCTGACTGATGATGCCTGGCAGGGGTTTCAGTCTGGCGCCTTGACTGGCCTGCTGTCAGAGTCAAGCATGTTGCGTCGTTGCTGCATCAATGCTGCTGTCGAGCTTCAGAGTGGCCTGCACTTGTCCCATGCACAGGTCAGCCGTGGAAATGATGGGGACAGTGAAGAGGGCATGCAGGCCAGCAGCAGCCGGGGTCTCCTCATATCAACTGCTTTTCTGGCGCGTGACGGCATGCTGATCAGCATGCAGCGTGAGTACGACGCAGGAGGCAGCTTGACTGAGGTTCGTAGCCGCAGTGCTGTCAGGGGTGGCTGGGTGCCCATGTAGACAGGCATGACAACCATTGTTGCTGTATTATTTTGAACTGTGACCTCGGTCCTTTATGAAGCTTCCCTGCTCTAAGCAAAGGTGTGAATTGACTAAAAGTACATCAGGACCAGCACATGCGGGCCACACTGCCATGACGAGACTTTCAGGCCTCTCTTTGCTTTTCTGCACCATCACCTGACAACCTGATTCATGGAAATGTGAGGTCCACTCAACCTGCACGATATGAGGTTTGACTGTCTGAGCTGAAGTGGCTTTCTAGAGGGACCTGAGACATGCTTGTCTCTTTGGAGGCTTGACGCAGGCATGCTGAGTAGGAAGCAATTCCCAGGAAAAATGTCTGGTCAAGTTGCACACTATCTCAGAGGTGTGAGCTGAAGTGGCTCTGCAGAGGGACTTGAGAAGGTGCAGGTGTTGTTGGAAGCTTGAAGCAGGCATGCTGAGTATATGTGAGCTGCCCCTTATGCTTCAGAGAGCATAAGGCTGAAGGAAAGTGTGTTACAACAGCAGCCTCTCCACGCCAACCCCTCAAGCTGCTGAGGCCAGTGGAGGACAGACACAAGAACCTGTCCTCCTGCGACTTGAGCCCGTTTACCTCTATGAGACCTGTTGTCAGTGAGATGCCCTTGGTGTGCCGTACAGCGCAGCCATATGATTGTCTGACTTGACTGCGCTCCATTAACTACACCAGGAATGTCCATCGCAGGCGTCACTAACTGTCCTTCCAGATCCATTCTGAAGTCTCTGAACTGGACATTTCAATTGCAGATGCCGGGGAACAACTGACGCGCAGTTGCGTAATGTGGTCCTCAGCCAGCCCCAGGGCTGGTGCAGTTGTTGATGTAGCTGCTGTGCTGAGCGGATGCCACCTGCATGGAGGTCAATCTGGGGCACCAAGCGCTAGGAAGACCTGATTGACTACATTTGACTAGGTCTTAGGGTTTGGAAGGCACCACGGAAGGCGAGGCCGCTTTGACCATCTCACCACTACATATTATGACACATCAGTTGATTGACCATGCCCCGCACGGCGCAGACCGGTCGCAAGCAGGTCGCCATACAAATGGCGTCACGCACCATTTTAGCAGCCGTGCTGGCTGCGATCGCTGCACTGTTGATGTTCGTCTCAGGTGAGCTGTTCTGTAAATCACCGCAGGAGTGGGCAACTAGGGGCGAGAGCACATGCTGCAGGCAAGCAGGGCAAGGAGCACTTTGCGGCACAGCTTTTCAAGTAAGCCACAAGCAGGATTGTGACTATTTCCTTGGCTTGTAGCTGGGCCCAGGACTCACCAGGAGGCTTCTGCTCTGCTCAATCACCTGCAGCCTGCACGGGAAGCTGACAGAAGACGCATCAGTCACAGAGCTGGAGGAACGTGGCTCCTAAGCTTCTCGTGCAGCTCCTGCAACGCCAAACTCATGCTCACTGCTATGATGTGGCCTGCAGGGACTGCAGCGCCGCCCCGCCGTGGTTCATCTTCAGGGCTGCCACGTCTTTCAGCAGATGGCTGCGCATGTTGCCCCGCAAGCTTGAGCCTGCTCCCATCGCCTTGCTGGCTGAGCTGAATGGCATGATGAGCACGCATGTGGTGAGGGTCCTGTCTCCTGCCCTTGCAACAAGACCTTCCAGCAAAGGTCGTGTGGTTGTGTTGCACGGCAGTGAGCCCGGCAGTGAGAGGCGGCCTCTCCTCGGGATTGGTGAGGCATGTCAGGGCAAACACAGTGCTCAGCTGCTGGACCCTCCCAGCAATATGGCTGCGGTTTTCTGCTGTAGGTGTTTGCTGTGGCTGAGCTGAATGTGGCAGGACACCTAGACGCGGGCTGGAAGACGTCGAAAGAGCTGACAAAGTTGACAGGTGATCCAGTCGTATCTCATGAAACTGCCTGCACGTGCCCAGCTGCAGCAGCAGCTCGAGGCTTGGCTTGTAGCGTCCACCACTGCCTCTTGCTACATGGCTGCCGTACATGCGTCCTCTTCATGCAAGTGCTGAGGTATGCCCAGGCTGTGGTCGAACATCAACAGCTCTGCAAACTGTTCTGCCCCTGCTCTGCCATGCAGGAGCTGCCGACTCAGAGACCACTGAGCGCATGATGAGGGCAGCCCACTACTTGTGTGGCCTCTTTGAGATCAAGAAGGGTCCAGATGGCCACCCCATGTACCAAAACAATGCATTTTCAGCCGTGCTGAGCGACAGGCACCCCAATAGCATGAGGGCTGCGGCCATGCACTTCAACTGGGACTGCTGGAGGTGTGCTCCTGCAGGGGACTCAGCTTTGTGCTGTCAACTTCTGCTGTGGCCCATGCGCATGCTGGGGGTGTGGAGGAGTGATGTATGTTGATTGCTGCTGAGTCCTGCCCGGCATACAAGGCCAGCAGTATGCTGCAACCGGACCCCTTGTGCCCTGCTGCAGGACCTGGGGACGCTATGCTGACGTGGCACGGACTGGGACCAGCAAGTTTGCTGAGGAGAATGTAGGCCTAGAGGCCTGGGCTTACTTCCGCGCTAACCCTAAGCACGAGGAAAACTTCAGTCAGGCCATGCGCAGCATTGATGCTCTTGGTGTGTCTGCTCTGCAGAGCAGTCAGCTGACTGCTGCAGTCCAATCTTCCATGATGTGCTGCCACCATGCACCTGGCAGCAGGGCAATGCAGTCCCATCATGCCCTGGTTGTGCTGGCAGTTATGACCACAGCTTTCATGGGCCTATGGGGTTTGGGGTGCTGAGTTGCGCAACACTATTTTCCTCCAAGACTTGCTGATGCGTGACGCAGGTGCTGTGCCAGCCGTTCATGATTACCCTTGGGAAAGATTTAGGCGTGTGCTTGACATCGGCGGAGCTAACGGGTGAGCCTAGGGACACCTATTACCTGACAGGATTTTGGTCTAGAGGCGCACAAATGTCTTTGCAGTCTCCCTCAGATCCTGCTCTGCCAAGCACATCATTGCCCAGCTGCCAGCTGGCCAGCTGCATGAAGCTGACAGCAAGCTGCCCTCAAGGCTGCTGGCTGTTGCAGATCTTTCCATGTCACCATCCTAAAACACCACCCCCAGTTGGTGGGGGTCCTCTTTGACCAGCTACAAGTCATCGACAAGGCCAAGGGCCTCTGGGCCAAGGACCCCTTCTACACGGCAGTGGCTGACAGGGTTGAGCTTGTGGGAGGCACCTTCTTTGATGTGGGTATGGCTCATCGATCCAGCTCTCAAAGACTCGGGGCACACCGTGCTGAGCAACATGTCCGTGGCTCTAGAGATCAGACCTGCTCTGTGCTGCTTGCCTTGTCGGCGGGCCCTGAATGTTTCGATCACTCTTGATCCTCACGGTGCAGGGACCATCCCAAAGGCCAAAGACAAGACAATGTGTTTGTTATGAGAGTGGTATGTCCTCAACTTAGATGTGAGGCTGCAAGATGACTGCTGGCACTGCTCCCGTCCTGAAGCAACTAGCCTGAATGCAGGTGCTGCATGACTGGAGCGATGTCAAGTCACGGAAGATATTGACAGAAATGCGCAAAGCCATTGGCCACAGTGGGGCCACTCTTGTCATCATGGAGACATCTTTCACAGATGTGCTGTGCACGATTGGTGCCATCACCTGCTGCTCATATATTCACACGCAGCTCACCATGCTGCAGACAAGATGGATGCCATAGCAGGCACGCGCTGCGCGCTGGACCTGCACATGCAAGTCCTCTTGGATGGGAAGGAGCGCACTGCAAACCAGTGGCGAAAGCTCCTCCAGCAGGCCAGGTTCCAAATGACAAAACAGTACCTCACCAGAAGCCTGTTCATTGCCACGGAGGCAGTTGTGGCATGACTGCTGCCAGCCGGTCACAGCACAGGATCTCAGATCTAACGTTGGCACATGCATGCTAGCAGAGACATGTCTACAACTACTGCAACCTGCACTGCATGTGGGGGTGTTCACCACAATCCACAGGGGAGCCATCTCAAAAGTGGGGACTGTACAAAGCTGGGCAATGTTGGCAGTGGCCACAGGTCTGTGGGGTTCTACCACTGGGGTTGATTGTGCTCTGTGGTCTGGCCACACCATAATGGGCATGGCCAGTCTGGTTGTACAGCAGACTTCATGCTTCCTCCTGAGGAGTGACAGGGATTGCGGCTCCCCCGTCAACTGTTGCAGTCAGTGCCTCACACTCATGGCCCAAGGTCCAAGCTTGAGCTGGCCACTTTTAACGCAGAAGCCGGAGATCATACTTTGTGCCAGACAGGTGTTTCCATCGCATCTGCTCCTACCTTCCCTCAGAGCGGCCATCAATCACACCTGCAGACTGTGCCAAAGTCTCCAGCCGGCCCCAGAATGATTGACCTGGTGAGGTAGCTGCTGTATTGAGCAGATGGCACCTGCTAGTGCATGAAGGTCGGTTCAAGTCATTCGACCCAGGTCTCACCCAGCGCGCCAAAGTGCCTTAGGTCTTAGCTCGAAGCACCCCTATCGCTTGTGTCAATCATGACACATCCCAACAGTTGCTTGTCAGTTCCTACCCCGCACGGTGTTAGACTGGTCGCCAGCTGGCCCCATGGCGTTACTCACCGTGCTAGCAGCGGCCCTGGCAGCGATCGCTGCACTGGTGATGTTCCTCCTCTCAGGTGAGCTGATCACTGCAGGGGGATCCGCTGAGCGATAAATTGAAGGCGAGAGCACATGCTGCAGGCCAGCAGGGCAAGGAGCACTCTGCGGCACAGCTCTTCAAGTGAGCCAGACAAGCAGGAGTGTGACTAATTTCTTGGCTTCTGGTTGAGCGCAGCAGGCTTCTGCTCTGCTCAATCACTTGTAGGCAGTAGGCAGCGGGACATGGCTCCTCAGCTTCTCGTGCAGCTTCTGCAATGCCAAACTCATGGTTGCTGCTATGATGTGGCCTGCAGGGACTGCAGCGCGACCCCACCGTGGTTCATCTTCAGAGCTGCCACGTCCCTCAGCACATGGCTGCGCATGTTGCCCCGCAAGCTGGAGCCTGCTCCCATTGCCATACTGGCCGAGCTCAATGGCATGATGAGCTCACAAGTGGTGAGGGCCTTGTCTCCTGCCCTTGCAACAATACCTTCCAGCAAAGGTCGTTTGGTTGTGTTGCACAGCAATGAGCCTCACCTCGGAGTGACAAGGCATGTCAGGCAGACACAGCTCTTCAGCTGACCCCTCCAAGCAACAACACTGCGGGTGAACCAGCTGCCGCTGGCATGGCTTGAGTTGGCGAGGAAGTCGCGTCTGCCAGTGGTCGCCAAAGTCTCTCATTCTGCTGCAGGTGTTCACTGTGGCCGAGCTGAATGTGGCAGGACACCTAGACGTGGGCTGGAAGACGGCAAAAGAGCTGACAAAGTTCACAGGTGACTCCAATTGTATCTCATGGAGCTGCATGCACGTGTTCAGCAGCAGCTTGAGGCTTGTCTTGCTACATGGCCGCCGCTTGTGCAATGCTGAGATATGACTAGGCTGTGCTGGGATCCTGAATGACTTCACCTGGCTGCCGTCAACATGAGGCTGTAGTAGAAAGCCCATGATGTGCTCTAGCGCAGTCATCGAGAGCTCTGCACATTGATCTGCCATGCAGGAGCTGCCGACACAGAGACTCTAGAGCGAATGATGAGGGCAGCCCACTACTTGTGTGGCCTCTTTGAGATCAAGAAGGGTCCAGATGGCAGCCCCATGTACCAGAACAATGCACTTTCAGCCGTTCTGAGCGACAGGCACCCCAATAGCGTGAGGGCTGCGGCCATACACTTCAACTGGGATTGCTGGAGGTGGGCTCCTGCAGGGGACTCACCTTTGCTGTACTCCAGGCTGATTGCTGCTGAGTCAGCCTGCCTGGCATACAAGCCCAGCAGAATGATGCAACAGGACTCCAAGCCCAGGTGATGATCCCTTGTACCACTCCCAGCCCTGCTGCAGGCCCTGGGGCCGCTATGCTGACGTGGTACGGACCGGAACCACCAAGTTTGCTGAGGAGAATGGAGGCCTGGAGCCCTGGGCTTACTTCCGTGCCAACCCTAAGCACGAGGAAAACTTCAGTCAGGCCATGCGCAACGTTGATTCTCTTGGTGTGTCTGCTCAACGGCTCATGATGTGCCGCCACCATGCACCTGACAGCAGGGCAATTCAACCCCATCATGCTTCATGTGCTGGCATCTACGAGCACAGCTCATGCGCCTATGGGGACTTGAGGTGCTGGAGTGCATAATGTGGCTTTCTTCAAGACATGCTGACGTGTGACGCAGGTGCGGTGCCGGCTGTTCAGGATTACCCCTGGGAAAGATTCAGGCGTGTGCTTGACATTGGCGGAGCTACCGGGTGAGCCTGGGGAATCCTGACTGATTGGAACTTGGTCTGGAGGCCCGAAGACGTCATTGCAGCCTCCCTCGTATGCTGCTCTGCCAAGGCGCATCATTGCCTGGCTGCCAGCTGGCCTCTTCTGCTGCATGAGGCTGTTAGCTGACAGCAAAGCTGCTGGCTGTCGCAGATCTTTCCTGGTCACCATCCTCAAGCACCACCCCCGTTTGACAGGGGTTCTCTTTGACCAACACAGGTCATTGACAATGCCAGGGGCCTCTGGGCAAAGGACTCCTTCTACACAGCAGTGGCTGACAGGGTCGAGCTTGTGGGAGGCACTTTCTTCAATGCAGGTAGGGCCTTCCCAGCCGTCACAGAACTGGGACACCGTGCTGAGCAACTGGCCGCTCTATAGATCAGACCTGCTCTGTGCTGCTTGCCATGCTGACGGGCTCAACCTGCTTTATGCTGCTTTGACCCTCGGTGCAGGTACCATCCCAAAGGCCAAGGACACGACAGATGTGTTTGTGATGAGAGTGGTAGGTCCTCAATGTTGGACGTGAGGCTGCAAGATGACTGCTGACACTGCCCCCAGCCTGAAGCATCTTTGATGCTTGGCCTTGATGCAGGTGCTGCATGACTGGAACGATGTCAAGGCACGTGAGATCCTGACGGAAGTGCGCAATGCATTGGCCACAGTGGGCCACTCTTGTCATCATGGAGACCTCCTTCACAGGTGCACTTTCAGTGCTGTGCACGACGGGTGCCACCATCTGCTGCTCATATACTCACAAGCAGCTCACCATGCTGCAGACAAGATGGATGCCCTAGCAGGCACACGCTGCGCTGTGGACCTGCACATGCACGTCCTCCAGGATGGGAAGGAGCGCACTGCAGACCAGTGGCAAAAGCTCCTCCAGCAGGCCGGATTCCAAATGACAAAGCAATACCTCACCAGAAGCCTATTCATTGCCACAGAGGCAGTTGGGGCATGATGCTGCCAGCCTGTCACAGCACAGAATCTCTTCTGTGCAAATCTCATGCGTGCTGGCAATCCTGCAGTGCTGATATCAGTATCGATATAGCTGACATAGGGTTGCATGCCTTTTCTGATGCTGTGCTGCTCTTTCAAGGGATGCAGTGCACTGGCTGTCAACATTGACTGGCGGCAACTTTCGCTTCATCAGCACCATGCTGTTAATGTTGACTGTTGGCAACTTTTGTTTCATCAGCACTAGGCAGACCTGCCTTGCCGTATCATTGAGGTTGATGACTGCTTTGCCAACAAAGTGTGCCGGCTTTCACAGCAGGGAGACGTGTCTGGCCTTTGGCCAAGTCCTTTGCAGAGCAATGGATTCCGTTACAATGTTCACCTCCAAGTCTTTGCCTCTCAGGCAAGAAATGTTTACTATGTCGATTGCAAGGCAGCCAGTTGAAGCCCAGAGCCAACTCAGTCTCTCAGCCAAACATCCAGAGTCAGTGTCGCAATGCTGAATGCATCTCAAGGCTAAATACCTGCTGCACATGGGCTGGGCATGCTGGAACATCAGATAGGGCTGTCTCAGACCTCAACATGCCGCCCGCCAGGAGCTCGCTGATCCATCATGTTGGCAATGAGCAGCAGTGTCTGAACCACCTTCAACTGGCTCCAGCGTCAACATGCAGCCCTCACTGCAGCTCAGATCATATTGGAGCATCTGCCATGCATTGAGGAACCTGAGGAAGCAAACATGCCAGGTACCTGCGCAATCGAGACATGCCAGACTCAAATCCTGTGCTTGACGTGTGGTCTGCACTACAGAACAGATCAAGGACGCTTGGGAGGCTCTGGCCATGCGATTCCGGGCGCTGCGCAACTCATTGCACTCTGAGGGGAATCACAGCCGCAATCCTGTGCTGTCAAGGGCCGTGCATGAGGTGTCAGTCGATGTGGGCATGCGGGCAGACAGGAGCGAGGAGTGGCACAAAGCTTTGACCATCCTCAGCCGCAATGTGTTGCCCAGGTTGTGCAAGGTGAGGCTCTTGACACCAAAACATTGGGTACTCACTTCCTATGCGACGCAGCAGATGGCTTGCAAGCTGTGAGCCAGCCTGTCACTGCTGCTGACATGCGTTCCGCAGCTGCATGCCTCAGCCCACCCCACGGAGATGCTCATGTGCCTGTCAAACTGCACATCCACCACTGGCAGGGTCCTAGCCATGAACCGGTTGGGCCCTGTGAGCGACGTGTGACACCTGAACCTGAACGGCATCTGCCTCACCACAGGTGCAGAGCTTTAAGTGCCTTGGTGCAGGCGGCAGCCCGCAAACCTTCCTGATGGCTGCTTGCATGACACCAGATCCAGTATGGTATCTGCCTCATCACAGGTGCGAGCTTTTGATGCCTCAGTGCAAGCGGCAGCCTGCTCTCCCTGATGACTGCTTGTAGGACAGAGGGGCAGAGGACGACGGTAAACCCCGCTGGCCTGCTGTGAGCAAACCTGCCAACACCCTTGGTCTCTGGAATGGTCATTGCAGCCATGTGCCTGAGCGCAAGTGGCAGTCTTGAACAGTACCATTGCAGCTCTGGCTGTGTTCTGCCTGCAGGACAGAAATGCAGATGCCTGCAGAGCACCCCTGTCAGCTCCCCCGCCCTCGCCTGAAGAGGCTGACAGGCAGTCAAATGCTGCCCTGCACGCGGTCTACAGCTGCCGCCGGTGGCACCTGGATGCCCTGGGGACGCTCACAGAGGCTGAGGATGCCTCTACTGGATGGATGGTGCAGGAGTTTGGCAGCTCCAGGGTGCATGGCCCCCACAGCCAAGCAGACCTTCTTGCATGGTGGGTCTGAAACGCAAGCTGCGCCCCATCGGATGCGTGCTGGTGCACTTTACCGGGCAGCAAGCATTTCAGAAGGCCTATCCCTGCAGCGCTTTGGCACCATCGCCTCCAACATGCACTGTACATCCCATAAAAGGCTTGTGGGGCGTCATTCAGTTGCCGCTTGGCAACAGGAGGTGCCCTTGTACGGAGGGCACCTCCAGATTGCTGTCAGCTTGTCAACCCCGCTTTCCATGTGCTGTGTTCAGGGATGCTCGGCCCAGTGGTGGCAGATCCTCAACGCTTCACTTCTGCAGCTGCCTGTTGTAGGTATGTCAGCGGCGCCCCAGCTGTTGGCCAGCCTGGCAAACGCCTCCTCGCAGACAGCCCGGTGGCACAGCAGCAGCATGGAAGGACGCCTCTGGTGTGGCGTGCCATGGGCGCACAAGCAAGGCTGTGGAGGGTCTACCATGCTGCTGTGCGTGCAGCAGCGCAGATCCAGATACCTGCAGGTGACCTAGGCACGCAGCCTCAGCAGCATGCTGCCTGCCGAGCTCCCTCTGTCAACCTGCCTCTTTGTTGAAGCTGACATGGGTGCTGTATGTCCTACTCAGGTTGCTCATGCAGCACATGCGGTGCTGCTCCTGACATCTTAAGCAGAGGCTCCCGCGCCACATACATCTCCAGGTTCGGGATGCATGCTGAGTGTCTGCTGCTGCACCGTGCAGGTGACGAGGAGCAGAGAGCCCAGGACAGTGACCCACCAACCTCTGGCACAGGACGTGGGAGCCCCGCAGTACCATCGATGTCTTTCATGGAGGCTTGGCGGGCGCTGAGTGCCACCTCTCTGGCTCCTGACCCTCTGCCAGGCCTGCCGGCTGTTGAGGCCAGTGAACATACTCGTGCACGCGGCCATTCATTGCTTGTTGAGGGATGTGGGAGCCTGCCAGGCCCTGCAGAGCACAGAGACCGGTCAGACGCGGTGGGCCAGCAGGTGCTGCGGGGCTTTGCAGCAGCAGCTGCAGAAGCGGATCTCAGGAGCCCACTGGAGGCATGGGAATCCCACACGGCGCTGCTGATGCTGGCCCTAAGCTGCAGCCGCAAGGTGGGTGCCTGCCGGTGCACAGGGCTGCCAGGGCCCTGCAACAGGGATGTCAGCTGACATATGTGCTCCTCAAAGTGTGGGTGTCCATCAGCCTGGCAGCTCTCCAGTTGGTGTCACCAGGACCTTGCCAGCTCCTTGAAGCCAGACACTGCGATGCATGGTGAGAGTGGCAGCAAGGCTGGCTGCATGTGCCAGCATGAGCTGCATGCCTGGCTTGATGACACACCTGAACGGGTGCCAGCCAAGCTGCCTGCTGCTTGCAAGCGGCAGCACTGGCAGGTGCCTGCGGTGCTGCAGCAGCCACCCCTCAGCATTGCTCCTGACTTGCCTGCAGAGGCACAGCATGCGGGACCTCCTGCTGCTCTTGCGGGGCCTGCCACCGCTGTTGCTCAAGGCAGGCCCGCTGCGACAGGCGCTGCGTGTTTGCAGCGCTGTCCAACGGGGCGATGCTGGCACCTTTCTGCAGGCTTTTCACGCTTCTGGCTGGCGGCAGCAAATAGCCATGGCCCCCGTGGTGCGGCAGGTGGGCAGCACTGCGCAGCCAGCCCCCGCCTCTGCTGCAACGTCACAGCTTGCGGCCTCTGGCTGGGCCGAGCCTTGAGCCATTGTAAGCTTGGCTAGGTTGCATTTGCAGCAGGGGCTTCCTGTAGATGTTTTCGGTCCTGCAGCCGTGACGCATCAAGCCATGTCCTTTGTGCTGCAGATGGAGCAGCTGTGCCTGCACCAAATGTTGCAGGCCTACCTGCAGCTCAGCCTGCGCGACGTGGCCAGCATGTTGCACCTCACGACCGCACCATCCTCGCGGGAGCATGTGCTGGAGACGCTCTCAGCACTGGCAACGAGGTGCGCGAGGTGGAGCTTGATCAGTGTTGGCAGCTCATGTCCCTTGCACACATTGACTTTTGGCATCAAGTGCATTTCAGCCCTTCATGTGGCATGCAGGGGGCATGCCGTTGCTAAGGCCGTACTTCAGAGGGCCACAGCAGCAGAGTCCATGGACGCACAGATCTCATTCAAGGCGTGAAGTGTTGAATGAAAGGCATCCTCTGTCTGAGAGGCACAGGCTGGCTGCCCACCCACCACCCCCTCCCTAGGTACGCTGTGAGATTGACCTTGGGCTGGCAACATATGCTGTTGGCCAAGTGTAGCAACTTCTGGATGAACACAGCAGGCCGTTGCCCAGCCAGGAAGCGGCGTCAGCAGATGCAAACATGTTAACTACTACAAAAGGTGGGTGGCATTTGCTTGGATTGCCCCGCCGCCCTCAAAGGTGCCAGACATAGCTTCTGCTGATGTCATCTGCTGTACTGCTCATGATCATGACCCGTCTCTTGACAATGCTTGTCAAGGGTGATGTAGCAGCTCCATGCACACTTGTGCTGCCTGTGCACTGCCAGCTCAGACCTTTTGTTGCCTGTTGCTGCAGGCATAATGTCAGCAGAGTCCCAAGGTGGTTGCTGCCCCTCAGATCATTGATGGGCTGGAGACAGACCTGACATCTGTCTACCCCAGACCAGCAGGATTCCTTGGCATTGGCCAAGGAGGCTGGGGCAGCTGACAAGCTGCAAGAGGCTGTGCAAACACTCAAAACCAGCCTGGAGATGTCGTAACACCGTTGACCCTCAGCCGCATCGCATTTGTGAGACGAACCAGCAGTCACAGAGTTTGAGCACACACTTGGATCTGAGCACACACTTGGAAGTACAGGAACAGCTGAGTCATAGCCCAAGGCAGGAAGCAGATGCTTTGCAAAGGAGAATTTGCAGCTTGAGTGCGCCTGTTGAGAAGGCTTGTCAGGCTCGCCAGAGGAGGGAGTCCTTGGGGAGGCCATCTATGCGCGGTTTGGTTGAGTGGACGCCATTGTCTTCCAAGGCGATTCCACCGACAGATCAGTGCCATTTTTTCTGCAGCCGTTGGCTGCCAAGCACTCCTGAGTTATAATATTGTCCTAACTGAAGCAAGGTACTGGTTCCTTGACGTGCCTCCTGTGACTCATGCCACAACAGTTGTGCATGATGCCATGATGCCAGGGAGAAAAGGTGCCTTCAAGCAGAGCTTGTTGTTGACCATGTGAGCTCCTGGAACCAGTCATCACCTCAGCGCTGGTCACTGATACCCGTGTGGTGAGCTTACGGCAACAGCCCAGCTGCTCCCGCTTACGAGTGAGATACGTCTTTGCGGCTCCAGAGCATGCGACAATGAAGCACTTTCCAAAATGCCATTACCACCGTGCTGGCATGCAATGGCCTGCAGAATGCGTTTCTCACTCAAAACTCTATCAACCTGGTGTTTGCTGTCTGCAGCATACCCTTTGCTTTTCAATGGCCCAAAAAGAAACAAAACAAACTGGTCTACACCGACCGTTCAGGTGAGGCTCCATGGGCATGCCACAAGCTGGCAGCGGCCTGCTGCAATCTGAGCAGTCACAGGTTCCCAGTTGCTGCCACGTGGCAATCAATACTCTGCCATGGAGGCACTGTAGCTGTTCCATCCCTCTCAGCTCACAGACAGTCTGGTGGACTGCAGTAGCCTTGCCCTTGGATGGACACTGCCCCAGTTGCAAGGAGATCATAAAAACTGAACCCTGACTGCTCCACTTGTGGTGAGGTGAGCGGGGAGGCCGTGCCTGCAAGGTCCCTGTGTGCCGCCAGTGGCATCTCACAAGCAGACATGCTGCTGATCACTGGCTGCATGTGCTGGCATAGTGACCCAAGGTCAGAGCACCTCTATGCCTGCAGCTGAGGCAGGGGATGGCGGAGGCATTCTCTGCATGCTACAACCCTGACGCTGACAGGGGGATCTTGGAGCCCCAGGAGTCTGCAGACATGGCCGCCCTGCTGGCTGCGTTTGAATCCCTAGTAGAGGGTAGCCCCCAGGCCAGCTCGGTGAGCTCTCCCTGCCGCAGTGTTGAGGCTAGCAGTCTGCCCAGGGGTCCAGATCTGCTGCAACGAGCCAGCCAGAAGCCAGCAGGGCCCACACCAAGTGCCTGCCATCACCTCTTCCATGCTGCCACTCCCCCTCCGCCTGCCTAGATGAACATTTGCTGGCTGTCCCTGCGGGATACCCAGGCTCCCTACTGCTTGTGCACCCCTGCACCTCGCTCTGCTGAGCCACATTGGTGCACTGCTCCATTGAAATGGGGACCCAAACCCTGGTGCCTATGCAGGAGGCTGACCCTGAGGCAGACAGGACTGGCACCTTCCAGCCCCTGCCCGAGGCCATGGGCTGGGAGGAAGAACACTCGGACCTCAGCGGTGAGGCTGAGGGCGAGGATATGCATGATGATGATGGCAGCCAGGGAGGGGCCCGCACTGCTGGAGCCCAGCGATGGTGTGGATGAAAGGGCAGTGCGACACCCTGGCTGCCCCCTCTGAGGAGGCCTTGGCGGCACAGCTGGATGCGCTCACTCAGGCCAGAGTGGCCCTGCAGCACAGCTGGATGCGTTCACTGAGGGCAGCGCGGCCCTGGTATCAGAGCTGGGGGCGACTGAGGCCCTGGCGGCACGGTTGGGTGCTGTGGGCAGCATGGCCCTGGTGAGGTGGGCCCACCCAGGGTGTGGCCGATGCCACTCTTCTATAGCTGGCCTGCCCAGCGAAGCGGCACAGGTGTACCCACCATGCACATCAGCTGCTTCATGCCCCCATGTGGAGCTGTCTGCACAGCCCTGCAGCGCTGCCGGGCTTTCAGAGCCCTGTGCTTTGGCTGCTGAGGCGCCCGCCGCTGGCAGGCGCGATCTCCATGCTCTCAACACCTGAGACCTTGTTGGCTGACGTTATGGGCTCATTGCTGCAGGAGACTGACTCCACTGCCCACCTGTATGGCAGCACCATCCCTGTCCGCCACGTCAACAGCTCACATCTGGGAAGGTGCCCCAGCATACTGCAGTCGAGCAGACATTGGAGATAGGCTGGGGTCGCCATGCCCTGTGCATCAGTTGCCGGCCATGCAGCACGCGCACGAGTGCTTGTCGTGTGTTGCACCGCACTGCTGGCTTGCCGGCGTGCAGAGCGGCTGCACATGCGGCAAGGCGTGATGAGGTGACACCCAGGCCATGCGCTCTTCACCCCAGCTGTGCCCCAGTTTGTAAGGCCAGACAGCCGCAGGCTGCTGTGGCTGCTTGTGAGCCAGCACGAGCTGCCCAGGCTGAAGCAGCTGCTGTTGTTGAGCAGGACCCGTGCTGACCTGGACTGCCCATGCTGCAGGACCACGCCTCCGGCTACCGCCCCATGCTGAGCAGCCCCATGGCGCCCCATCCTGACATGAGTGCACCTCCTGGTATGGGCTCACCAGAGGTGCTGGTAGGTCTGTCGAAGTAGACATCTGGGTGACCGCAAACCTGGCTGGCCCTGCCATGTGCTGCGAGCAGCCTTCAGGAGCAGCACTGCAGTGTTGCCCTGTCTGGCGCTTGCCGCTGTTGATGATGACAGTCTGTGACGGCTTTCTGTGACAACACATCAGTCAAGCTGGTGGCTGGCTGGTAGCCAGGATGGTCTGCGGACTGGGGGCCTGATGGGCTGCTCCAAACCTGTGCTGGCCATCTAGCGGCGCCCCCGTGCTTCACGTTGTGACTTCAGAGGCTGCTTTAGGTGGCAGGAACAGGAGGGGCGCTGAGGCAAGCGTCTGGGCCATGCTTGCAGACTGAGAAGAGCAGCCTGCACGTCAGCCCAAGGAGCAGCTCCAGCTACCCGGCCTCTGCCATCATGCACATCGGTGAGCCCTGCCTATCCCTTCCTCGACACCCTGCCTGCACATCCCGCCATCAGCACTGCAACAGCTTTGGTCAACCAGGCAGCAGGTGTTGCAGCCAGCAGCCAGCATGCAGCAGGCTCACTTGAGGGGCTGCAGTGCCTTGCCCATGCACTGGCTAGGTCTCAAGGGCTCAACTGCTGTCCTCACTTGCTTTCCTTTGGGTTCCAGCTGCATGCACATCCGACCCCGCACCACTCAGCCTGCCCTGCAGACGGGGAACCAATGGGCAGCCCGTCAGCCTTCCAGAGCGCTTGCCCTTGGCTGCTCTCTGACTGTGTGCCCACGCAGCCAGAGCAGCCAGCCCTGCAGATTGCAGCTTTGCCCCCGCTGGCTGCAGCAGCACCCACGCCGATGCAGCACAATGGCACAGCTGGCATCAAGAACAGCACAGCCGCTGCAGCCCTCTCTCAGGGCATCCCTGCGCACTGGGGCTCCCAAGCAGAGCACGACACTGGCCCCGCAGACCTGGTGGGTATGCCCAACGCTTTTCTGTGACATGGACTTGCCTGTGACTGTGCCCAGGTCATTCAGGGGGCTGCCCCGACTGCCAGGTGATCCTGGGGCGGCAATCTGACTGCTGCACAACTCGTATAGTGAGCTGGGAACGGGCCCGCATGGCATCCGCCTGCAGCTGATGGCACGGAGCAGGCCACAAGCAGACACTCCGCTGATCACCGCCTGCCTGCGCTGGCATGTGATCAAGGTCGGGTTGCCTCTCTGCCTGCAGTTTGAGGAGGTGCTGACGGAGGTGTTCTTAGCATGCTATGACCGCGAACCTGACAGTGGGACCCTGGGCCCCGGCACTCTGCACAGGTGGCCGCCCTGCTGGCTGCAGATACCAGACTCCGCGACTCCAAGGTGGAGATGGCCATTCATGCCAGCACAGTGAACCCTGACTCCCGCAGTTTTGGAAGTGTAGCCTGCCCAGGGCAGATATTTGCTGCGAATCACAGCTGCCTACGCGTCCCTGCACCTCGCTGTGCCAAGCCAGACTGGTGCACTGCTCCGTCAGACATGGGACCCACACATGGTGCCTGTGCAGGAGGCCGACCTTGAGGCAGCCATCAAGGGCGCTGGCCCCTGGCAGCCTCTTGACGGCAGCCTAGTTGTGCCCACACAGCCTGAGCAGCCAGCCCTGCAGACAGCAATGCTGCCCCCGCACATTGCTGCAGCAGCCTCAAAGACGATGCAGCAAATCGGCACAGCTGGCATCCAGAAGAGCACGGCCGCTGCAGCCTTCCTTCAGGGCATCCCTGCGCAATGGGGCTCCCAGACAGAGCAGGACACCGGCGCCACAGACCCGGTAGGTGCTGCAATTGACCTTCTTGTGACATTGGCAAGGGTGTACTAGGCAAGCCACCCCGCCTTGCCGGTGCACGTGTTGCATCCGGTAGGTACCCACTCCAGAAATTCAAGATAGCAACGTGCAAGCCGCCCCAACTGCAGCCTGTGGCCTGCATACTGCGCTGGACTGCTGCAGGGAACCATCTTGACCAGGCAGGCGATTGCTTCTGCACACCCTGAGGTGAGGACCGCCAAGGTGGGCGCCTGTTGAGCATCATAGATTGTTGCAGAGCTGCTAGTCATGTGCTTGCTGTGCGTTTGAGAGCAGCGACGTCAGACCCCTGCATCTTTTGCTGCAGGCTGTCAGCCTCTCACAGGTGTGGTCTACCATGAAGCAGGACAGCTCAGGAGATGAGGCCACCGGCAGCACAAGGCCCGCCAAGCGCATCAAGTGGCGCAGCAGCACCTTCAGCAGCTGCATTGCGTTCAAATGGACGTCGAATGCCCATTCCCCTGATGATGAGCCAGACAGCAAGGCTCAGCCAGCATACATGGATGTATGACTTTCAATGCAGACCATGCCTGCATGACGTGAACTTTGCCTTTGTTCAAGCATAGTTGTACAGCATATAACCAGGAGATGAGATAAAGCGGTGTATGGAAAAGGGCTTTGGGGGGCTAACTGTGCAGTATGAGGGGAATGGCGAATAAGCATGACTTCAGGCAAGGATCCTGCCATTGTAACATCTGCAGACCAGCTGGCGCAGTCTCTTATCAGCAAGGGGCGCCAGGCAACAGTATGGGGCCTCAGCAGGTGTGTGACCACCCCAAGGGCCGATTGACATCAGTAGAGATTGAGACTGGTGTTGCGAGGTACGACTACTTCATGCTGGCGCCCTGCCCACCCCTTGGCTATGTCATTGGCTGGCTCAGCCACCAGCCCTATGCCGCTTGTTGGGTCGAGGCTCTGCCTCAGCAGTGGTGGCTGCCATGCTAGCCATGGCTGCCTCTGCTGCCTGCCTGGGCCTCTTGAGGCTGCAGCGGCCCTGGCTCTCAGCCTGGGCAGCCGCAGGGGCGCTGGGGCCAGCTGCTGCAGGCCACCCATGGGGAGCTGCACAAGCTGCCACAGCAGCCGGGTGTCCAGCAGGCAGGCCCTGGAGGTCTGTGGCGGTTGGGGAGGTCGCCCAGGCGTGTGCTGCAGCTCTGTTTGCCTGGACAGCTGCCTCTGGCGCAGCAGCCGCATGCGATGCCGCAGCACCTGCATCTGTGGTGTCCCCGCAGATCCCATGAGTGCAACTGGCAATGGCCGCCGCCTCTGTAGCTCTAATCTGCTGCAGCACAGCGCTGGCTGGGACTGCAACTTGCCACGCCTGAACTGCGGCTTCATCTGCCAGGGCAAGGGTGGCCTGCACTGTAGCCTTTGCAAAGGCTGTGGTGGCTGCCGACCACAGGGCGGAGTAGTCTTCATAGACGGGCAGCAAGTGAGCAGCAGCAGCAGCCCCACCTGGCTGCTGCTGATGCTGCTGCTTGGCGTCAGCTGCACCGGCTTCAGTAAATTCCACCTGCTCATCGATGTCCATGGCCTCAGCCTGCGCTGCAGCCCCAGCACCACCCTCCAGTGGGGGCACAGCCTGCCCTGCAGCCCCAGACTGCTGCGTTGCCTGCTCGGCGCCAGCAGTCGCGGTGCCTTTGTTGGCGGTCGATGGATCAATTCCGACTGCAGCCTGTAGGCTGGGTGCCGCTTGTGCAGCAGCAGCAGCAGCTGAGTGGGACTGCTGCTGCTGCTCGGCAGGGGCTGGTGCGCTTCGGGTCAAGCACAGAAGCAGATCCACTCCCTGAGTCTCCTCCTGTGTGGGCACAGCCTGCCCTGCAGCTCTAGACTGTTGAGGTGCCAGAGCGGCGCCAGCTGTTGCGGTGCCTGGGGTGTTGGAGGCACCTGTGGCGGTCGCAGCCTGCACGCTGGGTGCCACGCAAGCAGCAGCAGCAGAGTGGGACTGCTCAGCATTGGCTGCGTCAGCCACGCTGGAGGCCGCCACTGATGGCAGCTGCTGGGCTGCTTTGAACAGGCCTATCAGCCCTGCCAGGGCATGCGCCTCATCATCTGTCATGCCTGCAGGGAGGCAGAGGGGTGGGTCACAAGTGTGCACGCTGATACGTGTGCTGGCCGGACTGCTACAAGCTCAGTGGACAGGTTCCTGCACACCATCACTTGATTTCGCATACAGGCCGATGCATGACAGCATTTTTGCCGGCAAGTCAAGCGGCGGCACAGAACAGCAGCGCAGTGCAGGTCAAGGTGCTCAATGCCTACGATGGGCCCTGACAGGCTCTGGCTGTCAACTAACTGAAGCTAAGAAGGCAGGCAGCAGGCGTCATAGATCCCTCCTCCCCCACCATAACCCTTGCTAAACTTATCATGACTATCGCTCTTATTGGCAGATCGCTAAGGCGTTGGGGGGCAGGAGACAGGCAACAGTTGGCATGCAACCCTGCGCATCCACCCTGAAGCATGCAAGTCAGGGGCCGCAGTGCCAAGCCTGAAGGCTGCAGCTGTGCCAGCCATCTCACCTGCCGCACTCGGCTGCTGCGCTCGTCGGTCATTGCCGCATGTCTCTATGAAGCGCCTGATGACGCCCCTGCCGGCCCTGGTGGAGCGCCGCAGCGCTGGCTCTGCCAGAGGCTGAGGAGCAGGCTGCGCAGCTGCCTGGGGTGCAGGCTGAGAAGGCACAGCCAGGGGCAGAGCTAGAGGCTGGGCAGCAACAGGCTGGGGCTGCTGCTGCCTAGTGGAGGCAGCTGCGGCACTAGCCGAGGCAGGAGCGCATGGGCCTGCACCACAATGACAGGCAGACCTGTGAGTGACCGCCACTAGGGACAAGTGCGTGTCGGTGGTCTGGCGGGGTAGGGTGTGCACCCAGCATGGCAGGGAAAGCGTCATTGCTATCGAAATACAAGTGAGTGTCAGCGAGCAGTGCACGGGCCTGCTGTCATCATGGCAGGTAGAGCAGTAGGTGCTGTAACAGCTTATAATTGCAATTGGGTGCGTAGTTGGCTCGTGGGCTGCCTGTTGGGCGCACCAGCCCTGCCCTGGCAGAGTAAGCTGAGGGAGCGTGGCTCCAGAGACCAACTACCGCCCTTTTCAGGGTGTGGCGCAAGGCTGTCAAGCAGCGACATGAAGAGAAGCCCATCAAAGGCAAAGTCACATACCAGATCGTGCATGCAAATTGGCCTCACAGACTCAGCGCTATATAACCCATCAAACAGCAGGAGCAAGCAGCATTGGCCTGCATGACAACAGCTTGCCACCCCCAAGTTAGACCCACCTGCGCGCATGGGCTGCGCTGCACCAGGGGCAGCTGGGCGTTGGGCAGCAGGCTGAGAATGCTGCGGGGCGACAGCTGCTGGCTGCACAGCTGGGGCTGCAGAGGTTTTGGTAGCCCCAATCCTGCCTTTGGCTGCCTTCCTAGGGCGCATACGTGAAACCCCAGTGACAGGCTGCTGAGCAGCACTAGTTGCCTGGGTCTGCTGCTGCTGCTGCTGGTCTGAGGAGGCCACGGTGCCAGTGCCTGCACACACAGACCGACGTGAGGCAAACCAATTTTTGGAAGTGCAGCAGCACCTCCACGGGTTGCGATGTCTGCTGTCAGGCATGCACAGCTCTCCCCCCTTTGTCCCCGGGGGTCATAGCAAGGCAACGCGGGAACGGCAAGGCAGAGCTACATGCACAGTCCTGCTGCTCAACAATGTAAGACCGCAGTCAACACTTCCATCGACACAGTACCACTTGCTGTGTGCTGCTCTCACACAAGACCTAGAACTGCACACCCCCAAGTGAGGGCACAACACCCGCATACTCCACCACCCACCTGGTGCAGACGGCTGCTGGTGGCCCAGGGCACCAGAGCCAGGTGCAACAGGGGCCGGGGCAGCCTCCCCCATGGCTGCCCTGTCCTTGGCAGTGGCAGGCATGCTGGCAACAGGCTGGACGCCAGCAGGCTGGGGCTGCTGCTGCTGCTCAGAGGGAGCCAGCACGCCACCAGAGATGCCTGCACTGGGTTGCTGGCGTGTTGTGCCACGCCTCCGCTTGGCCGCACCAGCAGCTGCCGAAGGGTGTGCTGCTCCACCGCTGGCATGGCCTGCATCACAACAAGACTGGTTTATTACAGGGCGGCTGAATCTAGCAGATCATCAATCAGCCTGCGCAGCTGGAAAGCAACAGGAGCGCAAGGTAAAGCGCAAAAAGTTGCGTTTGTTGGCAGCAAAGCAGGAATGTTTCACTGGTCACCGGAGAAGACTGAGTGCCTGCCCCATTTTGCGCTGAGGGCAGGCAGAGTGGCAGGCAAGCCATGCCTTCAAATGCGCACGCACTGCTGTCGGCACGCCCCACAGGAGCACAGTTGGGGTTGCTGTAGTCAAGATGAGGGCGCAAAAGCCCTGCCTGCTTGCACACCTGAGGTGGGGGGCTTCTCAGCACAGGGGCCAGCCATGTCTGCGCCAGCTGGAGCTTTTCTCTTGATGGCTCAGACCTTGGCGCTGGCGCTGGCGCTGGCGGCATTGCTGCCGGCGGGCTGAGCAGCAGCAGTGTGAGGCTGCTGCTTCTGCTCCACAGGGGCTGAAGCGCCATGGGCAATGGCTGTACCAAGTGCCTGCGCCACGCCGCGCCTCCACTTTGCCGCGCCAGCGGAGGCTGAAGCGCCAGCTGGTGCAGTCTTGTCAACAATCTCCAGGCCTGCAGCAGCAGATGCTGTTGTTACAGGAAGGCTGGAGCCAGCAGTGTGTTATACAGCGTTTCTGGTGCAGCATTTTGGCTCAAACATGAAGAAGCAGTCATCCCCAGGCCATGAGCAGGCTGAGCAGTTGTCGGCTAGGCTGACCATGCGCACTGAAGAGCTGGAGCGCTGGCCTGCAGCTCCTGGCACTTTGCAAAGACACTCAGGGGATGCCCGGCCAGCAGACACACACAGGATTGGTGGCCATATGCAGGCCAGCATATGACTCTCACAGCATATGACTCACCTGCAGGGACACCCTGCAGCAGCGCATCTCATGAGCGCAGACCTGAAAGACGATGCCTCACGTGCCGGCCGCTGACGCTCACCTGAGTGGGCAGGCTTCTTGGTTGAGGCCGCTGAGCCTGTGGCACCAGCGACCAGGGCGCGTTTTGCCCTGCAGGTCATCATGCAGGTGGGGCCGGCGGCCTGGCTTGTAGCAGCCTCAGCAGCAGCCGCCCCAGACTGCTGCTGGGGCTGCTGCTGCTGCTTGGCAGCGGCCTGGGTTCCTGAGGGTGCATCAGCAGTTGGCGGCTTGGCGTGGGACTTGAGGGCACATAGCTGGGCACGGGCCGCAGGCGCAGTAGCATGGCTGGCGGCATGCTGAGCAGCAGCAGCAGCAGCACCGCCTTGGGTTGCCCAACTTGGACCAGCAGAGGACAGGCTCTCTGCAGGGGCACTGTTGCCAGCCAGGCCTGCATCAGAGGGAGAGAGTGGTCAAGATCTGGTCTCACAACACATGGCTTGGTGCAGGCTGCCAGGGCTGCAGATTTAGGCAGGCAGAGAGACTTGGTGCAGGACCTGGTGGGGGGCCACTACAGCTTCAGCTGGCAACAGGCATGTTGACTGCCAGGCGACGCAAAAGCCAGAAACATGCAAGATATCGCACCACCTGACACAACACAGGCTAAATGCCTGCAGCAGTAGGTCCGAGCCAGCATGGTGGCTGACAACTTCTGCAGTTAACGGGCAGCGCAGCGGCTGTGCACGTTGTCAAGAAGGCATGTCAAGTCTACACTCAGCTCAGGGGATATGATCAGGCTCTCCTCTGCAGCACAGTGGTCACAAACAGAGCCTGGGCAGTGGAGCATACCAGCACGCCAGCCATGGCTGTGAAATGCCATCTGACACCACATGCCTACCCTGCAAGAGCACAGGCCCATCGGGTGCAAGCCTGGACTGCAGCTGCTGCCCCCCTTTGTCCATATGCTGCCTGCCGCCATTTGAAGTGAGGGACACAGCTGGGCTGTGTTGAATTCTCTTAGCCACCGGCACCTCCTCTGCAGCAGGTCGGGCAGCCCCCTGGGTCTTGCCAGCAGGCTGCTGCTGGCCCATGCGGGTGCGCATGCGCCCCACCGCC
Organism: Asterochloris sp. CNOR1; assembly: GCA_963969365.1. Taxonomy (NCBI): domain Eukaryota; kingdom Viridiplantae; phylum Chlorophyta; class Trebouxiophyceae; order Trebouxiales; family Trebouxiaceae; genus Asterochloris; species Asterochloris sp. CNOR1. The sequence goes on from OZ017751.1 coordinate 2,875,998, forward strand.
ACCTGCTTGCCAACCAGGCCCAGTGGCATGGCGCTAGCCTGGGATGGGCCTGCAGGAAAAGAGGAACATGTTGGCACAGCCTGTGGCAGCAAGCAGGTGTACCTGGACACCTGGCAAGGAGCGTCTTGCCTGGGACTGGCCTGCAGGACAATGGCAAAATGAGCACATAGCAGGAGGGTCTCCTTGTGCCCCTGCAGAGCAGTGCTCCATGTGTGAGTGGCCCACAGGAAGTAAGCAAGCATTGAGCAAAGCCTGTGGCAGCAGCGGGTCCTGCTGTTGCCTGCAAATGTGAGCTCAGCCTGTGACAACGGGAAGACGATCTGTTAATGGGCTGGCTGGTAGGAGGTGGGTACCTTCATGTGTACACGTGTGGCAGAACAGCACTTCATATGTACCCGCCACAGATGCACTGTTTTGCGCATGCCTGGATGGCAAGGACATCACTGTTGCACATTCTGCAGCAGGTGCAGGCCTCAAGGAGTCAGACATTGCTGCGCAGGGATGGCCATTGCTCAAGTTGTTGGCTGGTGCTGCTTGACCCAGAGCTGGGCGTCACATCAGGTCTTTTGTGGCAGCTTGCTTCGCAGACGCAAAAGCTGAATGTTATGCTTTGTCCAAACTGAAATGTGCATGCTATTGTCAGCAGCCACTGCCAGCACTGTCTGCTCAAAATCGTCTGCAACAATCACATCTGCACACATCATGGCTGCTTACACTTCCCTGCAGTTGGCGCTCAGGATTGCCCAAACAACAATTAACAATGCAGCAGAATGGTGCATGCACCTGCTGCAGAGCCACTAGAGCCAACCGAGTCCACGCTGCTGCGGGGCTCAAGGGCTGCTGCAACGCTGGCAGCCAGCTCAGCTGAGCCAGGATGAGCAGCTGCTTCATGCTCAGGCCTTGGAGGGTAGCTTGGCCCCCCCCCGCCCCCACTGACTCCTTCTTTATGGGATTCTCCTGCAAGCAGCACCATGGAACAATCAGCGCCTCACTCCTGGCATGCTGATCAGATCAAGGGTGTTGCCAGGTCTTTGCACTTTGTCTTCTTAGCTGCTTATGTCATGACAGAGTGACCACCAAGCCATTGCTGGCCCCATCAAGGAGCTGTACCACGTATTTGTTTCCCAGAATTGGGTGCCCAGTATGTGTGTGCCAGCAAGGTGTCGCGGAATGGTCTGGCAAAGGAAGAGGCTCTTGTTGTGCCTGCCATGACTGTGTTGTGTGATGCTGCTGTCACTAGCAGCTTTGTGGACACTCTCCACCTCAAAAGTTGCCTGAGAGGCGATCTGCTCCCTGACAGCATTGCGCCTAGCACGCCTCTGCTCCCTGGCAGTGAGTGCGGCCTGCTGGGGCTTTTGCTGGCGTGGTGACACCTTGGGGGCTGCAGCTGGCGCAGCTGTTTGGACTGGGGCGCTGGGTCCGCCAGGCGCAGCGACTCAAGAATGCATGGAACCCATTCATTGGGGCGCCTCACCTCTGAGGAGAGCATGCGTGTAATCCTGGGAAGCCTGGGATGCAAACAGCCCAACACGGAATGCTCCACCTCCAGCCCTGCCTTGTTTGCTGCCTTCTCAAGGTCTTCCATGGACAGCGTTGACACCACTGAGTCCACTGCGCTGTTCTCAGCACAGCCAAACTCCTTCATCACAGCGGCTTGCTCTCACTGATTCTCATATGAATCCTCCAAATGTTCATCAAGAAGTCTTCCGGTGGGCATGAGCACCATGACTAGGCTCTGCCGCGGAGCCGGCCTCTAAGCTTCACGCTGTGTGCAGGGGGTTACATAGCATAGATATAGGTCAACAAAAAACTTGTTGAACAATAGGCAAGCCTCTTTCTGCTTCTCAGGTCATCTGCAGAGGAGGCGAGGCGGTGTCTTACCAGATCTTGGCAGGCGCGGGCAACCTTTGTTGAGGAGCTGCCCGGATGGGTGAGCTCTCTGCACGGCCTCTGCATGACACTGTCATGCCTACCTGCGCCCATCTCGCAATACCGAAGATGGACACAGATCAGCATTGGGGCCTGTCACAGGCATGTCTGTGCTTCAAGAGCTCAACATGCTGCATTCCCATCTGCACAGATAAAGTAGCTTTGATGCCAGATGCATCTTGGGTGCACATGCTGTGTTTGTCACACAGGATTGCCTCCTGCATAAACACTGCACTCGGCCGGCAGCAGGGGCCCACAGCTTAGCATGCCCGCCAGACAAAGCATGGTAGGCTGACAGAGCCACCTGTGCCTGAGAGGCCCACAACTGCTGAGATGAATGGCTTGCTCCTCTGCTGGGGAACCCGCCGCTGCAGACATGCCCACTTCTCCTGTGCTGCATGCCTGCAGCGCAATGCAGGGGTCCTCCTGCTGAACCCATTTGGGCTGATGATATCTGTGTCCCCTGACAGTGCGCTGCAGGCACCGAACTGGTCAAACATGGGTCAAAGGGCCTGCGTCTGGATTTCTCCTTGGCTTCTGCTGACTGGCCTGTCTGCGGCAGACCCATAGACAGCTTAGCTCAGTGGCTAGGCAAGCAGCATCCCCTTGGACCCAACTGGGCTTTGGCTCATTGCGCCCACTGTCATTTTCACTGCAGGCATGCCCACCTTGGTCAGAAGCTCACAGGCTCAGCCCACCTCCAGAGGAGGCACAGCCCACTTCTGGGCCAGCCTGTGTACTGCAGATCCATGACCAAAACACGGATGGCTCGGCGAGCAGCATCCCCTTTGACCCACCTTGGCTTCGGCTTACTGCATCCTCTATCTGTGTGCTGCAGGCATGGCTGCCGTCGTCAAAGGCTCATTCTGGAGGAGGCACAGTTGTCACAGAAGCAAAACCCTTTTGCTGCAGGCATGCGCAACTCCCACTGGTTGCTCAGCAGTTGGCTAATCCGCCTGTACTGTCTGCTTGCCCTCTGGCACCTGGCTGCAAGCAGCCCCACAGACCCAGATCTTGCCAGAGTCCCACAACTCACCCCTGGCCCTGTGCTGCAGTCCTGAGGCGGCTCCACACTTGCTGAACGCAGGCTGTTGCTGAGTTATGAGCCGCCAACTGTTCCTGATGCAGGCATCCCCAAGTTTTACAGATGGCTCAGCGAGCGGTACCCCCTATTGAATCAGCCCGCAGACAGTGCGCAGATCCCAGTGATAGACAATCTGTACCTGGACATGAATGGCATCATCCACAACTGCACCCACGGAAACGACCCCGATACCAAGCTCACAGAGACAGAGATGGTTGTACGCATCTTCAATTACCTGGACCGCCTGTTTCAGATCGTCAAGCCCCAGAAGCTGCTGTTCATGGCAGTCGATGGTAAGCTTCCACGACATCAATGCTGTACTGGGCTGTTGTGTGAGCCAGGCTGAGCATGCTAGGCAATGGCCCAGGCCATGCGTGACCACGACTGGATCGGCGTAAATCAGAAGCTTCTCATCATGCAGCCCAGTGGTGAGTCTGGGGTCCCGTGCATGTTTGCCAGCATGGGGTTTGCCCAAAAGCTGTCCTCCAAGGCTGTGGTGTGCTTGCCAAGTGGCACGCAGGGGTACTTGCAACCCAACGGCTGTGGAAAGCATGCGGTGGGCCTCCACTGCACCACCACGGCTTTGTCATGCTTCCTGGCGGGCTGTGCTGCAGAACAATGTCTGTGATGCAACCAGCTTTCAAGCTAAGCTCCTGCATGTCTGCTTCTCAAGGTTGCTGCTGGGCAGGTATGCAGCCATGGCGGCAGCATCTACTTATAAAATTGATATATCTGGGTTGCAGCACTGTGCTTGCTAAGCTGCAGGTCAACTGGCCTCGAAACATGTGCCCTCAGTGTGAGGCATAGCCGAGGAGGCCTTGAGCTGTTGCATAATTTCACGTGCTGTGCATATAGCAGGCAGCAGGACTCAGGCTGTGGGCGGGCATCTAAATGTTTTTGGCCACCTCACGCCCCAGCCCGCCTGCATGCTGTCATACCCGCCGTAACGGTCAGCCTCAAGGCAGCCTCAGGTCAAGTTCTCTGCCTGCCTGCAGGGGTGGCGCCGCGAGCCAAGATGAACCAGCAGCGCTCACGTCGCTTCAGGAAAGCCAGAGATGACCAGGAGGTGGGTTGCACCATCTGGAGCCCACTCGCAGACCATCGCATGCCAGAACGTAGAGGTCGCCATTTGCTCGATCGGTCGCTGAACCCTTTCTTGCTCTGCAAAAGGGCACCCTGTGGTCTGCTGTGAGCAAGGCCTGCTGCGGCTCTCATATCTGCCACAGTATGCTCACAGCAGCCCCACCACTGAAGCACCCCCTTCAGCATCAGGCATACACAGGGCATGCATGCATGCTGTGCATCTGCTCCTGTCTGCTCACAGCGAAGCATACCTGCCCACAGCCAACCCACTTACCCACTGGTGAGGCGTGTCGCTCCCCTGCTGCAGAACGCTGCGCAGGCTGAGCGGAAGGGAGAGGCTGTGGACCCAAACGCGTTTGACTCGAACTGCATCACCCCAGGCACAGCCTTCATGGCACGCCTCAGTGACCACCTCTGTTTCTTTGTGCGCATGAAGATTGCAGAGGACCCCGCCTGGCAACGACCCCACATCATCTTCTCAGGTGGGTCTCCCTGTGTGTGCATATGGTATACACACCCCCATTAGAGCTTGTCCAATGCAGGGCTTATATTTTGTGGCAGCTGCGCTCACTCCTCAACTGCTTGCCTGTAGGACCACGCGACCACCACCAGTGCTTGCATGTTGCATCTCAGCTCATGCTATCCCGTACTGCCATCGTCCATTACAGCTTACCCATGTCCATACTGCCATCTTGCATCTCAGCTCACCCAATCACATGTGCCATCTTGCATCTCAGCTCACCCCATCCCATGATGCCCTCCAGGGCACGATGTGCCAGGGGAGGGGGAGCACAAGGTCATGGAGTTCATCCGGCTTGAGAAGCGCAAGCCCACCTGGGGCCCCAACCAGCGGCACTGCCTCTACGGGCTGGACGCTGATCTAATCATGCTGTCGCTGGTGAGATGGTATAAGACTCCATTTGGGGTGTTGTGCAATCACTGACTGCCCTTTCACAGTGATCAGCCTGCCGCCAGCTGCTGGTGCTGGTCGGAAAAAGAGTTGGTGTGGACTCAACTGTCTGGAAAGGTTTTGCAGGTCATTTTGGGGGCTGCTGCAGATGAGCCCCTGTCCAGATGTTTGTGGAAAGTGGCTGAGAGGGCAGGCCATGCTTCACCCATGAGACATGTCTGCCCTGGGCCTGACAGCTCTGGCCTTCGTCAGTCAGCTTGTGGCAGGGCCTGTGTATTGTGTGGGCTGCCTGATGCTGAACACCTTACACATTCTCTGAATGTCATCGACATCTCCCGCTGCTTGCTCCTGGTAGCGCATAGCTGCTGCAATGTCTTTCCTGCTGGACTTCAACCACTGGTCTCACATCCGCCTGCGCAAAGCAGTGCGCTGCTGCAGGAGCCGGGCTTGCATGCCATAGAGTTTACTGTCTGCCTTTCTGCATGACATGCTGCCCACACCAGAACTTCTGCCTGCTGTTCGAGGTTGTGAGCTTCAGCAGCGGCTCCATGGGGAGCTCCTCACACAGTCGCCCGCACCGTGGTCCACTAGATCCATCATCTGGTTCAGATCCATCATCTGGTTCACCCACCTGCTGCAGGTCACCCATGAGCCCCACTTCTGCCTGCTGCGCGAGGTCGTTAATTTCAGCGGGGGGTCCCGCGGGCGCCCCTCCCGCGAAGCCCTAGACAACCCCTGCGCCGAGCACTTCATCCTCTTCCAGATCTGCCTCCTGCGGGACTACCTGGACGCTGAGTTTGCCGGCAGCGTGCAGGGCTTCCCTTACAGCGCGGAGCGCGTCATCGACGATTTTGTGCTGTTCTGCATGCTGGTGGGCAACGACTTCCTGCCAGGTGAGGGGCAGGGTCAGCTCACGCACAAGTAGCACGTCTGAGGTAGTAGGAACTGCCCCAACAGATGCCACCAAACACTGATGGTGCGGCGTGTCTTTGCCTTTGACTCTCCCATGGCGTGTCAAGTCCATCAACCATGGCTGATACCAGTCTACATGTGATGAACCTGTTGGGCCATGGGAGACCAGAACATGTGGAACAGACACCATGCATGTATACACCCACCGTCCAAATTCTGGGGATTGGACTGACAGCCTACACCGACGGGCTGCATACTGTTTTGCCACATGACCTGCTGCTCTGCAGCATGCAAAGTTTCACTGGAGCATGCAGCCAGTGTGGCCAGCTGGGTGGATTCCAAGTGCTGGACTGGGCCATCAGTGGACTTTACTTTGCTTCGTACACTACATGCAGACTGGTGGGCATCCACTCCTGCTGCAAGGATGTGCATGCTGCCCTGTCCAGTGCAGCACGTGCATCCAGTGCAGAAGCGCAGCCCTTGTCAGCAGGTTGTTTGGCACCTGGTTCCACGTTCAGCTGCACTGCCCACAGGGGATATTCGACGGTGGTGTCATGGAGGGGCTGCACTCTGCTGAAAGCAGCATCTGCGCCAGTGCAGACACAAAACAAGATGCCAGCATGGTTTTAGTGACTGCACTGGTGCAGAAACGCTCACCATGACGGTGCCTTGTCCTGCACCGTGCTCCTCGCTGCTGCACTGCCTATGGCAATTGCTTAAGAGCCTCACTGTGGTCGTGGGGCCAGGTGCACACCTGCTGAGAGCAGCACTGCTCCAGGGCAGAGATGTTGGCCCTGCTTGTGAATCCAACACCTATTATCCTGTTGTCCTACTCTGCGGACTAGAAGCGGGCCAGATGCTTTGCTTCTGCACCTTGATTGTGGGTCATCATCACTGTCACAGCAGCAGCAAGTGTGCGGCATCGTGAAGGGTTGCAGCCAAGTGCAGGAGTACAGGCACAGGTTTTCATGCTTACAAAGCCAGTGGTGCAACCTTGTGATCCATGAGCTGCAGAATGTCAGGTGGTTTGCATCTGCACCTTGGTTGTTACTTTCCTCTCTGTCAGCAGCAGCAAATGTACTGATGTGGCAGGGTGAGGAGTTGCAACCTTGTACAGGAGCCTGGCATGCCAGCAAGGTGCACGTTTACATTCTCATGATGCCAGTGGTCCAACCCTTGCAATCCATTGCAGGCTGCAGTATGCCAAACTGGTGTGCTACTGCACCTTGATTGCACCTCCTGGTCTGTCCGAGCAGCAGCACGTGTGCTAATCTGGCAGGGTGGGGAATTGCAGCCAACTGCAGGAGCATGGCATGCCAGCAAAGCGCACATCTGCATGCTCACATTGCCACTTGTCCACCCCGGTAACTCATTGCAGGTTACATGATGCCAGGTGCTCTGATGTTGCACCCTCTTCGCAGATTGCATGTTCTGCATACTGTCAGAGCAGCAGCAAGCATGCTGATCTGGCAGGGTGTAGGCTTGCAACCAATTGCAGGAGCCATGGCCAGCGAGAAGCACCTCACGATGCTCGTGGTGACAGTGGTCCAAAATTGTACCTCATTGCACAATACATTTGGCCAAGTGCTTGGCTTCTGCACCTTGAACGTGATGCTGCATGCTTGTCAGAGCAGCAGCAAGCATGCTGATCTGGCAGGGTGAGGGATTGCCACCAAGTACAGAAGTATAGGCTGCCAGGCTGGGTGACGATCCTGCAGCTGTCAGGCTGGTAAACAGTCCTGCAGCTGTCAGCCTGGATCATAGTATTGCAGCTGCCAGCCAGGGTGACAACCCTGAGTCTGCATGGCAATGACTCTCTCATTGGCGTCATCAACAAGGGACAAATGGTCACAACTATTGAGCATGTGTCCCTAATTATTGACGCCAATGCTGGTCTTTTGAAATGCCACGCTTGCATCATCCATAGGAGCACATGTTCCCAGCAGCTGAGGCTGCCAGCACAGGTTGCTCATCAAAATAATGGCTGCTTTGGCTGAGGAACTTGCGTTGAGCTTGGCAATCCTGGTTGGGGTGGCAGCCAGCACACTGACTGCTGGCATGTCATCCAAGTGGATGGTGTGCATGTGCTGCCCTGGTGGAGGACAGCAGGTGCCTTAGGCTTTCTGTACATGCCTCCAAGTCTACCTGCATTCATCAGGTGGTCTGCCATAAGCCTGCCGAGGAGCGCTGTTGCAGTGCACAGTGCAGAGCCTTCCTGCCTGGCTGCTCTGCATTGAACACTGTGGATAGCCCTGCTTTGATGGCCATGACCACCTGGGACACCAGCTGGTCTCAGAACAAGGCTGTGGGCTGTCATCGTTCATCATGCTGGATACTCTGCAGGGCCTTGACAGCTGTGTCTGGCACCTTTGCAGCACTCGTCAACATGTTAAAGTGCTGCTGAACGTGGTCACACCGCATTCAGATTGCTCTCAAGACGTCAGCAGTTGCAGTACAGGGCACAACTGTTCTGCAAGCAGCCACAACAAGCTGCCGGTCTTGAGCACCATTCCCAGCAAGACAGCTTTCTTGAGCTTGTCAGACAAGCATGCTGTTTGCTGGTTGCGCCCAGGGGTGCTGCCCCCACCCATGAGGGGGCACTGCCTGCTGGTGGGCGGGGGCATGGGGAATGGACCCTGACGACCAGCAGGCAGTGCCCCTCATGGGTGGGCGGCTGCTGAGCTATTGGCGGCGTTGGGGATCCATCAGGCTGCCCCCACCCTTGAGGGGCGCTGCCTGCTGATGGGCTGGGGCAGGGGGGATAGGCGCCGAGCCTGGCCCGCTTAGCAGCTGCCCAGGCTCAGGGGCCATCTCATCTGCCCCAGTTCCTCAGCAGGAAGTAGGTCCCCTGGGTACAGAGCAAGCATTGCTATGAGAAACTGAGAATGCAACAGCAGCGGCGTGAGGGGACGTTGAACTTGACACGTCCCCTGACGTTGTTGCCTGTGCACAACAAGTGCTCTATCAATTCTCTCAGAGATTTATGTGTGATGCTTGCAAGAAAGGGGGCCAGACCTGAATGAACAATGTCGTCCCTTGCTGAGTCCTCTGTCATCACTCCAAGTGCTGCCATGGCTGCACTCGGTGTGCTCACTGAGACTCAGCAAGGATGTGGGCGGGGGCTCACCTGGGGAGCAGGCTGTCTGCCATCAAGCTCTACCTGATGTGCGCCAAACAAATGTCAGCAGCTGAGTCACTGCTTGTGTTTCCTGAAGCTTGTCAGTGGTGCTGCCTTCTTACAGCAGTGTCAAGTGTTCTGCTCTGAGCAGGCCAGCATCTGCAGTCAAGGGCAGGCACACATGTTGATCCAGGCTGCACCCCAGGGTCAGCACCAGTGCAGCTTAGTGCACAACTTCATGTGAGGCAGTCGGCATGCAAGACAGAGGCAGTTGCTGAGTGTTGGTGGTGTGACACCAGGTAGGGCTTGGCTCTTGAGTGCAGCCTGTTCGTTAGCATCAGCATCAACTGCCATTGCTGTCGGATGGCGACTGATATGTCGGTTACATGCTGCCGGATGCAATGCCTTTCCCCAAAGGTTGACTGCTTTGACTACACAAGTAAGGTTGCATCCAGACTTGTGACCTTCAAGCGTCAGTCTCTGGATGCATCCACCTGCTCTACACAAAGCAGCTGGATGCACGTTCTTGAACTGACTGCGTCGATTTCCAAAGAGTGTTCTCCTTGCTGGTGCAAAGCAGGCTCAAGCATCCTGCTCTGCACTGGCTATAGCTAGCGATAAAGGGCAGAAGTAGAGATCTGAGCTGGGCTAGCCATCAGAGCAACCCCCTGAGCATGGACAGATGGCATTGGGTGCTTGTCTGGATTGCAATGAGGATTTTCTGGCATGCTGTTGCGGGGTGTGTGCTGCTGGCCTGTCCTAGTGTCCCACAGCCTGTGGTAACCTCTGTTGTCAGTGTATCATTGTCTGTGTGATCATCTGGATAGACCACACAGACCCTGGCATAGACCTTCTTCATGACCATGTGGTCCTGTGCGCTGAGAGAGCTGGAGCGTTCTGGGGCGCCCTTGCTGGGGGCAGTCATCTATTCAAGAGCTGTGTCTGGTCTGCATGCCACCCGTCCAAGGGATACCATGCTTGCCCTTCACCCTTCTCCCCCACCTGCAATATTGAGTGTCACGCTCTTGGGTCGCGTGGCACACTGGCCCCAAGATTGTGACACACCTGTCACAGGTGAGAGAGAGGGCTGGGAGGCGCCCATTGTCGCCTTTGCATGTGACAGGAGCGATATTCAAGCGGCTGGCACATTCTCATCTGGCACGTTGCCTTCCTTGGCTGCTTTCTGTCCCCATGGGGGGTCTGGTGCCCTGTTGGACAGCTACAGCCTGCCCAACCTTGTACATTGCTGAGCTACCTAGGCATAAGTTTCCCAGCCTCAACACCTTTCTCTGCTATCTGCAGCCCTGCCAGACCTGGACGTTGTTGAGGGTGCCTCATAACAGGCGCGAGACATATGCTGGCTTTGCTGCAGGACCTGACCATGTCCATCTCGCTGGCCTGCCCACAGCAGACGCTGCTCAAGAAGCCCCAGACCAAACCCCTCGTCTGCTGTTGCGAATGCTATCCCTGCCTCCCCTGCTGCCTGTAGGCCTAGCCCATATTGGCTGGGCCGGTAGAAATTAGGTTCTAGAGTCTGGGGTGTAGCCTGTCATTGCAGGCACCTCAGGCATGATGCTGTCTTGCCAGACTTCCTGCTTACACTCTTCCAGCTGCTGCCTGCAGCCCTGCCCACTCTGGACATCGCTGAGGGCGCCCTGGACTCAATTTTCCGCCTGTACAAGCAGCTGCTGCCCAAGATGGGGGGCTACCTGACCCATGCTGGGGAGCTCAATCGCCCACGCCTGGAGCTGCTGCTGGCAGAACTGGCAGCCCTGGAGCAGCAGACGCTGGAGCAGCGGGCTCAGGTGAGACCTGGAGTCACATTCCTGATGATCAGCCGGGCCCCACACAGATGTGGCTAGGCAATGGCTGCAGCCCAAAAGCCTGCAGTGTGCATGCTGGTTGCTGCTGTGGTGTGTGTACTTTGATGCAGACTGCATGTCGTCACGTAAGCTTGCTTGCAGTGAGGTAAGGCCACCCAGTACGTTCTGTAGAAGAGGGGCTGCCTGCCAGTCTGCAATCTCCCCACTTATTGTCTGGATCTGAGGGTCAATAGTTCGTCCTGTGAAGATTGGCTTGGGAGCTGCATCAGGAAACTGGAGCGGCTGCGTCCTGATCAAGATATGTAGAGATGCTTTCACAGGGTGACGGGACTCATTATGCAGCACTGAGGACACTACAGATGAGCAGCTTTTGCCGTGTGAAACCTGCTCCATGGCTGTAGGCAGCTAAAGAGTTACTGCATCCCTGAAATGAGATGCTCACTTCAGAGGTTGTGCCCTTGCAGGATGCTGAGTATATGGAGAACAAGCGCAGCAAGCGCGGCGGTGAAGACCCTGCCTGGATGTCACAGCGTCAACAGAATGAGCTAGATGAGGCTGACAGGTTTCAGGTGAGGCCCAGTGCTGCTGTGGACTTGGAAGCCTGTAAAATGCCCTCAGAAGAAAAGCTGACTGCTGACAGCTGAATTGCAAGCGGGCAACAGGTGGAGAGTGCGCCTACCTGTTGCAGTCTTGGCTGAATGAGCACCATTTCCACTCATCAGGGCGTCTCTGCTCTTGAATGATCACCACCATCTGCAATCTTGTAAGCAAACTTGCAGCATTTGTGGTTCCACAGCTGTCTTTACAGCCTTGAAGCCTCCTTGCTGCACTTGCCTCAAATTGTTGCTCTGCAGGGTACAAAAAGTCATGGCCATCATAACTCCAAGAAGCCTTCTTCTGCATGAGCATCATGCTGAAGGTCTAGAGCTTGCTGGCAACATGTGAGGAGGCAGATGCTGCATCACTGCTCTCTGCGCACTGCACTGCATACCAGGTTGTGATCCACGACTCTGGAAAAGGAAACAAGCAGCCAACCTGATGCTGCACCTGGCAGATGCGTACAGACAATGCTGACTGTCTTCCTGCAGGCTGAGTTGGAGGCCCTCTCCCTGGAAGGCACTGTGGATGAACTGGCCCTGCTGGCTCGGCTGGAGGGGGATGATGAGGACCCCACCCAGGCAGTGAAGCCAACCATGATGGGCAAGGACATGCGCCAGCTCATCATGTCAGGACAGGGGCCCCAGGCGCTGCAGCTGTGGAAGGTGGGGCCATGTCAGACAGCTGTCAGGTTCTTGGGCAGCAGCTTGTCCTTCGGTGATAGGGACCGCCAATGTGGCAGATCATGCTCACACAAAGGTGCCTTGGCTCATTACTGTGCTGCCTCCATGTGCAGGGGTGTGCAGGCTGTCCATGTGCTTTTTTGTGCTGGGGCGCTTAGGCATGCTAAGAGAGCAGGGCCACAAGGCGTCGCGCTGCTTGTGGGTATTTTGCTACCTACGAGAGAGAAGCCACAGAACAGGGCTTGTCTTTTAGGGACCTGCTGCAGGTCTGGAGCTGGCTGTAGCATTTGCATAATGCCTTGGCTGTCTCTGCTGGTCGTCTGCAGCCTTTAGAGATGAGTTTCAAGTGTTGCACCTTGTTGACCACCACCTGATGACTGGTCACCCACTGCAGGCATACACAAAGCCCTGCAAGGTGCACATGCATCATTGCTCAAGGGTGGCCAACTACTGGTCAGCTTTCAGTGGTTGCCTACCACTGCCTGCCCCTTAGTTGCAGGCCTGCTACCCACGATACCGTGCTTAGCTTGAGGGTGGCTGCTGTCGCCCCAGCACTCAGTGGCTGCTCCCCCCAGGCTGCCCCGTACCTGCAGACCTAAGACTGACACTGCAAGTTGGGCATGCATCACTGCTTGAGGTTGGCTGACACTGCCCCAGCATCTGGTGGCTGCCCACCTCTGCCTGCAGGCCTGCAATAAATGGGCATGCATCCTGCTTGGGAGGGGCTGCGGCTGTTTCAGCAGCAGTGGTAATTACACAGAAAAAGGTGCTTCATCCTGCCTCCGTCTGCAGGACCGCTACTACAGGGAGAAGCTGGGAATGCACCGCCTGCAGCCAGAATCCAAGCGGGCTGTGGTGCAGTCCTACATTGAGGGGCTGCACTGGGTGCTGGAGTACTACTACAGGTAGGGCCAGCTGTGATACTGGGGAAAGAGTGTATCATTCTTTGCTGGCAAATCTTGCTGTCGAAGCTGACATGCTGACCCTGGCTTTACCTTGTCTCACCATGTTGGCAAGCCATGTGTAACAACACAATCTTCATCAACTGTATGACAGTTGTCAGGCTGGGCAACCACTTGCTCATGCCAGCAATGGCAGGCTATATTGCTGTATGGCAGGAGCAGTGTGCTTGTGTCATTCAGTGGTGTGGTCTGTCACTCAGCGCTGAAGCCAGCGGTTGCCGGTCCAAGAAGTGGTGTACCGAAATCCGCCCATTGACTCAACTGTGCGATACATGGTGCCAGGGGTTGAGGGTAGCTGAACATTGGTGTGCAGGCTTAGTCATGCAGGTGCATGGCCTCAAGCCGTCCTGAAGTTGTTCTTGTGCTGTTTCATCCGTGCTATCAGGCCTCAGCAAGGACTCAACACCCCTTGCAGCACTGTGCAATTCAGCATGGCGTACTCAAGGGGCAGGCAGGTGCAGCAGCCTGAGCATGCTAGTCTCAGGCGTGTAGCCACTCTGTTGGAGAACTCTGCCGTTTGCAGCCGTCTGCAACAAAGGGTTACACTGTCGTATGATGTTGCTGTGCAGGCTGCAAAGCAGTTGCAGGCTTTGCCGACTATGAATCCACGCATGGCTTTGTCCATGCGATACAGAATTATGCGGCTCTGCTGGGACAGAGTCAGCTACGGATCTCACCTGGCACTGTGCACAATGTGAGCAGGAGGTCTTTCACAGCAAACTGTCGATACCAACCTTGCAGCCATGTGGTCTGCAAATGGTTTGAGGCTTAGCAGTGCATGTTGTGGATTTGCTGCCTGGCCGTCATCACTGCAATGCAGATATGCTGCTTGGCCGGGAATCAGGCTGGCATCACGCTCACTCACTTTGCAGCCAGTGCAATATATGGTCAGGCAGTCATTTTGGGCAAAGATGGTGTAGGCTTTGCTGTGCATGTGGATGTGTCTCAGGCTGGCCCAACTGCTGCAGAAATCATGCTGCTACACCGTGTCTGAGCCACCCCTGGCAGCTGCATGCTGGCTCAACTGCATGGCCGTGCATATTGCTCTGTGATGGGGTTCTCTGGGGGCAGGGTGCTCCAGCAAATGATAAATATGATGGCATTGCATGGCAGGAGCATTGGGATCCAAAGTCGGCTGTGGACTGCCTGTAGAAGCAAATGCTGTACAGAACCTGCTTGTTGTTTGGCACAACGAGCTTGGACTGTCAGCATGCTTGACAGCCGTTGGAGTTATGTGCTGCAGCTGCAAGCCCTGCAAAGCATTAGAGGATATTCACACTCACCTGGGTGCTGTGGGAGGAACGTCGCTGCAGTGGGGTTCTGCCTCAGCTCCTGTTTTAGTGCAAACGTCCATTCTGGTGGCTTTGGAGTCTGCTTGATGGGTCCTGTCTCTTGTTGTGCCGTCTAGACACACCACAGCATGTCACATGTAGGGTGACTGGCACATTCCTTGAAGGCGTGCGAGCCACATGCCTGAATCAAAATTGTGAGGCTGCGTAGGCACCCAAAGTCTTGGCAAGGCAGCGCACCTAGCTAGGGCCACTGAGGCGGCGCATGCTCAGCAGAGGCATGTTCCAGCTGGAGCACTGCATGCATGTTTGGGCCAGCAATGCAGTTTGTGTCAGCCCTTGAGCTGGCCTCCAGCTGACTTCCCAAGCACTCTGGCACATGAGATGATGACAGGCAGATGTTCTGGCCAAGCTGGAGACTTCCTACAGCTGGTGTGCAACCTGATTCTTGGTTACACCAGTCTTGCAATCATGCTGTGCTTCTTCCTCATGCACCTGTTTTTGAAGTGCAGCGTATTTGCAAGACGAGTTCAACCAAAATATAGCAAACTGTGCATGGTGAATGTCAAACCTGCGTCTTTCAACTAGTCAGCAGCATCTGAAGGCTGCAAGCACATAGTCAGGCAGAAAGGAGTCTTCAGCTTCCTCCTGCCAGACTATAAGGTTTCAGCTGTCAGGAGCTGGCTACATCAGTTGAGAGAAGCAGGTTTGAGAAACGCCGCCTCACCAAACATTTCTTTTCCTTGATGACATGAGGAAGGAGCGTGCACCTGTCTTCTATGCATGCTTACTTGGGCCGGCATTGCTGTACATGTCAGTCATCAAGCTTGCCTCCAGCTGACTTCACAAGCAGTATGGTACATGAGATAGTGACAGGCAGAGGGTGGGAAGCTTCGGCTGTGCTGGGGGCTAATCATTTCTGAAGCGCGTACAACCATCTATCTGCCTCATGCACATGTCTTTAGAGTGCAGGATGTCTGCAAGTCTAGTCTCACTTGCAGTGAACGCAAATTGTGCCTGGTGGCTCTCAGAGCTGCGTCTCTCAAACAGAGTGAGCAACAGCTGACAGCTTACAACCGCAATCTCACTGTCAGGCACAAAGCAGCTTCCAGCTGAGCAGGTTGGTGCCAGCTGCAAGCTGTCTCTGCTGAGTCTGTCATTGCAGTGCAGCATCATTGCTCTGAAGCAAAGGGATTGCGCTTCATCAGTGCGGGACGCGCAAGCACTACCAAAGCCGTCACGTGCATATTTTGGTGGGCGACAAATCTTTGTGACCCTCTCTGGTCAGCATCATCCCTCCTGATGAGAGAACAATGTGACCATGAGAGAATCACCAATGTGTGTCATCTGCCCTGACGCTCATTATGTCTGGTATCAAGCCAGGTTCGCCCAGATTCTTGCTGGGCAATACAATGTTGCTGAGAGACCATACACCCGACCATACCTTTACCATAGCCTGGTGCAAGACTAGTGCATTGCAGAGGTGCCTTTTCTGCTGTCACTCTTAGATTGGCTGGTGGCAAGTCCACCTGGCTGGCTGCCACATGTGGACCGTACCTTTGCACGGCTCCTGTTCGTCATTGCAACCCAGGCCTGCTGTGTTGAGAGCAGCTGTCTGCAAGTGTCACAGTGGCTGTGTGGCATGCCAGTCTGGCAGTCACTCTCTTAGCTCCCAGGATCTGCAAATGTCTTGCTGCTCTTGACCCTCTTTGACCAAGAGTGACTGTCTGTTCATGATCAACACCCATAATGCTGGCTGCAGGGGTGTGGCATCCTGGACCTGGTTCTACCCCTACCATTATGCCCCCATGGCTTCTGACATGACTGACATCAGCAGCTTTGACATCAGGCAAGGCATGCCAGTCAGAGACGCTCTGCAGCTTCAATTGATGCACACGCTTGTGTATGTCTCACTGCAAAGTGATTGCTTGCTTCTGCCTGTTGAAGGGAAGCTGACTGCTGCTTAGTCTGCTGCAGATTTGATTACGGCAGCCCCTTCCTTCCCTTTGAGCAGCTGCTTGCTGTGCTACCCAGCGCGTCGCACAAGCTCCTGCCGCAGCCCTTTGAGGTGAGGCTGGCCCCCACAAGTGATGTTCAGAGCATTGTATCACCTGCTATGACACATGGAGATCGGCTGGCTGCCTGCACGTGACTGCACCTGCTACAGATGCTTGACCTCATGGACCACTACTGATTGCTTGCTGACTGCACTCCTGCTCATTGCAGAGGCTGATGTGCGACCCTGCCTCACCCATAGTGGACTTCTACCCTAGGGACTTCCGGGTGGACCTGGAGGGCAAGCGCAACGACTGGGAGGGGGTGGTGCTGGTGCCGTTCATTGAGGAGCAGCGCCTGCTGACTGCCGCCCAGTCTGTGACGCCAGCCCAGCTGCACAAGGTCAGCTGGCGTGCCTCCTCAAGGGTCTGCTGGGGTTTGGGGGGCCTGCAGGTTGGGCAAATGGTCTGACAGTGTCACCCAAGCATGGTTGCCATGCGGCCCGTTCCAGGCATCAAGAACGAGCCGAGCACATCAGCAAGCAGCGCCTGCTGACCGAGCCCAGCTCGTGATGCCAACTCAGCTGAAACTGTGCTCCTCTTCCATGCATCCAAGGGCGGCACAGGTGCTGATCGCTGCCAGATATGGGCAGCTCAGCAGGCTGCCAGCTCAGCTAGTTCTCACCTCATGTGGGGTGCTTCACCACTCTGCTGACTCTGGTGACTGAACATCATCCAGCTTTGCTTTAGCCAGCCAGCCGGCCAGAGGGACATGGGACCAAGGCCCGGCTATGTATGGGGAGGGATAATGGGATTGAGTGCTTGCTGGCCGGGTGGCCCTGCATCGATCGTGTCTACACAGGGATACTTAGGCTCTATGCACACTCAGATGCAAAGACAATGTCTGGCATGGGAACACATGTTTGACAATTGGGATTTACACCTCTGATTGAAGCGAGATGTTGCCAGCCAGCTGTTGGAGCAGGATGCCACTGCCAATCTTCATCTGAGCTGACAGAGTCACCATTCGGCGTTGTTGCACGCCACTGGCAATCTGCCTTGACGTTCATGGAACATTGTCCAGATTTGGCAGACATCTCCTTGACTGCCCTGCTACAGCTTGGGAGGAAGGGTCTGCAGCTCCAGCCAAGCGCTGCAGCTGCATATTCTTTTCCTGCTGAACTGAAGTGAGTGCATGCCAATGCCAATGAGGATGCTCTACTTAATATCAAGGATGATTCATACTAGATGATTGGTGTATGTTGATTGAGGTGGGGGCGGTCATCCCAGCACACGGCACTCAAGGGAACCCATTGATTGCATGAGATTTGAATTTTTCTATGCTTGTCTGCACATCAGCTGCTGTGGTGACCTTTACCCTGCAGGATGAGGCCAAGCGCAACCTGCCAGGCCATGTCCTGACCTTCCTGCAAGACACCAGTGCCCCAGACCAGTCAGGGTACTGCGCTTCCACACTGCCCTCCCACTTTGCCAGCGTGACGCACTGCAACAGCCGGTGCATCAAGGCTCCGCCGCCGGGGCCCCTGCCGCTGGGGGAGAGGGGCTTCCTGCCTCAGGTGAGGCGCTAGGCAGAGCGTAGCGCGGACATATGCCCATGCTGTGCTTCTAAAGTTGGTGTCTGCCCTGTGCTGGGTACCTTCAAATCAATGCCATGTCAAGGTTGCAGTGTAAGTCTTATCTCACAGTGGATATGTAATATCCTGTTCTAGCCTGTGCTGGTCACCCAAGCAGTGCTTGTGCTCCTGATGCCTGCTTCTTGACTCCCCTTGTAGCTCCTTTGCATGGGTACTGTGCTGCAGGTGGTGCCTGGCACACGCGTCGGGGCTGGAGGCCCGGCAGGCTTCCCTACCCTGAAGACCCTGGCCCTGGATTCTGCTGTCAGGATGGCGGGAGTGGAGGTGTTTGGGCAGCCCAGCAAGAAGGAGAGCCTCATCCTGCTGGTCAAGGTGAGGTTTTTAAGTGGTGTACTCAACCGTGTGAACCCAACAGCCTCCAGCGGCTGGCTGCGTGCTGCTGATCAGGTAGTGTGAGTTCCCACTGGCAAGTCTGGCGCTTGCTGCAGAAGCAGGGGTTTGTGCATTTTTGGTGGCCAGGCATGCAGAGAAAACCTCACACCACTGCACGGGCTATGCAATCCGCAAGAAGGACAAATGCAGATTTCCTTTGACACCCCGCACATGAGCTGTAGCCAAGCAAAGTCATACCCGGCTAGGGTGCTGGCTATGGGGTTGTCATGCCCTCTGCTCAGCGTACTAATGCCCGGCTTGCAGGACAAGCTGAGCCGCCACCTGGAGTCAGGCGAGATCACGGCCAAGGAGGTGGCTGCTGGCATCCTGGGGGAGCGCTGCTGGATCAAGTGGCCCTACCTGCAGGAGGCAGTGGTGGTGGCTGTGTCAGATGGCAAGCAGACGGTGAGCCGCCAGATGCTGAGCTTGCGCGAAATTGACCAACCAACATCTGCTGCTGGGTGCTGCTGCGTTGGCAGTGCCAAAAAGGTTGCTGCTTCCCTGGATGGCAGGTGCAGGGTTGGGCGCTCTGTGCTTTAGATGAGCCACTTCTATAGTAAACTAGTGCACTTGTTATGCCTCAAGCCTGCAGAACATTGTTTGCCCAGTGACTGCTGCACTGGCCCCATAGGTTGACAAGGAGGGCGCCAAGGCCCACGACAAGGCGGCCATGGAGCAGTGGCATGGGGAGTCCTCCAACCTCAGCAGAGAGTTCGTGGTCAAGCATGTGAGTGGCAGTTGACTCTGCGTGAGAGGCTGCAGTACTGCCGGTGGGCCGCTGCACAATGTGCAGGCTGCAAGTGCCCATCCTCACAGACAGCATACCCATCTGCCGGCAGCGGGCCTCAGTTCTGCTCAGTTTGCTTGGCAGGTTACACAATCTGTTCCGCAGGGTCTGTGTCACGGTCAGTGTGCGCTGCTGCCGCATGTGCGCTGCTGTGAGGGGTGATGATGCAGTCTGTTGAGACAAAACCTGAGAGGGCTCGTCTCCTGCCTTATTGTATCAATGCGCAGCATATGTACTGTAGGGCCTGGGTGAGGCCCAGTCTGTGCGGCTTCTGCATGTGTGCCTTCCTTGGTGTCAGCCCTGCACATCTGGTGTGCTGCAGGGTTTGGACGTGGGCCAGTGTGCGTTGCTGCTGCACGTGCGCCCTTGTGAGGGGCTGGTGCGCCAGGTGGACGGGTCCATCGAGAAGCGCTTCAGCCCCAAGCACCTGATGTACCCCATTCAGGTGAACGCAATGCTAAGGCACTTGAGCTTCCAGCGCAAGCCCCCATCCCTGCCAGTGTGGCTGCTAGTGGCTCAGATCTGGTGGCTCAGGCAACTTTGGCAGTGATGAGACCCATTCACTTCTTTCATGCCTTCTTCCCTACGTCATCAACGGTGCTGCCCATCATGCCCCGTAAGCTGCTTGTTCTACAAACTGGCAGCAGTTCCATTGCATCCTGGAGTGCTGCTCTGACAGTTTCATGTGTAGTCAGTTATATCTTTTGTGCCTTTTTCATGTGCTGCTGCGCTGATAGGCTGCATCTCAAGCGCAGAGCAACCCTAGGCACATGCATGTCTTCTGTGCAGGCCACCTTGAGGCGCAACCCTGCGCCAGACCTTCGCCAGGATGCGACCGCCATGGCACAACTGCGTGGGGGGCTGAGCTTTGAGGAGGGGCAGCACGTCCTCTTCTTGGGGACTGCCCACTATGGCTGCTTGGCCAGGATACTGCCAGCACAGTATGCAGGCCTCAATCAGCAGGTGGGTGGCTGGTGTTGAGCAGGGTGCCCCCTGCAATACAGCAGGCAGGGCACACAGGTCTTCTTGCTTTCTGTTTGGCAAGGGAAGATGGGTGGCAAGGCAGTCAAAGCTGAAGGTCAAGGTAAGCTTGCTGCCCATTCAGAGACGGCTCTTCAGCCGCTTAGCCGAGACTGATGGTGGTTGGGGGTGGCACTGGTATGCCCATCACTGACATGGATGCAATAAGGAGGCCATCAAGAAGAGCACTGCCCTTTGTGCCGGTGTACTCAAGCTTGCTGGCTATGGCTACAATGCTCGCTCAAAACATGACAGCTGGGTTGAGCCATTGTGGACAGTGGCGGTCCTGACAAGTTGTGGCATGCAGCCTTTGCTCTTCAGTGACATCACTGGCAGCAACATGATACAACCCCGCTAGTTCAACCTATATCTATGCGCATGAATTGCAAGAGATGTACAGGCATGGTCCATACAGCCCTGCACAGCACACGCTTTGTATGCTGACTGCAGCTGCAGGTTACTTGGCAACATTCAGCTAGGTAGAGTCTTAGTCTGGGGGACAGAGCTTTCAGCAAGTATGTGTCTGGGTCTGGCCCCTGTGCAGGCCGTCTGTTTGAGCGATTACATGCACAGTGGCTGTCCCTGCTGTCTGCAGACACCTGGAGTGTGACTGTGGTGCTCGTGTGCATGACATCATACCCCAGTTTGCTCTTCAACCTTCTGGATTGAAGAGCAGATGTTTGCTCTTCGATCTCCTGGATGGTTGAGCACATGGGGGATGAGTGCCATGCACACAAGCACCACAACCACACCGGGTGTTGCACACAGCATGGCCATCCAGGCAGCTGCTAAGGAGACTGCACAGCGGCCACACCCAGTTCATTCAAGAGTGTGTCTTGGAGGAGGTGCCTTGTAAGAAGAGGTGAGACAGCATCTCGCCTCTATGAATAGGGCTTGCTGCTGAGCACATTAGGCATCTGGAGCTTAGTTTCTTGCAGGACATGATAACTGGACCTGTCTGCATCAGCATAGGAGCTAGCGGCGTTTTGCGACTTGGCAGGGCAGCCTGGCGCCTACCTCTTATGCATGTCCCTGATGTCAGAGCATGGCAGCGACTAGATCATATCCACATAGGCTGCTGCCCTTGATGATGAGTATCCCTCAGTGTGGAATGGCAAAGTCGTGTGCCTGGCATGGGCCAGACAGCATTTGACATCCCTTACTGTGCAATACTCTGCTGACAGTGGTCATGTGGCACCACTATTCCCAGCACAGCCTGTGAGCAACAGATGATCTGCCAATTGTCCATGATTCTGCATTAACAACAAGGCAGATAAGGGCCTTGTTGTGTTGTCACTGGTCAACATTGCACAATTGGTGCCTTTCCAAGGCCTTGCTGCACAAGTGCTAGACCTTGGACAGGCGTCAATTGTGCAGCACCTACCCATGACAGCACAAGGGAGTGATGAGGACGGCAGTACACTGCCTCCTTTGCTTTCTGTGAGCTTGGCTGCTTGAGTAGTCCATTGGACTACTAGCCGCCAACCTGCCGCATCCAGAGTGAGGCTGCAGCATTGCCAACCCCTCACCCCCCCCCCCCCCCCCCCCCCCCCTCCCCCCCCCCCCATCAACTGTATATTCATCGGAGTGAGAAGGTCCCCATTGACAGTCTAGTAAGCTGCAGCTGGCTGCATTGCACCTTTGCTACATTTCTGGCTTATTGTGCCTGGGCTTTCTGCATTCACCCACGACAGGTCAGGACACCTGGCAGGCTGCTGCACGCGCCAGAGCCAGTGAATGTTCAGCTGAGCTGGCAAGACAGTTGCTGGTCATGAGATTTGTGGTCTTGCGGCAGCCTCCTCGTTATCAGTGATGCGAGAGCAGACACATGCCATTATTCACACTACTAGCAGCGCCCTGGCAGCCATTAGTGACACTCTTCATACTCCTCCCCTCTTCAGGACTGTGTTCCCCAGCTCAGATCTCGGTTGTGAGTCTCTGAGCCTGCACAGAGCTGCCTTCTGGCAAACCTGCACAACAGGCTGTCACCAGATGGCATGTTGGTAAGCAGTATCACCAGAAGGCAAGCACACGGCAGGCAGGAGCCAGACAGCCTGAAGACAGGTGTGAAGAGTTGATCTTCTGTGGAATGACAGCATGCTGCCTGCATTGTCATCAATGACGCACCTTGCACACATTTGAGGTCGCCATTTGCTCTGCGCTGAAGCATATGGCTTGCTTCCTGGAACTGGCCTGAGATGTGGTGCCCTGGGCCCTTATCGCTCCAGCACGAGGTGCTGCCAAACCACTTGCAACACTGCTGAAAGGCAGGCCCAGGCTGACAAGCATGGCCGTTACAGGAGCTGTCAACTTCTGCTCTCAGAATCAGGTGGTGGCCATACGCCAGCACTCAGATCACGATGCCAGCAAGAGAGCCCACTGGAGGTGCCCAGTGCTGCTTGTGCTGGTCGTTCCAATCTCATATCTGTCAGGTTGTTACCACCTGAGGAGCTTTCGCTGTTGGGCTCGCCTGCATTGCTGTGAAGTGCATGGGATGGGGTATAACTTGATTGGCTCTAGTCATGGTCACTACCTGACAGGCCGCAGTCTGGCCAATTGGATAATCTTCTGTTGCGCGTCCCTCGGTCTGTGTGACGGCAGTCTGCCTGCACACTCACTGTGGCACCCCCTCAGATGTCAAGGTTGGCTGGGCAGGGCTGCTGTCAACCTATCGCCTTGTGCAGCCTGTACAATGAAGGGGTCATTGAGCACCACATGTGCGTGCGTAGACAGCTGTTACCTGTGGGAACTCCACCGCGCAGCTGCAGGCTGCATGGCCGGGCGCTGCCTACTCCTTAAGGCAGCAATCAATTCTCAACTTAAAAACAGAAGTGCACTCCATCTCATGTCTCCTAGAGTTCATCTACCTTCCTGCTGCCTGCAGGGCCAGAAGCTGCCTGCCAGCAACCCTGGCGGCATGCTGCACATTGAGCTGCACCCTGCCAGTCCTGCGGGAGTCGCAGTGCAGGCCGCTGCGAAGCGCATCCTGATGGGTGTCCTGGTTCAGTACCAGCCGAGCGGGCTGGTGGCGCGCAAGCTGCAAATGCAGCCACGCACTCTGGGCAGGGTGACAGGTGGGCTTAGAGAGCCTTGGTGATGTACTCATGGTCTTGCCATGAACATCATAGACATTTCCACTGGTCTGCAAGCACCGCCAAGACAGTTCAGTGCGCACTACACCTATGCAACCTGGCAGTGGTCGGTCAGACACCTCTGTGTGGTGCAGCTGCATGTCTTGGCATTTGGTGAGCTCTGCCTGCCTGCAACTGGCAGCCAGGCACATAGACCATTGCAGCTGAAAGCTATGAACCATGCAACTGTCTGAATGAATGAGTCCCCTTACATGACCTGTGTGTAGCCAAAAACCCCCTTGCAAACCCTGGCAGTCCACCGCGCACTGCGCTTGCTTGGACGGCCTACAGTTGCAGGCCTCAAGTGATCCTGTGCCCTGCAGGCAGCCTGTGGGTAAGGACGGAGGAGGAGCGCATCGACCTGGGCCTGTGTGTGAAGCATGCAGCCAAGGACATGTGCGTGCCAGATTACGTGCAGCCCATGTCCGAGCGGGCAGGGTGGGCCTACTCACAGGCGCTGGTGGCTGTCCTGGAGCAGTACAAGGTGTGTGCGGATTGAGGGTGGATCGGCCTTCTTTTAGATCTTGAGGCAGGCATTGCTGGCACATCAGGCAGTGCTGATCTGCATGCTCCCCAGCAGCACACACCCCTGACGCTGCTGGGCAGGCCCCTTGAACCATCGTCGGCCTGCCTGCAGGGAAAGCATGCACAGTGCAGCTGATGCGCGTCTGGCCCTTCTACAGCGGAACTAACTTCCTGTGCCTCAATGTCTCTTGACAGGTTGCTCCTTACAGAAGGACACACACCCTGCAACTGCTTACTGTGTGCTGCCTGCAGAGACGCTTCCCCTGGGTGTTTGCCATGGTTGAGCACCAGCAGGAGACCTCAGACTTTGAGCTGGGAGAGGTGCTTCCAGGTGTTGAGGCGGAAGCTGCGCTCCAGAAGGTCAGGGAGGCTAAGAAGTGGATCAGCACGCTGCCGCTCTCCAAGCGGCCCCTGGTGAAGGTGAGAGTTAGGTCCCCTGGTGCTTTCGCTCTCCTCTGGCACAAGTGCTTGCGAGCCAGCTTGTGCATCACGCAGTACCATGCTGCTGCACAGGGCACCTGCTCTGTCACTTGATGAGGATGTCAGCTGCAGGATCAAAGCTACTGTTGGTCAACTGTGTTCCTGGCTTGGCAGCGGTAGCTTGCTGCTGGCGGTATGACCTCTATGGCACATCAATACTGCTGCTGAGGTTTTGCTTGTTGCTGCCTGCCCGCCGATGTCCTCTCTTAAGGACGTTGCGCAAATGCGTCAGCGTAACCTGACACTGGTCTACCTGTGCTGAACCTGCCTGCAGACGTCTTCGCGAGTTGCGCCAGAAGACGCCATCAGGGCGCTGCAGGCCTCCTTGCCCCCAAACCTGGCCAAACCCCAACAGCCGCTGGAGCTGGAGAATGTGTCGCCCCAGCTGCTGGTGGCCCCTGTGGAGCGCGGCATGCTCACCCTGGCAGTGGCTGGTGGGAATCTGGAGCTGGGCGACCGTGTGGCTTGCCTCAGGAACACAGGCAAGCTGTCGTGTGCTAGCTCTGCTGGCTGCCATCTCATAGGACAGGGCTGATGGAGCACGAGTCTTGCATTTGGAAGCTGGACCTGCCATCAGTTGACACGAACACAAGGACTGGCTCCCAGGGTTGCTCGGGGGTTGACCTCGTGGTGTGCCTGCGCCATCATTGCCGGACCTGTGAGTCCCGGGTGCAATGCCTCCAGCCCAGCACATCTTACATGCTATGTTGCTGCAGGCACCCCAACTTTTGGGGCACGAGGGACTGTGGTGGGCGTGCACGACGATGCGATTGAGGTCCTGTGCGACGCCACCTTCATCGGCGGCACAACGCTACATGGGCGGTGCAATGGCAACTGTGGTACCATGCTCCTGCGGGAGCACCTGCTCAACCTGTCAAAGCCCCAGCCTGTGGCGCTGCCAGGCGAGTGGCTTGTGCAGCTTTTCAGCAAGGGGGGGTTGGCACTTGCTCGGCAGCAGTGTCTTCAGAGAGTCCTCTGACAGCAGTCCGCCAACTCTTGACCTGGACATCTCACCTGATGCCAGGCCCCTGTGGCTGCCATTCTGCTATGCAACGTGAGGACTCACCTGTTGAGGGCAGCACGCCTAATGAAAAGGACACAGATCTTGTCAAGCCTTCGCTTGCTACATATTGCTCAGCTTGCCATGGCCTGATACACACAATCGGCCTGAGATGAGCGTGCACTGGGCTGGCTGCACCAAGCTCCGTGCTGCCCTGCTTCAGGCGGCTCTGTGCCGCGCCAGGTCCGGCAGATGCCGCGCCAGCCTAGCGCCAACGCCCCCATCGTGAACGGTGCTGGGAGTCCCCAGGACAGAGGTGAGAAGACACTGCATGCAGCAGTCTGCCGGTCATGCGCCTGTGCACTGCATGGCACGTGCTGCTTGAGGCTCGTGTTGAAACCATGGGCAAATCCAGGTCAGCATCTGGTGTGCTCTGGCATGCGCAAGAGTTGGGGGACCGTCTGTGCATTTGCCTGAGCTTTTATGTGTCCCTGCAGCTCCCCCTGGAGGACGAGCAGCCACTCCTGCAGGCAACTCTGGGAGACCTCTGCAGGTGAGCAGGGGGCTTGTGCTGAGGAAGTTTGTGCAAGTGCAAGGGATGCACAGCATTGGAGGACATCTCACTGTTAGGCTGGGCTTGGGAGCAGGCAACCCCTTTGTGATCAGTTGGACAGAGGCATGTCATGCTGGTGTAATGCATCATGCGATCCCAGGCCTGGGGCCCAGTTGTGTCTGAGGATACAAAATCAGGGTCTTTGTAGGGGACCCAGGTGGTGGGACAATGACGTGGGAGGGCCCTCCTGGAGTTCAAGTGAAGGACAGCGATGCAGGGAGGGGTCTTCAGAACTCTCTGGACATTTCTTCCATTCTGATTTGCAAGCATCCCTCCATTCCAGCACAAGAGCTACGGTTTGTAATTGCTGCAATCCTACACTTGAACTGGGTGTTGTGGCCACAGGAGGTGGCCCTGAGCCTATTCAGGTGGTACAGGATTGCAGCCTTCTGTGGCTGGGGCAGCAACGGTCACGACAGCTGTGAGCAAGGCATGGAGTTGAAACATATGCCAGAGATGGCAATTGGCACGGCAGCTTGGTCAGCTGCCCTGGTCTCAGGGACTGTCACCATCTGCCTGTGTAGGATCCAATTCGAATGCACTGCAAGGGTTGCGCTTGTGCAGGGGTCTGGACATACTGCATTGTTGTCGTGGCTGCCCCATGAGGCTACCAGGCCAGCCATGCAAGCAGAGACACCGCCCATGCCACAGAAGAGATATGCCTTGTGGATAGCTGTGAGGGTGCAGCAGGTCCAGTTTGAGACCGCAGCAATGGTGTGGACTCAGTGTTATGCTGTCATGCACTGAGCCAGCTAACAACAACAACGTCTGGTTTTGGAAGTCTTGCTCAGCAAAAGTGTCATGTTTGCGAGCCGGTGGCATCCAAGCATTTGATAGCCAAGATCTGCCTGTGCTGCACATGCTGCAGCGCTGGTGTGTCACCTAGTTAGTTTAAAGTGCCACAGCAGAGCTGAACTGGGTCCAATCTGCCTTTCTTTGCCAACTGCTTGTTTTGCTATGGGGCATGGCGCTGTCCATGACAGGGCCTCTCCCTGAACCAATCAAGCAATTTGCAAAGTTTGGCAGGTGGGTCCCAGCATCCCCATGAAAGGCAGTGGACAGCGGTGGTGAGGTTGCGGAGGTCTGGGTCATTGTCAGGATGCAGGAGACTGGGTAGAAGGCCTCAAAGGTGTCCTTTCCCTGAGGCATGTGAACTCCAAGAGCCATACCGTTACTGTGAGGAGTCGTGTGGTTCATGCTGACAGCAGCCCACGCTTGGCAGTGCAACATGGCCACCTGCTTCGTCATTGCTGCCTGAGTGCCCTGGGAGCTGCTGCTTTGTAGCATTACATCAGGTTTGGTGAAGCAGACGCCCTGGCGTGCAACATCTCAAAGGCATTGCTTGTGTAATAGCTTCCCTGTGCCAGCTGATGTTGAGACGCCTTGTGGCTCAGGGGTCCTAACATTGGCACTGGTAGCCTGTTCTGTCCATGTGCACATTGTTGAGTGTGCCTGGTTGGGTCTTAAGGGCAACCATTTGGGATAGGATGTCAGCTGATCTGGCATGCTTTGGCCTCTGGGGCATTCTGAGTCCTTCATGCCCGACATCTACAAAAGTTTGCTCTTCTGAAAACTAACGTGACAGTGAAGGCTTCCGCAAGGGCTAAAGCTTTGCTGCTGAAGCCACCACCAACTTCCCTTCAGGCATTCTTGGACTTCTTTGCCAGTGACTGGTGCTGCACTCATGATTGTTTGGCTTCTATTTTGCGTCTCCATGGCAGTCATAAACAACGTGCAAGTGCGTGCTGAGCTGTGTGGGAGGTCTCGATGCATCCGCAGTGAGAGTCCAGGGCCACATTGCTGTCCTTGGACTGTTGCTGCGGAGCAGTGTGACCTAATGAATTCACCCAGAAAGCTGTTGCTTGCGATGGCCATTTGCTGCTGCAGTGACAAAGACAGTCCTTTGATCTCATGCATGCTTCTCAAGGAAGCCCATGGCAATGTTAACAATCTGGTGCTGTGACTGCGTGTGGGATGGGTGAAAGCTGGCCCACAAGATCAGTCTAAGCGCTCGACTGTTGCTTGGGGACTCAGCTACCCTGCATCTGCACAGCGCACATTCTTCTTGTACACCTGCTTCCACGTATCTGGGTGCTGCGAACAGATTCGCTCCTAAATCTGTCAGGCTAGGGGTCACACGCCGCAGCCCAAGGAGATTGTGAGGGAGATTCAGCAGGTGTTAGGGACTCCCCCCAACACCTTGTGGACCGCTGCCCACGTAACCTCCTTCAAGAGCATTGGCCTGGCATGCCCTAGCATGTAAGGACACAGTGTAACGCAATCAGTGCAACCCCCATTGGAACTGTGCTTTTCAGTCTAATTACAATGTGGAGTCCATTGAATCATGTGACATCATGTTGTGTTCATGGATGTCTATGCTGTCAAGCAGGGGACAAGCAATTGGAGTCTTGCTTCGTGCACAGCTGACCAGATGTTGGGGGCTGACCTCATGGCCACAGAGGTGGGCTGGAGTCTGCGCCTCTTCCTCCTGTCAGTCAACCACAAAGCTGCACCCCATCTCTGTTGAGCTTGAATGCAATCTATACCCATGTATGTAGAGCTGTGGGGACTGTCGCAATGCATTGCGCACTGGCAGAGGACGATTATTTGGAGGTCATGGCAGAGGGTGGGTCACATGTTGTTTGTCAGGTACAAGGCTGATTGCATCTAGAAGTTGTGATGGTGTGGCAGGCTGGTGTCCAGGTCAGGTCAGTGTCCTGGAGATGGCCCCTGCGCCGCATCCCAGGCACCTGCAACGACAGTACTCATAGTTTCTGCTCACCATGGGCTGGTAGCTCCCTTGCCTTGTGCTGCACGGTCTTGGCCACAGTGGCAGGATGTTGGGGGCTGAATCCAAGGCCACAGAGGTGGGCTTGGGGCTACTCCTCAATGTTCTGCTGGTCCCCCACAACGATGTGCTCTGTTGCATCTGTTTCTGGATGCAAGCTTTGCCAAGGGCACTGTGCTCTATCATGCCCTGTAAATTGGTTCCCATGGAGATGCACCAGGTGCAAGGCTGTGTCTGATTGGTAGCTGTGATGGTGCGGCACTGTCATTTCCAGGTCACCTCAGTGTCCTGGACACGATGGGGGCGTCAGCATCTCAGCCACTCACAGACTCAGCATGTGATGGGCTTGTGCTCACCATGTGGGATGCAGTCCCCTTTGTCCTGTGTTGCATGGTCTTGGCCATCATGCACACCAGGCCGTTGCAAGTCAGTCAGATGGGTCTCGTAGACCTGCACCTGCCTCTGACTACACTGCCAAATTGCTTCTGTCAGTGGAGCCAGCGGCAGGTGGAGGTGTACAAGCCACAAGTGAGCGGCACCCTGCCACGCCCATCGTTGACAACAAGCCATGACCTGAGTGGTCACCCTGCCATGCATAAATGTCCACAACCGTGCTCTCACATGGCATGCCATCTGCCTCTGGCCTGGGATTAGCAGGGTAGTGCTTTGGCTGGTTTGACTTGTCAGAATGTTGCTCTGGTAGGTGATGTTGTGGCAAGATATGCACTCTCAAGAGCACCAAGATCAGGGGCAATCTAAGCAACACTTTGCATTGGAGCAACACAAAGGGTTTGGCTGCAATGGGGTCACATGGGACCAACCGAGTCATGTTGATGTTGAGGTGGGTGGCTGGATGGAGTTGCTTGGATCAGGGAAGAGGAGCGACGCGAAATCCGCGCGCGTCGGCTCAGATGCGCGATGCTCGCTTAGCGGAACAGGGTCCTTGCTGTCTTTGCTGCCTGATGCTTAGTGGTCCTGCTCAGATCTCTTTTTGCTGCTCGGCCATCTCGTCATTGACTTGATGCCCAAATGGCTGTGAAGGGATACAAGTCAATGGTGAGCTGTCAAAGCACAGGGTCAGGCAAATGAGACGGCTGGTGCACCTGGCTCACCTCTGTGCCTGCCTCCAGCATTCAAGGTTGAAGCTCAAATCGTGATGTATCACAGCTCTGCGCTGCTTTGTACTTACGCCCAAAAGCCAACTATGCGCCGTTCTGACTGGGGCATAGAAGCAACCCTGTGGGTGGCGTGCAATTCTGCTGACATGCAACATATAGCTTCTGGAGGGCACATCTGATGGACTGAGCAAGTTTACATACCAGAAGCTGCCTGATGCACGTTGCGTTGTCCACTGAGCGCATCACTACGCCGGTCTCTTGCTCCCTGCTCATGCCAAGTGGATGCCCACCTCCAGGACATAGTGCCCAAAGTAACACCCTGCTGTACCGCAGCCTTGCACAGCTTTGCACTTATGATCTGAAGCCGCTTATGCGCATGGCTGGTCTGAAGCATTGTTGGTGCCCATCCATCATGCCCTGGCCCTTCAGGTCCTTGGTCTGAAGCTTGGCCTCCTCTGTTGCCAGCTTTGCCAGAGCTGCAAGCCGTTGCCCATGCGCTGTGCTGGGGACAGGCAGCAGCTTGCTGCAGAGCAGGCAGAGCTGCCTGCTGATGCCGCAGTTGACTGTGCATAGAAGCAACTCTGTTGCTGGCAAGCACTTCTGCTGACGTGCACCATTCACCTGCTGCTTTGTAGTCTCGATGTTCTGTCGAACACAGCAGAACTGTGCTGCAGCAGCTGATTGATGCACGTTGCACCAGTCAGCTTCTGGGGTGCATGTTCAGCTGAGTTCAACAGATCTGCAGTTCTGCTGAGGTCTGCATACCACTGCACGCCAGCACTGCATCATGCAAGTTGCATCAGAAACTCGGGCACATCACCACACTGGTCTCTTGCTCCCTGCCCATGCCGTTTGTGGATGTTTACCCGCTTTTGTCGTGGGGGCCACCTGGGTATGTTCACACAAGCCGCAGCACGAGCAGGCGCTGTTGTGGCAGGGAGAGCAGTGTCCACAACTTTGTGGCTGCAGCTGTTTGTACCTGGCTGGACAGCAAGCTCTTTGAGGTTGCATGGCTTAGCGACATCCACTGCTAGGCTGAGTGCTGGTCGCTATTGGCCCCGGAAGCTGGGAAACTAGAGTTTGATGCCCAAACTGATTTCATCATGTTGGTCACAAGCCAATGTACAACTGGTCAATGTTTGCAATGAGGATATTGTTGTCATTTAGCTACCTCTGTTGAAGTTCCTAGAGGTTGGCTGTGAACTTTGGCTCTTGCGTAATCTCCTGCTGCTTGAGGTCAAGGTTGACTGGGCTACCAAGACCTTGCAGTCATATGCTGTGTCCAGCATAAAGCAATCTTACCGTGCCCGCCAAGAGATTGGAGATCTCGCCCGTGGAGGTCAGAATCCTGTGTCAGCACCATGTGCTGCCACAGATTTTTGGCTTCGCGCGCGTGATCTCAAAATCCTTGACTTGTGGAGGCCACATGCCTCACCATCATCACCTGTATTTATTGCATGTGCTTGTTTGAGGGTGAGCAGAGCTGATATGACAGATCCTGCTGGTGAGCCATGTCAAGCACGTGCGCACCTGGCTATATGCCGCTCATGACTGGCACTACCTGTGCGACACTGCTGCCCGACACTGCTCACTGTGTCTGCCTGCAGCGGCCTGAGGGCAACACCACCCCAGCTAAGCCCAAGAAGCGCCAGCCCCTGTGCCCACCCGACAAGGAGTCCAAGGGTTTCACTATAGGTCGGGGTCGGGGTCTGGCCCCACCCGCCAGCGCAGTACAACCTGCAGCAGCCCCGGGTGCCTCAGCAGCCCCAGACGTGGCAGCTGATGGGGCTGCAGAGCTGCAGCCCGGCAACAACACACCTGACGGCTTGCCCGAGGACCCAGCCAGGTTTGATCTAGCCTCGGCCCAACAGCTGGGGTCTCAGGCAGGAGTCCATGCACAGAGTGGAGCAGCAGATGGTGAAGGGCCGCCTGGCTCTGGGCACGGCGCTGGGCAGGCACTGCTGCAGCAGCTGCGTAATGGATCAGGCGCCCTGGCAGATGGCGCTGCTGCAGGTGATGGGGCCAGTGGTGAGCAAACAGCCGGGGTACAAGGGGCCGCTGGTGGCCCCTCAAGTATGGGAGCCGGAGACGTGGGAGCTGCTGAGTCTGTCCCAGGCCCGCATGCAGCAGGAGGGTCAAGGTTCATTGGGTCCCCTCCAGGCGTGGAGGGGGCTTCTGGAGGGCTCCAAAGCTCGCAGGAAGCAGATGGAGCAGCGGCTACTGACCGCCCCATGCCACCAGGCAACCCTGTGGACCTGATGCAACGCAGCAGCGAGGCCTCCCCTGCGCCGCTCAGGGAGGCTGAGGCCGGGGATGGGGCGCTCCTGCCGGGGCGGGGCGGCTACGGTGGCGCCACTGCTGCTGGCGTCCAGGGCGATGGGGCCGACGGCATGCAGCCGCTGGGCAACACTGCAGTGGGGCAGATGCTCCTGCAACAGCTGCAGGCCCAACCTGACCAGGGTGGGCATCTCTGCAGTGCATGTCTGTGCAATATAGCGTGCTGTCCTGCCCTTGCTTTGTCTACAAAGCAAAGACATACAGTCTCTAGAATTTCACCTTCTGGCTTTGCATGTGTAGCAACAGTCCAGGAGGGGTTCAAACCCGCAGTGTAATTGCACATCATGCTCTGTAAGGTTGATCAGGTTGTTAGGCTGACACAAGGGCTGCTGAGGAACATGAGCACCAGGTGTATCTGCTGTGCTGTGGCGTGCCAACCAGTTCATCTGAGTGAATCAAGCTGACCACCTTGTTACTTCACCTGCCTGTAGGTCGCTCGTTCCTGCAGCAGCTGCAGAGGGGAGGGTTGCCACAGGGGCAGGGCGCTGGAGGTGAGCCAGCGTTGCAAAACTGATGTGCAAAGCAGCACAATGCAGGCTTCTGTTTGCATGGCCGGCTGCCAAGCTGCTGGAAGGTGCAGAGCCTGCCTGACCCTGGCCCCGAAGCTGCCAGCTCGTCCAGGGTGCTGCTGCTGCTTGCACAGCTGCCTAAGCTGTGGAGGCCCCGCTGCCTGCCTGTGGCACCTGAAGCCAGCTTCTGTCTGCAAATGGTGCTTGATAGCTTTTCCGCTGCCACTGACATCCGCCAGACAGCGGAACAGAGCCCAAAATCAGGTCGCATGTCAAGCTGATCACACTTTCTTTTCGCTGGTTGCTGCTGCACTAGAGGCAATCCTCTGCAGGCCGCCTTCAGCAACTGGATCCCCATGACACACCTCTCACGACAGGCTGCTCACTGCAGGCCTGGGGTCTCAGCAGGGCAGCTCTGGCGAGGCCCTGCTGAGCATGCTCCAGAAGGCCGGAGCTCAGGCACAGGGCGGCAGCATCAACCCCATACTTGAGGGCCAGGGACCAGCCAGCCAGCTGCAGCTGGCCGTGCCAGGGCAGCAGGGTGACATAGGGCTCACCTCTGCTGGCAACGGGCAGATTCAGGGGGCAGGCCTAGGGCCTGGAGTGGGGCCAGTGGTGGCACCACAGCTGAGTCCAGGCTCAGGGTTCATCCTGCAGCAGCACGCGAGCCAGCAGCAGATGCATGGCCCCCAGCAGCACCAGCTGAACCAGCAGGCTGGGCAGTTCCTACTGAACCAGCTGCAGAGGGGCGTGCCCCAGGGTGGACCCCAGCAGCAGCAGGCGCCGCAGCAGCAGCTGATGCAGGGGTGGCCGCAGCAGGGACAGCAGCAAGGTGCGGTCAGGATTCAAAACAGTGGATTTGAACTGCCTTCATAACCTTCCACGCATGCAAGATGTGCCCTGGCGTGCTACCCAGCAGACAGCTAATATCAGTGTGCGTGCACAGCTGGGGCTTGCTGTCTTGACTACCCGTGGCCTCCTGGCATTGTGCGTGCACCCAGTGCTGTCCAGTCCCAACCTGGCGAAATCCCTCCGCAGTGCAGCAAGACACCAGACAAGGGTTGCTGCCCTGCCACGGGCTTCTGGCCACCGCCAGACCCTGGATCTCCCATGCATGCAGGCCTGCCGTCCCAACAACAGGGCAGTCTGCTGCTGCAACGCCTGCAGCAACAGCAGCAGCAGCAGCAGCAGCCACCCCAGCAGGCCCCCTCGCAGCAGCAGGCCGCACACCAGCAGCAGCAGAGGGCCCTGCTGCTGCACCACCTCCAGCAGCAGCAGCAGCTGCAGCAGCAGAGCCACCAGTACCAGCAGCACCCGCAGCAGGGGGGCCTGCGCCCGACCCTGGCCCCAGGAGAGGCCCTGCTGCAGCAGCTGCGGCAGGCGCAGCAGCAGCAGGGCCAGCAGGGGCACCAGGCGGTAGGGCAGCTGTCCCCCGAACAGCAGTTCCTGCTGCAGCTGCAGGGCGGGCAGAGGAGTGGGCAGCCGCCGCAGTCCCCGCAGCTGCCAGGGCAGCAGGCATTCCAGGCACTTCCTGCTGGGGCGGGAGCTGGCAGGGGTGAGCAAGCGTTCGTCCCTGCTGTGCATGGGGCGAGCCTCATTCTGGAATGTGTTCTACACCTCAGGTTGTGTTTGGTTGCTTTTCCCAGCCACAGAAAACCCTTGGCGTCATCATCTGGGCCACACTCTGCATTTTACAAGACTGTCACTGCAATACTTTTGCGAGACTGTCACTCCAGAGCTGCTGGGGTGGCGCACTATTCCTCAAAGCAGCCTTGCTGAGGATCAGCCATCCTGCCTGCAGGACTGGATCAGACCGGAGCTGCTCTCCTGCAGCAGCTGCAGGGAGCAGCGGCTGCATCTCCTCAGCAGCAGCGCCCTGTGGGGCAGTGGGCAGGCACCCCTCAGGCCTCCCCGCAGGCTGCCAGGCAGCAGCCGCGACTGCCGTACAGCCCAGACCTGCCGCCCGGCTTCCAAAGCGCAGGCAAGCGCGGCCTTCCCTCACCACTGCCTGCCTCAGCTACCTGCAGGGACCGCTGTGCTGAAGCTTTGCATTGGATTTGCGGGTTGTTGGGCAACACATGCAAGTCTGTGGCCCCCCTGCGGTCGATCTGTGTCCCCCTGCATCACACATGCAGAGGCCTGGTGATGACCGGTGCTGACACTGGGGCTGTCTGCTGCAGGCACGCCTGTGCAAAGGGGCTTGGGCGGCCCACTGCCAAATTTCACAGCCCTCAGCCCCACCCAGCTGCATGGACTCACTCAGCAGGTGTCACCGGGCTTTCAGCAGCAGCACCAGATGTTTGGGCACCAGCAGACTGCTGAGCTGCCTTCCCAAAGTGAGCGGTATGCTGCCATCATTGTCAGGAATCGGCCTTGCAGGTTGTGTCTGATGGTTCCTGCACAGAGGTGCTGACAGGAGGTCAACATGGTGTAATGGCGCCAAGAGAGACAGTGGAATGCTGTGGCATGATGTGACATTTGAGTCTGATATGATATTCAAGGTATTGACAATGCAAGCGCTCTGACATCATGGGTTTGCATATGCAGGTCCCTCCCATGGGCTCGGGGGAGTGCCTGCCCAGGCGCAGCCGCCTCAGGGGGGAGGGCAGCCCCTGGGAGCTCTGTGGACCCGCCTGATGGAGCAGCACAGTCAAGAGGCTGCAGCAGGGCGTCAGGGACAACTACCGCAGCAGCAGCAGCAGCAACTGCCTCAGCAGCGGCCATCAGGTGCAGCCCCAGAGGCTGACTTCTGGGCCATGCTGCAGGGCAGGAAGTAGACAGTCCAATTTGGGTACACACAGCACCACCCCATATTCTTTCCCATGACAAAAGCCTGTCCAGCTGGTGACGCTTGGCTATGTGTTCAAATTTGCTCAAACATCATGTCCTATTTATTTCAGCAGCAACACTTCCACTATGACAAAGCTTGGGCCCTAGATGCATCCCTCTTCCATACTACCTGGTGCCAAGCATCATAATTGCAGGGTGGTCCAGTTGACTCATGCTACATGAAGTTGGAGGCTTGCTAGGCTCCTCAAGCAATCTTGTGAAAAGGGAAGGTCCGTAGAAGGACAAGGAGGGCAGTGTGGCATTTTGGATCAAGTCCGCAATCAACCTGCCAAGATTAGACTTTGCATCAATGCATGCTGCTCATGGAAATCCTTTGAAGCATGATGGAAGGCATACTGTCAT
This sequence comes from Asterochloris sp. CNOR1, assembly GCA_963969365.1. Taxonomy (NCBI): domain Eukaryota; kingdom Viridiplantae; phylum Chlorophyta; class Trebouxiophyceae; order Trebouxiales; family Trebouxiaceae; genus Asterochloris; species Asterochloris sp. CNOR1. The sequence continues at coordinate 2,911,909 of OZ017751.1, forward strand.
GGGCGCAACCAGCATGATGAAAGGCATACTGTTTTGGGCGCAACCAGCATCAATTCATGATACTGTCCAGATGCCTGCTGTCGACAGCGATGACATTTTTTTGTGAATTTATTGCGCGAACTCAGCTGGCCACTTATGGTTGTAAGTTTGTGTAGGCATGCCTCATTGGGGAAGACTTCATGCAATGTCAGAATGGTGCACATCAACATCTTGATGCAAGTCATTGTTGTGGGCTCAATGCAAGCTGGCACTGCATCTACACAGTGGAAACTTCTCTGCAAAACGACTACTCTTTCTACATGGGTCAGCTTGAGTGCGCACTCATGCTCCTCTACTTGATTGCTTGCGCATTCAGCATCACCACCTATACACAACAGACACAGACACAGCTCAGCCTTTGAGCGTGCACTGGCGCCTTGAAGGATGCCTGTACTTGCAAAACTGGCGGCACGGCAAACCTTGCAGGGCAAGCCCTGTCCAGTCCAGCAAACACACACCTCCTGCTGCACAGGTACCTGCCCATAGCTAAGCTTGGTACACATGCCCACCTGCTCATATCTCGCCCAAACAGGATTGTGGTAAGCCAATTCAGCATGACATAGATCCTGTTGTTGATGGATCCCAGACGAGTGAGGTAGGCACTGCGCCAGGCTACCCAGCTCCAAAATCCCGACAGGTTGAGCCAGGGGCGCTTTGCATCGCCAAGAGCCAGCACCGCGCCGTGGCTGCCTGCAAATAAGTGCTTGAGCCATTCTATGTGCTGCATATGCTTGGAAGGTTGAGAATCAGACGCAGGCGCCTGGCATTGCATGAGGCCAGCACCGCGCAGAGGTGCAGACAAAGCAGTGCCTGCCATATGCCTTGGGGCAGCTATGTGCCGCACAAGCCCACAGACAGAAGTGTGGCTGCCTCCTGATGCTGCAGGTGTTTGAAAGGTGTAGGCAGGGGCTCCTGAGTTTGCTTGGGGCGAGCATTGCGCAACGGCCACCTGCAGGCACAGCAAAAGCAATGCCTACAGGTACGCTCCCTGTTGCAGCTGAGTGCTCTACGAGCCGGTTGTGCTGCAGGCATTGCAAGATGCATGAGATGCTGAGGGCTGGGCATCCACCTGCGTCCTGACAGACTTCAGCCATACTGGCCTTTCACAAATGTATATGTGCTTGTCTTGCAGCAGGCAAGGCAACACTGCCTGCTAATGGCAGATGGTGTGTGGGCCCTGGCCGTGGCGCCATGTGGACTGTAGCAGTGTCGTCTTGAGAATTTGGCGGCAGGCTCGCAAACTTGCTGGGAGTCATGCTGCTTGGAAGCCGACTGAGTTGCTGGCAATCGAGGGGCAGGGTGGCCCCCACAGAGTAAGTCCACAAAGACTGGAGGCCAGTCTACCAACGGCTTGCCCCCAGCAAGCTCCTCCCCTTGATAGCGTTGTGCTGATGCACTGCTGCAGCCCACCAGCTGCCATGCCGCCAGGTCATCATCGCACTACATATGGGCTTAAGCCGCTTGATTTCCAAGGGCAGTGTGGCACCCACAGCGTGGACCTGCTATGAAGCGGCTTGCTTAGAAGGGCAGTTTGGCCTTCTCAGAGTGGGCTTGCACCGATGGGAGGCCATCTGCCTTAAGCACACTCTTCCCCTGTACAAGGCAGATCCGGGCTCTGCAGTCTGTGCAACGCCAAAAAGACTGCCAGCTCACTCAAACTGTTTGAGCTACGTAGAGTGGCATGGCACCCTGTAAACTCCATGCTCAAGGGCTGTGCTGCAGCACCCTGGCTGTGAGGCCGCCCAGCTCACCGACTTGCGCCATGGAGCCCAGCTGCTTAAACTCAAAGGGCGGCATGGCGGCTGCCTGGCTCTTTCCCTGGGCCAGCTTGTTCAGTTCCTTTGCCAGGTAGGCGCCCTGCTGCTCAGCCACCTGCACAGCGGATTGTTGCCAGGTGATTTCAAGCAGTTTGTGGGGGCTGGCCTGCTGCTCGGCGCCCCGCAGGGCGCACACAGCAGAGCCTATGTTTCAGCACGTCTGGCCTGTTTATCAAGATTCTCCCCAGGTATTCGGCCACCTTCTGTAAGCAAGAAAATAAGGTGTACTCGGTGTCAGGAAGCGTCTTGTGCCAAGGCACTCTTGCCCTGCTGCTCAGGCATCTCCACTGAAACTGCCATGCAGGATTGCCTGCTCTCACTGCTATGCCTGTGTTGTGTTGTACAATGCTGAGAAATGAGTACAGTGGCGTATGGCTGCAACACATGCTGCCCTTGAGTTCAGCAAGCCCAGCCACGGTGCACGCAGCACCACATGGGATGCAGTGTCATGATGCTGTGTGTCTTGCCGACGAAGCAGACTCTCAGGCCTCACCTGGGCTAGCGCTGGGAGGGGCTTGTCAGGATTTGCACTGCAGCCAGCAGGACACAAGCATGAGCAGTGTGGCACGGCAGCATAAGCAGTGTGGCACGGCACGCAGCAATCTGAGTATGGACTGGCTAGCAGCAAGTTAACCTGCATTCGCAGAGCCAAAGAGCCAGCTGGGCACATCATAGCTCTGGGGCTCATTTGGGAATGCCATGCCATGGTGCCAGGGCCTGGACACAGCAATGAGGTCTCACCAACAGTCTCCCAGGGCATAGATGCGAGACACAGGTGTGAGCTGTTCTGGTGCAGCCTCTCCCGGCTCTCGGGTCTCAGACCTCCCATCTGTCTCGACCTGCACAATGTCCAAGACACTGTTGCACACCTGCTGTGGCAAGCGCAGATCCTGCACAGGCTTCTTGCCAACCTGCCTCCCTTGCAGAATGTGTCATCACAACTCTGACTATACCAAGGCAAAGTAACTACAGATTTGCTTTCTGCATGGCAGAGCCCAGTCAGCCCTTCAGCAAGGCGTGCAGAACAGCAGCCTTGGGAGTCTAGTGGCAGCTTGGATCCCACAGCAACACTTGTTTTGCAACAGGCAGCATCACGTCCCAGAGATGCTCACGTCCTCAGGCCTGCGTGGCTGCTCCTCAGCGCCAGGCGAGCGTGCCGCCTGCAGGACGCGCAGGCTTGAGTCCACCGCGATGCGCCCCTTTGCCGTCTTCGCAAAGTTGAGGGAGGTTGTGAACTTTGTTGGCCCCACTCCTGCAATGAGAGATCTGCTCAGACCAGCAGTGACTACAGCAGGCTGCAGGTGCAGCTTGATTGTAATTGCATCCTTGAGGGGTCCGTGCCTGCGTTGCAGTCCGTCAAGCACTATTGTCACTGTGCAATGGTCGCCCCACCAGCATCAGCAATGTTGGCACAGCCACAAGTCATTGTGGTCACAGCAGGCAAGCTGGGGGTAAGGGAGGCTCACTTGACATGCCTCGCCGTCACAGAAGCTGCCCGGCAAAGTCTTTTGTGGATGGCTCATGCAGCTGATGCAGGGCACCCCAGTCCTGGGCAACCTGGCAGCACTTGCGCCGCCAACCTGCCTCAGGCATGCAGGCACACATACAACAGTCCCAACCCACCTGTGCTCCAGACGGCCAGGCCAAAGTCCATCTCCTCGCCGTTGGTTAGTTTGCAGTGCTTGGGGTGAACCTCTTTCACCATGCCCTGCAGCACATACGGAAGCCTGTGCTGCACTGTACTTGGTGTGAGATAGTAAAGTAGGAGCTTGCAAGACAGCACAGGAGCGAGCCGACCCCTGCATCTAGCCTCCGCGCAGGACAGCTTCTCACATGCATGAAGGCGCTGCAGTGTAAGGCAGTGTGGCACTGCGTGCTGACCTGCAGTGAAGCCATGATGCCAGTCTACTGGCAAAGCACCTGCCAAAGCAGACTGGCAAGCAGCCAGCCAGGCCCACACGCACCAGATGGGCTTCTTTGGGGGGTCTTAGTGCGAGCAGCGTACTGCCGCCACTGTCCATCAAAGTTCGCAATGAGCAAGTTCCACCACTTTGCTGCTCCATTCAAATGGCAGCCAAGTGGACCCAAAAGGGAGGCCGGACCCACCTGCACCAGGTGGACCCCTGCACGGGTCAGCTTGCGGGCAGCATACTGCCTGAGGCGCCCGTCAAAGCTGCCCAGCAGCTCCTGCGCCTCCACCAGGGTGACCCTGCACAGGCACTGGTGGGTGACTCCCTAAAGGGTGACCCTGCACTGGCAATGCTGGGTGACCCTGCACAGGCACTGGCACTGAGGGTTTTCCTGCACGGGCATTGAGGGTGACTCTGAAGAGGCACTGAGCTGTAATCCCTGTACTGGCACTCAGGGGTGACCCTGCAAAGGCACTGGGGTGACTCTGCATACGCATTGAGAATTGTACCTGCACAGCTATTGAGCCTTGTTCCCTGCTGTTGAGGGGCTGCCTGCCATGAAAATGCATCACTAAGGCCTGTGAGCCAGCGTCAGTTGTGGAGGGGCCGCTCGCCATCTACACACATCACACAGAGGCAGCAAACCTGCCAGTAATCGTCAGTGCACCCTCCTCTGGCGCACTTTGTGTCACAACACACCTCGCAATGTGGCAAGCAAGCAGCAATGCTGAGGGCCAGGTCACCCCTGGCAAGGGCAAGGCACACCTCTCTCAGTGCTCTTCTTCATGAGAGCATCTACAGCACCTCCCAGTTTCATGTTGTTTGAATTAGGTAAACTGGGGAAGTCATGGCGCTCCATATAAGGCAGAGACGCCCCTGGTCCAGCAGTGCCCTCACCTCATGTCCCTTGCGCGTGAAGCGTCAGTCTTCATCAGGTCTGAGTTGATGAAGTCTGACAGCTCCCCTGCACAGGCATGTGCAAGGGATGAGGGCAGCCCACAAGTCCGGCCAAGCAATGATAGGCTGAGCTCAAGCAGGCTGTTGCTCTGCGACTCTTGACCTAATATATATTTTAGGTACAGGGCTAACAGAATACAGGTGTTGAGGGAGCTGTGCATCCCTGTGTTCACCTGGGGCCTTCTGATGATTCCATTGCAAGGCTGGCAGTGCCCCCAATGCAGCCGCTCTGTGCAGAGCAGGCTGGCACGGCATGTCTGCAGCTGTTCAGAACGCTCTGCAGGTCAATGTGCTGTTCAGGGTGCATTATGCCACCCCACACATGCTAAGCCACCTGCAAACTCAACGCCTGTTGGGCCGCCGCCGACAACCAGCACGGACAGCAGTCTCATGCGCTCCTCAGTCGTCCTGCGCAGTGCAGCCCACCAGCTCAGGCAGATGCTGTGGCAGCTTCTGATGGGCCTTTGTGGCCCAAGCATGCAGCTCTGAGACCTTGATGCTGCAGGTGTTTTCAGGCTGATGCTAGCCCTGTAAGGTGTCAGGTCTAATATTGCCAGTGTGGCTCTGCTGCAGGCTGCTGAGACTTCACGGAAGCACAGATGACATCTATCACAGAGGGGAGTAACAATGCGCCCGTGGCCTAGGTCACTCACCGGCTTGGCAGGTTGGCCAGGTTCCAATTCTCTATGAGCTTGCTGCGGATGGCCACGGAGTCTGTCACATCACGCAGGGGCAGGGTGTGCTCACCCACACCTGGGATGCCAAAAGTGGAGCCCTGCAATGAGGCAAGCAGCCAGGTTAAGCAGAGGGCGAGCTTTGCCCAGGCCGCACTACATCACGCAGCCACCAACATGCAGGCTGCGACAGTTGCATCCCTGCACCGAGGTGGAGAACTAAATGGCATGTCAAGGCACTGCCTGGTTTGTAAATGTAAAAACACGACTTCATGGACCGTGCTTGTCTGAACAGCGCATCAGCATTGCTCCGATCGTGCTGCAGTGCGCTGGGCAGACAGCCGCCACAGCCACATGCACGCGTGAGCAGTTGCGCATACAGAAGTGACTGGCAGCGGTGCTGTTGTCCCCTGCTTCACCCAGCCACACAGGCGAAGCTGTGGCACTAGGGTTGAGGAGGCACCTGGGAGCCTGTAGCAATGACCAGGTGGTCATAGTCTGTTTCAAAGGTCAGCCCGTCTGTGTCCTTGCAGGCAATCTTGCGCTTCTCTGTGTCCACAGCTGTGCACTCTGCCCTGTAGGCAGCGCAGCACACATGCACACCATCACATCCAGGCAGCTGGGCATTGCTGCCATGCAGGCCGCGCGGCAGAGGAAGTGCTCATGATCTAACTGTGCAACAAGTCACCAGATGTTTTGCATCATGCAGTTGCCCGCTGAGTGAGATGCAATGTGCAGCACACCACAGATGAACCACGCTGGGCACTGAGCAGGTGTTGCTCACGAGTAGTAGTAGTTGTGAGCCTCGGTGAGCGCCTTCTGGATGCGCACCACCGGTATGGCCACGCTGCGAGGCTCAATGGTGCCCACGCAGGTGGAGGTCAGCAGAGGGGTGAACACCATGTGATTGCGGGGGCTGATTACCTGCAATGAGGGGTGGGCACAGCTACAACGCACTGTGACAACAGGTGCAGGGCACAACAGCTGTGCAGGCAGAGGACAGCAGGCAATGAATTTCAACAGTGGTGAATAAGGGGCATTTGTGGGGCTGACCACCTGTGCTCAGGCAGAGCAATAAGCAAGACCTGAGCACAGCTCTCCTGAGTGGAAGGGAAAGGTCAGATACTGCAGGGAGCAATTGCCTTACAGACAATTATCACCAGAAGCCAAAGCACCACATCGTGCAGCGGCAGTCTCTGCATCACATCCAGCGCTGTTGCCCTCATCAAGAGCCTCTGGGGCGGCAGGCAGAGCACCATATCTGGCATGCAGGCTTGTGTGATGGGTGCAGCTGCTGTGAGGGGACCATCTGCGGCTGATGGTGTCCAGATCAGCTACACCATGCTGAGGTGCAGCATATGGAGGGATTATGTCACAATAACAGCAGAAGGGCTCACCGTGAGATCATATTTGCGGGTGTCCAGATCATGCGCTAGCCTGGCTGCAGCCCAGCCAGTCCCCAGCACCACCACTCGGGGATTGCCTGTGCTGAGGGGCATTTGAGTGATGCCTCTGATGGCATGCATGCTGCTAGCTGATTGTATGAATCCTCCTTGCTGCTGCCAGCCCAGCTGTGTGGCAATGCCATCTGCCAAGGTGTTGCCGATCCCTGCACGAATGTCATTCTGGACAAGATGTAGATGCTGCCTGCCAACCCCCAGCAACCTGCCAATATGTCTCCTCATTGACAATCTGAACCGAGTTGCCAAGCTTGGGTAAGTGCGAAATGATGACTCAAACGCTTTCTTTCTGAGTCATGCCCTATCCACATTCTATAAGACGTACATGAGTGTGGTGGCCATTGAGCGGTGCAGCACAGGACAGGTATGGCTGGCGGTGCACGCTGGGGCGTCTGTCTGCATTGAGCATAACAGCATCCTTGCATACAGGCATGCTGCCCCAATGACAGCGGCTACACATGCGTGCTGCTAGTGATGGCTTCCACAGGTGGTCTTGCTGCTGCAGGACATTCATCTGCTGTGTAAGGCGACCACGCGCAGCATGCAGGAGATACAGCAGTCTCCAGGGGAACTTGTCTGGCAGTCACCTGGACCCTACGTGATAGGCACACTGTGCTGCAGGACGCGCACATGCCAGAGCCATGAGGATATCAGGGCCAGGCGTTGAAGCTGCCACAACGTGGTTGGCAGTTGTCTCCTTCGATGAATGCCGCTGCTTCACCTGGCAGCTTCCAAGGCGCTGCAAGCTGCGCGGCGCCGCATGGACCTCAGACTGCCTCTACTGCCTTACGCTCCCGTCGCTCAGCACGGCATGTCATCGGGCTCTTTCTAATCGGGCAGCAGCTTAACGTGCCAGGCCACTCCTTAAGCGTAAGTTGGACAGGCTCTCATACACCAAAGAACAGCTCGTCTGCAAGACTCAGGGCCCCCAGCCTCCTGAGCCATGTGTCCTGCTGCCTCAGGTGTGGGCAAAGTGTGCGAGGCAGCACTGCCAGCTGATTCCTGTTGCGTCCATCTTGGGTTTTAGGACTCTTGGCTGTAGCCTACAGCTGCAGCGTCAGTTGTCTGGCACTATCTACAGTTCTGCCGACCCAACACTGCAATGCTCTGCGGGTACCACAATCTATTGCCAGGCTGGGCCAGAGACGGCCCATGTATACTTGTCCTGAGCCTTGCTGGCAGTTCACACGCCATTGTTGCTCAGCCAATCAATGTAGCTTTGTGCTGCATGCAATGCTATGAGACTCAAGACTCAGACAATGTAAGCTTCTTCTGGTGACGAACATCAAAAGATTGTGCAAGCGTCTGGCTGAAAGGTCGCTGCTCAAGAGGATGCTGAAAATGGTGCAATTACAGAAGCAACTCTCTGCAAAAGGCGACATTAATTAGGCAGGGCCACAAGCCCAAGCAAGCAAGATGCAAGGCAGGCAAGATAACATCTGAAAACTTTGTACTTGGCTCTGGCATGTACATTAGTCAGCCACAAACAAGATGCCAGCTCATGTACGGTGCCACACTGATCTCCACACACTAAGATAGATACACAAGCTCACAACTTGACTTTCCACATTGTTTGCGCTCCCACCGCTGAAGTTCTGACAGGGGAAAAGGGGCGTCCAAAATTTGCCTAAAAGGCTGCAGGCTGGCAGCTGCTTGTGATTCACAGAAAAGACTAACTGCGGTGACAATCCAAAAGGGTGCGCGGGACACTTCTGCACTGATTCTGGCTCAAGGGTACTGCTGCTGGGCAGGCGGGCTGTGATGTAAGTATACAATCTGGCGTTGAAGTCCCGAAAACGCTGCCAGAGGAAGGGTGCGGTGTGCTGGGTCAAAAAGGGGCCTCAAAGTGCGGCCCATGCAGCTGTGGCCTCAGGCTTCCATGTTGTTGTAGTTATGGCCTAGGCAACTGTGGCCTTGGGCTTGCCAATGCCAAAGGGTGCGTAGTACTTCATGTCCTCGAGCAGGCCCATCTTCCACCAGCCACGGGGGACCATCTGCAGCAGAGCAGCACAAGTCAGCCAGGGTGAGCAGAGCAGCACAGGCCTAGCATCTCTGCCAGACAGGCCTTAGCACAGCTTCACCACACAGGGTGCTCTGGCAGCAGGCAAAGGGGCAAGATTGGCAGCAGATGTACAACGTGATATCCATTGACGGCAATCAGCACCTTGGCAACACCAGTGCACAGCAGCGCACACAACAGTGCCCAACAAAACAGTGCCAAAGCAGCTTGCCAAACTGCAGATGTTACATTTGTCGTGCCCTGCAGACGCATAGGCCAGATGCAGCATGGATGCATGGTGCAGTCTAACTGCTGCCAATCAGAATGGAGGTGGCAACATGCCATGTATCTCACAGTCTGTGGGCAGTCTTCCTGCCCTCATTGAGCACACAGCGGACAGAGGAGATGCCAGTAGCAGAACAGGCTTGAGGGCTGTGCAAACAATGACCAGCTGCACTCACGGTGTCATCTGGGTGGTACCAGCTGAGGCGCGCCTTGGGCCTGTCCTTGCCGTTCTTGGCAATGAAGGTCTCCTGAAACTTCTCATTCTTGGCGGCCCTGCAGTGCACTGCCAGAGTCAGGCAGATGCATGCAGGTCCAGGTAGGCTGGTGGCTGCATGCCTTTCCCCGGCAGACAAAGGTCTGCAATGCTTTGATTGATTCATTGCCATCCTCCCAAGCTTTCTGAGGACGCATAGGGTGGGCATGGCCAGCTTGGAGCTGTCCAGGCCACTCAGAAGTCCCGACCTGGGCAGACTGCTGGCATGCCTTGAAGCTGTCTGAGCCTGAGAGGCAAACAATCTGAGTGTCGGCTCACAGCTCGCAGGCTGGTGCAGGCATGCTCCACCCTGGGCAAAAAGCCCACCAGATGGCCAGACCTCAGCCAGCAAGCACCAGCAGCCGCAGCTTGGCAGCAGTACTCACCAGCGCGTGAAGGGGAGGAGGTGGGGGATTTTTGGGACTGGGACTTCAGTGATCTCGTGCCGCCGCTTGACAGCCTCCAGGTTGGCTCGCCGCTTCTCCTCCTTCACTGCCTGCAGACTGGGCAGAGAGTGAGTTCAACAGGTGCACTGCAGTTTTGTGGGAAGGAAATGAACAAGCCGCGTGGAACTGAAGTGAGATGTCCGGCCGCACAGCAGATTGTGAGGGAAAGCTTCTTGTCCAGTGCCTGCAGAAGCAAGGCAACGCCAGTAAGAGGGCGCATGGCGCAGACTTCACGTCGCTGAAGGCCAAGCTCCTGAGGGACCATCCCTTGAGAGACAGTGGCATGGGAGGACAAGCGGCTACCATGGACCAGGTGCCAGCCACAAAGGGCAGATTGCACAGTTCACAGAAACAGGATGCATACCTCGAAGGCTGGCATGACACGCTCTCCCATCCTGTCTGCCCAGGCCTTCAGGGGCAACCCCTCAAAGGGATCACGTGCTGCTGCGCGCTCTGCCTGCACCTGGGCTGGCATGGGGTCATATGTGTGGGTGTCCAGCCTGTTGGGGGTAGGCAGCCTCAGCTCAGCACCAATGTGGAGGGCGAAGCTCTGCACAGGGGCATGAGTGTGGCTTCAGCAGTAGCAAGCTGTGTCCTTCTGTCAACTGGCGGCTCAAAGATCTTCCAGAATCTGCAGGTACATGACCAGGTGGAGGCCCACACTGAAAGCAACAAAGGATCGCTGCCTCACCTTGTTGGGCTGGGCACGGCTGGCAGGCACAGCTGCTTCCGCTGCCGTGGAGGGGCCTGCTTCCAGGTCCATCCTGTGCCTCTCCTCCAGAGCCTGGCCCAAAGTCTTGGCCTGTATGGACCAGCAGCGCTCAGCATGTGGTAAAAGGGGGCTGAAGGAGCAAACCCGTCCGCAGAAGACATTCTGCTCACCTCCCGAGAGAGGGCGGCCAAGGCAGGCGCCAGCTTAAGTGATGAAGCACGGGCAAGCTGAGGAGCGGCCATGATTATCCTGCAACAGAGCGGGCCGACTAGATATTTTGGTGTTTACAGAAAAGTCATCACATGGCCTGTGATGATATGACAAATAATAAATCATAAACTACCACTTCTAAGCATGGTGCAGAGGCCATTACTGCTCTGCCTTGCTGTGGTCTATGCATCTGCCAGGTCAGCTGTTTCCAGTGGCAGCCTGCAGTGTGGCATAACAACACCCATCAAGAAAACTCGATGTGCCTGTGCAGGCTGCAGCCCCAGGCCAGTGATGCTGTCAAGCCAGCACCAAAGCTCAATTTGGAACCCCTCATTGGCATTCTAACGCAGGCAAGCCATTGGGATTGTGCACAGCATGGCATCACCCAAAAAGTCCAGTACTCTGCCTGTGCCTGCAGCCAGTAGATGAGGAGACATCCACTCGCCTGGGTCTGCCATGCGACAGCTCCACCCCGCCACCATACATTGCTGCCAGCTACATAAAATGGGTTGAAATGGCTGGCGGGAGGCCCGTCCCAATCTTCCACAATGCAGACCACAAGCACCTCAAAGCGATGTAGGCCCTGCTTGGCTCCGGCTGCTGTGCCTGCAGATGCCGCCTGGCAGTGACACAGGCTCACACCACAGTAATGCAGGGTCTCAAAGATTAATGGGCTGGTGATCCCTGGTGGAGGGCAACCGCTGCGCACTGGAAACAGCTTCTTTGACGCTGTGCACTACCTCACAAGATTAGCCAGAGAGGCAAATGAAGCAAGCGACCACTTCCCAGTGAGTGATGGGTGCAGCTGCCGAGCACAGCACAAGTCTGCCAGCTTGACACTGCGCAGCCCTTGCAGTTCCAGTCCTGTTGAGGGCCAGCCTGCGCCTGCAGTTGCTCGTTATACAACCTGCAGCAAGGCTCACAGCCGCTCCTGCAGGTGCATGGAACCTGTTTGGGGTTTGAGGCCATGGCCTGCGATGTGGCTGGCACAGATAAGATCCTGACCTGGTGAGCTTGCAGCCTTTCAGGGACAGCTCCAGGTTGAGTTGACTTCAGCGCTGTTCAGCAGCTCCTGTGCGGAACGCTGTCGGAAAGGTCCCCTGCAGGTCTAAGCCTTCTCTTGTGTCCCTGCTGCAGGATGGATGCTGAAAACCTGCCAGCCCGAATGAATTTTACGCCAGCCGCACAGGACAGCAATTTTCTGGGCAGCTGGCCCAATGACCTGCTGCTGCTTATGGGGCAGGAGCAATACAGTATGGAGAATCATCACTGGGGTGGGTGGACAGCCCTGTCAGCCTGCCCTTCGGCCCTGGCTGTCCACAGCAGACCACCAGCCAAAAAGAATAGCAAAAGACCCTGTCCCCTGACCTGCCCATGCCAATCAGTGCATGGCCTGCTGCATGTGAAAAAAGGGTGTGGCCAGCCAACAGCCACCATGGAGGGGAGCTGTTTTACGGATAGCCTGCTGCTCCAAATTGTTGGCATGTATCCTAGGATACTGCAGTCTTGCTGCAGGGCTAAGTCTGGAGACGTTCTCCAGCAATGCCAACCTGAGCAGCTTTTGGCAAGTTCTGGCCACCAGCAGTTCTCGGGAGGGCATCACTGAGGTGGCCATCCTGGAGGCTCAGGACTATCCATTCACAGCTGTGCAATGGCACCCAGGTATGGTGAATGCCAGCTTGAGATGTCAGCAAGCTGCACATGATGCTGCTAGGGGCTCTCTTAAGCGCCTGTAGACACCAACGTCATGCAGACATCTGCTGACATCCCAGTGGCAACTGTGGTGCAGAGAAGAACACGTTTGAATTTTCAGATGGTGTGGCCATCCCAAAAGAACCCATGGCAGTGAGCTTGAGCGGCTAGGAGGCATGACACTGGGGCATGCTGCTCAAAGAAAGCAACCTCTTCCTTGTTTGCAGTTGAGAGTCTCTTATGCTGCTGCACAAGCCTTCATGTCCCAGGCTAGGCTCAATCACCATCATGTGGTAAGCTGCTGGCAAGGGCATGGTGCTAAGGGCCTCCCTGACCTGGCAATTGTCATCCTCTGCTGGAAGTGCAGGAGAGCAAAGTGGAAGTGGACAAGCTGCTCATATACAACTGGGCACCCCAGTTTTCAGGGAAGCACAGGCATGAAAAGGACAAGAAATTCTTTCTACAAGTGTACCTATTTGACGATGAAGATGTGGAGAGCCAAACAGTGCTCACAAGAGCTTGAACAGCATGCGAGCTGCCTCTCATGCCAAGTCAAGCCGCTGGATTCATTGGTGGACCCCAGGTGTCTTCACCTGCGGGTGAAGTTGTGCAAAGCAGCAGCAGCTGCAGCCTACACTGGGTACCTAAGGCATGTGACAGCTGGGGCAGCTGCATGTCACATGCATCTGTACAGGATAGAGCGATCTGACGTGCGTCTGGGAGTGCCATGCTGCAGACCAGCGGGGCTCATGCTCAGAGGTGCTTGTGACAGACTTTGTAGAAGAAAGCCAATAAAAAGATGGCGCGAAACCTCGATGTTCAAGAAAGCACCGCAGATCTGAAGCCAGAATGTCTGGCCCGGATCTAGGTCGAGCTCTGACCTCTCTCTTGTTTTCAGCTGAAGCAGCGGACAACTCTGGTGACCATGTGCAAGGGCTGGTGGGTTGTTAGTCATGTTTGGCACTGCAGCCAAGGCTTGCTAAACATGCTCCAGTGCTTTAGTACTATGCTCATGCAGGCACGCTGGCAGCAGCTCCACACCTTTCTGCGCCAGCAAGCTGCCCTCGACCCACTAGCCAGAGCCAGCACCATGGCCCTGCAGCAGCGATGCATCACAAGGCTCTCCACCTTGGCCAATAGTGCGCCTGTCAGAGACCAGAGGTGCGCACAGCACCCTGCCATGCCCAACACTCTGCAGGACCTGCAGCACAGCGGCTGCCTCCCATGTATAGAGGCTTCTGCCAGCAGGTGAACGTCACAGCCAGCTCATGCCCAAGCCCTGTGCAGGTTGAGGCGGGGCCAGGAGGCGTTGCGGGTTGCCCACTGCCCCCAGGGCTTTATGTTTTCGCAGACCAGGGTGGGCCTCTTCTGACTGGCGCTGCTCACGAGTATGCAGGGAACACGACACAGTGCTGTCCAGCAGCTGCCCTGCTTGTGCAGGGTGTCAACCTGCAGTCCATGCTGGCTCAAAACGACTCCCTCAAGGTGCTGCTGGACTTCAACATGCCTTGCACACAGGTCAGCGCGGACATGCATGCTGAGCTGGTAGGGAGGCCTTGTCGTCGCACCTTTTTCTACAGGAATACTGCTCATCAGTGTGTTCATGGATGCCAGGTGCCTGCCCAACAGCCACAGTCGAGAAGCGCTGCAGCATGCCAGCCAAGTGGACAGTCAAGTGCACAGCAGCCTACAGGTCAGGACGTGCAACCTATGCTGGCACAGTGCCCTAAACAACTGCCAGCCTCCACATGCAAGCGGTCACTCTCTGCCAGGGACTGGTGTCGTATCTATGCACCAACTGTGTGCAGCATTGACAGACCGCTCAAACGGGACCAAGCGGGCAGGTTCTGGCCAGGTGAGGCCCAGCCGCCTCAAAGTGCCCCGCTTGGAGCAGGCCCTGCCAGCACCGGTAGAGGAGGCTGCACGGAGTCGGCGGCAATCAGCTGAGGCCAGGCGGGAGTCTGAGGAACCTGCTGGGGCTGCAGGTCAGCTGACTTTGCGCCAGCAGCCTTCTGCAGGGGAACTGACATGCTGCCCTCTGGGAGCAAGTTGATGGCACAGCAAAAGCATTGGGATCATGGCACACGGCACCTTCCTCTTGACAGGGATCCCTGACTTGTCTTGGGCATGGTCTCAGCACAAAACTACAACGGCAACTTGGGGCCCTTGCCCAGTGCAGCTGCGCAGAGCAGAGCAAAGGCGACCTGGGCTACTGAGGGGCCACGTGTGGGGCGGGCAGCACGCCCTGAGGTGCAGGCAGCAGGGCACAGCGATGAGGAGGAGGCAGATGTCATTGACATCAGCCAGGTGGGCTTGCATGAGAAAGGAGAGCCTGTAACAGCTGGCCTTGCTGCTGATGCATCATCACAGTGCTGGTACCTTGCCACGAAAGCGGCGCCAGACCAACAGCACAGCCACCGTTTACCTGACATCCTGTGTGCAGCTTGGCTAAGAGGTGCAAATCTGCCTCACAGCAGGTGGCTGCTTTGCTGATGCATTGAGCAGTGCACCTCCCATCTGTGGTGATGTGCGAGAGCTGCAACAACAACCTCTAGGCAGTGCTCATCCGGTCCTCACTGGCCTGCAGGATGCAGGGCCAGGCTTCCAGACGGCTAAGGCTGTGCTCACAGCGGACCTGCGTAGGCAGGGGCGCCACTGCGAGCAACCCATCAAGATGCCACGCACAGCTGGGCTGACTCGCCCCAAGCCAAAACAGGGCGCAGGAGGTGGGTGCTAGAGAAGACTCTGTGTTTGCAGGTTGCCCCCCTGAGCAGTACTTTGTGCCAGCACGGCCGCTTCAGCAGTGCCTGCACAGAGCTAAGTATTGCAGGGTCGTATACTGGCAGTATGAGATAGCGGTTCGTGCTGTGCAGGCGCGCGGGGTGCATTTGTGCCGCCCTTCCAGAAGCGCGTCTCAGATGGCGGGGCGGCTGCTGCTGGCATGGACCAGCAGGACTCAGGGCTGAGCCCCAAGACCCTGGAGATGCTCACAGGTAGGCAGTACATACCAGAGGGGTGCTGCACCAACAACAGGGGGAGTTGGTTTCTGAACAGGCCCTGGAAGGGTGCCGATGGGTGAGGGCAAGGTTGCTGATGATTGGTGGGGTGATCACCTCCATGAAGTGGCTAAGGGTGAAGGTTGAGTGACAGAGAACAGTGTTGAGCCCTGGATCCAGCTACGGCAATCAATTTCTGACGCTCCTCTAGAGCGCTTGGCAGACAGAGCTCCCCTTGCGGCTTGCCATGTGCTGGCACATGACTCATCTGCCGGCAGCTTTGTGGTGGGTGCAGGGCCCGATGGCCAGCTGCCCAAGCCGCTGCACACAATGGACCCTGCCATCCTGGAGCTGGTCTGCGCAGAGGTGGTGGAGGAAGGGGCGCAGGTGTGATACTTTTGATGTTTTCGTTAGAGGTCGCTGCAGAAGGGCTGGAAAGCGGGCGCAATTTGCCTGTTGTCAGGCTGTCTCTACAGAGGTGCAGGAGGCGGGTGCACAGAGGCGCCATAGCCTTTCAAAGCAGGCCTGTGCTGTGAAAGACATGAGCACCTGTGCCATTCGTGTGTGCTCCTGCTGGCTGCCAGGGGGTCTCAATCTGCTTGCTTCTGCCTCAGGAGCTCTGCAGAGCTGGCTGCCCAAATATACCAGAGCAATCTCCAGAGCAATTGCCTTGCCTCTGCGCATGTTGTTTCCTGGCCTGCTTGGGGAACTGTGGTGGGCATTTGTCCTGCCAGTCACTTCTGCTCAACAACAGCCTGCTGACTGATGCAGGTATCTTGGGAAGACATTGCAGGGCAGGACGATGCCAAGCGCCTGGTGCAGGAACTGGTTGTGTGGCCTATGCTCAATCCCCACCTCTTCACGGTTGGGTGCAAGGGGTGCCTGAATGCAATGCTCAAGGAGGCAGTTTGCCTGCCTGCTGGCTTGTTGCACCCTGACTGCTGCCATTTGGCTTGTCCTGAGCTTGTCTTGCCATGCAAGACTTGGGTTCTAGTCTTTTCTAGGGTTGCCTTTGTGTGCCTCAAGCATGATGATGTCTGGCTTGCTACAAGGCACGCCCTGCTTGCCATTGTTTGCCTTGTTGAGTTCATGGTGCAGCATCTCAGGTGCTGTTGTGGCGCATGTCGTCGTCCGCATGATTCGGGCCTCGCTGCTCACAGTGCATGCCCTGGCTGCCATTGTGGAGCCAACCCAGTACAGACCTCTGGCTCTGCCTTCCTGCCCTTTTGGTGATCCAGGCATTCCGGGTGCCATTGCTGAGGCTCCCTGCTGGACTTGGACCAGCATGTGCACAGCCAATTTGAAGCCACTGCCTGCCAGACACAAGCGCGCCGCCTGGAGAAGGTATCTCCAGCGCGTGCTGGCATTTGGTCGGCTTACTTACTGCGGGCCACCCATAGGTTCCTTACATGTGCAGACCACTGACTTTGGCACATGCAGGCCTGTTGGCCTGGCACCTGTCTTTGAGCCGCCCACACGGCGCCTGTGTGTCTGCAGGCCACTGCCTGCCGGTCAGGAGCGCACAGCGGGGGGGCCAACCTCCCGAGCATGCTGGCAAATTGGTCTTCCATTTCGTCTCTTTCCACCCACACACTGTCTGTGTGCCCACAGGGTGCACGAGCGCCTCCCAAGGGCCTGCTCCTGTTTGGTCCCCCTGGGACGGGCAAAACGCTCATTGGCAAAGCCATTGCCAGCAACATCAAGGCCACTTTCTTCAACATTAGCGCATCCTCTCTGACCAGCAAATGGATAGGTGAGGTGAAGGCTGTGCTGGAGCTGATGCAACATCATTGCCTGGCCCCTCACTATCAGAACTAAGGACGGGAACATCTAGATCATGACATCCTTCCTGGAGCAATTCCAGGACAGGCCAGGCGCACGAATTCAGCCGTCCTGTGCTGGCATCAGCACCTGCCATGCAGATGATTTTCCAGCATGGCTGCCTGCACTGCCATCACCAACGGGCTTCCTGCACCCTGCTCACTCCGCAGCCTGGCCAGCTTCGCTGCCACCGTAGAAGACCTGCCTGCACTGTGCTCACAGCAGATGCAAATGCAGCATGGCTGCCTGTGCGCGCCCACCACAATTGAGCCGCCTGCACCTGACTGGGTTATGGACGGAAGGGCCATTCTGGGTACAGAGGGCTTGCTGCATCTGCAGCTAGCCCACAATCTCTCCTGCAAATACCGTCTGCTCCTGTCTCACCAGTGTTAAAGTTTTATGAGCCCAATGGTTTGCATAGGCAGAGTGCTGGGCGCTGGGGCGGCAGCGTCCCCTACTGGTGCAGCAATAAGCCAGCAACGCAGCAATCCCTGCACTTCAGCCCTTTGACACCCTGGTGCAACGCTGGGCCACAGGCAGGGTGGGAACGCTGCAGATGCCTGCACCTTGCACAACGCAGTGGCAACCATGCAAGCAGCTGACACCTACTCACCAGCTGCAATCCCAACTGCTGCAGGGTAGGGTGAGACCACTGCAGCTGTATAGGCTTGGGCAGCTGTATAGGCTCAGCATGCAGGTGTGTCAGCTGGCATCCCCATTGCTCATTGCATTGCTGCAGGCCAGGGTGAGAAGATGGTGCGGGCCTTGTTTGCGGTGGCAGGCTGCATGCAGCCGGCAGTCATCTTCATTGACGAGATTGACTCAGTGCTGTCTGCCAGGAAGAGCGAAGGTGAGGCTCACACGAGCAGCATTGAGCTCTGGAACAGCTGTGCTGCCTTCAGAGCACTGCTGGAGGTTTGTGCGCAAGCTGCCCCTCTTGGTTCTAGCCTGACTTGAGGGGACATGTGCGGTGCCAGCGCTTGGCAAGGGGCCTCAAGCTGCAGGCCAGCATGAGGCATCTGGGCACCTTGCAAGTTGCACTGCTTTTTGTTGATAGGTAATCAAGCTCGAAATGTGCAGCCCCTCATATCATCCTTTGTGCTGCAGCAAGCAACAGGCAATCAGGCGCTTCTGCCAGCTGGTTGTTGCTGCATGAAGTATGCCAATATGAGCTGGCTTCCCGCGTTGCCAGAGGGTCTGTGCAGCAGGAATGCATGAGGCAGCCAGGCGCCCTTGAGCCGCTTGCCACGGACTGGAGCCTGCTGCCTGCAACGAAACAAGGTCTGTTGCAGGAGAGCATGAGGCGTCTAGGCGCCTCAAGACAGAGATGCTGGTGCAGATGGAAGGCTGCAGCCCAGACAGCTCAGACCGCAGGGTGCTCATTGTTGGAGCCACCAACAGGCCAGAGGTGCTCCCCTTTTATGCAGCAATGTATTGGGAACGTGATCCAATGCTGCATTCAAATGCTCTGCAGTCGCTGCTCAAATGCAGCCCTGGCAGCCACTCTGAGCGGGGGCTGCCATTCCGCTGCCAAGCCCCACCTTGTGCCCTGCACTGCTGTCGCTGATGCCCAAGCAGTTGTACATCCCCACATCCTGCTTCAGTCCCCCTGTTGAGACAATGTTGGAATGTGCAGGAGCTGGATGAGGCGGCCAGGCGGCGCATGCCCAAGCAGCTGTACATCCCCCTGCCCTGCGCAGCTGCACGTCGCCAGATGGTGGATAGACTGCTGGGTGAGTTGGCCTTGCTATGCAACAGGAGTTGCTTGAAGCTGTATCGTGCTGTTGGGCGAGATGTCAGACGGTGAACAGACTGCCGGGTAAGGGGACCATGCCATGCAGCAGGTAGCTTGTCAATGCTCTTTCCAGCCGGTGGGTGCCACACCAGATGCTGGACAGATTGGGGGCCCAGAACTGCTAGGGTGGGCAGGAGTGCTGTTGGGGGATTGCAGCAAGCTGACAGCATGGGTAGGGGTACTGCTGTAATGATGGACAGCAAGTGACTCTCACATACTGCCTTGGCAGCATGGTAGCAGCCCACTGCATGCAGCTCAGCAAGCAACGAAGACATGTTGTCTTTGGCAGCATGCAGGCGGACAGAGCCTGGCTGGCAAGCTTGGCATAAACAAGTGCAGCACGCTGCGCCCTCCCCTGCCCTTTGCTTCCCATGCAAGCCTGAGGCCGATGTGGACATTGAAGCTGTAGAGCTGTTGCCTGAGGCTGCAGCTTGCATGCCTGCACAGGCGGGGTGGCTTCCCAGCTCAGCGAGTCAGAGCGAGACAGGCTGGTGGCCAAGACAGAGGGCTACTCAGGGTCTGACATGCGCAACCTCATCCAGGAGGCCTGCCAGGGGCCCATCAGGGATGCTGTGGCTGCAGCAACCAACTGCGCAGCGCTACAACACATGTCTGAGGCAGACCTGCGACCGGTCATGCTGAGGGACTTCCAGGTGGGCAGAAGAGAAAGAACCAGCTGGGCTGAGCAGTGCAGGGTGCTGTGCAAGGCCAGCCGGGCCCAAAGCAGGCCATCTGCTTTCAGGGCAGCATTGCTATGTAACAGCCCCCAACTGTCAGTGTGCAGGGTGGCTACGCGTGCTGTTGCACAGCATTTGACCCATGCAGTCCGTGCTCTGTACTGAATCCACACATTCTTAGAGGCAACTCAACAAGATGCCTCTGAAGGCGACGATGTGGAAGTGCAGCCTTGAGCAAGGGCAGTCAAGGTGACGTTCAACGATAACGCAGGTGGCAGCCAGGGCCCAGAGGGCAAGTGTGCAGACAAGTGAGGTGCAGCGCTACATTGACTATGACGCAAGGCATGGGGCGCGCTACACAAGCAGCATTTCAAATCAGGTAGATGAGGATGACTGGTGACACCCAAGTTTGGATGAACACAGCATTTCTTCTAGTTAGCCTGGGGGCTTCTGCTTGGCTTGTAGCCTCAACAGCAATCGCCTCTCTTGGCCCAGTAGCCTGATCCAGATGGGATCCTGTTTTACGCTCTGAAACCCGCCCTTTTTATACAACTGAGCTGGCACCTCATCCTTTAGCCTGCATGGCAGGACTGGTTTTGGTTGATCTAGCACCTGAGCATCTGTAGCTGAAACATCACACAATGTGCGATACAGCCGTACCTGAGATGCAAAAAAATCTCTGGCTCCCCTGCTATGAGCGCAAGGTCCTCTGCGGCTTGCAGCATCTCAAAAGCAATGCCGCGCCTCTGATGCTCTGCATCTGTGGCCATGTTGCAAAGGTAGGAGCATTGCTGCAACACAGGGGTAGCCTCATGTCAGCAAGTGAGACCGGCAGGCACAACCAAGAGCCCCTTAGACAACTTCGCTGACCTCTGGGGCATTCAAGGTGAGGTGTCTGGTCCTTGTGGAGGGTGCAAAGCTCATCTCAACCGTGCCCACTAGCTTTCCCTGCTTCAGTAGCCCCTCTGAGCTGCACAGTGTGCCAAACAATCAGCCAGTCATGAGCAGCAGGCAGAGTGCAGCTGCCAGCCCATCACTAGGCAAAAGCCGGAGCAGCTGTTAGCAGATGAACACCTTGATGTGGCGCCGTCCTCCTCACTGGGCTGCAGAATTGCCACCAGCACGCAGCACTTGGGAGGCATGTCGACATGCCGGGTCAAGTAATGCTCGATCTGCTTGTACAGGAAACGCCTGCAGCAGAGTGCAGGCCAAACATCTACAAGACACAGAACCTGGAAGGGGAGATGAAGCAGACCAGCCTCACTTGTACATGGGCAAATAATCCATTGCCTCGGCAAAGGCATCTGTCAGAAGCTGTGCGCAGTCAGGAACCCAGTGCTGAGTCAGGGGCTGTATGAGAACTAGCTGATTTGATCTTGTCCTGAATCGTCTGCGGTATTCGACCAGCTGATCTCTGGCTGCATTCTGGCCTCTGAATGGTTGGAATACAGGCTCTGACGGTGCCTGCTGGACTTCACATCGCAGCTTGCATGTACGTGGTGGTCTACATCTGACCAGCCGATTAGAATTGCTCAGTTGTATTGCCTGTGGACAGCAAGGGCGATAGACCTGTGCATGGGACATGGCCTGAAAGAACGCAAGCAGCAGGACTCGACTGTCCGCTTGGAACTTTCATTCCTTTTGCATAGCGCACAGCGGAGCACAAGAGTAGAGGGCGGTGCCTGTGAAAATCATTGGGGCCTGCAGACTGGTTCCAGCGGAAATCATGCTGGATGTGCCCTGCTAGCCCTGCGAAAGTCCTCTTGATCGAGGGCGTTACAGGCTTCAGGTCATTCTGACTCCCGAACACATCAGAGCGATGGCTGGAGTGGCATGCTTCATGCTTTTAGGCAATCTCCTGCACCTGCTGACTCACTTGATGGTCCATCTGCAGACGCCATTTGCGGGAGACAGAGAGCTCAGGCTGTCTCAGGAGCAAAGCCACAGGACTCTGCTAGCAGAAAGCCATGAGCACTGCAGCTCAGGTGAGGAACCTCTCAACCGCAGTGATGTCAGGCGTCCCGATGCGAGCACCATTTGCAGCAGGAAACACACCACAAATCCCAATTGTAGATGGGCAGGACGTCACTGTTGGACGCCAGCTTCACTGCAGCACATGAGGGATGTGCTTAAGCTTGCAGAAACTCAGAGGCCATGTCCCAGTCTTTTAGGTTTTGGCGCAGCCTGCTGGTGGCCCTGCTCTTAGGCTGCAGGAGTTCTACTGGCCTGACAGCTCTGTGTACTGCTGTGGGCTATGTTGCTGCAGAGAATACTCTTGCATGCCTGCCACACACAGGTCTAGCCTGCTGCAGCTCTGGCGCTGGGCTCACTGCAGGCACATTGTGTTACATCCCAGGCTCACATTGCTGCAGGCCCCATGCATGCCTTTCTGCTAAACCCGAGCTGCTGCGCACCTGTCTCTGCTTTGCAGCACAGGGCCCCCACCACTGCCCTGCAGGCCCCTTGTGGCTTGGCCAACGCGTATTGGTGCTTCCGTTCACATGCTGGAGACAGACTCCCTGCTTGACTGGACAGGTCCCACATGCCTGGGAGGTGCCCCTCCTTATCCCTCCATACTGCCCTCTGGACTGCTGCAGCAAACTACGGCACCTGCCCCCCAGAATTCACTCGCTAGTCGCAGGCTATCCCTCTTGCCTGCCACACAGCTTCGCCTGCTCCTACTGCTCACCTTCAGGCCTGGCAGGTCGTCGGTGGAGGAGCCCCCCTGCACAACCTCACCTGCACCTGTACGCTGCTGCAGGCCACCCGCGGCCTGGCGGGCCGCCTTTGGACCGCCTACACCCGCCAGCTGGACGTGCGCCCCGTGCTCACCAAGAGCCTGACCTCCTTCACAGGCTTTGTCGTTGGGGACGCCATCGCCCAGGCCAGCACCGGAGAGAAGTACAACTACTGGCGCACGGCCCGCTTTGCGGCCTACGGGTTCTGCATCCACGCCCCCGTCTGCCACGTGTGGTATGGCCTGCTGGACCGAAGCGTCATGGTCAAGGCGCCCACGAGGTGCGAGGTAGTTGGCCCCGGTCTGCCGCCTGTGTGGACAGACATGTCCCAGGGCTGCTCAGGTTGGCTGATGGCTGCTGCCCAAGTGGGTGCCTGGCAGCAGATGGCAATGGCGCTGCTGACGCTGCTGGACCAGAGTGTGAGGAAGCAGGCCATTCCAAGTGGAGTGCTGCTGCTGTTCGACCTCAGCAGCGTGCCGCTCTGTCTGCTGTGGGGTGGACATAGGACTGGGTGCCCAGCTTGCTCCAGGCTGGGAGTCTCTGATGCACGTAGCTGTGCTGCTGCTGCTCAGCTGCCGCACCTGGTGGCCACAACGACCCGCCTTCTCTGACGCCTCTGGCCCTGCAGCTCCCGAGTTGATGCGACCAAGCTGGCCCCGACATGATGATTTGGATAGCACAGCTCAGCCTCACATCAGGCTGGCAAGCTTGCTCTGTGCCATGTAGGTCCAGACCACACTGGCCATCGACACACTACAGCTCCCCTTCAGAGAGCAACCCCTGAATGTGACATGCATGCTGAAAGCGCCTCCTCCGCTCTTGCAGCCCCCCAGTCAGTTGGTACCAGGATGACCACCAGCTCCCAGTCACAAAGCGCCCCATGAACAGGACAGGCATGCTGAAACTGCCTCCTCTGGTCTTGCAGCCCTGGGCTAGTTGTGATCAGGATGGCCGTCAGCCAAGTCCAGCTCACCCTAACGGTGCACTCCCTGACCATGACAGGCATGCTGACATCTGCCTTGCAGCCCCCAGGCGGTTGTGACGAAGATGGCCATTGACCAGCTGCTGTTCACCCCAGTGGCCACAGCCATGTTCTACACCATCATCAAAACCATGGAGGGTGAGGCAGTGCGTGCGCTACAGGTCAGACCGCGAGAGCTGCTGCCTGGCCCTGCCGTCGTACTGATACCAGAGCAGGTCCATTGAGCGTGCTGGCAACACGGTCTGCTGCAGAGCAGCATTTGATGACCTTCCTGGAGTCTGACAGAAGATGCATGTCTGCCACGCAGCCATCTGCATGCTTGTGTCAGGTCGAGGATGCAGCCGCTGGGCATCTGGTCTATAGATGGTTATGCAGTGTTTAGTGCCTTTACTTCCAGTGCCCTGCTTGCCGCTCTGCAGGGGAGCCTGAGAAGATCATGTCAACCATCCGTGCCAAATTTGTGCCCACCATTCTGGCAGGATACACAGTGTGGCCTTTGGCACACCTGATCAACTTCCGGTACATCTCCGGCCAGCAGCGGATCCTGTACATCAACGTCGTCAACGTGAGTGCTGGGTGGCACAGCCTTGCTGACCTGAGGGACTGCTGCCGACAGGGCCTGCTTCTTGTTGCTGGCATTGTTTATTGAGCTGTGGCATCATGAACAACTGCTGGTGAGCTGGGCGCCATTGGCTCTGCTCAGGGACTTGCACATCCAGCTTGCTGATGTACAGCACCCAAGCCACTGCAGGAGGGTGCATGCATGGCCTCCATTGCGCTCGAGATATCAGCATGGCAGCTGCTGGCCCCTGTGTCTGAGCCTGGCAACCTGTTCCGTCAAAGGTGCCAGCAGAGTTGTGTGCCTGCCTCAGGTGGCGTGGAACGTGATACTGTGCCGCATCGCAAGCAGCAGCAGCACTCCGCAGACTCAGGGGCGCCTGAAGCCTGAGCCCAAACCTGAGGGGCGAGACAAACCCCTGAAGGTCAGCCTTCCTTCAGGCTCTGGCTCAGTCACCCCAGCATCAGCCAAGCTCTTTGCTTAGTCAGGCTGAGAAGTGTTCCTCGTGCTGCCTGCAGGCTGAGGTGTGACCATCTGTAGGTATATGCTAGCCTCAGGCACACAACGCTGCACCAGCCACCTCAGGTTTAAGTGACCACCGTCAGCTGCAGCCCTCTCATTTATTACGGTTGCCTGGGTGCAAGACTCTGCCTGGTTGCTGCAACTGTGCAGCTGGACAGAAGACACATGCCCGCCTGGATTCAAACTTGCACGTCCACTGTGAAATGACTCTGTTTTTGACATTCTGCTGAGCTTAGGAAGCACTGTGAACATGTGCCCAGCTTGGCCACCCAGCTTCGTGATGGCCTCTGCCTTCATACCATTTGAGAAGAAGAAAAAATTACGAGAGTCGTATTGGTGATGTCAGACCTGCCAGTCACCAGTTCACTGGCAGAAACCTGCCCAAGGCAGGCCAAGGTTCATCATCAAATCTGGCTTTCAGGGGCAGGAAAGGTGACGCCTGTTTGTGCTTTCAAGGCCTGCATGACTTCGTTCAGAGGGGTGTATGTCAGGATGCCACGATCTTTGTACGAGTACAGCACCTGGTCTCCTTTGAACACAAGGCTACCGCCTTGCTGTGTGAGCAGCTCTGCGTTGGGTGGACTGAGCTCAGCCCCTGCAGCGGCCAAGTGAATTCAGCATACATGCTGGGTGTGTACAGCTGGCTGCAGCTGATGCAACATGAGGCAGGCTGTCATGCGCGCTGCAGCAGCTGATGTCTTGCCCAATTTCTTACACTTGCTCAGCACCCCCATCATGTGGAAAAGGCGCAGTGTAGCCAGCTCAAAAGGCCTCTGGTAGCCGCTGCCCAGCACGTCAAAAGGCTGCCTGCTTCCCCAGATCGGCCGGCTGCTCCGGTCTCCAATGTACCCGCGCAGCACCTGCACCCACGCAGCAGCTGATTCATTGCAAGATGTCACATGTGCTTTGAGACCAGCCCCAACATGAGCGACCCCCTGCCTGCACCCAAGAGGCCATGCTGGGATATGAGACCTTACCACAGAACCTGCTGCCACACACCTAGCTTTGACAGAGGACATTGTGCTGGCAAAACCCACCCCCATGAGTCCCTCAGGCATCTTTACTCGCCACATTGCAGAAGCCCTGCATGTTGGCAGCAAGCCCAGAGTCCATCCAAGAGCCCACCCACCTCCTGTATCGTGCCAGGCGACTTGATGCCAGCCAGCATGACCAGCAGCCGCACATATGGATTCAGAGGGGCCTCAAAGCCAGGCGAAAAGCCAAGAGCCTTGTAGCAAGCGCCTGTTGGATCTGCGGCAGGCAGCACAGCATGTCTCGGCCAAATGAACAGTCCAATCGCCTGTGGAGTGAGCAGCCACTGCACACAATCTTTTGCAGGCCTGCCCTTGACAGAATCAACGCACAGCGCAGCAGTGCAGCAGGCTTGCCTGCGTACAACAGCCTTAGGGGGAAGTCAAGGGCTTCAGAAAAGCGCTGGGCATTGGCGCGGCTGCCAAGGCCTATCGCCACCACCTGCAGATGCAAAGCAGGGCTCAGCGGGTGGTCTCCCTAAGCTGTGGTGCAGCATGTGCGCAGGCAGGAACCAGCAGGCAGCACTTGATCGGCGCAGGATCATCCATCGCTGCCTGCAGACGAGTCTGTTGGAAACAGCAATAGTGAGGTTGAAGGGTGTGCAGGCATCCTTGTGCTGTGGCTGTGGCGCTGACTGCAGGTGGGTTCTCTGAGCAGCGCAATCTCACTGCATGAAGTGCATTGACAGGGCAATGTGGAGCTACCTGCACACCTTGTGCCTCAAGCTGGGGCAGCAGCGCCTTCAGCTTCTTGCCCAGCTCCCAGGAGGACAGATCCGCAAAATGTGTGAGGAACACTGCCAGGCACACATGGTTTGCCCCATAGGACTACAGTGTGCAACAGCGCAAGGTCAGGCACTGAGACTGCTCAGAGGATCCATTTGTGGCTCTCAGCACAGAGCAGTGAGAGGGAGGCCAGAAAAGAAGCACAAGGTCGGGCAGGGAGATGGCTTGAAGCACCAGCTGATGCTCTCAGGGCAGGGCTGTGAGAGAATGATAGACTAGCTGCCCGCCCACCCGCCACAGGGAGAGGACTGGCAGGCTCTCGCCATTCTTGGCGCGAATGACTGCCTGGCCCTCCAGCGCCTGGAACTCTGCTGCTGGCGCTGATGTGCTGACGTCCCGGGACTGTGCCACACAAATTGCTGTGTGCTGCCTGACCTTTCTGGTGCAGGGCAAATGCTTTGGCAGGAGGAAAGTCTTTCTCAAGGATGCAGGGCAGTGACATAGCTTGGCTGGCCCATTGTTGACACTTCCAGGCAACACTTCTATCTGCATGGAGGCCTCAAACTTGTTCTCCTGCCGGCTTTCCACATTTCCGTATTTAAGCTGCATAAGCAGCAGCACCCCTTTCTTCTGGGGACATCACTGCTGCTCATAGTCTTCCTAGATTGGTGTTGAAAGTGCAGCATCAATCAAAGCTTCCGATTCAGTTGCCAGAGCCAGGAGGATCTCCTATGCTGTTGATTGGGAGCTGCCAACTGATGACAGAGTAGTCAGCCGTGCAAGATAGGCGGCTGCTTCACCTGGTATAGGGCTGAGCCTGCCCAGACCTGTAGGCTTGGGCAGACCAGGCAGCTGATGAGGCACATGTTTAGTAGCAGGGCTTGGGAGCGGGAGAGGAGGGAGTGCAGGCTTCAGCTGCAACTTAGCTGGTCTGCCTGACTCTGGTTGGGACTATGGGGCCAAAGATCCGCCTCAGGCTGCTGCCGCCTTGGCAAGCTCTGCAGCTCACCTCACACTCCCTGTGCACAGGCTGAACCAGCACCTGCCCAGCTGCACAAAGCCTTACTGCAGCAAAGACCCCAACTGGCACAGCAGAAACGTTGTCAGGAGCCCTCGACAAAGCCTGCTGGTACTGCCTGCACAAAAATCAGTTCCATGCATGGTCTTTCACCTTTTTCGTCAAGTGCTGTGAGGGTTCTCAACTCTGCCCCTGTTCTTGCACTGTTAGCAAGAACGCTGTATCTTCCAGTTTCTCACTGCTCCCCTGTTCTTGCACTGTTAGCAAGATCGCTGTATCTTCCAGTTTCTCACTGCTCCCTGGTGACATGCAAGTCACTTGGATTCAAGGGGTAAGGGGCTAGCTATAGACCATCAGATGCTATCATCATGCTGCCAAGCATTTCAGCAATCTTCACTACCATTTATAACTGGCAATATCGCTGGGCAAGATAAAGTCTGATGATGGCATGCATGGCTTAAGGTAGTTAGTAGGCATGCATGGTTCAAGAGGGCCATCATGATCACAGCTGGGCTGAGTCAAACACTTGGGTACTAGTGCAGAAGTGACATCAGTCCTGCACAAGCAACCCGGCAGAGCTTATGACAATCTGGGCTTAGAATCAGCCGCTGCTGCTGGTTGCAGTGGCATTGGCATTGGCCGATGCGGAACCGCCGCCCGAGGAGGACGCATTGGCGTTGGCATTGGCGCTGGCTGAGCTGCTGCTGCCTCCTGGCACCGTCACCCCTGTGCCGCCGGGAGGCAGGCCAGGCTGCGTGCTGCCAGCGATGAAAGTGTAGTCCGCTGCAGGCACCCAGGAAGGAACACATGTCAGCTCGCCATGCAACACCCCAGCAGCTCTTCATCAGTAGCAGCATTCCACAGGATGGAACAAGCACGGGGCACATGGACGAGGCGCAAATGATCACCATCCCCGACAACCAGCTGTTTCTTTGGCCACCTGTGGGGTACTCAGCCTTCCATTGATTCGTTCCCACACAGCATGACAGCTTGCGGGGAGCTGGGCAGGTACAGGTTTCCCCAGGCAGCCAGTCGCCATGCACAGTGCTCACCCTGGTAGGGGATGTACAGAGGTGCATTTGGCACACCCTCGGCGCCTGTCGGGGCAAAGTTCTGCACATTTGCATTGCTGTTCACCAGGGGTGTCAGGCCAGATGGGAGCTGACCTGCAAATCAGCACATGCTCTGTCAGCAGCTGGCAGCAGCTGCTCAGCTGCAGCGCAGCAGCAGGAACCAGGAACAGCGGCATGCACGTCAATGTCAGGCATGCGACAGTGCAGCAGCGGGCTCACACCGCAAGGCGCGTGTGGGGTCCACGACAGGAATTATGTACCTCCAAGCTCATTGTTCCGTACAATGTAAGTGATGTCACTGCAGGCAGGAGCAGAACATGGTCAGGCAGCGCAGTAAGCAGCAGCCAGAGCCAGGAACCTATCAGTTGCATAAACACTGACGAGGCCATCTTCTGTGTGCACACGCTGAGCAGCAACAGCAGCAGCAGCCCCGCCATGGAGTATGTGAGGCCAGTCGCCAAGCACAGCAGGCGAGCTGGCCATGCCCAGCAGCCATAAGCTCCTTGCAGATGCCTGGCGCGGGCGCACTGCCAGCAGCTCTGTCGCTTCATGCAGCGCCCACCTGAAGGTTCCGCGAGATGAGGTTGAGCCGAGCAGGAGGTCACCAACAGAGCCAAAGCCGCCATCGCCGCTGCGGGGTGCCACAACGCTGCCGCCGGTCAGCTTGGATGCTACAACGGTGCCGGAGCCATCAACTGCCGTAAAGGTGGGGGAACCTCCAATGAACTCCTGCACCCATGGCTCAGGTGGATGAGGCTTCCCATGCAGCATATGACTTTGCTGGAGTGAAGGCTGACCACAAGGGCAGCCAGGCGTGGCGGTCAGGTGGCACAGCGTGGCTGGTGGGGACTCTGGTGTGAGCCAGCCGGCGTCACCGCACTGCATGCACAGCGCGCTCACCCCGGCTAAGATCGCACTCATCAAAACCCACTGCAACCGGCTCACCTCATTGCCTGTGCTGGGATCGGAGAAGAAGTGCTTGATGGGGATCTTGGCAGTGCCAGGGCCGCACCACAGATCTGCCTGGTCAGCTGTGTTTGCGTACTGGCCGTTGGCGCCGGTTGTCCAGATCTGCTGGCCCACAGCCCTGCAGCAGCACAGGCGTCAGCCATCTGGTGATGCCGTCAGCAGCTGAAAATATCTCCCAAAGGATCCTGACCCAGGGGGGTCTGATGGGCTAAAATGCGCTGATCTAGGGCTGATAATCACTTGGCAAGATCTTAGTCAGCGCCCATGCATAGCAGGCTGTGATGTCTATCCCCGACTTGCAGTCCAGCAACACTTCAAGCCCAGCCAGGATGCATTTTTGAGGCCTAGAGCACAGGCCAAGCCGGCCGACATCCTCCCACCTGCACTGGAAGACGATGGACAGACTCGAAGACGAGGCTGCAGCGGTTGGCTGGGAGGACAGCTGGCCAGGCCCAACACCGTTGGGGCCTGGGTTGGGTTGCTGCAACAGAGCACAGCAACTCAGCTTCAGGAGGACAACTGTATGATCAGCTGATGGTCAGCTGCCACATACGGCAGTTCTTTTTAAGCAAGACATTAAGACCCTATGCACCTGTGCTATTACTGGCAATCAAGAGAAGGACACACATCATGCTGGTCCTGCTTGTGTGACGCTTATGTTCCTGGGTGCTGACGTGATGCAATCGTGAAAGATCCCAGGCGCACCTCGGTCTTCTCACCAAAGCTGGTCACGCCGACCTTCTTGGCCAGTATCGCGTTCAAAATTGAGGTGCCTTCTGCAGACGTGGTAGGGGGCCCATTGGCCGGAGCCAGAAGAGTGCGCCCAGCTGCTGAGGCATGGCTCAGCAGGCACAGAGCTGCAAGAATGCAGGCAGTGCGCAGCATGTTGTCTGATGTTGATGGTTGGCGGCAGGGAGTCAGTCAGATTGATAGGTGTGTTCTGAGAGAGATCTGTATGCTCGATTCGAGTGCTGATTTACACATATACCAAACTCTATAAAGCAAATCTGGCTTACCTGACGTTTGCAGATTTCACTGCCCGGAACCGAGTTGCCATCGCAGCTGACACCATTGAAAGGTGCTGACTTCAGTCAAACATATATTTCCATATCTCTTCCATGCTGTTGGCTGGCAGTTGCCACCGATGACTGTCCGCCACATGCAGCTGATCTAATTGGCCTAGGCACAAGGCTGAGCCTGCCCAGAGCTTGCAGGCCTTGGCAGACCAGGCAGCAGGTGGGGCGCCTGCCAGAGCGGGGCTTATGGGCGCGAGATAGGGAGACTGTCTTCAGCTGCAACTTGGCTGTACTGCATGCCTCTGACTGGCATGGTGGGGCCATCCATCAGGCTCAGGCTGCCCCCAGCCTCACAAGCTTTGCTGCTTTCCTAACCTTCCCCTACACTGGGTGCGCCAGCACATCCCTAACTGTACAGAGCTTGACTGCGGCAGTGACCCCCGTCTGTCACCGCAGAAGCTGTGTCGAGAGCCTTGACAAAGCCTGCTGGTGCTGCCTGCCCTGGTATGACTTCCATGCATGGTCTTCCAGCCGCTTGTCAAGTGGTTTTGCTTCCGCCGCCGCCCTTCAGCCCCTGGTCTGTCACCATCAGAATTCTGTTGTACTTGCCAATTTCTTCCAAAAGGACCTTCCCAAGCACCTTCCAAATGCAAATGCACATGACAAGTATGAAGTCAGGGCTGAAGTACCAGATTTTATGTATGTAGCTGCCCCAAGCTACCTGTTCCCACCAGTCATTGCCAAAGTTATTGCTTGGCAATCCATAATCAACAAGATGGCATTCAAGGCTTGAGAGTGACTGCAGGCATGCATGGGCATCACAAACACATAAGGGATCACAAACACATAAGGGAACAAAACAAATCGTCGCTCAAGCAAGAGGGAGGGGGCAGGGTTGCATGTTATGGTTTATGTGCTTGTACTCATGCTCAGCCGCTGCTGCTGCTTGCTGTGGCATTGGCGCTAGCAGAGGCACTGCCATTGCCAGAGGCTGAGGCACTGGAGCTTGCAGATGCTGTGGATGTGCTGCCGCTGCCTCCCTGAATGGACTGGGGTGTGATTACGCTCGGCTGAGGCCACGCAGGCTGCTTGCCGCCAGTGATGAAAGTGTAATCCGCTGCAGGCAGCCAGGAAGGAATGCATGTCAGCTCAGCATTCATTACCGCAACAGCAATAAAGCCTTTCCAGGGGGATGTCGCCCCACTGGACACATCGTTGAGGTGCTGATCCTCTGCACCCCTGACAACCAGCTGATACTGAGCCCACCTGATTCAGTCAAACTATTCCCAGACAGCATGATGGCTTGGAGGTGCTGGGCAAACATGGTGCGCAGACAGCCAGCAATACCCCAGCGCTCACCTTGGTAGGGGACAAACAGAGGAGCGTTGGGCACACCCTCAGCGCCTGTTGGGGCAAAGTTCTCCACATTTGTGTTACTGTTCACCAGGGGTGTCATGCCGTTTGGAAGCTGACCTGCAGCATCGGCGTATGCTCTGTAAAGCACCTGTCTGCAGCTGCCCAGTTGCAGCGCAGCAGCAGGGGAACCATCGCATGTATGTCAATGTCAGGCATATGGCTGTGCAGCAGCGGGCTACCACTGCTGTGAGTAGCTAGGGTCAGGGCAGGGGTGCTGTACCTCCAAGCTCGTTGTTCCGGACAATTGTGGTGACATCACTGCAGGCAGGAGCAGGATGTGGTCAGGCAGAGCAGCAAGCAGCAGCCAGAGCCAGAACAGGCCCTTGTCAGGGGCACACACACTGATTCAGCCTCTTGACAGGTCATGTCCAGAAGACCTCCTGTGTGCACGCACAAAGCAGCAGCGGCAGCAGCCCCATCAGGAAGAAGGTCGATTGGCGGCGCCAAAGGCAGACTGCATCGTTGTACTGTGCTTAGCGCCAAGCTCTCATTGCAAATGCCACACCGCAGGCGTACTGCCAGCAGCACTGTGATGCCATACAGCGCCCCACCTGAAGGTTCCGCGAGCTGAGTTCACGCCGAGCAGGACATCGCCAACAGAGCCAAAGCCCCCGTCGCCGCTGCGGGGTGCAATGAGGTTGCCGCTGATCAGCTTGGCTGCCACGATGATGCCGGAGCCATCAACTGCCTCAAAGGTGGGGGAGCCACCCTCAAATTGCTGCACTCACAACTCAGATGGGTGAGCCCTTCACGCAACATGTGACACTGCTGGCTTGAGGGCTGACCACATGTACAAGGTGCAGCCTCGTCAAGTCACCCATGGGTCACACCACAGCAGCTAATGGACTGCCTAGTGGCACAGCGTGGCAAATGGGATAGGGTGTGTGCCAGCTGGCCTCGCAACATTGCATGGGCATGCGCATTTGTCCTTGCATTGCACTGAATATGGCACCGCACTGCAGCCTGCTCACCTCATTGCCTGTCGTGGTGTTGGAGAAGAAGTGCTTGATGGCAATCTTGGCGGAGCCAGGGCCGCACCACAGGTCGGCCTGGGCGCCTGTGTTTTGGAACGTGCCGTCAGAGCCGGTGGTCCAGATCTGCTGTCCCACAGCCCTGCAGCAGCACAATTCTCAGCCACCCGGCGATGCCATCACCAGCTGGCGGCCAGCTGCAGCTCAAGTTGTGTCCCAAAGGATCCTGACCAAGGAGGGGGGCAATTAGGGGATATCACAGCAGTATCTTGATCAGCACCCACACACATAGCAGGCTGCCATCGCGGTGTCTATTCCCCCCATCAGCAGGCTGGCCACACTTGAAGCAGAGCCAGGAACTCCTTCAAAGAAGATCTGAGGCCTAGTGTACAGGCCACGATGGCCAACCTTCTCCCACCTGCACTGGAAGACGATGGCCAGAGTCTGAGATGAGGCTGCCGCGGTTGGCTGGGAGGACAGCTGGTTGAGGTCCACAGGGTTGGGGCCAGGGTTGGGTGCCTGCAACACAGCACAGGTTGTCAGCTTCAGGAGGGCATTTCAGTGCTCATCTGCTGGATTAGGCGTTTGTGCATCATATGGTGACGCAATCTTCCCCCTGGGCTGCCGTGATGCAAATGAGGAATATGATACCTGGCTCTTCTCCCCAAAGCTGGTGACGGCGACCTTCTTGCCCAGTATCCCATTCAGGATTGAGGTACCTTCCGCGGACGTGGTAGGGGGGCCATTAGCTGGTTCCAGAAGAGTGCGCCCAGCTGCTGAGGCATGGCCCAGCAGGCACAGAGAGGCAAGGATGCAGGCAATGCGCAGCATGACGTCTGGTGTTAGGGGTTATTGGCGGCAAGACAGAAGGGTGCGTTTCGGGAGAGAATGATCTGTCTGTCGTTGTGAGCCCTTAAATACTCCTATTCGGCAGCAGGGTCTATCTGAGGTAAGGTGCCTACGCGTAGCTGACATTGAAAGTCGTAGCTGAGGTGAGTAAAAGTTAGTCAGATATCAGATCTGCTAGCAGCTGGGGGTTGTCCTATGTCACACTGCCTGTGGCTGCACATCAGAGTAATTGACAGACTACGGGCTAGGCAGCTGGAGTTAGCAGTCACCAGGCCCGAGCTGCATCTGTGAGCAGCGCCGAGTAGGATGCACCATCTTCTGGTGCAGGTTGAGCAGCAGGTATGTGCTGGCTGACACCAGCTTCTTGTGGCAGTTGCGGCTGCAGGCCCAGAGGACCGTACAGCTTGTTGCGCGCCGCTCTGACCTCCGCTGCTGAGCCATCCCAGGTGGTCTCAGACAGCACTTCCAGGGCTGGCTCCAGGCTGTCCTCTGTCAAGGTGGGATGGTCCTCCAGGGTGAGCAGCTTGACATACAGCTGCTCGCCAGCTGACTTGCGCACCTGCAGCAGCAGGCAGCCACAGGTCACGCTGCAAGTGTCACCTGGCAGCATGTCAGCACTTGAGCTGCTGCAACTTGCAGGTCCCTGAAAGCTATCACTGCAGTAGCAGCTGCCAGAACAACGCCCGGGTATGGTCAGCCAGCAGTGCAGGTGGCCTCAGAGCACAAGCTGCTCCTCTGTTGCCAGCATGCTGCACAGGGGACGGGCCATGCCACCTTGGGGTATTTGTTCATCAGCAGCCCCAGCAGGCTCTGCAGCGCTGATTTGCACAGAGGTCCATTCAGGTCTAAGTAATGGCACAGGACCGTGGCCACCATGCACAGCCGTGCGACGTCTTTGCACTGCCGCGTCTCCCCTTGGACACAGCCCAGCAGGCGCTCTGCAGGCAAGCCCAGAGAGGTTCAGCAGCACATCAGCAGGTGCTGCACCCGCTTGTCACCCAAGCAGGCTGCTAGCTTGAAGCAGCATTTCAGGCTGGGTGGTGACAATTTGGGCATTCATCACAGTGCAGACTGCCATTTCAGGGTCGCCTTTGCTGGGCACTCCCCTTGAGGTGGCAAACGCCCTGGTGCCAGGAGGTCTCAGCACTTGTGATCCAGTCAGCACTTGTGCTTATTTGCAGCCCTAAGTCCATCAGAAATGGCAGTGTTGATTGGCGTCTCAAGGTCTCGGTGACACACCCCTGCAGGCCCATGGGAGCTGCGGCTGTAACTATGCCACACTGCCAACAGCACGTGCTGTTCAAGCAGACGCTGGTGCAGGTGCCAGCAAGCTGCCGCAGAGGGTGCTGCACGCTTCTAGGCAGCCAGTGCGCACCTAGGCAGGCCTGGTCCCGGTGCCCAATGTCAGTCTCTGCCAGCAGCATGTCTGCAGTGCGGAGCAGGGCGATGGCCAGCCTCGGGGAGTGGGCGTGCTGCTGCCACACCCTATGGAGCGCGGCTAGCAGGGAGTCTGCCAGCCCTGCATGCCCATTGAGGAGAAGATGAGTGCAGCTGAGTGCAGCTTTTGTCTGACGTATTGTGCAGGCCGCTGGCAGGCAAAAAGCAGAACAGCTTGCATGACAACATGCGCAGGCTGACAGAACCCCTGGAGACCCAAGGCTGCAGCCTCTCCACGATCATGTGGGGCGGTTTGTCCTACTTGGAAAGCATCACCATTGCTGGGCTTTTGAGTCAAGCTGGATGCAGCCATGCTGCTCAGGAAAAATGCAGACGCAGCTCCCTGCCTCTCACCTGATGAAGGGTGCTGTTCAACCAGGCGCAGGACAGCAGCTGAGGCAGCCTTGCTCAGGCTGCTGTCCAGCCCGCCGATGCTGGCTGCCAGCCCCTCCAGCAGGGCCGTCTGGTAAGCTGGCACCTGCAGGATGGCCACGACGGCAGGGAGTCCCTGCAGACACACGTGGGTTTCCTAGGTGAGTGCACCGGGTGCTGTGTGGGTGCTGACTTTGTGGGCAGCAGCCAGATGTGGGAGCGCAGCCCTTGAGCGAATGACCCCTGAGGAAGGTCTGCGCCATCAAGATGGGCACAGTACAGGGAGGCGCTGAGTTGGGGGTGACAGGGCTGTGGAAGATAGCATCCTGCACGGCATCTGCGTGATGCCTGCCTGCAACCTGGTGTCTGCACACATATGACATGACTGCAGGTGCTGACCTGCAAGGTCGCCAGAGCAGCAGGGTGTTGCTGCCCAAATGCTGTCTGCAGCAGCTCTGCTCCCTCCAGAGGCGGCCAGC
Source organism: Asterochloris sp. CNOR1 (assembly GCA_963969365.1). NCBI lineage: Eukaryota > Viridiplantae > Chlorophyta > Trebouxiophyceae > Trebouxiales > Trebouxiaceae > Asterochloris > Asterochloris sp. CNOR1. The sequence goes on from OZ017751.1 coordinate 2,947,810, forward strand.
GAAGCCCTATCTGTAGAAACGAGCGCAGCTGGGTGGCTGCCACCTACAGGCGCAGCAGACAGCATGACGCTCTTGTTCAGGCAACCGGCAATCGCCAGTCAATGCGCCCTTCATGCAGCATGTGGGTGGTGAAGCATGCATGCAGCGGATGCATCATCACTGGTGTGGCAAGGCAACCCCAGCATCAGCATTGCAGGTCAAGCCCCAGAAACCCAATGCAGAATGCACTCATAGAGGCTGTTGCAGGGACACCTTTGCAAGTGACACCTCTTGTGCTTCCTGGTGTTCGCTGGCGCCCAGTCAAGTGTTGAGGCCAGTAGAGACCCCCACGCACACAGTAGTGCTTGAATGCTCCAGCAGGCTGCTTACGAGCCTGACATGCCCCACACATCCATGTTACGCGCAGGGACTGCAGAGCAGCTGCTGCTGAAGGAGCCCACCTCCCGCACACGTGCTATGCGCTCCACCGATTGCTTCAGCAGGCCGCCCACAAAGCGCTGCACCCACGTGTGCATCGCAGCCTCCTGTGCCTGGGTGGGGACTGCGCTCTCCAGCAGCTGCAGGGCGTCAGGCGCTGCCCTCATGCCTGCCTCGCGCACCCAGCTGCCAATATCTCCCCTGCAGGATTTGTGGCGGCACATTCAGATATGCACTGCATGTTGCAGGCTGTGCACAAATGCCTAGGGCTGTGAAGCATGCAAGGGTGTCTGCAAGTGGTCGACTGCAGGCACACTGATGGCGCAGCACAGCTGCCGCCGCTTCTTGGTCCCAAGGCTGCAGCATGGCATGCTTGAGGCTGTAGAATGCCGTCTAAGAATGGCGTGCACAATCAGCGCAATGAAGTGTGCTTTGAAGCAATGCCAAGCAATGTCACTTCCAGTGTCACTGCTCATGCACATACCAGTTAGTCAAGACTTGCAAGAGCAGCGCAGCCCAGCACCCCAGCGCAAGCAAAGTACTTAGGCTTTACAGATGCTATGCCTGTTGTCAGTGCTGTAGTCCTGCAGTACTGCCAGGGATGGCAGAGCAGCGCTGTCAACATGGACGGCTGACAACTTGGGCTGTTTGCGCTGTACCTGTTATCAGTGCTGTAGTCCTGCAGCGCTGCCAGCAGACATGGCAGAGCATGCTGCTGTAGCAGCTCTGCCAGCGACTCTGATCCCCGCTCCCGCAATGGCTGAGCGCCAGCTTGGGAGGCACCCAACGTCTGCAGGGTCAAGGCCAGCGACCTGACAGCAGCCACCCTGCTGTCCACATCTCTGTCCTCCGTGTCTGCCTCTACCTGCAGGTGGGCATGCAGCTGCATTTGAAACGTAGCCCTGGTGGAATAATGAGTGTTCGAGGGCCATGGTTGCAGCCCCAAGAAGCGATTGTCGCCATCTCACTGCTGACCACCTACAGAGGCCAGCATGCAGGCATCAGTGCAAGTGCACCTTGGTACAGTTCAGGCGCCTTAATCCAGGCCATCTGGATGGCAGCTGCTGCATGCTTTGGGTGCACAGTCTGCTGTCTGAAGCATTGTGAAGTCAAGGCTGGCACAAAGAGAGAGAAGAGCCCAGCTGGACCCTGCAGGCACGGACAGTCGCAGGGCCAGCTGACAGCCAGCAGGCCAGCCCACCAGGAAGACTTCACCAGGCAACTCTAGACAGCAATGCCTTTGTTCACATGCAGCAACATCCAGACCTCAGCAGGGAGGGCTTCACCGCTGAGAAGTATAGTGTGTCTCAAGTGCCCAGCCTGTTTTCTACACCATTGCTGCTGGGGCTCACGTGGATGGCTCCTGCCAGTGTTTGACAAGCTGCAAAGTCAGGTGCATACCAAGGTGCAGGGGCAGCCGCCCTGATGCTGATGTACAGCCCCGCCTGACTGCCTCATCAGAAGCACCTGAGACCCTAGTCGCGCGCGCGGCTGGGGCTTATCCAGATGGCGTGTGTTGGGCCCTTCACAAGCTGCATAGTCAGGAGCATGCACATGTGCAGGTGCAGCGCCCACGGAGCGGGTGTGCAGCACCGTCAAGGTGCCACATCAGGAGCACCTGGAAAGCCAACATCTGACAGCAGTGGCATCTTCGGCTGCCTGGGACCTTGTGCACTGCAGCCCGGGCTTATTTAGATGGCGCCTGCTGGGCTATCCACAACCTGCTCAATCAGGGCCATGTACAGGTGCTGGGGCAGCCCCATCAGAGCGGCTGTGCCCCGTCAAGGTGCCGCATCAGGAGCACCTGGAAACCCAACATCTGACAGCTGTGCGTAGCTCATTGCCTGGGTTGAGCATGGCTGCTTGGGCTTACCTGGATGGCTCCAGCCAGCCTGTAAGACACTGGACAGCAAGGGCACCCACAGGTGCTGCGCATCGCCCCCAGAGCGGCTGTGCAGCCCCATTGCAAGTGTCCCCCTTGCGATCCAACATCTGAGAGCTGTGCATAGTTCATTGTCTGGGTTGAGCATGGCTGCTTTGGCTCACCTGGACAGCTTCGGCCAGCCCCTTGATAAGCTGAGCCGTCAGGGGCACACAGAGGTGCTGGGGCAGTGCTCCCAGAGCGGCTGTGCAGCCCCGCCTGACGGCCACATTGGGGTCGTGCAGGCCGCCTAGATACTTCTCTGTGGTGCGCTGCAGAGCTGCGGGGCTGCTGTCTGGCTCATAGGCCACCAGAAAAGCCTTGAGGGCAGCTGAGGCGGCAGCCTGGATGTCAGGCTTGGGGTGGCGCAGATTCTCATCAAGGGAGTCGTGCAGCTGCCGGGTCTGCTGCGGGGACAGCGGCAGCCTGACCAGCGACAGGCACTCGACATACCTGCAGGGGCAATATGGGCTACGTATTAGAGCGGCTGCTGCAGCTCTCCTCGCTGAACTTGTGCAGCAGGGTCTGCTTGCTTGCGCAGGCAGCAGGCCACCTGACCAGCAAGCGCTCAAAGCACCTGTGGGCAGTCATCAGCAGCCTTCGCCTGACAGCGGACTGTCAGCAGAGGCTTAACATGGAGGAGATCTGTGGCACGTGCAGGCAGCCGAGGGCTGCAGCTGGCAGCATGCAGGAAGGCTGCATGCATGATGTAGTCATGTATGCAGACTTCAGGTCAGGGCCAAAAAGGTGGCCTGGACCATCCGACACGCCCATGGTCACTCCTGTGCACGCTGGTATATGGCCGCCTGCAAGCAGGATTGCCTGCAGGGGTGTCCGAGCTCATTTTGGTGCCTCACGTGCCTTCAGAGACACTCTCTCTGGCCTGTAAGGACACCCCTGGTCATCCAAAACCCCACAACCCAATGCCTGTCACGCAATGAGCCGTCCCTTGCCTGCACACTGCGGCCCTCATGAGCTCCCCGCCCTTCCCACGGTACAGCCTGGCTTTCTCAATGCTGGGCACCACTGCTGCCAGCGCCTGCTGATGCTGCTGGCTGAGCTGCAGGTCGGCCTGATCCAGAGCCAGCATGACCTCTGCCAGGCCCACAATGGCTCCATGTCGCACCTGGCAGCCAGGTGCAGGTCAAAGTGGTCCGAGAGTGTTCACGGAGCTCTTGGCAGTTGGGACACCAACTGTCATCACTTCTACCTGGCCTGGATTGGCTTGGGCGCGGCCCTGGCAGGTGTGCAGCCCTCACACAGCTGGTCAGACGCCTACCTGAGGCTGCAGTGCTGAACTGGGACATAGACAAGCTCCATTGCGGAAGGCTGCATACGCCCAGCCCCAAACACTGCAGCTGAGTCACAAGCAGAAGCATGCAGTTCTCCAGTCTCTTGTTTGCCCTGGCAGGAGGTGCAGCATACGGCTAAGCCTGAGCACCAGCCTCACCTCCAGGGTTGGGTCGAGGCAGCGCGGCAGGAGGGCCTCCAGCGCAGGCCCCTGGAAGTACCCTTGCTCAGAAGGGACCAGCGCAGCCAGGGCCTGGGCCGACAGCTCCCGCAGAGAGCGCTCCCAGTGCTGCAACTTGGTGTGCATGAGGTGCTCCACCAGGGCGGGGCGGTACGGCGCAAATCCCGCAACCTGGGGCGCCACGCTCAGGTATGCCTGCAGCATCACAGGAGCTGGGCACTGAAGGTTGAAAGTGGCGGTGGTCAGAGTCAACATGCTCCCCCAGCGCCAAAAGTCCCTCAAATGACCCCAGGGCCAGCGAGGCGCGGCTACTCTGCCCGGCCCTGACTTTGTACAGGCCTCAACATGCTACCAAGGCTCAACCTGGGTTGAAGGCCTCAGCCCGGCAGAAGGCGTGTGCAACCCTGACCTGACTGCGCGTGCTGAGGGTGTAGTAGTCAGCAGCCGTCAGGATGTCAATGCCATGGGGCATATGGCCCTGGCGGCCAACACTCTCCTGGAAAGCAGCAGATGCTGCACGCCTGCAGTTCACCTGCGGGACGGTCAAAGCGCTCTTTTCAGTTTGCTGATGTGTTAGATGCCACGAAACAGCAGCTGCCCTTCCATCACATCAGCTGGGCCTGAGCCTGAGCCTGAGCAGCAGGCTCACCTACCTATCATCAGCGGGCCTCAGTCATCAGCTGAGATGTGGCGGCAGGGGACTTGGGGGCTGCTGCACTGCATCCATAGTAGCAGGCTCACCTCCCTATCGTAGCAGGCTGTGGTCATCAGCGCAGGTGCAATGAGAGGGCAAGTGTCTGCCATCACATCAGCGGTATACGCGCGCGCAAAGGCCCAGCACACATAGGCAGCAGCGTCTCGGACGTGTGCTCCCACACTGCAGTGCGTAACATTGCTGTGATGCTTGTGCAGGGGATGCTGGGAGTGCTCTATCCAGTGTGGCTGCAATGGGGGTTCTGCTCAGTGCCCCCAGCTCATAGAAGCAGTAGTCAGAGGGTGCTGCCAGCAGGCATCACACAGGACCAATCTTGAGCAGATTCCAGTCCAGGAACACACCTATGCGGGCCCCGCCTGACATCATAGTGCAGGGCCTGGGCCACCAGTGGGACAAATTCAGGAAGACGGGCGGGCAGCAGCAGCCCGCGCATGGCCAGCTCTGCAGCCGCCAAGCAGGCGCCATGCCATGCGGTGTCACTCTCACTGGGAGAGAACATCTGGCCAACAGATTCTGCCACATCATCAGCAAAGTCCTGCATGGCAGTGGCCCCAAGGCATCCAGCAAACTCAGCTACAGCTATCAATCTACACAAGCCCGGCAAGATCTGCATGGCAGTGCACACATGCAATCTTGATGGTGTCATTTACTGCTGTCGGCATGTGAAAATTGTCCCAGCATCAAAATGGTCTCACGCAGTGGCATGCTAGACCTGTGCTGTTTTGGCCAGTGCTGCTCTGCAGCCCAGCCTTGCAAGCAGCAAATTTGGCGTGCTGCCTACGCCTTACCAGTGGCAGCCTGGCTGTGATCCTGCCAATCCCCTTGGCCGCAGACCACCGGACCACTGTGTCCTTGTCTCTCAGGCCAGTGAACAGGATGGCAATGACCTGCAGGCAGCTGTTGCCATGTCAGGCGGTGCATCTCTCAGACCATGCCTCAGCAATGCATGCCTAGCTCTGCATTCCTTCACGACGTGACCTGTGCGAGCTCAATGCCAGCCAACACACCAGCAAGATGCAATTGGGAACATTGGGGCCAGCACCATGGCGGGCAGTAGTGCACCCCACCCTGTTGACCTAATGTAGCAGTGCAAGTGCCACTGACACCAGCCAGGTTGACAGACAAGCGTCTGGGCACCGTCAAAACAGGTTCTGTCCACCAGGCCCTCGCCTCTTCCTTCTGGTAAGGCACCTCAATCGCCCTCAAGGCATCTGGTGCTGCCCCATTGCTGGTGCCATGGCCAAGCAGGACAGGTGCCTCCTTATTTTCCAGCTGCCCAGGCATCAGAGGGACGCAGGCTTTCACTCATGCCATCACTTGATGTGGCTCACCTCTTCCACCTGGTCTGGCACCTCAAAGTCATCCATGGAGGTCTCTTGTGCTGAACCATGGCTGGCGACATGGTCAGCACCATTGGCAGGTGCACTCCCATTCTGGTGGATTGTGGCGGTCCCATTGGCTGCTGAGCCTGCACAGGCACTGAAACAGCTCGTCCTCTCCACTGCTTGCTGCCTGCTTCAATGTAGCGACATGCACCATTCTGAACAGACTGCCAACTGCAACTCCCCTGGGTACAGCAACCTAAAGCTATATGGCATGGGTACGGAACATGAACATCAGGGTTATACAAGCAGCACCCACCTGCATTTGCCAGGTTGGCAGTCAGGGAGGAAGCCCCCGCCTGATATCGCCAGCCAGCATGCTGCGGCGGCAGCAGCACCAGCCCAATGCGCTGCACCAACTTGATAGCAAACTTGCGCACGCTCACGCTGGCGGCTGCAGCAGGGCTGTCCAGCAGCTGCACGGCATGGGGCCACACCACCTCTGCCAGTGTTGCTAGCTGAGCACGCTGGCCAGTTTTAAAGATGGCAGCCAGTGCGTGGACGACGCCTGCATGCGCAGAGGCAAGATCGAGCCACTAAAGCACATTTGAGCAGCCTGCCCAGCTATGGGGGACAAGGTCTGCTCATGCAGGCATGCCATGCTCAGACCAGCTTTGCGTTGCATCTTTGCGAGGACAGCTGATGGCAATATCCTGTTTTGATGTTGTGAGCCTAGCCCTCATGCAGAGGCCTCTGAAGCCTCTTAAAGGTGCGCAGGGCGAAGGGGAGGGCTACACCCCAGCAAGGTGAGCCCTCTGCACAAACAGGGACTCACCTTGCAAAACACATATGCAGTCCGGCTGCTGCCAGCGGCCAGCACAGGGCAAATCAGCCCGATGCAGATGCCTTAAAGTCCTCTCATCATTGCACAGAGGTAAGGCAATGATAGAGTTTGCCTGCACGATGAGAAACCTCGCCTGGCAAAATGAACACGTTCTGGATGCTGCTGCTGGCCAGCACGCCGCCCGCCCACTGCACAAAGTCGCGCAGGGCTGCCCCCTGGTCTGGCCGCGTCAGTAGCCGGCCCAGCAACAGAGCGGCCATGTTGCGGATGCTGCCTGGTGCCCCCAGCTGCTCCTTGTATGTGGTCAGCAGGGTGGCCACCAGAGGTGGGTATGCATGGGGACTGCACAGACAGCAGACAACTCCTGAGGACACAGAGGGAGGATACAAGAGTCAGGACACAAGGCCGCTCTCTGTAGGCCACCAGAGGAGGTGGAATGGTCCCTAGAGGCTGCAGGAATGTGTATCCAAGAGCTGCTTTACTTCGAAAGTGGCCACCAAGGGTGGGCACACATGGGTGCAGAGGTAGGTGTGCGTGGGGACTGGATTTTGACAGATTCAGTGTCAACCAGACGCCACCACGGATCAGCATGTGCTGGCATGCCTGCATCTGGCAGGGAAGCAGGCCACACAAACGCCTCTGGCGCAGCTTTCAGACCGGTGGGATTGACTTGGAGGGCCAGTCCAGAGCCCTGCTGGTTTCTGGCCTCACCTGCCGCTGGCATCTGTCAACTGGGAGTCCACAATGGCCAGGTCAAAGGGAATGAGCACCAGCTGGCTCAGCCACAGCGTCAGCGTGCACAGTGCCTCCCAGGTGCTGTTATTGTCATCGTCCACACTGCGCTTCTGGGGCCCCTGCACAGCACCAGCAGCTGCCAGGTTGTGTGAATGTTACGAAGTTGGTTGCGCAATGCTGAGAACAAGTTGGGTCTCTCTGCTCATGCTGCATACCTGAAACAAGCCCCAGCAGTACCTTGGCCTACGGTTCCACAAGGCAACAGCTGCTCTGTGTGCTTGACTGGCTGTCATGCATGTCCTAAGTGCACAGATGACACAGTCACAAGAGGTTAACAACAACAGCAGGTGATGGTGCATTACTACTCATCCGTTTTTGTGTATGCCATCATTTGGAGCATTTTGTGCTTGAGCTGGAGATTCAATGGGAATGCACCTAAGCTGCGCATCCCATTTTCACCTCGGACTGAACCCTGAGCAGGATGTCTAGCACAGGCTCCAGGTCTGCAGCCTCATTGGGAAAGAACTTCACCACGATCTTGAATCCCCTGCACTACAAGGCACGACTTGGTATTATGCCCTCTACCAGCAAATCGCTCATGGGCGCACAGATCTTTGAGGAGACTGTAGCAGCTCCCATTCTGATGGCAGCAGCTCAGTCGATGCCTCAAGCAGCTGACCACTGGGGTTTGCAAGGGTAGCGGTCACCATCATCTGGGCCCCTGCTTGTGGTGCATGTAATAGGTGCCTCAATGGCAGGTCACACAACTGGAGACGGCATGAGCTGTGCTGCCGAACCTCCTCCATTGGCTTGGGACCTGACAGCTGTTGAATGACCAAGGTGCAGCTTGCACCTGACGGAGGCAGCAGTCCAAAGGATCTTGCAGACGTTGAGAGTTACGTTCATGTCCGCACTCTGCTTGCTGCGTGCCTGCTCCCGCAGGATTGCTGCCATTGGTCTGATGAGGCCCTCCATGTGGGGGTCCAGCAGCTGAGCCTGCTCCTGGTACTTCTCCAGCTGCAGCATTTCAGATGCAGAACAGAAGTCTCAGATAGTCAGCTGCATGCGCATGAGCCCCATTACGGCATGTCACATGGGTGTTCTGCTGCTGCAGGAGATGTGCCATGGCTTACAATGAGCTTGAGCCGAGGGTAGGCATGAATGGCCTGGGCACCCCTGCTACTGACAACCCTCTCCAGCAAAGTGTTGATTTCCACCGCCTCCTCCACATGGGTTACTTCACTGGGTACAGCCAGCATTGGCTCCATGACAATGGCTGGCATGATCCCACCACTGTGCAATTCAGTGGCTTCAGCAGATTCGGGCAGTTTACTTAGTACTCATCTGCTGCAAGGCAAAGGAGGGGGATCGCACAAAAATGCTTGCAGGCGGGAGAGAGGTTTCAGGCAGGTCAATGACATTCGAGGCGAGCGTTTTCGACTCCAGCTCCATTGCACAGGCAAACCCACCACAGGAGCAGCTGTATGTCCTAGCGCCATGCAGTCCTCACCATGCAGCAACCTCGAATGGCCAGCATCTCATCGCCTGCCACATGCCGGTCCTTGCTTGGGCAGCAAGCACCACTTGGGCAGGGTGGCTCATCTTGGAAAAGCAGATCGGCCACATGTTCGTAACAGGCTGCCATGCCCAATATGTGCTAGCACAAAGCTGGCAGCAGGCACACAAAAGCTGCGGCCTGGCAGCAAACAGCAGAAACGGCTCACTGGCACCCAGAAACTTAGCCTCAGACAGTCCAGCAGTCTAGAGCCCAGAGACGTTCCACTGGCAGACAGATTCTTCTCAGCAGTAACAGGCTATCCCTTCCCACTGGGCCCCTTCTTTGAGGTGAGCCAATGCACCCTCATGACTGATTGGAGGCCGACATTGTTGCGGCCTCCTCCTGCACTGCCCTCTCGTTCCCCCATGCTGGCTAGCCAGCAGGCCCTCTGAATGCTTCCTCCATGCTGCAGAGACGCACCATCCGCAAGGAGGTGGGTGTCTTTAGCAGCCTATGCTCAGCGATGTGTAAATCGCTCTTGACACTCAGCTCATCAGCGGCAAAGCCCCAGTGTGCGGGCATGCCAACGTTGTATCCCGCCCGATAAGCGAAGCTGAAGCCAGTGCCCCCAGTTTGCCTGTAAGAATTCCTGCTCTATACTACCCTGCAGATCGACAGAGGACGCATTTGGACTTTTGAGCAGGAGCAGGTGGGCCCCTTGTGTGGCACAGGACTGTGCCCTGCCTGACCGCCTGCCCATTGCATCCTTCAGGGAGCTTGATGGCAGCCACCTCGAGGAGTGCAGTGGATTTAGCCCTGCCAAAGCTCCTGTCTGCTGCAGGCGCTGGGCTTCAGCAATGTTACAACTGTGGTGCGTATGACGATCATCAAGCTGAAGAGTGGCGGCCTTTGGGTTCACGGACCTGTTGCGCCCACCAGGTCTGTCTGGAACGCTCAGCTTGTCTGTCCACAAACTCACCTGGCCCTGTCAAGGCAGGATCTTGGTTGAGGGCACAGCCATATGATTACCTTTGTAACCCTGGCACCCTATGCTGCAGGGAATGCATCCGCCTCATTAAGGAGCTGGACGCCCCTGTGGAGTTTATTGTCTTCCCCACTTTTGCATATGGTATGCTGGCTCACTTGTGCCTCCTTAGCCTGTGGCAAGGCATTGATGGTTGCCAGGCATCATTATGCATCTCGGCAGCAGCTCACAATGTCAGGTTCTGCCATGCGCAGAGCACAAGATTTTTGTTGGCCCATTTTCACGCAAGTTTCCCAAGGCCCAAGTCTGGATTGCACCCAGGCAAGAATTGGTTCATTCTGGCCTGCTTTAGCCAGGCGGCCTGAGGCTTGCCAAGTTGCCGGGGGGGAAGTGATCAAGCTTGAAGTCATTGTGCGCCTTAGGTGGTCTCATTGTGCCAGTAGTGGACAGGGCAGCTACAGTATTGCTGATGCAGCCATCACGACTGTCCTTGTTGTGTTGCATGTCTATATTGCATGTTTGCGGCCCCCAGGCCGCCAGTGTGTCTTGCAGTGCCTGATGCTCCTGCACCGCTGTCTTTGCACTTTTGTGCTGTGCCTGATGGTGGATGCCTATGCTGCTGACAGGCAGTGGAGCTGGCCATTGCCTCTCCCTCCCCAAGCCTTTGGCATCTTCCCCACCGGAGTGATTGAGAGCGACGACCAGCAGCTGCCATGGAGTGACGAGCTGGAGCACAAAATCTTTGTCTCAGCGATAGGTGAAGACAGCTTGCCTTGTGCAGCAGCCATGTCCACAGCATCGAAGGAAGCCCATTGCAACCTGCACGCTGCCTGCCCTGCCACAGCACGGACCATACACACTCACAGCCCAAGGCACCCTTGATTGAGGGACCCTGCAAGTGACAGCAGGAGCTGCACTCCCTCTCCACTGTAGATGCCATATGCTTCCTGATGATTCCAGCACATCTATGCTGGGCCAACTGCTGTTCGCTTCGTGCGCACACATCCTCAGCAGGAGATTGCTATGGCCTTAGCACAAAGATTTGCAGGAGCTGCCGCCCCAGCACACCCCTGCACCTTTATGCGCTCCCAGCACATCAGCATCTCACCACACCCCTCACGATGCTCGTGCAGGCGGAGCAGGAGCTGGGGTTGGGCCTTATGTGGAGGTTGTCTTTCTGGACAAGAGAAGCAGCACCCTCCTGGTCACAGATGCTGTTGTCTTCATCCCAGACAAGCCCCCCGAGGTCGTTCGAAAGGGTGAGCTTCCTGCCATGTGGCCTTTGCTGCCAAGTGCTGCTGTGCAAGAGATACAGGGGCACCATCAGAGACACTCTGCAATGGCGGCATTGCCACTGGTCATGCCTCTGCTGCATCTGCCAGTGGAAGGTGGGTCTTGTTGGGGTGAAGACAGGTGCACAGTCACTGTGGGGTGCAACGGGGCTGCAGATGCCACACACATAGTCTGTCTGGGGTGCTCTGTGCTGCGCAAGAGTTGAGCTACACTGCTGCCAGCCACCTCTAGGCTTCCTGGACCGCTCTGATATGCTGCCAGGAAGCCTTGCGCAGATTGCAACTATTTGTGCAGGCAGGCGACCCACTGTCGGTCGCATGTGAAATGCAGCCTCTTGGGGGTTGGTGGTGGTTCCATGCAGTTCTGGCGTGCCTGCTCTGCAGGCAACCTGTTAGAGGCAGGCGGCCCGCTGCCAGGCATCATCAGGGCGCTCAGCAGCCTGGAGGACCCCCGCGGGGTGAAGGAGAAGTTTTTTGACAGCAGCATGGAACAGCAGCTGGAGCAAGAAGGCGCGGTGGTGCTGCAGGGTGAGGCTGGGAATCTGGCTGGGCTGCAACCGTCGCGCACCTGAGCTGCAGCAGGGTGTTTCATGTGTAGAGGGCTGGGTAGGACTGCACTCATGTGGCAGTGGTGCCCGAGCGGATGCGTCTGCCTGACGTCCAGGCTGGGCTGCGCCTGCGGCACAGTTGACCAGCAGCAGGGTGTGCTGTTTTGCAGCAGGGGGAGGTGGACTCCTCCTGTGGTGGCTATGGTGCAGGAGGGTGGAGTCATGCGCCTCTGATGCTGGCTGGGCTGCAATTGTGAGGCATGCAATAGCAGCAGGATCAGGTGGCACTGCACTTAATTGTGCCACACGGTCAGCACAGCGTGCATGTGCACAGTACATGCACTCGTTGCTGCGGTGAGGCATGTACACCTGTGCAGCAGGCTGCGCATTGGCAGTGAAGGGTGCTAAAGTGCAACAGGGGACAGCTAACCAGCAATGCTGCTTAGCCCCCTAAGCAACGGCTCTGCTCTGAAAGAAAGATAGGTCTGCAGCAACATGAGGCAGGCCTGCCGCTCCGACTGGAGTTTGGTAGCTCAAGTGTACTCCTGCAGGGTTCATGGCACAGGCAACTGCACTGTGCAGAAGCAGTCAATTTCGCAGGCCAGCTGCTGCGACTCTGACATGCAGCCACAAGACCCTGGGCAATTCGAATGTCACCACCTCGACCTGCAGGCTGGAAACGTATGGCCCTGCAGATCTGCTACTTTGTACCAGGAAACCTTTTGAACCCCACACAGAGCTTCAACCAACGTGAGCTCATGCTGCTGTCCCAAGCTGTCGGCTCAAACGCCTCCTTGCTGCAAGCTGCATGCTGCTGGCCCATATATGCCCAAATATGAGTGCTGCTGGCCACCACACCTGTTGATGCTTGCCCTCACACGCTCATCTGTGTGTCTGCAGTGGCCAGAAAACTTGTTGTGTCCCCTGTGCTTCAAACCTTAGTATACAGCAAGAACAGTCCTGGAGGCAGGGACTGGGTGACACGCATTGTTACAGATTGGAACTTCAAGCGGGTCATCCCTGCCCACTTTGATGCTCCTGTCAGAGCGGGTCCTCGAGAATTCAGGTGATCTAAATGGAGTTGCCAGATTGCTGCTCTGCAGGTGCCATGTAGCTGACCCCAATGATGGAGTGCAGGCGTGCCTTCCAGTTTCTGTGGGACCAGGAGGATGTTCAGGAGCAGCCAACAAACTTCTTTGACAGGCTGTTTGGTGCCAGCAAACCCACTTTCTCACCTCCCAAGACTGACATGCGTGCCCTTGATGGCCTTGAGAGCATCCTGAAGAAGGCTGGCGTATTTGAATGACCTCCTTCCTCTCAATGGCTTTGAGGTAGTCATCGCTTGTCATGGTGTTGTGCGCGGCATAGCAACGACTAGGTCAGGGGCAGGGGATCTAACCCATTTCAATCCTAACATTTGTAGGATTGTCTGTGCCCTGCATGAAGGGCATCGTTGGACAGGGCCGCTCTGCCGTTGTTGGAAGGGCTCGTGAGCAGCAACTCCAGCAAAAATGCAGTCTCTGTGGGCGCAAGCAGGTGGGGCGCTGACTCAATTGCTCAAAGCCTCAGCTGTACCTGCAGTTGAATCTGGATGCATTCCCGGCTGCAGGCACTCAGACAGGACAAGACGCCACGCAAGGCCAGGCATGGCGCTGTGCAGATGCAAGTGCATGCAGCAGCTGCAACAGAGCAGGTAAAGACAGTCATATTACCTGTGGAGCCACTCTAGTATACTGCCTGCTGTCAGAGGCAACAATGCATGCAGCAACAGTCCAGGGCTGACGGGCTCTTGTGCTGCACAGGCCATCAAAGCAGAGGACTCAGTGGATGAAGCACCAGCCACTCTCCTGAGAGAAGGGGTAGACTCCCCCGACAGGTGCGCACTCATCCTGACTTGCGCGCTGGAAGGAAGTCATGGACACGGAAGGCAGAGGCGCCAATGCACAGGCTGCAGCCCAGCAGACAGCCACACGCCATTGCCTTCGCCCTTTGTTCTGCTGCACCGGCTTGGTGCAGATTGCGCTTGACTTGTCCTCCTTTGCTGTTGCTTCTGGTGGTCAGCAGACAGCTCTTCCTGTCGCGTGCTGTGACAATGCTCATTACTGCTCTGCAGCATGCGGGGCCGCTTTGAGGTTGCCATCCGGGCGGCGCAGGACCAGATCTGCGCAGCCGTGGAGCAGATGGAGGGCGGCAAGTTCCACGAAGACGCCTGGACACGCCAGGGCGGCGGCGGAGGCATCTCACGCGTACTGCAGGTGCAGGCAGTGCCTCAGAGTGTGGCTCAGCTTGACCAGGGGGTGACACACACCTGACTGCGGAGGGTTCTGTGGATATTGCAGGGAACGGGCGACTTTTGGACTCATGACACAGCCTGCCAGGCTGCTGTGCAGCCAGAATGCCTGGGATGTGGTTTCTAGTGCAGAGGAGTCCTCAGCCTGCGCAAGGAGTTAACCCTTGCGGGCTCCTTGAGTTAAGGGCCACAGTCACTCTAAGACACTGCATGCGTCCCCTGCTGCAGGGCGGCAAGATATGGGAAAAGGCTGGCGTCAACGTCTCAGTGGTGTATGGCACCATGCCAGCAGAGGCGTACCGGGCAGCCACAGGCACCGCGCGGCCGAACGGCAACGGCGCCGACCGCGTGCCGTTCTTTGCGGCCGGCATCAGCTCCGTGATGCACCCGCACAACCCCTTTGCCCCCACCTTCCACTTCAACTACAGGTGGGGTTTTCACCCCTGCTGTGCACCAAATGAGTGCAGTCTATTTTGCTGGGTGCCGGGGAGCCCTGGCTTCAGAGCATGACGTGCAGCACTCAGGGTCTTGACGGTGCCCAGTGGTCTCTGTTGCATTTGTCAGCAACTTCAAGCTGCTGGAGGGTGGTCCGCATCACTGCCGTGCTGGTGCTGGCCTCAAGCGCATTTCGGAGGATATGGATGGTTATGTCTTCCCACCTCATGGCCTACGCTGCGGCGCAGGTACTTTGAGACGGAGCCCTGGCAGGACATCCCACAGAAGTGGTGGTTTGGGGGTGGCACTGACATCACCCCCAGCTACGTTGACGCCGAGGACATGAAGCACTTCCACGGTGTCTATAAGGTGAGCTGGCTGACAGCCTGTGTCAATGGCAACAGTCCAGACCCTTGAGCCTGTGCCAGTTGCGAGAGTCCAGACCCTCAGGGCTTGGGGAATAGAACCTGCTCCAAGCACACCACGCAACTGCTCAGTGTATACAAGGCCACCTGGCTGAGGCTGAGGCCTTTGCTGCAAAATCAGCAATTGACCTCGAGATGGTCCACCCAATTGCCGGGTACACAATGGCCTGATGCCGGCTAGGCTGGTTGAGGAGCATCCAGAGCAGTGACCTCCTCTTGTAGCAGGATCCTGGCGTCTTCCTGCTGTGCTACTCAGGCATATGAGGTGGCAAGGTCCATGGCCCAGGCAGAAGCCAGTGCTGCATGCTGCATTTCTTCAAGTGTTGCTTGTGGTGGGCGCCGACAGGGTGAGCTTCTGGAATTTGTGCAGTGACGGCACCGCCTTCATACTGACTGCAATGTACGGGCAGCACAAAACCCCTTCAGTTCAAATGGTGGTGATGCGCACTACAGGGCATACGTGGTCCCGAGGTCAGCAGTTGTGATAGTGCATACATGTTCAACCTTGAAATCTCATGGTGGCTGTGTGCCGCAGGAGGTGTGCGGTCGCCATGACCCTGAGTTCCACCCCAAGTTTAAGCAGTGGTGTGATGACTACTTCCTCATCAAGCACAGGCAAGATTCTGCAGTTGTGAGGCGTTACAGCCAGCCTGCATTGCTGCTGGCCTGGCTTGTTGTAGTGCTGCACTGCCAGGGACTGCAAGGTACCATCTGCCAGCTCGGATGTGCTTGAGCATCACTGTCCGGTCGGTAATCATGCCTGCTCTGTACATCTCCGCTGTCAGCTTGCTCACTGTTGCTGCTTGTGACGCGATTGGTGCTCAAGGGAGCTCTGTGCTTGACCCCAGCTTCATGTACTGAGCGCACTGTGTGCATAGCTGCTTCCAGTGGGACATGACCAGATGGCACCTTTCTTTACAGAAATGAGCGCCGCGGCCTGGGGGGCATCTTCTTCGATGACCTGAATGACAGGGACCCAGATGCCCTTCTGGCCTTCTCCAAGGACTGCCAGGCTGCTGTTGTGAATTCATACCTGCCGATTGTGATGAGGCATAAGGATGACCCCTATACCCCTCAGCAGAAGGAGTGGCAGCAGATGCGGCGGGGTCGCTATGTGGAATTCAACCTGGTGAGTTCTGTCCTTCTACATTACTAGAATTGCATGTGCAGGTATTGCAGGAGGGGCAGGAGGCCTCTGTGCACAGGTCAGGCCCTTACATGAGTGCAGTGCTGCCGCTGCATCTGGTTCTTAAAAGGAAGGTGAGCTGCACATGTGCTGTGAGAAGACATGCAGTGGTGTGCAGTGAGAAGATCAAGCAGTAGTGCAAGTCCCTGAGCAACCCCTGCAGGCCTGTCAGTAGGTCAGAGCCTTACCTCCTGGCGGCGGCAAACATTGTATCACGTATACCGTATCCGAGCAGTTGCCCTGCAGCTCCCTTCTACACCTGAGTGCCAGCCTGTCACTCAGCAGCAATGCAGGCACAGATGACATGCATCCTCTGCAGGTGTACGACCGGGGCACCACCTTTGGCTTGAGAACCGGCGGCAGGATTGAGTCCATCCTGATGTCGCTCCCCCTCACAGCCAGATGGGAGTACGACCAGCACCCAGCCGAGGGAACACCAGAGGCAGAGCTCATCGATCATTGCCGCAACCCTCGCACCTGGGTCTGATATGGTTGCCACAAGCATGCAGTCCTGAGCGCGCTGACTCACCTACGAGGCAGATTTGTTGCCTACAGCTTCTGCTGTCGTGCTCTTGCCTGCGCCCCACCAAACGCTTGCAGTGATGCTGGACAATCGTTAGAGCAGTTGCTTAGCCGCCATTTTGTTTTGTTTGGCAATCAGTCTTGCTTGGTATTTGCAGCCCCTTCTCCCCAGGCGCCTTTTGTGTTGTGCTGCAGCAGCTAGCAGGATATGTAAGTCTGATATCTGCTACATGTCCACATGGACATGTGGCGAGTCTTCAAGGAATGCCAGAGTTGACTGTCTTCAAGATGCTAATGTCTGCTCAATGGAGACGCTGGCGCTTGAGAGCCTGCTCCACAGGGATGTCTTCATCAGCAGCATGCCACACAATGATTTTACCATCCTCACCGCCAGAAATGCACCTGCGCTCTTCAGCGTCAAACCAGACAAGTGAGCGCACAATGTCTGTGTGCTGCCCTGTCATCAAGAGCGGGCCACCGACGTGACAGGGCTGGCCGCTGCTGGCAGGCTCACTCACAGAGAAGCAGCCAGTAAACCCTGTTGTGGAGCCTGCTGCGACCCACAGCTGATCCGCACTGACAGGCTGACAGGATATGAGGTAATCCAGCTCTGCCTCTTTCGGCACGCCATGTGCACTTTTGGTGAGGACTTTGGTCAAGTCTGCCCTCGCGTCCTCAAGGCTGCAAAGAGGCCCTTCGCCGCCTGCATGCATCCCAGGCACAGCCGTTTGAAAAAGGTGAGAGCCAACAGGCACACAGCAGCTTGTGCAGTTGGCTTGTGCAGCACAGAGAACGGAGTCGCACAGCAGCAAGAGGCCTGCCGCAGCTGTGTTGGGGATGCTGAACGTGGATGCTGAATATGAAAAGTGTCCCTCCACGACAGGGGCTGATAGCTGGCTTTACGCACAAGCAGTGAAACAACTAACCTGGGGCATCCTCCTCACAGGCAGCAGCCCACTCCCAGAGGTGCAGAGACTCCACATTTGATGTGCACCACAGCTTCTCCTGCTGGCTACCATAAAAGCCCATCCTGGCCACTGACACAAGGTTGAGAGCAGCCTGCATCAGCCAGGCAGGCGACAAGGTGTTGTGCAGCAGACCAAGCAGTGTGCATGTATTGAGTGCCTTGCTCACACAGGATAAGCAGAGGAGCAAAGCAAGGTCAGGCAGTGAAGCAGGCAAAAAAGAACAGCAGACTGCTACATGCGACTGGCATCACATGCAACCCAGTGGTGGTCTGATGTTGACCAAACAAACACCACTTGCCTGAAATGCTTCCTCATCATCGAAACCACTCTGAAGGTCATGAACTGCTATCAGACCATCTGTTGAGCCTGACACCAGCGTCATGGCCTTAGTGGGGTGGAATAGCAGCTGCAGGCAGGTATCTCATATATTAACTGATTCAACATGCCTTGAGCTGAAGCCTGGGCAGTGATCATTATTGCACTTGGGTCATGTGATTGCTCAACATCTTAGCTCACAGCAACATCAGGGCCTGGCAGCCACCAGGCCGCAAAAGACTGGGGAATGGTTGTGCTTGATAAGCATCATACATATGATGGGCTGCACTGCAGCAGCCATGAGGTTCTCAAGGCGGACTGCCCAAGGCAGGGAGCCTGGCAAGTCTCACCTGCGTGACAGACTCTGAGTGCGTGTCATCGAATACTGCAGCCTGAGCCCCTGTTCGGCGGTCCCAGAACAGAATGGAACCCTCAGCACCGGCGGCCACCGTGTGGCCTGACACAGCAAGGGACAGCAGCTCCTGACCCTCCTGCTCTGCGGCCAGCCTGCAACACTGCAGAGCAACCTCTGACCACATGGGGCAAAGCTCAGCATTGTGTACTTCTTTGCCAGCGAACGCAGCTTGTTTTGCAACTGTGGCTGTGCACCACCACCAGGGACTTCTGCAAAGGGCCATCAGGTGCAGTGTGGCCTGGTCAGCAGACCGAGGACAGCTTGACTGCACAACAGCAAGGCTACTGATGGCTACTGCAGGTGAGTACCTCTGTGTTTGTCGGCCTGAGCGCAGGTCCCAGGTCCTTACTGTCCCATCAGCTGAGCAGGAGTGCAAAAGATTGGGGTCCCCAGCCGCTGCTGCAACCATCTCATGGATGGTGCCTGTGTGCCCAGGCAGGCAGCCAGCAGGCTGCAGACTGTCGCTTTTCACGTGGTACAGCATGATGCTGTCATTCGTGAGACTAGCAGCCAAGTGCCTGCTGTCAGGGCTGCAGGCAGCATTGGCGGACTGTCAGCAGAGCCCGGCGTGCGGTAATCTGGCATGACAAGGATGCCAACCTTAACAGCAGCTGCATAGGGTAGCTGCCGCGCTCGGCCTGCCTGACATGGGCTGGGGACAACTGTGCAGATGCCAGCTCGGCTGCGGATGGCTGAAGTCGGGCTTTGTGAGCCTCAGTATCACCACTGCCATCGTCTTCTTCAAAGCGGAGATGCATCAGGCTCGTGCTGCTGGCACCAGATTGCAGATCTCTTGACCTCTTTCATGCCTCCTAACTGACAGTTCAATAAATTCTGCAGATCGCATGCCATGGCAGAGGCTGCTTTTCCTCTGACGCCAGGCACCCGATTGAGTCCTAGCTGGGGATTGGGTGGAGACCTCTTGCTCGCTGGTCTCACAGTTCAGCATGGTGATGAACAGAGCAGCTCGGGCAGTTTGCACAAACTGCCTGCGTGAGTCAAGCTCTCAAGCTGATGCTCTCATCGTTGAATCAAGCTGCTAAGTCTCTATGCACATGCAGAGACACATTTGCAGATGAGCAACGTGCTGTCATCTACGCTGTGCTGCCATTGTTTCAGCAACTGCAAATGCAGCGCCAAGGTCAGTTCTGAAGCCTTGCTACCACCTATTTGATTCGCATGTGTGCTGAGGTCCAGTGCTGGCTGCAGGACACGCTGCACAGGCAGGGCCAGGGCCTGTGCTTCAGTATGCCCAGGCAGTGCTGGACATCCTTGTGCAGGCAGCCGCCAAGTGAGCTCTCGATGCACCTTTGCCAGAAAGCCGGCTCCGCATTTGCAAGGGCTGCTGCGGGCCAGGCGGTGTGCAGCCTCTTCATCACAGTCCTGCTCAGTTACTGCAGAACGACATACAGGCAAAGCATGATGGTCGTGCCTCAAGCGGACCTTGAGAACATGGCAAGAGCCCTCCAGACTGCTGCAGGCCCGACATGAGCGACGACATCAGCGAGGATGCCAGGCTGCAGCTGCAGGCGACCAGGGCCCTCCTGGGCAGGGAGGCCTGCCTGTGGGACCTGATGACTCTGGCCTTTGTGGAGGCTGCCCACATGCCAGACGCCCCGGTGGCATGGGTGAGCAGCATGGCTGCATGCAACAATACAGTCCCAGCCAGGAACCTACGCTGTGACGCCCAAATTGTGCACTGCTTTTGGCTGGCTGGCAGCATAATGGCAGTGCGTGCACACCTCTGCCGGTGGCATGCACTGCCAGTGTGGTGCCCCCCAGCTGACAGCAAAGCGCAGCTTGCACCTCACAGCATATGTTCTTGACTGGGGCTGTGCACGCACACCTCTGTCGGTTGCATGCACTGCCAGTGTGGTGCCTCCCAGCTGACAGCAAAGCGCAGCTTGCACCTCACAGCATACGTTCTTGACTGGGGCTGCGCACGCACACCTCTGTCAGCTGCATGCATGCGCAGCGTGGCTTGCACAGAGCAGCAGAGCACACCAGTCAGGAATGTAGCTCTTTGCAAGCGAAGCCTGCTCTGGGTGCCGCTGTGGGATATCTGCTGTACATGCCACTGCCTAGGAAGGCCACACCATTCACCCACAAGTGGTTGCAATGCAAGCAGGCACCGCATCCCAGGCCCCTCACTGTGTGTGCATTTTGCCCCTGCACAGCTGCGCTGTCTAGTCTGCAGGGACATGCCCTCTGGCTTCAAGGCAAAGAGAGAGCGCTGGTGCAAGGGTGCCTAGGCGGCTATGCAGTTTGCATGTTTCATCGAACTGGACCTGCGCCGTCTGCCTTGCAGGATCCCTCCATGTGGCTGCAAGCCCAGGGAAGAGCACTACTGCACGAGTACCCATCTGCGGCGCACAGCAAACAGCAGCAACGGGAATGAGCACCCTGCTGTAGGTGTCACACCCTATCTGATGTGCACTCTGCAGGACATTGCGCTGTGGCTGCGAGTTCACGAGAGGGCGCTGGTGCCAGAGCGCCTGTCTGTGGCACACGCCTGGGCCACCATGCAGCAGCAATACCAGGCGGCAGCGATGGACACTGGGCTGGAGCAGACTCCAGGGTACTGGCAGCTGATCCACCTGACAGCAGCTCTGGGGATGGTGCAGGAGCCGGTGCACATGCTGCTGAACCATAGCAGCTACGCACAAAACATGGCACAGTTCGGCGACCAAGACGTAAGTTGGGAGCTCTTCTTGCTGCAGATGCTCATCGTGTGCTTGTGGCAGGCACCCATCAGCAGCAAAGCAGAAGTAGGTGAGGCATGGCACTTTGCGAAACAAGATGCGAGTAACGTTTTGTCCTGTGCTTGCGGCAGGCACCTGTCAGCTGCGTGGCGACCAAGTCATGACTGGTTTTGGCCGTCTCCTCAGGCCGGCACGTGTGCTTTTGGTCATGACAGGGCAGCATGCCCAGCCTTACTCTGCTGTTTGGCTCCTCACCTGCAGCAGGGAGTGCATGTGCTGCATGCGGGCGGTGGCTGTGTGCACCAGGCTTCTGTGTTGTGCAGCCTGCTGCCCAGCGTGGTCTCTTGCCTTGCTGCGCAGGCAGGTGACCCCCTGCTGTGTTCAAGGTGGACCAGAAGGAACATCAAAGGATGTCCCTCAGGGACATGCCACGGCTGAGTGCCCTTCACACCTTTGCTGAGCAGTCTCCTTGTTTAGCACTGCAGGCCGACCTGGCAGGCCCAAGCCATGCCACGCACTTGCTTTGCGGTGCCTGGCAAAGGGGCACTTAGGGTGGCACCACGCCTTGGCAGGGCACAGCACACACCTCTATAATGATGCACAGTCCAGTCCCACTTGTCTCGTCCTTGCGCCGCAGGCTGACTTGGTGGAGCGCCTGGCAGAGCTGCTGAAGCAGACGCCGTCCTACACATGCCGCCAGACAGCTGCGACCGAGCAGGCCTGCACAGACCTGCGGCAGTACCTACATGCCAGGTGGGGACGCATCAGGGGTGGTCTTGTAGCACCGCCACCGAGCAGGCCTGCACGGCCTGTGACAGTGTCTGCATGCCAGGTGGGTGGTTCTGCATTTTACGCTGCACAGCCCACAAAGTTTCCAGAGACTTTCAAGGATGTGTGCATGCCAGGCCACCTGCAATGTGCTGGCATGGAAAGGCAGTCAAGACAGCCTGCAGAAAGCTGTTTGAGGTGCCAGGTCCAGTCTGAGGCCAGGTGGGGTTGCACCTCTGGATTGCTGCCTTGATGGCTGCATCTTGGTATCAGGGCTGCATCCCAGAGGGCCCGAGCAGATCTGCGGGGGCCAAGTCAAGCCCTGCCCTGGGATGCTGCATCACAGTGCCAGTGCAGATCCATTGAAGAAGGCCAGCTGAAGAAGGCGCTGCCTATGTGGGTTTTGACAATGATCTGAGAGGTTGCATATTATGAAGGCCAGCGCCATCTGCTGTGCAGGGACCAGTGGCTGAGTGAGTGCAGCCAGCTGAAGCAGCTGCTGCCAGGGTGGGCAGTGGCAGACAGAGCACTGCGCGATGGCGCCGGGCAGCTGCTGGGCTTGCTGCTTGGGGATGAGGCCGCGCTGGTGAGCGCCACTGGGCACTGGCTGCAGGCCTTGGTCGCGCTGCTACTGCACCGGCGGCCAGAGCAGGTGAGTGTGCGTAGATTGCTTCACGGCAGGCGGTTGATGCAGGCGTTGTGGGCCAGACTGCTGCAATGCAGCCTGCCCACGCTGTGTGCAGGTCTCGCTGCAGCAGCAGATGGCAGTGCAGCCAAGTGCGCCCTGCAGATCAAACCTCATGTCGAGCATCAGTTTGCAGCTGTTTGCCACAGGCTGACTGTTGCCGTGCACACATCCCTGCAGCAGGTGGCTGTCGCAGCCAACCTTGCCCTGAAGCTCAAAACCTTGTGCACAGCCACGTTACATGCATGTACACTGTCATGCACATCTCTGCAAGGTGACCACTGTCCTGGGGTTCGGGTGTCCTGCATATCGTGGCCAGCAGACCCTTCCTGTGTGCAGGCATCCCTCCAGCAGTTGCCCAGCGCAGCCAAGCGTGCCCTGCACCTTAAGCCTCACGCAGAGGAGGTGGATGCAGAGGAGCAGGCCCAGGCAGCGCTGTCCGTCGTCCTTGAGGAGGCTCTGCCGGTGAGCTTAAATGTTCAGGGCATGCTGCTGTGGGTCTGCGTGGACCACTGATGAAGTTTCAGGACTGGAGGCATCCTCTACAGTCCTGTTTCAGGAGTCGGCGGCCAGCTGACCTTGGAGCGTCCATGCCGGTGTATGGGGCTGCTCTGCAACAAGATTGATTAGCAATGGAAGGCAGATGCGACACATGTTGGGCATATGCGATAGCCCTGTCATACAGGTCCTGCAGTTCAGGAGTGCCCGCTTCAGGCCATTGTCCAAATGCTGAACTGCTTCATAAATGCTGAACCAGCTTGTATCTACATATTTTGGCCATGCCAAAGTGCACGTCAGGCTGGCATGCACCTTCAAGTTGCTGATCAACCATTCGTCTATGCTACCCCGTCAGTGGAACATGTTGGTCTGGAAGGCCTTGCAGCTCACATATGTCTTTTGCAGCCCTTGGGAGGCTGACAGGAGGCTGGCATGATGACAGGCTTCTGCACTGCGCTGCAGGCGGCTGCTCGGCTACAGGCAGAGACCGTGCTGGGGGCATGCAGCAGCATTGGCAGCCAGGGGGTCCTGAGCGCCTGGCTGCCTGCACACCTGCCCGACCTGCTGAGCGCCATGCCCAGCAATGGCCGCGGTAAGCCCTGGGTCCCTGCAGCCTTGGGCAGTCACTTCAAAACAGCTAACATGACGGCAACGCAGAGGACTACGCAGAGGACTGTGGCATCAGTGATGCTGTCTGTGCAGCAGCAGTGCATCTCTCCTGTCAGCAGCTGTCACAGGTCCATGCCATGCAGCAGCAGGCGTGTAGGCGGCAGCTGTTTCTCTGATCCGCCTCATGTTGACCTGGCTTGACTCGCCCCTTACGCCTCTCAGAACAAGGACGGTAAGGGCGCGTCACTGATGTCTTGGCTCTGCGTCCCCCTGATCAGGCATTCCACGGAAAAGCAGTGTGCTGGAGGCTCAGCAAGTGGGCTGACAGGTGTTGCAATCTCCACCGCAGCAGCGCCCCATGCAGAGTGGCATCGCTTCTGAGCTCTCACAGATTGGGCACAATTATGCGGCATCCCCTTCACTGCTGGCCCCATGCTGCACAGAGTGACCTGCATCGCCTATGCTGCCCAGGTCTTTTGTGAACAGATGCTCTTGGTTTGATCTGCACAATGGCACATCAAGTTGACATATCAGGTGCTGTGCAGGCCCGTCTGTGTCCTGCAGTGCACCAGGCCTTGGGGACAGCTGATTCTGCACACTGCCCTGACACCCCTGTGTTCAATCGGCCTCTCCTTTGTTCAGTATCTAGTACCGCACCGAAAGCAACATCTCATGTGCTGTGCAGGCCCCGCCATCCTGCACATCCTGTGCGCACCAGTGCCTCGGTGGGGGAGCACTGAGCACGGCTGACACCCCCTGCTGAGCTCTCGGCTGCGCTGCAGCGCTCCTGGACAGAGATGACTCTGACATGGCATGTCCTGCAGGCCCCTCGATAGTGCAGCGCCCCGTGCGGGATGACAACGCCTCTGTAGGAGAGCACCTCCTGCTTGGCTTTGCGGCCGCGCTGCAGACGCAGCCCACCTGCTGGTGGGTGGCAGCAGCCTACCTTGCGTGGTGCCCCACGCATGGGGAACAGACGCTGGCGGAGCTTCTCACCCACGTGCCTATCCAGGCGGTGAGTAAATTAAGTGGGAAGCTGCTTCGGGCAGCTGAGATCCAGGCTTGAAGAGTGGCGCTGGCGCAGCTGCTCACCACTGTGCCCATCCCAAGCTGCAAGTGAGCTACCTGAGGTACATGTTCCTGACTCCCAAGGCTAGGTCGGGCAGTTCGCAGCAGTCTGTTTGCCAGCAAGATCTTGCAGGTAGGCTGTACAGGGGCGGCCTGTAGCCGTGCTGGCACTGCTGCAGCTGACTGCTGCTTTCATCTTTTTGGAGCTTTGCACATGCCCTGCATGATGACGACCGCTAAGCCGCGTCTGGGCAATTCCTTTAAATTTGCAACAGCTTGCTGTTGACATGCCTTCAAATGTGTGTCACATGCACAATGAGGCCTCGCCAGCTCATCAGCTGGCTCATTGCCTCCACTGCGTATGTCACAAATTTCAGCACAGTCCAGTACCTCAGCAAGCACGTGCTGATCTGTAAAGTGATGGCTGCCCAGTCCACCAGGTGTGCCTTCTGCCACTGCTGGCCTGTGTCCTCTGCACTGTGGCCTCTGCTGTGCAGGAGGACGACCGCCTGGCCCGCAAGGTGGTGCACTGCTGCCACCGTTATGGGCTGAGGAATGCAGCGCGCACAGTCTGCCGCCAGATGGGAGCGCGCTGCTTCCAGGAGGGGCGGCCAGCTGCAGCCCTGCAGTGGTTCCTGGAAGGTGGGGCAGCACAGACAGTCTGCCAATGGGATTGCTGAGGAGGGGGGGATGCGCAGATGGCTTGCCTGGGTGCATCAGCAGTGGCCGTCAAAGGTGGGCTGCGCAACCCAGGAGGGGTACTCAGCTGCAGGCCTGCAGTGGATTCTTGAGGGTGGGAGGTGCTATGTTGAGACAGGGCACATTCACATGAGGTCAACATTACACAGACAGGTGGCCAGCCAGACAGCAGCTCTGCCTCAAGGGTGAGACTTACTCCACGAAGGTCGCCATCGCCTGCTGGCACCAGATTGAGGCTTAGGTCTGTGTCTCCACGTGCCCATCCGCCGCCCTGCACTCTCCTAGATAATCGAGCTTCACAACATCCACATAGCCCAGCACAGCTCAGTTCATGTTGTTTGTTATCTCGTCTTCTGCGATCAGCCTTCTGAACTCGCTCAGATCTGAAGGCTTGCTGCTCACCCTAGCTGTCAATACGTTTCTGGAATGAGAGAGTCTGATTGCAGCTTTCTGCCACCAGATTGAATGCAGTGCTGCTTGCATGCCATGCCAGACCTACATCAGGCAGTCCAGGCACTGCAGCCCATGCAGCCTGAGCATTTGCTTGCAGGTGCTGTGTCTGCATGCAGCACCTACCTTGATCCTGGGAACATCAGCAACGCTGCCCTGGCCATCTGGTGGTCTACCTGCATGCAGCTCCAGACCTGGTGCTGGCACCGCCTGTGGGCGTGCCCTGAAGCATGACCTCAGCTGCCTGCACGCTGGCTGCACCGCTTGGACTGCCACGTGTCATGCATACATCAGCAGCGCTGCCATAGCCTGTGCAAGCTCAGATCTGCTGCTATGTGTGCTTGCAGCCCCAGATCTCGACCAGGCAGTCCAAGTGATGCAGCCAATTGTGCAGGTCGCTGAGAACATGCTGCGGGACACTACCACAGGTGAGGCCAGCACCAGGTTGCGAACTGGGATACACACCTGTTATGTCGCTGCCATGCCCTGTTGTTATCCGCATGCTGTCAGCAGAGACCATGTTGCGGGATGCATTGAAGTAAAACGTCGGCATTCCCATTCCTGTGTAAGAATATGGAGTCTGCTGGCTGACCTTGCTGACAAGAGGAACTCAGTTGCCACCTGCATTGCCGGCATCCACATCATGCTGAGAGCTTCTAGCGATGCCTCTTTGCCTGCGCCTCACAGCTGCGCGCCATGTCTGGCTGTGCTTGTGACGCCCGTCCGCTGGGTTTGAAGCAGCACCTGCTTCACAGTGCAGCTCTGCTGCTGCAGGGGTCTCAGAGATGCCTGCTCTGGCCAGTCTGGAGAGTCTCCTGATGAGCACAGCTGACCAGCCAGGGCAGGGCCCGCCCTGGCAGGCAGCACCAGGCTCTGCATATCCAATCACCTTCTTGCTGGGTGTGCTACACCTGCAGCAGGCGCTGGTCAGCTGGCAGGCGACACAGGCTCAGGTGAAGTGTTCGATCCCAAGGGTTGCCCAACATGTGACTTGTGACCTGTACAAGAGAGGCACAGGGGCCTGTGCACTCCTGCTTATGCCACTCCAGTCTGCAGTCCGACTTGCCTGGCTGTGCTCACTGCTCTGCTCTGTGTTTGTGCAGCTTGCAGCATCTGCTGACTGCACTGTGATGCCTGCAGGAATCTGCCTCTCAAGTGCAGGCTGCTGTTGTCGAACTGGTGCTGCGACGATATGCGCCAAAGCAGCTGTGGCCGTACATCTTGTTTCATGTCATTCCAGTTTTGGAGACAACACACGCTTCATTCTTCAGTCATGCGGACATAGAGGCATTGCTGGCGTCACTGCAGGTAAGACAGCCAGCCTTTGCCTTGCCACACAATTATAGAGGGCACAAATCCTGCAGGTTGCTGCGGTGAGAGATAAAAGGTTCTGCCATGGATGTGCAGGAGGCAGCCTTTGAGCTGGAACAGAAAAGTGTGAGGTCTACGGAGCACACAGTGTTGATGACTGTCCGCCTTGCCCTGGCCCGTAGCAGCGCCCAAGCACACATGACAGAGTGCCGGCATCTCAAAAGTGCTCACGCTATCGTAACTTGATACTTGAAAACGAAACGCAAATGAAACACTTGAGGGCTGCAATGTATGAGGGGTGCGCGCTGCACCCTTCAACGTCGTCCCCAAAGTGGGTTGGAAGAGCTTGGGGGAGGCGGCTGTGACTGCCCACCCTGCTGGCCGGCTGCCGGATTTGTGAAGGAACCTCCAGGTGCAGGGCTGTAGCCTGGCAGGGAGTTCTGCTGATGACCAGGAGGGCCCTGAGCATAGCCTGGCTGCTGTTGTCCATAGGGGCTCTGCTGCCCATACGGATTGTGCTGCTGCGCATACGGATTCTGTTGCTGACCGGGCTGCTGGTAGTACTGTGGCGTGGGAGGGGGATACTGGTGGGCAGCCTGCTGTGAGGCAGGGTATTGCTGCGGCGCCGGCCCGCCATACCCTCGCGCTGGGGCCATCCATGCTGCAGGAGGCCCAGTCGGTGGCGGCTGTGACGCCTGCACCCGCAGCAGGCCACACCTGAGAAACACGCTAGGCTGCCCCAGGGCGGCTGCCAGGGTTTCCGCCTGCCCAGTCCTTGGCAACATGTTGCAGTGCCATGTACGAACATGCAACGACAGCATCACCTGCTGCCACTTCATTGCCTTGCGAGCCAGCTCATGTTGTGCACAGTGCTGCCAGCAGCAGGAGATGCAGGAGCCCACCTGATAGCCAGCAGGAGGTGGGTAGTTCTGCGCCTGAGGGGGGCCGCCCTGGTGCTGCCCCTGCAGAAGCAGGCGAGGTGGGTGCTCTCAGGGCAGTCAGGCTCAGACGGCTGCTCATGTGGCACATCTGCGCTGCTGAGGATTTAGCACCCCTCACATTCAGCACTGCTCTGCTGTCATGATCAAGGCGACCCACTGCTGCTGCCCTGCCATCCATCTTTGAGAACGTTTCCTGGCAGTGTCAGTGCTCTGTGAAGTCAATGAACAGCGCCCACCTGCTGCTGGTGCCCTGCCAGCGTCATCTGCGCCATGCGCCGCGCCTGCTCGCTGGCCTCCCTCTGCTGCCGCACCTCATCACTGTTCTGCCTGATGTCCTCAATGAGGTCATCCCTGCAGGGCAACATCAGAACATTTGCAGGGAAATTTAGTTGTGTTTGGTGCCTTGATTAAGGATGACCCTGCAGGGCTCAACAGGCGCAAGGTCAGAGACAACGTAATCACTGCAGGTTGACAGGCATCCCACAGACTCAGGCCCAAGCAGCTGAGCGGCTTTGCTGCTGGAATGCTGCCAGACATCAAGTCTCTAGGGCCAATGCTGGCCTGCACAGCTGTCCATTTAGCTTCAGATTCAGCAAAGCCCACCTCCTGCTATTTGGCATGATTGTTGGGATGACACGAGAGACACCTCAAGCACACAGCACCCACTGACCTCTGCAGCTGGTGCATGCGCACAGCAGTCACACCCCTGCAGGTCCCGCTCACCTCTGCTGCATTGCGAATGAGGCAGAGCTCCCACAGCTACTGCCCACGCCGACACAACAACTTACACCACAGAAGTGCACCTTGAGCAGTCCCATCCAACCCCAGCCCCCCTACCATCTGAGAGCCCCGCTGATGCGTTGTGCAGCACTCACACCCCTTCCTGAGGCCCCTGCCTACCTCTGCAGCTTGCGCGTGAGGCAGTAGTCCCCTGCTTGCTGCCCCAGCGCTTGGATGGCCTCCTGCAGGCTCATGTAGAAGCGCAGGCCCTCGCTGAAGTTGTCGCGCATCTCCTTAAACAGGACCACCTTGCCGCGCATGCCCCCTGCCGCCCCCTGCAGGCAGCATGAGTGCTAAAAGTATGGGATGGCGTGGGCGCACAGTGTGCAGGCTGCGGCCCCACCAGCCCCTGCAGCCAGGCCTGCAGCTTTGCAAGGGCCACCTTGCCGCACATTCACTTCGCTGAGACCTGCAGGTAGCAGATGTGCATATCTGGGGATGTTTGTTGTGCAACAGCAGGCAGCTGCGCAAGGTATGCTGGTTGTAATGCAGGGGCTCGCCGTTGAGGCCCTCCACCACTCCCAACAGGCAGCATGACAACAAGGTTTTGAATTGACACAGACAGCCCATTTTGTGCAAAGGCAGGGATGCAACTGCACAGGTTGGTGTAAGCGACAGGGGCCCGCAGCCAGCAGACGATGGGCCTGCAGGTCTACGCATGCTTTACAGGAAAATGTCATCAAGGGTTTGCAGCGTTGCGGGAGGGGGGCAGCTGCATGCCTTGGCAACATTGCAAAACAGCTGAGCTGGCTTCAGCTGCAGGGGCACACGGGTGAGAGGGCTCCCTTGCAGCAATGAACCTGGCAGGCTACGATGTGGGGCAGATCAGTACGACACCTCGTGCGGACTCCTGCTCGTGCAAGACCACCCCTGTGCTGCATCACTCCTCACAGCACGCAGAGGAAAGGGGATAAGACTGACAAAGATGACAGACCCAACACGCCCAGCGCCACTCCCTGATGCACCGCAAAAAGCATGCAGACCAGCACAGATAGGACCATGACGGTGACGAACCTCACAGGCCTGGCGCCACTCCCTGAAGCCGAAAGCCTGCCGATAGGCCAGCGTGTTCTTATTGATGATGTCCAGCAGCTCTGTCGACTTGGCCAGGTTGCTGTCTATCTGGGCCTGCAGGGCGCTGGCAACCCTTTTTATGATGATGTGGAAGCAACATGTGTTGTTTGTGGTCAGTTATGTGCAGATGCTCTGGCAGGTGGCTGACTATGAGTCAATGCTGCTGCATCATCAGGGCTGGCACTTGGGGAGCAGCCCATCACAAGACGAGGTTTGATAAAAGGAAGAAGTAGCCCAACTGACTTCTTTGCTCAGCACAACATCTATGTGAGGCAGTGATATTGATTCATGCACAGCCGTCCAGCTCTCCACCCATCTGACGAATGCAAAGCTGCAATCCACCATACGATGGGCAGGCAGCCCAGCTCACCACGTAGGGCTGGTACTTGGCCAGCTCGGCAGTGAACATGGCGTCATAGTTGCCCGTGCTGGCCATCAGCTTGGGTAGGATGTTGTCCTTGTTGTGCTCCTCCTGTAGGCCGGCAGAGACAGCGCTTGGGACCACCAGGCATGGTGGGGCAGCAGGGCCTGGATAGCAGAGGTCGCGCCACCTCAAAAAGGGTTAGTGCCAACCTGTGTGTGCAGATGACATTGTCAAGGGGGGCCAGTCATCAACGGTTACAGTGCAGCCAGTCCCCCAGGCAGCACCACTGCCACAACTTGCAAGCCGACATGGGCTTTTGGCAGCACAACCCACCTCCTGGCTTCCCACCTTGAGCAGGTGCTCCAGCCCAGCTTGCTTTGCAACAAATGTTAAAGAGCACATCTCACAAATGCAGTGCTCCAGCCAGCTCAACCCCCTGAATGGCAATGCCCTGAGGCCTAACAAACTCACACAACCCTGTGCACCACCTGTGACCTGCTGGCCCCTGGCACCAGATGACACCCTAGATGTGACCCTAGATGTTGTCACTTCCCCTCGTGCAGGACTCAAACCACACACCTTGAGAAACCCCTGCAGACTTAACACTCTCAGCATCACGGTGCAGCAAGCAACACGCACGGCAATAAGCACCCCCTGTGTGCCCCACCTTGAGCGCCTCCTCCAGCCCAGCGCGCTCCCCTGACAGCCTGTCCAGCTGCTCCATTGCGCGGCGCAGGGTCGTCACAATCATTGCAGGCTCCTGGTCCGTTGTGGAGACCATGGGCGCCTGCAGGAGCAGGGGGCCTCAGAGGTCGCCTTAGCAGGAATGCTGTGACGATGCATGAACTCTGGGCTGAGCTGGGGCTCACAGGGGCCGAGGTGGGGGTTGGGGGGGGGGGGGGGGGGGGGGGGGGGGGGGGGGGTCATGTGTTTAGGGCACCTGCCAAAAGGTGGTGCTGGCTCAAAGCACCATGGGCCCATGCCCATGAAGGGTGGTCAGGGGAGGCAGAGAGGGTGCACACAGTGGTTTTGGCACAGTGCAGGAGCTCATGAGGCAGCAGCACTTGGCACCCAAGAGGCAGCCAGCAGGTGATGCCAGGGAAGGCACCTGCAGGAGCGCTGGCTGCCAGCCAGGGCGGAGGTGGGCATGCACTGGGATCTCAGGGCCGAAAAGATGGCAATTGGAGAATCTGAAATGCGCAGCAGGCTTGCTGTTGACCACCAGACAGCAGATCAGAAACGGGCAGTGTGTTCCCAGGAGCACGACAGGCACCTGCAGGCGCGGCATCTGGGAAACGGCCGTGTCAATGCTCAGCCCCGCAAACGCAGAGTTGTTCTCCTCCAATCGCTGCGCTAGGCGCGCATCGCTCTGACCAGCAGCCTCCAGATTGGCATTGTACCCTGCAGGGGGGAGGCTCTGGTTCAGTGCTGCGGTGGAAGCAGCAACCAGAAGCTGGGAACCTGCGGGGAACTCAAGTGAATAGTATAGCTCAACAAAGAGCTGCGCCTTTGAAGGGCTAACTTGCAGATAAAGCTCTGTCACAAAACACAGAAGGCTGGCTGTGCCACTTGCTGCGTCTGTTTCTTCGCGCCCTGCCCTATGCACAGACAGGCTGCCGGCACCTAAGCACCCATCTTGTGCACACAACCCCACACCTGCGATCTTTTCCCGCATGGTGGAGTTCAGCGCCTGGGAGGCCGGGCGGTTCCACTTGCTGCCGTACTGCTCCCGCAGCTGGGCATCCTCTCGCGCCTCCCCATCCAGCTGATCGGTCACCTTCTGCAGGTCCTCGGCTGCCACGCGCCGCAGGTCCTGCATGACACACATGGCCTGAGACTCTGCAATGTATGACAGACGAGTTGGATGGTACTGTGCCTCTGCATCTAACACTAGAGGATGCCAGACTTGTGCAGCATTCTGCTCAGGGCCTGACTTGGCTGCAGAGCCTGCAGCGGTCACATGTGTTGAGGCTAGAGTTATGGCCTGAGTTGGCATAAGCTCCCTGACCCCAGATTGCTTGAAGGCTGCACTGCCAGCCTTGACTGTCATGTGCTCCTGCATTTGGCAGGCGTCGGGGCTCATGGAAGCTGATAGCATGCATGCTCACCAAGCCAACATGGCAGCTCTGTGGATAGACTGCCTGGCCAGCAGACAGTGATGCCAGGTGAAAGGTCGCTTGCAGGTCACAGGTGTCACACACCACCTTGACATCCGGTCAGGTTGCTTGCAGGTCACCAGTCTCACAGATCATTTCTGCAGCCTTCTCCTGAAGTGTCCTGCCACAGCTTTCAGGAGCATCCTTACAACCACCACATTGCGGGGGCGATCCCTTGACAACCCTCTGCTGCAGATGTTGATCAGCCACCTGGTGACGCAGGCGGCACTACTAGCGCGTGTTACAGCTAGCTTAGGACTGTGTGAGCACACCTTGATCTGGCCAGCCAGGTCGTGCAGGTGGCGCACACCCCCATGGTCCTCCAGCGATTCCAGCTCAGCCCTCAGAGCATCTGGCAGGGAGGACGCGCTGCCAGACTCCAGCGCCTGCAGGTCACAGCAGCCGACCTGACTACCAGCTTATGCTGAGTGCTGGACATGGCCATACTTGACCACACGTCCAGGCACAGCGCAATCTGTATGCAGGGTGTCCGCCATGCCCCTTGCCTGTAGCCTGGCCCTTGCAATGCTGATGGCACCCGGCACTTGTAAGGCAGGCAGCCAGAGTTTACAAAGTCTGCGTGGCCTCGGATGCTGCGTTCTGTGATCCTCCTCACAGTCAAATGGTGCACAGCCAAGGACGCAAGTGGAGGGCATGTGGCAGCCATTACTAATGCAGCTTGGGCTGAGCATGGCATCTGGCACAGCAAACCACACGGTAGCCTGCGAGCATTGACGGTGCTAAAGGCAGCACAGCGTACATGAAGGGCATCTGGCATGTCCCACTCCCGCAGCTTGGCCCGCGCCTCGTCGCTGGCAGCCTCCAGGCGGTCCTTCTGCTGCCGGATGATGCTGTCCACCATCTCACTGTATTTGTGCAGGCGAGCGTGACACAGCGCTCAGTTCTGCAAGGTGCTGTGCTTGTGCAGGCTACTGACGCAGCCAGCAACCTGTCAACGATAGCTGCTTTCGTGTACTAAATTAGCTCACAGCCTTGGTGTGCAGGCAGTTTGTAACACAGGCCGCTAATTCTGGACCATGTGTCTGCCCAGTCTGGGGCAGGATCTGCAATAGTCCAGCCTTGTGGTACCTAGCAACGCATGCTGTGGGCCTGTGCAATCCAGGCAAAGTGCCCTTCTCCCTGCTACAGGCAACATCACAGCAGCAGTGCTGCTCAGCATCTGGCTGGGCTGTACTCTCACAAGCACCACACACAGCAATTTCACCGGCTGAAACAGCAGCACAGGTACACCATGTCCCAGCCAACCCACCTTGAGTCAGGGATGACCTGCTGGAACATGCCCTCAGTGGAGCCGTCCAGGTCTGTAAGCGGGAGGGACTTGACCAGGACGTAGGGCTGGATGGCTGGCAGGTCAACCACATTGGGGATGCGCATCAGGTAGACGGTTGCATTCTCCCGCTCAGCCCTGTTCAAGTTGGAGCTGAGGGTCTGCAGCAGGGGCAGTGACACATGTCTGCAGGCAGGCAGGGCGGCAGGTGGTTCCGAGGCAGCACCTCAGTGGCAGGGCTGGCTGCTCAAATGCAGGCAAAAGTTTGCCAGCATAAGCAGTAGGGTGCTGCCAGCTCCTCAAGCAGCTAGGCAGCGACAGGTGCAGGCCGGGTCTAGTGGCTTGGCAGAGAGCAGGCAAGATCGGCATTTGCGCCACTTGTGATGTGATGCTGGCAGCCAGAATTGTCTGAACAGCGTGTGCAGCCCTGCGTGGCACTCCCCTGGCAGAGACGGTGATGACTGCCATAGCAGCAGGAGCCAGACGCTGCACTGGGCCTCCGATGCGATTTGTGAGCTTACTTGAGCAGTTACCCAGGGGCAGCCTGCAGCCTGCCAAACTTGCAGGCCCCATGCACAGACAAAGCAGGTAACACATGCTGCTCAATGAAACTGCCTCCTTGCTTGAGAGTTGGCCGCACCTCCTTGGTGAAGAGCGGGCTAACCCAGGCCAGAGGGTATGCGTTGCAGCTTTGGCAGCCCAGCAATTTGCTGTCATGTTATGCTGGCAAAGGCTATGCCTAAACACAAGGTGGCTTGTTTTTCGGGTGGTGTGTGGCACTAGAGCGCACCTCCTCGGTGAAGCGCATGGACTCCTGCAGCTCGTGCCCACACATCTTGGCCTCCTTCTTCACAATCAGCAGCATCCTGTGTGCCTCCTGCAGCAGCAGACAGCCGGGTCATCACTGTCACTGAATTCTTGCCGTGACACCAGCTGTCAGCGAGACCTTGTGGCGACCAAATGCAGCTCCCACAAAGTTGCTGGCATGTGCAAGCCACATTACTGATGCTGCATCGGCAGTCAGGCCCACCTTGAGGCGTGCAATCTCTTGCCCAATCTCATCGTCCTTGTGCAGCTGGACACCCATCTGCAGCTGGCTCTCCACCTCGTACAGGGTGGCCTTGACCTGGACGTGAGCCGTCCACGACCGGTCAAAGTGCGACCGCAGGGGGTCGCAGCTCAGCAGGCGCAGCACATCCTCGTACAGAACGGACACCTGCTTGGCCAGCCTGCAGTGCAACACGAGCACGCTGTGTCTACAGCTGCGTGGGCATGCACTTACATGACACAACGAAGAGGCCTGCCTGCTGGTGCCCTGCAAGGCGCCATCATCTCTGACAGGTGCTACATTCCTGTATCACTGGCAGGGGAACCTGCTGCTTTTGGCATGCGGTCAGTCCAGAGAAGGCGGCATCCAGCAGGGCTGCTGTGCTGCTGCCAGCACTGGCAGACACAGTTTGTGGTGGTCGCCTTCATTGGCTTCTGGTGCTGCTGTACAGAGGTGAGCCCTGCGCTGAACTGACCTGGCCAGGATGGCTGGGCTCTTCTTGTCTGTCCGCGCCTTCTCAAACACGCACTCCTGCGCCTGTGCCAGACAGAGCTTCTCCAACATGCCTGCACAGGGTGCACAGGGAGCTGTTGGCCACCAAGGCAACATTGTGCAGTGCTGGCCGGCCACCTCCTGCAGCATCTTGTTTTGCCCAAATTCCTGCCACTATGTCTCGACCTATGTCTTGTTGCACCCAGCTAGAGCATCTGAAGGCACACTTGCCTTGCATATGCATTCAAACCTTGTGTTGTGTTGTGGCCCCTCAGATGATGATCCAAAGGGTGGAGACCGCCTCACCTGCGGCCTCAGGAGAGATGTCCACGGGTCGCGGCTGCTCCACCCTGAGGCCGGCCACGTCCCTGAGGAAGGCAAAGGCGCCTGCAGCCTCCTGCAGGCAATCGATTGTGATTGAGGACCCGAGTTTCCAACCAGGCTGATGCCCAAGGGCTATGCAGGCCGGATACAGACAGGCTAGTTTGGCCTTGCTAAGGAGCAGGCTCAACACTGGAGACAGCTACGATGACGGGCAAGACAGCATGACCCTTCTGCTGGGAGTCAAAAGCTCTGCAATGGGGAACACGAATGGTCAGGCATGCGTACACGCCCGGGTCTCATGGTATGACTCCGCAAACTCTGGCCTGCTCACATTCGTGCAGAAGGCTGAATCCACAGGGCAGCAGCCGGTAGGATGACAGAAAATAACAGCCAGGGCTAGCTGCAGACCTGGAACTTCCTGGCAGCATCCTTCAGACCCTGGTCTGTGGACTTGTCAAAGCCCAGGCCAATCTGGGTCAGCACCGCTCCAATGTTGAACACTACCGCGGCCTTCTCAAAGTGGATGCTGAACTGCTCTGTGCGTTTCGTGTTGCGGAAGGCATCGTACCTGAAAGGAAGCAGCTTTGTGGTCAACTGATAAGCTGCTCTTAGCAGCTTTCATCTCAAGGTGGAGTGCCTTTGCATCATGATGGACACTGTCAGTAAGGGAAGGTGAGCTGCATGCAGCCAGGTGTGCCCAGTTACCCGTGATAACCGGGCCAAGCAGCAGCACGGCCTGCTCAATAGTCACAACTGCATAGCTGCACCCAGTAAAGTCGGTAAAGCTGGCACCCAGCCTGCTCTCAGCTACGCTTGACTGAGATTGATGTGAGCTGACCATGTGAACGACAGCATGACATGCTCCCTCTCTCGGCTAATGGGGAAGCGTGTCTCCATCACAGACAGGGATCGGAAGTACCTGCAGGCAAGAGGCTAGCACTTCACCTGTGGGGTGGCAACCTGCTCAAGCAAGTGCCTGCATGCTCAAGTCAGGTTGTTCGTGTGCATGCTCAAGTCAGATGGCTTGTGTGCTCCATCAGCAGGCTTCCCTCCTGCCAAGTACCTTTGCTTTTGGCGTCAATGCTGTGCAATCCAATCTGCACCGCCTGCTGGATGCTTAGCCGGCCCACGTTCAAGTGGCAATACAAAATCTATCCTCACTAGGCTGGTGAACCCTCAACACAGACATGCCATGTCTCGGATGGCCAGGCAATTTTGGTAGACAATGCTGCGGGTCTAATGAGGTGCTCTGCTGTCCATCTTACTTGGACATAGTATCTCGCTGCTGGGGCAGAGACCCAGTCAGGTTGATGACATCGCTCCGCAGCTGATTGACAGAAGCCAGATCATCAGCAGCCTCCCGTGCCTGCTGCTCTGAATAAGTGATTGCTATGTACTGAGAGATGGGGGTGCGCAGGTCCACTGGATCACTCTTCTTGCAGTGCACCGCCAGCAGCATGCTGGCTGGCCCCATGCTGTCCAACTATCAGGAGATCCTGAGAAACAAGGGCAAGGCTATTATTGAAGAATATCCAGTGAGCCACGAGCTCGAGTGCAGGCAATGTTGACTGAGGCAGATGACTAGCTTCGCTTGGGTTCTCTGCGCTTTGGAAAGAAAGCCAACATGACTAAGCCCATGAGACAGTGTTGCCACTCAGAGGAAGAGGTGGCCTGCAGT
Source organism: Asterochloris sp. CNOR1 (assembly GCA_963969365.1). Classification (NCBI taxonomy): domain Eukaryota; kingdom Viridiplantae; phylum Chlorophyta; class Trebouxiophyceae; order Trebouxiales; family Trebouxiaceae; genus Asterochloris; species Asterochloris sp. CNOR1. Next base: position 2,985,049 of record OZ017751.1, read on the forward strand.
TTTAGCTGCGAACTCTTTGCCAAGGGTGCATGAGAACGGGTTTGAACAGAAAACGAAAGCTGTGCCCTCACTGCTTGTTTTCTTTCATAACTAATTTCAGGGGCTTCAAGGCTTGCTCAAGCAAGCATCTGTACATGCAGGTCCTGATTGCCCTGGTGCTTACACCGGCTGGGTGGATGCAATGGCGCAGAGTGGCAGGTTCAGTTGCCTGCAAGTGTTCTCAATGAGCCTGGCATCATGTCAGGCTACGCAGATCCACAAGGGTGCAAGCATTGAGCAGTCCCGCAGTGCAGGCACCAAACAACAAGGCAGTGCAGGCCTTGCAGGCGGATAATGCCACAGTATCTGTGATGGCGTCAGCCTTGCTGATCAGTTATGGTGGGTTGGCAAGTAACACAACATTGCCATACCTGAGGCCTGCTGGTATGCAGTGCAAGGTCCAGTCAGGTGGGACTTGGCTATGCACAGGTGCCCAGCGCAGTTTAGCAGATAGCACCCCTCATCACATTGCAGTGCATGCAGTCGTGATCATGGCCGTATTTTGCATGATGCTGCTTTGCAAATAACATCGTCCTCAACATCCCAGAAAGACATCTAGAAAGTCTCTCAACGAAAGTTTCCCAACCAGCTCTGCAATGGACAGGGTGTCAGATGATGATGCCAAGCATGCAGCCTGGCCTGTAGCACCTGCTTGTGAGGTGAACTGCAACCTCAGAGCCAGAATCCTGGGTTCGTGTTCAGTGCCTGGCTGAGGACATCCCTGCAGCTGCCAAAGAACAGTGAGTCTGTGACACTGATGCAGTAGAGAAGTGCCTGGAGCACAGTCTTCAGGTTGACGCAATGAAACACCTGGTAGCAGAGGATGAGTGTCCACAGCTGTGTCTGCAGACTTCCCCTGGATGCCACCAACCAGGTTTGCCGCAGGGCACCAGGCCTACGCCATCTAGCCTGCATGCCACCACACAGGCCTGCCACAGACGGCACCAGGCCCACGCCATCTAGCCTGCATGCCACCACACAGGATTGCTACCGAGGGCATGGGGTCCACGCCATCCTGCGTCCTGAATTCTAGGCAGCTCTATGGAGCTTGCACGGGTCTTCATAGCAGCACAGTGCAGCTGGCATGAAGCTCATTGCCATTCTCAGCACATAGGTCCTGTGGCAATTTTACAGCTGAAAAGCTGCTTGGAGGGACTGTCAAAGCAACGCTGCACTCAGGGCGTCACCCACCTGCAGGTGTAAGGAACAAGCTGCGGCTGGACACTACATTTCTGTGTGCACAAGAGGTTCTGACTATGCACTTGAACACCTAGGCTGCCACCTAGGCAAAGGGGTTTTGGACCTGCATCTCCTTGCTGCGTGAGCGACCCAGATTTCTGGCTATCCAGGGGTGCGGAGACACCTGAGCTTCAGGAAGCTGATGCAGCCCTGTGACCCTGCTCCCTGCAACTTCCTACAGGTATCACTGCATACCCGGGGTCACCCATTGGGATGGGAGAGCTTGAGCGTGGTGCCAACACAGCAACAGTGCGGCCCCTCAACTTACACTGCTTAAGACATGGCAAGCGCCATTCTGCTGCATGGCCATAAAATAATCTACAAGCCAGAGCCAGAACTCAGAAAGTCAGCATGTGCTGTGACCACACCATGACGTGCAGGAACGAGCATGATCTCGCCTTCTCCCAAGGTACTGTTGCTGCGAAGTCTCCAGGTTGAGCAGGGCAGAGACTGGCACAAGCTGGCGGTCATCCGCCCATGTCGAAGATTGCCTTAATGCTTTAGTGGCCGGCCGCTTGCTAAAGGGGGGTGGGACCTAGGGTCACTTTGGCGCGTCAATGACATGTGACCTACTGCTCAGATCTCTGAGGCAAACCTTACCCAGAAGCCTGGAACCGCATGGACTGGGTCAGAAGGAGCTTCTTCTTGGGTGCTGCAAGGGACGTGGCGAGCGCACCCTCCAACTCCCTGCCAACTGCCGAGGTGCCCCAAGCTCATTGCAAGAGATTCCTGGCAAATTTGCACTTGCCAAGTACTTTCAAGTTGGCTGGTGCTTCTCACAGCCCTGCGACCTCACATACTGCCTCTGTCTTAGATCCCGTGTCTTGCAGGTACCAAGCGCAATGCAGAGGCCCACGGGAAGCACAACAGGAAGCTACAACATCCAAACAGCCCTGAAACAGGGAGCTTACAAGCGATTTTATGATGCCGTCTGGAGTGTGTTCGGCAAGTCCAGTTCTGAGACTGCTGACTTCAAGCTGCCTGAGGTAGTTGTAGTGGGGTCCGAGTCCTCAGGCAAATCAAGTCTACTGGAGAACATCACAAAATGCGAAATCTTCCCTCGGGATCGCAGCCAGTGCACCAGAGCTCCCATACACTTCAAGCTGATGCAGGTTAGATGATGTTCAATATCTGGAATACATGTCATCATCTGTGCTGTTGGCTCCTCTGTCCCATGCTGTAAATTTGCACACAATCATGGCAGCCACTGTTCTGCAGGTGGCCTCAGAGCGAGATGCAAGCATCAACATTTCCTACAAGGGCGCAAACTACAAGCCCAAAAGCCAGCAGGAGGTGTTGGCAAAGGTCAAGCAGCTGATGGATGGCATCCCCAAAGATACCATTGATGACTCGGCTGAGATCATCATCAGCATGTCAAAGGCAAGCACAGCGCAGGACAACTTGTGGTCAAGACATTGCTAGCAATCATCTTTGCAGCTTGCATCCGACGCTCAGCACTGTGCAGGTAGAAGTCCCCACATTTGAATTTGTGGATCTGCCAGGCTTGGTGGCACACCCACCCGCTGCCAAGGAGAAGAGCGAAAGTACGTTACGACGATATTTGGACAACCCTCACACAATGTACGCAACCCCATCAATTCACAGCTTACACTTCATCAGCCTGCATGCATTGAGGTGCGCATGATGCATGCCAGACACTGCAAAGCATGATCTTTTCGTGTGCAGGGTGCTGTGTGTGGTGCCTGCAACTTTGGATCGGCTGAACAACGACATGGCTGTAAGCATGGTGATTCGGGCAAACAGGCAGCAAGATACCATCCTGGTGCTGACCAAGGCAGACAAGGTGCTGGCTGGGAACGCAGCTACCTTTGAGGATGACATTGTGAAGCGGGTGTTGGGCACGGCAGGCAAGCTGATCATTCATGGCTTGCATGTTCAGATGTGAACTGCAGAGCTCACACACTGAGCTCAGCTGCCTGTGGCTACCTGCAGGGGAGCTGTCTGGTGTCAATTTCCTCAGCTGCAATGCTGTCATCAACAGGTCGACGCTGAAACCCACCATGACGGTGGCACAGGCAGCACAGTATGAGGATGTACAATTCACTGCTGCGTTGGAGAAGCTCTCTGTGGAGTACAAGGCCTCCAAGCCACTCATCCAGCAGCACCTCTCCACCCCCAGCCTGATACATTCCATGGACCACGGCTTCCAGGACTTCATAGGCAGGAAGTGGCGTCCTACTGCCTTGGATCGCTTCAAGCCTGAGAAGCACAAGATTGCTGTGGAGCTTGCAGCTCTGGGCAAGCCAGTGGGGAACCTGACCGTTTCAGATGTGTTACATAAGGCCAAGGTCAGCTGCTCAGCTGCTGTGTTGTGACCGGCGCTTCTCAGGCAGTGCACTTTGTTGAGCTATAGCCTGCATCCAGGCAGCAGCCGACTTGGAGAAACTGCTCTGCAGTTTGACTTGGACAAGCTCTGCCAGGCAGTTCGTGGGGTGAATGTTATGGTGAGGGTCCCTGCAAGCGGAGCCAAGGTGCAGCTGGATAACCTCGGCAGTCACGTCTCGCTGGGAGTTTGGGGCACGTCATCCTGGGCGCAGCAAAGTGCTGCATTGCGGCAAGCGTTGGCGGACGCTTTTGACCAGGCAGCAGAAGATAGCGACAGGGCCTATCTGCCAGCAATCTTGCAAGTTGTGCATGAGGCATTTCTGCCCGGCGGCAGCCCACCTGACCAGAAGCTAGAGCGCTTCCCCGGCTTGGAACAGGCCCTTGTGTCAAGAGCCATGCCAGCGCTATATGACGCTGCCGGTGATGCAATGTTTGGCGGCACCATTTCTGTCAAAGAAGAAGTGCTTGGTGGACACAGCTACGGGACTGCGTTCTCCCATGCAAGCTTTGTCAGCATGCAGGCATGTGTTCATGGCGTAATTTTGGAACAGATGATTGGTGTCTTTGAGGTAAGTCTTGCTTGCTGTGGCAACAACTTGTTTGTTGCAACAATTTGTTTGTCGCAACAACTTGTTTGTGCAATTGCACAGTGACCAGGCTTCCACACAGGATAGTATTCTGAACATGTGCATGGCTGCAGGCTGAGAGCCTTATAAGCAAGCTGCCTCACAACTTTGGTCTTGTGGAGGATGAAAAGCACAGCAAGGCCCGCGAGGCACTTGCAGCTCGGGCTAAAGTTTTGGAGGAATCACAGGAAGTTATCGAGCGTCTTGCTGCGTCAGTTGCAGGTCTGTAAATGCGGTCCAATCAGCCACCAGATTTGCCTGACTGCAGCTTTGCATCAACATGTTCAGGTGTACCTGCCTGTGCAGGTGGTATTCCAAATTGAGTTCTGACTTCCATTGAGAACCATGTCACTGCAATGATGAACTCCAGACATTGCCTCAGGTCTTAAACTTGCATTCAGCATATGTAAAAGTCCCTATGCATAAGTGCACGAATTACATTGATCAATGTCAACAGTCAGACACAGAGGCGCTTTGCCGCTGGCTGCAGCTTGTCGGGTGGGTTCTGGGAGGTGCTGGGGGGCTGCAAGGCGCTGGCCTGAGCATTGCAGCCATTGGTATTGGCACTGACTGGGCTGGACTGAGCGGCTGACATTATCAGTTTGTGACATATGTGCATGCATACACAAATGCTGAGAGTCACACCCTGATCATGAGTCTGCTGCTGAGTTTGGGCACTTGTGCCCCTTTGCTGCTGCCCTTGTTGCAAGGCTGCAGCAACAGCCTGCTGGTGCTTTTTTGCCTCTGCCACTTGGCCCTGCATGTCTTGTTGCCACTCGAGTGAGTTGAGCTCATAGACCAGCATGCCGCGGCATGGGCTTAACAAAGGCAGTGCAGGCTGGCATCTGCCTCATACTGCCTTTTCATGCATGGGCGGCTATTGCAGAAAGAAAGTCACTGTTCCCTGCAGGGCATGCAGGAAAAAGCAGTATGAGGCAGATGCCAGCGCATGCATGCATGGGCTGCGTAAAGGCTGTGCAGCAGCTAGCACAGGCATTTCGCCTGCCCCAAGAACGCTTCTTACTTCTTTGCTAGCATTGGCCTACCTTCACTCGGGGTTGATGCAGCTGGCAAGGCCGCCAGACTTGAACCGTGACTGGTGCGTAAGATCTATGGAGTGCTCACTTTCATGAGTCAAGCCCTGAGGCCAGAACAGGGCAGGGTCTTCCAGGAGAGCATTTGCAGACATGACGCCTTTGCAGCCAGTGTGTTGCATGACTGCCTACGCAGGCAGTCATGTAAGTCTTGCAGCACAGAGGACATGATCGTGCCTGACTTGAGCTGATCAGGCCCATGGTTTGCTGCTGGCTTTGAGGGCTGCATCAAGTCAGCTTGGTGTGTAGGCAGCCTCCAGACTCTCAGAGACATGGTACAGCTCTTCTCCCTTGAGCAAAAAGCAGCTGCTGCAGGTCAGCAAAGCCAGCAGGACTTGACCTGGAGGTGCCTGATGTTGCCATTTGCCAGCACAGGGATGTTAAGTGGTTCCTTCACAGCCTGCACACAGCAGAAGGGCTGCTGAGTCACAGGGCAGGCTGCGACACGAAGCTTAAGGGGTTTCTCTGCAGCAAGCAGCAGACTAATTGGAAGAGACGGTCTGCCATTGGCCCAAGCTCTCCTGTACACGTTGCTCATAGAACCAGCGCCAACCTTCCAGACAGCAGCCAGCCGTTTTGTGGCTTGAAGCGGCCTGCTGAGCATGCAGCCTCAGCAAGTCTGTGCAGAGACGCAGCATGCATGCTCTGCTGGTCGGACCCTGGCCAAAGCTAAGGCTCCACCAGTGATAGGCACATAGGCAGCATCTGACCATTGCTTAGGCTGCAAGTGCCAACCTTGATGATCTCTCAGTCCACTCTGACAGCCTTAGCATCATTTTGCTGCCATGTGCGCCCGTGCACCGCCAGCACAGAGCAGCCTGCCCGCTGCAGCGTCTTGGCGTAGTCCAGCGTCTTCTGGAGGTCTGTGAACACACGGACCTTGCAGGTGACAGGCACATCCAGGCCCTGCACGGCAGCCAGCGAGGATTAAAATGCAGCAGGGAGACTCAGACGGAGCAGGCAGGGGCTTCATGAGAGGCACGCCCAGGCCAACAAAGGAGGCAAGTGCAGATGTTGCAGGTCACAGGCAGATGCGTGGCCTGCACAGCAGGTAGGCCCTGATAACGTGCAGGTCGCAGTGACATGCAAACTCTGCACTGCAGGCAGGGGCTGCACCCTGCCCTGTTGAGCTGAGAGCTATGTAGCCCCATTGCAGATCAGCAGCCAGAGCCTGGTGCGCTGTGACACAACATGCCAAGACGCTGCCAGAGGCACCCCGCCATCAGGGTGCCATGTACAGCAGCCCAGACAGCATTGGCAAATGGCTGGGAGAGGATGACCACAAGAACTGCAGGATCATCCAGGCACAGGAGCAGGCAGCATTTGTGGTTGACTGCAGCCACTGCTTGACCTGCACACCCACCTCCGCAAGGGAGGACACCAGGGCCTCCACAAGGGGCAGGTCATCCATCAGGAACGCTCCATAGGCGGCTTCCTGGCGATGCGCTGGGGACAGCCCAGGTTGATGTCCACTGCATCACATCCATCCTGCACCAGCTTGGCTGCCTCCAGCAGGCTGGCGGGGCTGTTTGCACAGAACTGCACAAACAGCGGCCTGCAGCAGACAGCTGGTGGTGAGGGGTTCAGAACAATTCAGTAGCTGCATGCTAGGCATATGCCTGCTTCTTAGCAGCCCGCATTGCAGGCATGACCTGGCAGCTGAGTCCAGCTCCAGACTTACTGTGTGTAGCAGGTCGGGCAACCTGACCAGGACATCTGTACAACAAACGGCATACATGAAGCCTTGAGCTCTGCACCCCTGCGACTTGCATCTGCTAGCCAGCCCACCTGTCCTCCTTTCCGTTGGTGGGTTGCTCATCCCTGTGTTTGGCATTCCCCAGGAAGCGCCAGCTGTGCAGCATGGGCATGTAGGCCAAAGTGCTGCCTTCCTTGCGACACAGCATCCTGAAGGCCAGCTCGCTCTGCAGAGAGCAGGCCACGGCGCCACAGGCTGAACATGTATTGCAGCTGCAGCTGCAAGCTTGCCATGCTGCCTGCCGCCCATGAAAACGTACATGAGATTGCAGAATCACACACTGGACAGAATATCTGGGCCAGAGGGCATTGCACCCGCGCCATCCTGCGTCATGAATGCCAGGCAGCTCAAAAGAAGCTTGCGCAGGTGTTCAGGACCGGGCGTGACAGTCGTTGCTATCCTTAGCAGATAGGTCCAGCGCCAGGTCTGCTGTTGGGAAGATGTCTGCAGGGACTGGCAAAGCGGCTCTGCACTCAACACTGCACCTACCTGCAAATTCCAACAACAAGCTAGGGTTAGACATGACCTTTCTGTGCACACAAAAAGCTCTGACATTGCACTCGCCCATTTCAGCTGCCACTTGTGCACCGGATTTCTTAGGCTGCATCTCCTTTGCTGCATGCGCAGACCAGGTCCTTGACTCCCTTAATTTCCATGGGTGCGGGGACACCCGAGTTGATGCAGCCCTCTGACACTGCTCCCTCCTTGGCATAGGCATTCACTGCATATACCAGGTCAGCTTTCAACATGAGAGAGCTTGACATGGTGCTAATAGACACAGCAGGTGACGTGGCCCCTCTCACCTCACACTGCCAAACAACTGTTCCTCCACCTGCTTGCAAGCAGCGAGCGCCACTCTGCTGCATGGCCACATTCACGACCCAGAGCGAGAAACCCAAAGCTTGGCCTACCCAAAGCTTGGCGTGCAACGTGATCGCCATGTGGACTCACCCACTGCTCAGGGCATCTCTGCATGAGCTGGTGTGACTGCAATGAATTCCATCATACGAAGACCCCAAGATGAAGAGCAACAAAGGGTATGCAGCGCCCACCTTCCAGAGCTTGGCAGCGGGCTTTTCACTGTCCACTTTGTTTGGTGGCTTGGCTGCCTCATGCTGGTCAGCGGGCGTCTCTGAGGGATGCTCACCAGCACACTTTGTCCAGGCCTCAAGCCGCAAAGCCTGGTTACGCGTCTGCTATGTAGTGCGCTGGGCAAAGTCTTCAAGCTGGGCACACCAAGGTTCTAGAAAGATGAGCTGGAGATCAATTCCAGCTTCAGATGGGTATCTGCAGGCTTTCATCAACGGCTGCTTTGATTTTTAGGGGGGTGTCTGGCATGCAGCATTGCCCCATTCCGTCCCAAGCCAGCCCCAGGCTAATGAGAGATTGATGTAGCTGCTGCCAGATGACGCCTGGCCGTGCTGCATCAAAGCTGATCAGGCACTCTGACGCGTTAGGGTGTGCTAGGGCCCAAGACCTTGCCCAAAAGCCTGAAATGCCACAGTGCAATTTATGAACTGGGTGAAGAGCCTGTCCCTGGGTGCTGGGAGACACGGTGCGAGCGCACCCTCCGACGTGGCGGGCGCACCCTCTGATCCCCTGCCAGCTGCTGAGGTGCCCTAAGCTTTTTGCTAGAGCCTCTGGTTGTAGACATACACCCGCCAGTCATTAGTGGCCGTGTGCTGCTGCTCACAGCAGTGCAACCGCGCTTAGTGCTTGTGTCTTAGTCTTAGTGTCTTGCAGGTGCCAGTTGAGATGCAGAAGCCCACGCCAGGCACTACGGGAGGCTACAGCATCCAAACAGCACTAAATCAGGGAGCTTATAGGTTGTTCCACCTTGCCGTCGGGAGAGTGTTTGGGAAGGCCAGCTCCGTACCGTACGGAGCAGGTAGTACCTGCTGAATTCAAGCTGCCTGAGGTAGTCGTGGTGGGGAGCCAGTCCTCAGGCAAATCAAGCCTTCTGGAGAACATCACAAAGTGCGAGATCTTCCCTCGGGATCACAAACAGTGCACTAGAGCTCCCATACGCTTCAAGCTGAAGCAGGTCGGTTTACTTCTGAGGACCGAAATCAATGGCATCAGCCTGCGTTGTTGATCCCCATGCTCTACACATTGCACACCACCATGGCAGCCACTGTATTGCAGGTGGCCTCTGAGGGGGATGCAAGCATCAACATTGCCTATAAGGGCATCGACTACAAGCCCAGAAGCCAGAAGGAGGTGTTGACACAGGTCAAGCAGCTGATGGATGGCATTCCCAAAGACACTATTGATGTTTCAGCTGAGATCATCATCAGCATGTCAAAGGCAAGCACAGCCCAGAACAACTTGTGGTCAATGAGATTGCTAGCAATCATCTTTACAGGCTTGCTCAGCACTGTGCAGGTGGACGTCCCCACATTTGAGTTCGTGGATCTGCCAGGTTTGGTGGCATACCCACCCGCTGCAAAGGAGAAGAGCGAAAACACATTACGGCGATACTTGGAGAGCCCTAACACCATGTAAGCGACCCATCATTGCACAGGATACATTTGATGAGCCTACACGCATTGATGTCCCCGTGATGCATGGCGGGCACTGCAAATCATGCATAAAATTGACAGGATTTTGTTGTGTGCAGGGTGCTGTGTGTGGTGCCTGCAACCTTAGATCGGCTAAACACCGACATGGCTGTAAGCATGGTGATCGTGGCAGACAGGCAGCAAGATACCATCCTGGTGCTTACCAAGGCAGACAAGGTGCTGGCTGGGGACGCAGCCTTTGAGGACTACATTGTGAAGCGGGTCTTGGGCACGGCAGGCAAGCGGATCATTCATGGCTTGCATGTTAAGAAGCAGATTGCAAAGCTCACAGACTGAGCTCAGCTGCCTCTGACCACCTGCAGGGGAGCTGTCTGGGGTCAACTTGCTCGGCTGCAATGCTGTCATTAACAGGTCGACGCAGAAACCCAACATGACACTGGGAGAGGCAGCACAGTTTGAGGATGCGCAGTTTACTGCTGCATTGGAGAAGCTCCCCATGGAGTACAAGGCCTCCAAGCCACTCATCCAGCAGCACCTCTCCACCCCCAGCCTGATACTTGCCATGGACCACGGCTTCCAGGATTTTGGCAGGAAGTGGCGTCCTACTGCCCTGGATCGCTTCAAGCCTGAGAAGGAGAAGATTGCTGCAGAGCTTGCAGCTTTGGGCGAGCCAGTGGAGGACCTGGACTTGACGGGTGTATTAGATCATGTTGAGGTCAGTTATTTGACTGCTGCGTTGTGACTGTTGTTTTTCAGGCTGCACAAGTTATTGGGCATCTGCATGCATCCAGGCAGCAGCCGATCTCAGAGGAATGCTCTGCAGATTGACTTGGAGAAGTTTTGCCAGTCAATTCGTGGGGTGAAGGTTATGGTGAAGTACCCTACAAGCAGAGCCAAGGTGCAGCTTGATCAGCTCGGCAATCACATCTCGCTAGGAAACTGGGGCACGTCATCCTGGGCGCAGCGGAGTGTTGCATTGCGGCAAGCGTTAGCGGATGCTTTCGACCAGGCAGCAGAAGACAGGGACAAAGCATATCTGCCAGCCGTCTGCAAGTTTTGTGCCAAGCATTTCTGCCTTGCGGCAGCCCGCCCTATATCAAGCTAGAGCGCTTCAGCAGCCTGGAACAGGCCCTTGTGTCAACAGCTGTGCCAGCGCTGTATGATGCTGCCAGTCGTGCAGTGTATGAGGCCATCATTTCGTTCAAGAAAGAAGAGCTCGGTGGACGCAGCTATGGGACTGTCTTCTCCAATGCAGACTTTGTCAGCATGCAGACATGCATACATGGGGTCATCTTAGAGAAGATGATTGGTGTTGTTGAGGTGAGCCTTGCTTGCTTTGGCACTGTTTTTGGCACAGTGGCCACCCTCCCACACAAGCTGATTAGCTGCACATGTGGGTGGCTGCAGATGGACAACCTTTACTGCAACCTTCCTGAGAATTTTGCTCTTGCGGAGGATGAAGAGCACAGCAAGGCCCGCCAGGCACTGGCAGCTCGTGCTAAGATCTTGAAGGAGTCTGAAGCAATGATTGAGCGTCTTGCTGCATCAGTCGCAGGTTTGTTTGCGCGCTGCTATCCGCCATCAGGTTGCTCGAAGTGCTGACTTGCTTCAATGTCTTCACGTGTCCCTGCTTGTGCAGGTGGTGTTCAAAGCTGATGCTGACTGCCACTGAGTAACACATCATCGTCACACTGCTGGATTCTAAATGTTGCCTTAGATCTTGAAGTTGGAACACACGTTTGTCAAATTGTACAACTTCCCCTGTCTTCTGAGCCGCGTCGCCTCTGCTTGTGAAGTTCTGAGAAAGTATCCCGCGTGTTCAGACCATATCTCAGCAGATTCTGGAGTGTGACCTGATATCGTCACTCTAGAAGAAACATCCCTTCCCTCTTCGGAGGGGGGCTTCGGGCTTATGACCAACATCGTGCTTGACAATTTTGATTTCTATTCACATTATCAATACAATTGATGTTGTAGTATAGGTCTCAGCGGATTAATGGCATACTGCGATGTGGTGTGGCACACCCAGCCGCTCTGCTATTTGTTGACCAAGAACGTTGTGGTCATTGGTACATCTATGCACAGCTGACTGAAGGTGTGTCATGCAGTGAAGCTCATCCATGAATTTGGAAACCCAATCACAGCTGCTATGGTCCCACCCAGGGACAGTCATTTGGCTCCTGACCTCACCAACAAGGGTCTGGTCGAGTAGTGAGCAGATCATGCTGCTGGCCGTTGCCCGATTCCCTGCCAAGTGCTGAGCATGCGAAAGCAGAGATTGCACTGCGCAGTCAACATTCGTCAGGGGTGATGCAGTTTATTAGAGCGCTCCTACCCTAGTTCTTGTGTCTAGGACCCCGTGTCTTGCAGGTACCAAGCGCGATGCAGAGGCCCACGGGAAGCACAACAGGAAGCTACAACATCCAAACAGCCCTGGAACAGGGAGCTTACAAGCGATTTTATGGTGCCGTCTGGAGTGTGTTTGGCAAGTCCAGCTCCAGGAAGGCTGACTTCAAAGTGCCTGAGGTGGTTTTGGTGGGATCCATGTCCTCAGGCAAATCAAGTCTTCTGGAAAGCATCGCAAAGTGCGAGATCTTCCCTCAGGATTGCAGCCAGTGCATCAAAGTTCCCATACGCCTCAACCTGATACAGGTGAAACCATCTGTGTTTACCATAATCAGTGGCATCATCCTGGGTTCTTGATGCTTCGTCCCATGCTGTGAACACTGCCTACTATATGGTGTGCATGATGTCATGGCAGCCACTGTTTTGCAGGTGGCCTCTGAGCGGGATGCAGGGATCAACATTGCCTATAAGGGCATCAACTACAAGCCCAGAAGCCAGAAGGAGGTGTTGACAAAGGTCAAGCAGCTGATGGATGGCATTCCCAAAGGTACCTTTGATGATTCAGCTGAGATCATCATCAACATGTCAAAGGCAAGCACAACCCAGGGCAACTTCTGCACAACCCAATTGCCAGCAACACTGATAGCAATTTGCATCAAAGCTCAGCTTTTGTGCAGGTTGATGTGCCTTCATTAGAGTTTGTGGATCTACCAGGCTTGGTGGCAACACCACCTGCTGCAAAGGAGAAGAGCATCAGTATGGTACGGCGATACTTGAGGAGGCCCAACACAATGCAAGCAACCCCACCATGCTACCGGTCGCTTTCAGTCAGCCTGCATGCATGTGGATGTCCATGGGTGAGGCAGGCACTGCAAATCATGCAGAAGTTGACACCTGTTTACTGCATGCAGGGTGCTGTGTGTGGTGCCTGCAATCGAAACACTTGCTTCAGACATGGCCTTTGGCATGGTGCTTGAAGCAGAAAGGCAGCAGGATACCATCCTGGTGCTGACCAAGGCAGACAGGGTGCTGGCTGGGGATTAGCTACCTTTGAGGATGACATTGTGAAGCGGGGGTTGGGCAAGGCAGGCAAGCTGACCATCCATGGCTTGCACTATTGAACATGATTTTTGACCGCTGCCAGACTCAGCTCAGCTGCCTGCTGTGACCATCTGCAGGGGAACTGTCTGGTGTGAACTTTCTCAGCTGCAATGCTGTCATCAACAGGTCGACGCTGAAAGCCAAGATGACGCTGGCAGAGGCAGCACAGTTCGAGGAGGCGCAGTTCACTGCTGCAATGGAGAAGCTCCCCTTGGAGTACGAGTCCTCCAAGCCACTCATCCAGCAGCACCTCTCTACCCTCAGCCTGATACGCTCCATGCACAAAGGCTTCATAGGCAGGACGTGGCGCCCTACTGCCTTGGATCGCTTCAAGCCTGAGAAGGAGAAGATTGCAGCAAAGCTTGCAGCTCTGGGCACGCCAGTGGACAAACTGACTGTGTCAGATGTGTTGCATGAGGCCAAGGTCAGCTGCTCAACTGCTGTGTTGTGATTAATGCCTCTCAGGCCGCAAACTTTGTTGGGCCTTGCCTGCATCCAGGCAGCAGCTGACTTGGAGACACTGCTCTGCAGTTTGACTTGGACATGCTCTGCCAGGCAGTTCGTGGGGTAATGGTTTTGGTGAGGGTGCCTGCAACTGGAGCCAAGGTGCAGCTGAGAAACCTTGGCAGTCACATCTCGCTGGGACTTTGGGGCACGCCTTCATGGGCGCAGCAGAGTGCTGCATTGCGGCAAGCATTGGCAGACGCATTTGACCAGGCAGCAGAAGACAGCAACAGGGCCTATCTGCCAGCCATCTTGCAAGTTGTGCATGAGGCATTTCTGCCCGGTGGCAGCCCGCTTTCTCTACAGCTGGAGCGCTTTTGCAGCCTGGAAAAGGCCCTTGTGTCAACAGCTGTGCCAGCGCTGTATGATGCTGCCAGAGACGCAGTATTTGACGCCATTATTTCTGTCAAAGGAGAAGAGCTTGGCGGACGCAGCTATGGGACTGTCTTCTCCGATGCAGACTTTGCCAGCATGCAGACATCCATTCATGGGGTCATCTTGGAGAAGATGATTGGTGTCGTCTTGGTGAGCCATGCTTGCTGTGGCAGTTTTGTTGCACAGTGGCCAAGCCTTCATACAGGCTGATGACCTGCACATGCGAATGGCTGCAGGCTGAGAGCCTCATAAGCAAGCTGCCTGAGAACTTTGTTCTTGTGGAGGATGAAGTGCAAGCGAGGCCCGCCGGGCACTGGGAGTTCGTGCTAGGCTTTTGGAGGAATCAGAGACAGTTGTCAAGCATCTTGCTGCATCAGACACAGGTTTGTATTCTTGCTGCAACCAGCTAGCAGGTTTGCCTAACTGCTGCTTTGCATCAGAACATTCATGTGTCCCTGCCTGTGCAGGCGGGTTTCACAGTTGAGTCATGACTTCCAAAGAGAACCATGTTGTTGCGCTGCTTGGACTCCAGACATCGCCTCAGGTCTTAATCTTGCATTGAACAATTGTAAAAGACCCCATATATACATATGCATAAGTGCATTACTTACATTGATCAATGTCAACAGTCACACACAGAGGCGCTTTGCCGCTGGCTGCAGCTTGTCAGGCGGGTTGTGGGTGGTGCTGGGGGGCTGCGAGGCACTGTCTTGAGCATTGCAGCCATTGACATATGCAATGACTGGCTGGCCTGAGCGGCCGATGTCATCAGTCTGTGATTTGCACGAATGCTGAGTCTGAATAATTGCATCCTCATCATGAGTGTGCTGCTGAGTCTGGGCACTTGTGTTCCTGTGCTGCTGCCCATGGTGCAAGTCTGCAGCAGCGGCCTGCTGGTGCTCTTGCGCCTCCGCCACTCGGCCTTGCATGTCTTGTTGCCACTCAACAAAGCCTTTGGAGTCCAGCTTTTGGAGCTCTGCCTCCTGGGCGTGTTGCTCCTGCTT